>CM064971.1:60934006-61379006 GCA_032847665.1 Solanum chilense | reverse complement strand
CTCCCTCTCGATCTCTCTCTCTCTCTCTTTCTGTTCTTTCTCTTTTTCGTATTCAAAACCCTCTTACTTTTACCCTAATTAGTATATAATTAAGAATAAAAGATGGCAATAATATCCCACTAATTAACTTAGGATTACCTCTTTTAACCCCCAAGTAATTAGACTTATTAATATTAACCCTTTAACTTTATAATTAAGGAAAGAATAGTCCAAAACGTCCCTTAAAACGTGTAAAGAAATCTGATTCTGACTGGGCTTACGCAACCTGTGACGGCCCATCGTGCCTACGACGGTCCGTCACGCAGGTCGTCGCAGCATCTTAGAACTCCATTTTTCACTAAGTAGACTGTGACGGTCCGTCACGCCTGTGACGGTCCATCCTGCACTTCCGTCATGGCGTTCAGAAACTCGTTCCCCGTACCAAATTCTCAAGAGTTAAAGTGTTTTGAAACGGTGCCTCACGAACGGTTCGTCGTGGTTGTGACGGTCCATCCTGCAGGTCCGTCACAATTTACAGAGAGTCGATTTTAGTACCCCAATTTCAAAATTCAAAGTGTTCTGGGATGATACACCCTCGACGGTCCGTCGTACCCATGACGGTCCGTCGTGGTGACCGTCGTCTCAGCCTGTTTTTCCAGAAATAAAATCTGCTGCTCAAAACGACTAAACAGGTCGTTACACACTACTTGAGGAAACAACGAACAATATCATGACCGATGAAACTAGCCTGTCCCTCTTGGTTGCAATTCCATGTGTATCTCTGTGATCAATGAAAAACATGGAGAATTAAGCTTAAGTATGTAAGAATGATTACAGATAAGTAGTTGAAAAGGGAAGATGGTACTCACCTAAGGACAATAGCAGCTGAATAAGTGAAACCAACAAAGACAGTAGTCGTGGCATCAGTAAACTTTAAGGCATCCCAGATCATAGGTACACAATTTGCTCCAAAAAATATGAAACCGACGAGAGTTGCTATGACTGAAAGGAATCTGCGATTATTATTGGCAATAGGAATTGCACAGAGAAAAAAGTGGCAATCCATATTGAGGAGAAGAGAAAAGAAGACAATTGGGAAAACAAGCATCAAGTGGATCACATAGCTCACTCGCACCACATCATTAAGTAATGAGCAGTAAGGAATTTCAAGTTCACCATCAAAGTTGGGGAGTACATCATCCAATGTATGATCACCAAAGAGAAGGAATCCAAAAAAGCTGGTTGCTATATGTACAGTTGAGCATAACACAATTTAAAGTAGTGACTATTGAATTCATCTGACTTCCATCTCTTAGCTCATTCTCTATTGGATGTACTGTAATACTCATCAAACAAGTATTAGGCTTTACATAGAATCCTATTATTTGATGTTGAAAAATCAAACTTGTAGCAGAAGCTAGAATGTTCTATCTTAGTTTTATAAATTACCGAAGAGTCTGTAAACTGATAAAGAAAATTCCTCACAAACTATAGATACAACACAAGTGTAAAGCAAAGTACTATCGATGTGATAAAATATAGTTTGAGGACTATGACATAAACCAGCAAAAATTTCACCAACCATCATATTTAGCATGTCATATATGAAATTCTAGAATTTCAATAGGGAGCAACTATAGTCCAAGATATTGATATCCATGAAACAGATAATCAAGTGAGAGATGAAGAGTTGTGCAACTAATACTAACAGCAAAACATCTAAAATAGTGTTACATGCCTCTTGCTTCTATCTGAAATGAAATTTTAATTCTGACTCAACAGTCTTCATATAAGCAAAGTTAGAACAGACCTACTAGCCTTCAATACTTATTATTTTTACTTCAATTTTTTTCATAGATATATCACCAATTCAGTGTGTTCACATATGATATCAACATTCCATCAGAAATGTGTATCAGTAACCTAGAACTTGGAATGTCACGATCCAATGTACATCCTAGAAGTTAGTGCATCCTTTAAGTAGGAACACGGGGTACTTGACCTCTACAAGGTCTTATACAAGACCTTAGACACTTATTCATTGCATAAATATGAAAAGTGGTGCGAAATTAAATTTTTTCTTTCAAAACATAATGCGGAATCATTTCATAAAACTTCTAACATATGTCTCAAAAACAATGTATGACATCATAACTACAATAGTCTTGGGTCACAGCCCATAAAAGTCTAAACATAGAAAAGAACATAAAAAACAACATAGTGGTGGTGTCCTCGGATGCTATGAGGATTCACAAATTTTCACTTCTTGAAAGCCTTGGAAACTCTACCCTTCAAAAAAACTCAATCTTCTCAAGACCCTACTCTGATCAATAAAATCGTATCAAAACGTGACACTCAGATCAATCAATATTGTTAAATTATCATTTATTATCCCTAATTTTCAGTGCATTACATATATTTTACCAAGCCTTCTTTATTCAAAACATCACTTCGATAGAGAGGGCTCAAGATTATTAATTTCAGAATATGTGGATTTCAGACCAATCATAAAACATACAATCAATTAAATCGGGAACTTCACCATATCACTCAATGTTTATCAAGCACTATTAAGAGTCTATCTATCAAATAAAAAAACCCATAACCTACCTCCGCCAATGATTTGATGTCAAGCAAGCTACTTCACTGATGTGTTTCCTTTTCTCAATGCTTTAGAATGTTTCCAATTTATCAAGTATGCATAATATATCAGCAAACCAATCCGTAGACAGTCATATTACTATAACCAAATTCCTAAAATTTTATACCAACTAATGTATCAAGGTTAGTATTTCTCAAATAGCAAGTGTAGAGTTAAGTCTTATTTCCTCTCAATAACTTAATCTAATTATTTTTATATAATACATTAATACACCTAAAATTTAATTATCTATAGTAATATATAAACATTCTATAAAAACCTAGCACCATAACAAAATCTATTACATCGAAACTAACTAAGAACTCATTGAATTCAATCCACCCGTAAGTAAAATTGCAGAAGCAAGATCTACTCTCTACTCTACATCGTAATTAATAATTTCTCATAACCCTCAAATAATCATCGTGATGAAATTATTATCTACTCACAATTTTGTTCCCATAGTAATCAATCTTTAGAACAGAGAATCATACTTTTCCTTAAGCTTTTAAGAAACAAAATTTAAACAATTTCTAATCATTCTCTAGCCAACAACATATATTATATAGTAAGTTATGCTAACCTAATCAATAACCTCAAAAATTATCCGTCATTAGCCAATAATGGCCTAACATTTTCCCTCTCAAATTGTCAAGGAACGTAGTACAAAAGTTCCAAACTCCAAATTTCAATTTCAACATTGCATAATTTCCCTTCCTAATATAACTATAACGACCAAGAACCAAATAAAAATTACATCCATTCCGTTTATTCGACACTATAGTAGTACAATATTCTTTAAAAAATTAGATTGTAATTTACAAAGAAACGTACCAGCAGAAAGACCCACGATTGATTTAGAAACAAACATACTGAAATGTCTTGCTTAGATACAAATATTCAAGTCAAAGTAACTGATCAACACAAACAACATGATGAGAGGGGAGAGAATTTACTAGTGCTATCCACACAACCTTCCTTTTTGAATGCAAACTCATTTTGTAAGCTGATGTTATTATCAAATTAATCATTCTTGTAACTGTAAAACTCAAAAGGAAAACAGATAGAATCATTAGGGAAAAAAGTACTATTCATCAATTAGCTATACCTTTGCCTTGATTTATACTGTATGATGCAACAACTCTTTTCCACATCTTTTTTGTGAGCCACGCAAAATACAAATACCAACATTCAAAATCTTTTCAATGTCATTAAAAGAAGAAACAGATGTGTAGGTGTTTATAAGCATCAAAGCATGTGAAACCAAATCCATCCTTGAATCACAGTATCAACATAAATATTGTGCATCCAAATTGATGCTTCCTCCAACTTTCCCAACCATGTAACCTCGTATAGAACAATCTAGATAGGAAACATATCAACATATGTATCCATCTATTGTTGCTTCACATCAACAAAAATGTACCCATCATAGTTCTAAAGCAAAGGATACAATAATAACCTCGGGAAAAACCAGGTTCACTGCAACAAATATCCCAAACCATGGCCGAAAAAGGATTTTCTTTTGATAAATTGCTACTAATTTCGTTACCAGCAATACAAGTAATGGCTCTTATAGGAAAATCAGACAGTAAAGACTGCAATTCTGTCCCTAAAGATGTAGTCCTCTCTATCATATCCAAGTCAAAATTAATTTCTAATTAAAAAGAAAACAAATTTGGCATCAAGTCAATAAACAAATGTGTTAAGTGTTCTTTTTTAATTGAAGCAAACAACCCAATAAATATCTACATTCTATATACCAAAAAGCTAGCCTTTTGAGCTTGGCGACTTCATCGAAGGAATCATCCAACTAAATGACGCAAAAAATTGGTTCATATCCATGTTATTACTTCGAAAAGCATTTTTTTGTCCACTTTTTGGAGCCAAAAAATGCTTCAGAAGATACAAATATCTATCTCCAAAGGTACCTAAACTTGAAACTCCTTTCCCTGCCCTCCAACCCCACTTATCACCAGCATTTGTAAAATCTACAGGAGCCTATGGTAAGCCTTCGCCAGAGTCACACTCATAAACATGATAAATTTCAAGCCCAATATCACTGATTCTAGAAGCACTCCCATTATATACAACATGTGCACGACTCTCCCCAACCTCCTCCTTGGCAAACATTTAGCCGGAAATCTCTAACTCTGTTAATTTAAATAGAAGAATGAAACCATAAAAATAAGGAACGTCAGAATTCCACAGTAGAAATCAAACAATTTCGGCTATAAAATATTGGAGGAAAAAATAGCTAAAGGTAAAAGCAAAAACTTAGGCATATTCTTCAGCAAAAACAAGATTGCTAATGTTTGATCCGGAGAAGTTATGCTTCAGATGAAGATAAATATTAGAACTTTCGGCATGAGCTAAAAAACACTATCCTCCCAAGGAGACATCAAAGCTGATGAGTAGAATGTTTTTGTATAATGCAACATGCCCGACATAAACACCTAAACTTCAAATCCACCTTAGGTGTGAAAATATTACTAAGATACTTCAAAAAAATACTTTTGAAGAACTTTGGAATGAACGACAAAATTAAAGAATTTTTTAAAAATAGATACTTATAGCCAGTAAAGAAAATTGAATCTGGAAAAAATTAAAAATAACAAACAAAATATTTTCTATAAAAAAAATTTGACCCACTAAAAGAAAAATGTTTCCATAAGAAAATTAGTTCCCTCAAATACTCAAGGTTGATGGAATATATCCTGTCATAATAGAATAATGTTACGTATTAATACATCAAACCACGGTGTCAGCAAACCAGTCAAAAACAATAAAATTCACTTAGAATACTAAATTTAGTAGAAAAGAATCAAGTTCAAAAATTAGTTATTGAAAAATAAGAGAAACCCATCTATTTATAGAGAATAGATGATAATGTGAATGGCTTCTGTTGTTACTTATTAGAAAGATGCTCAAACCTTCAAAAAATTCACAACCTTATGGAAAAGTCTTGACTTTTTATCCAAGTGTCAACTCTTCATAAAAGTTGCAACTCTGTAGGAAAGTCAAAATTCTTTACAAAAGTCAATTTCAATTACATCTTTTTTAACCCAACAATTACTCTTGTCATCAAATAAATTGTGGCCTTGAAGGGTTCTATTTATTATATCCCACAACAAGCAAATCCTAATATGGGTCTCAAATCCTTTTAATTGGTTAAAAATTAAGGTTTTCACCAGTTCATCAAGAAGAATAAAAATAAAAAATCTCCTATCAGAAATGCACAAACAATCTCTATCAAAAATTATACAACTCATTTTTTGTTTCAACCCATTGAAGTTATGTTTTGAATTTACTTCACCCTTATTTTATAGAATATTATTTAGTGTCACGACCAAAAACGAGTCATGAGTGGAACCCACATTATAATCCTATGTGAGAGAACAAATGAATCCAACCCAAACTTATATTTATCATTAAACTTATTAAATACAAATCATAATGCGGAAGATAAAATCTTATTAGTGTAAGAAACACAAATCTATTAAAGTCTACTAAATGAAATTTTCAAAACCTGAGAGTCATCATATTAAGGACATCTAATATTCAAATACATAGTCTAAGAGTGTTAAATACACCAAAATAAATTAATAAAATTGTTTGTCTCAAATGTAATGACATCTTGTCATGACCGAGAGACTCTAAAACAATCTTTAATGAGTAGCTCAACCTCGAACCAGATATGTTGGTGACTAGTTAGGGCTAAGGGAAGTCAAAGTCGTCGGTATATTCCCTGCATTCCATAAAATGGAACAAAGGAAAACACATGTACGTTTCAGCACGGAGCAACATGTAATGAGTAGGTATCATTGGCCAATCCAAAATAAAGATAATATACAATGAAAAGTAATATAAAATCAATAATAACACTTAGCATGTGACAAGTAACAAACAACATGAACCAGTGATAACAACCCTTAATTAAGTACACAATAAATCTCAATATCAAGCACACGTATGGAGACTCATGCCTCCACACAACACTCATTTGGGAAATGGGTTCTTTGAAATTTAGTACATTAAGTTAATTCAACATATTTTTCCTTTCAAGTTACCATGTTGGAGCGTCACACTCAGATCCAATTATTCCATGTTGGAAAGTGACACTCCAATCCAATAATACTGTGTCAAAAAGTGACACTCAGATCCATAATGATGTGTCGGAACATGACACTCCAATCCTTAATGTTGCGTTCGAACGTGGCACTTTTGTTCTATAATAGCGGTTGGAATGTGAAATCACATCCATTAATATTGTTAATGTAGCATTTATTATCACCACATTTTTCATATGTTGTATTGACCATGTTGATATGTTAAAAAAAGCTTTGGAATAAGTGAATAAGCATGTAATGAATGTTGAACTCTTATGAGTTGAAAGTGATGCTTGAGTTGGATTGTGTAAAAGGTCATGAGGTTATGTTGATTTCAATTGTAACTCATGTTTTGATATGTTGTTTATTGGGCTGCTATTCTTGATTCTACTTCTTCCTTTAAAAGAATTTTAACGTCATTCGGGGACGAATATTCCTAAAAGGGGGATAATGTAATACTCCAAAAGTCTATATAATATAGAGCCTAAAATTAGAGTCTAAGAGTTGTAATACTGTTTTAAGGTCAAATATAATGTATATAAGTCATTAAAAAAGTCTTAGAATCAAAATGTCAAGGAATGTCCATGACGTCCGGAAACTAGTTCAAGAGGTTCTAGCGTGCCTTATTCTATTTGAAAAGTATTTAAGAATCGAAAAATGATAAAATTTGGTGTAAATTTATATAACACACATTAAATTTTGTTTATAGTCGAACTCCCGGGTACGACTCTCCAAGGACCAAACAAAGGGTCCTTGAGGAGGGCCGTTCCTGTTTGGCTAAAAGATGTCAAAAGAGAGTACCATCAACGGTAGCCAGCCAATGAGGCGTAGGCCAATCGACAGGGCATCAATGGTCCCTTGTAAATTTCGTTAGGGTTCATGTTGGCAAGGATCTGACCAAAATGACGGATGTGCAGCACGGAAGGGACACTGGCCGTAGACTGACCTATGACACATAGGTCGGGGTCTCGTAGGTCAGGTCACTGTTTTGGCTGCCACGGTTTAATTAATCAAATTAATTAATTAGATGATTATTGAATTAGTTATGGGGTAAGGGAGGTCTAATGAAGTTTGTTAATCAGCTATAAAAAGCCCCTGGCGTAATTAAACTAAACCCAACTCAAATAATTCCCAAAACCCAATTGTTCTTCCTTCTCTCTTCTTTTTCTCTCCCAAACAAAAGAACCCCATTTAAGGCTACGTCAAGATCTAAGGGCCGAAATAAGGGAAGTTTTCTTCATCACATTCCATTAATTAACAAGGTATATAATTACATTCACCATTGGGATTCCTTTCCCAAAAGGGTTCCTTCCAATTGATTTCAAAATGATGAGTTTCAAGTGGGTTTTCTTCTATTACGAATTTGATCTTCTAAATTGCTTTGGTTATGTTTTCTTTTGATTATTTTACCTAGATTGTGATTTATTATGATTCAATCATGCTAGTTTTTGGTGAATTACTCTAGGTTATGAAGTACATCATGAATTTGACCTAAATCCCTAACCCTAGGCTATGAACTAGTGATCAATTGTTTTGTAATGATTCAGTTGACTTTATAATCTTGTTGATTACTATTGAATATTGATATTACACCCATTGTTCGGTTGAACTGGATGGTTGATGGTAGAACCTTGTATGATGGCTTGTGAAGGAGATTGGGGTAAGTATTTTGATCTCAATCCTTTTACTTCAATTATGATTAATTGTCTTTTATTATGAAGTTATATTTAATTATTAGTTATCATAATATTTATTAAGGTTTGTGTGATATTGAATTGGGATGTCTTGAATTATGACTTGTGAGTTGTTGTCTAGGATGTACTGACATGAGGGTAGTGATTAATTTCCATATGTGCCTTGTCATAATGTGATTATGTAAATATTCTAACCTCACATGTGTGAATCGTAATGAAAGGATAATACTGATGTAATTCCTATTGAGTTATGATGATAAATATATAATTGGTAGACCCTATGACCTGAACTAAGTTATCACTATTAATGAAAGACATTTCAAAAGGGATTTAGCTTAGTACCGATTGAACTAGAAATGAGGAGTGTCCCTTCCCACATAGGTAAGGTAGGATCATTAATGTACTCATAAGATTGGAGACTATAATGCATGTAATATAAAGAGGGTCCCAACTAAGTTTCCTAGTTCTTGAACTATGTTGCCGCCATAGGAATACTAGCTAGTGGTTTCACATAGATGATACGTTCAAGTTTTGATACTTCCTTTGCAAGTAGTCCGCCTTCTTTCAATATAGGGTTCCATGAAACCGGATTCCATATTAGCTCATGTTGTTTATGTCGGTGAAGGAAAGATGTTCCCAAAAGGTAAATGAAGCAATGAAGTGAACACTAACTAGGACGACCTAATTAGTTTAGCTTAGTCTAGGTAAGGGTATGGGACTCTACCTATACATTGTACAAGTTATCCTTGAGGGAAGTCTCAGAAGGATGTTCTTCTGTGTTTTTGTGCTTATAAATGTAAATGATATGTATATGATGATCTAACATGTTAATGACGCTATGTAATGTTTGTTTCACTTATGAACATGTGTTTGGTCTTTATTGCTAAAGTATGATGATATTTACTCTTAATGATATAGTACGTGAAGTTGGACATTACTTATGATTCTTTCTGGGTTTGCTTGGTTGAGTTAGGTTATGGGTCATTACTTAGTCATTGCACTAGTAGACTTAATGAGGGTTCATCAGTAATGGTCTTCATTTGGTTATGATGTTATGAACTCTTATACATTCTTGTCGACATTAAAACTTGATGATAGAGTTGTCTCGATTATGTGCTCAATTATGTTGATATGGTTATTGACTTGACTAGTCTTGGTATTGTCATGTTCTTGACTTAATGAATACGTACTATTGTATTGTATTGGTTCTTGATGTGCATAAGGCTTTTCAAAGTAAATTAGCATGCCCTAATGAAATACCCTTTTTATCATGACATAATTCATTCCAAAATTTCTTAAGAAAATCATCCCAAGTAAGAACAAGAGGTTTTACCTTGGCATTCGGAACACTAAGCCACAAATCATAAGCATACTTTTGTAGTATTGAAATAGAATACTTAAATTTCGCAACATCTTAACACTCTAATTGCTCAAATACCCTCTCCATGCGCTTCAACCATTGTTCATCAGTGGGATCAAAAGTATCTTCAAACTCCACTCCACCTATTTTCCTTATTTTCTCATAATTAATAACGTTGGAATCATACATCGATTTAGCCATGTTGTGGAACAATTTAACCATTTGTTGAAAAGGAGGATTCATGGATTGATTACCATAACTCGTGTGAGGATGTGAACCAACTTCAGACCCACTAGTATGGGGAACATACTGATTAGATATATGTTCTCCAACCCCTTCTAGTGCATGATATCAGGAACCAGAGGTACCCGAACCATCACGAGTAGCTTTCATAGGTCCATAGAAAAAGAAGTCATAACTTAATTTCTTCAAAAAGTAATATCACATTGCATTACGGATATGTACATCATGTGTATGCACTCTACAAGGAATAGTCATATTGAAAACCATGTAAGTGAACATGAAATTTATGTAGAACCTTTTCGAAAGCAAACAACTTTAAAAGTTATTCACAACAAAAGTCCTAGAACCAGAAAACCTAGGCTCAAATACCAACACTTGTAGTGACCTCCTTTCGGAAGTACTACCCTTTAATGAAGAGACCTAATTTATTGTTTGTGACATTCCAAAGATATTAACAAGGGAATATTGATTTTAATCTAGTAGATGAACAAGGTTCTTAAACAATAAAGGGATAGATAAGGATGTGCATCCTACCCATTTGTACATTTATTTGATGTCAAATTAATATTGCGCAAAATTTTAACTTATTCCAAAATAATAAAAGCAAATAAATATGAGATTTTCATGCGTATATTATCCTCACACTGTAAAAGTGATTTAAAAAAATATTACAAACTTCCGAGTAGAAAATAAGGTGGTCTATGATTCAGACAACCATTCAAAACAAGTAGTAAATTTAATATATTTCAATACTTGGGATTACACACCCCAACAGAACAAAATAAATAGTCATTCTTATATTACAAACCATAGTGACATGATCGAATTAGCCCTCAAAGTTTCACATAAATATACAACACATAGCTCATGTACAAGTCCCAAGGTTTATACAAAATACAGATGCTTTTATGACTAAGCATTCCCTACAATCAAAACAATTATCACTAAGCATATTGCTTAGTGGTGTAACAACTATAGGTTAAGGGCCCTTAAAATTGTCAAGGTACCTTTCTCAAGTCATGGGAAGCACAATTGAATCATAATAAATAAAGGGAAAAAGCACAAATATACCCCCAAACTTTTGTAAATGGTATATGTATTCCCTTTGTTATACTTTAAGGACGTCAATACCCTTGCCGTCAAAATTTTGCGCATATATACCCTTTAATTTAACGGTGGTACACTTATCTCGATCCTAACCACTAACCTGATATTTGTTAAATTTCTACCCAAAATTAAAAAAAATCACTCGAATTTATTTTAAAACCCACCCAAATACATAATACCCATAAACCAAAAATATTAACCAAATCCCCAAAATCAATTCACTTAATTTCACATTATGCAATTTAAACACTTTTTGAACAACATCTTTCCCCATCTTCATCCTAAATCATCTTCAACACTAAATTCTCCAATTTGTACTCAACTTTCTCCAAGAACAGAAAGATCCATACAAACAACACAAAGATTGATACTAGGATTAGAATTTGGTTAAGTAGTTGAATTAAATTTGTTTGGAGAGAAGAGGTGAATGAGAAAAAGAAGGAGTTTTGGGGTCGTAGTAGGATATTAAATCCTAAATTAGGTGAATTTTATTTATTTTATCTAAACAAACTTAGAATATGTAAAAGAAACTCATAAAGAAGTTATTCCTCAAAGAAAAAATCAACAACAATTTGTTCCAGTAGATTGCTACTGCCAAGTTGATGAGCTTTTCCTTTCTCCTTGCGCTCATTCACAAGGGAAATGGGCAAATTATTTCCATTCATTATGATATAGTAGTTGCTAAAAAGTCGATCATGTCTCTCTTCTCTAAAGGATTCCAATTTCTCTAGATTAATCAACCTAGTATTGATGAACCATCGAGATATGACTGTATTCTCGTTGATGGAAGTTGCTTTGGTTGATCCTGTGCTACAATATTTTGCCCTTATGATCATGATTCGTCCTAGAATTTTGCATCTTAAGCGTCGTACAGTGGCGGAGCTACGTTTGCCACCTTTGTTCTTTGCCCTTAAGTGAATTGATTCGGTGATTAGGGTTAGTATTATTGGGTCATGGGTATTATGTATTTGAACAGGTTTCCAGATTAATCAAGGTAGATTCTTTTAATTTTGGGCAGAAATTCAACAAAAATCATGTGAGTGGTTACGATACAAAAACGTGTACCATCATTAACTAAAAGGGTATATATGCTCCAAAATTATGATGGCAAGGGTACTGATGTCCTAAATGTATAACGAAGTGTATACACATAACATTTATAAAAGTTCGGGGATATATTTTTCCCTTTTCGCATAAATAAGTCAACTAAATATTATGATAAGAGTAACAAGTTTGATATTTAAAAGATCAAATGACAAGAACACTCATAGCCCGATTTTACAAGACATTCAATAACAAGCCTCGCCCAATATATACATCTTGTTGTCAAGCAGGAGCATATATAGAGAAAGAAGACGCCCTGTATCAAGAGGGTCAAATCTCAATAATCAAGTGAACCATGACTCATATTAAAAGTGGCTTTACAATTTGTACTTAAAATGGAAAATTTCTATTCGTAAGACAGACTAATAATCCAGAGTCAAGATGGAAAATAATCTAAATCAACAGGCATGTCAATTGTGAAAAAGTCACAGCCACAAGAAGGTAGGTCCCAACAAGTGTGCTAAGTGATCAAACAATTCGTATAAGTGTAACATTCCGGAAAATTACATGTCTAGTGAAGATCCCAATTGGTCTTTAAGAATGCGTATTGGGGTTTCAAAGGCATTCCAATGCCCAATATTGAGAATATTGGGCATAGTATAGAAAATTGGCTAAGGGTTATTAGCCAATTTCTATATAATACCCAAATAAGTAAAACATTGGTCATATTAGAAAATATTGTCTTAAAGGGTGTTAGCCAATTTTCTAATATTATTTAGCTTGTTTAAGAAATGTACGTGCAATGAAGACCCTAATCTAAAAACATATATTTTATATTATTTGCACACAAAGTACTAGGCATCTAAGTGTGAAGCCTAGTACCATCGCACATGATCATTAAAAATGATCATATAGATTAAACATTGCCCAAGGACATAGTAAGGATCCGTGGGACAATAAGTAAACATTCCCGAATGAACCATAAATAATAGTTAGCTAGGAAAGGGCAACCAACCCATGTGCAATACATGTGAACAATTTTCCAAAGGAGGGGACCACCCTAACCGAATTCGAATAGAGTAGTTTGGGGGAAAACGGTGCACAAGAGACCACTCCAAGTGGGGCCTAAACTTTCTACAAAATCTACGATCTAACCTACTTCCCTAAATAACTAAAAACTACGACTAACCGAATTGGACCCATTAGTGCACCCGACAACCTAAGAAAAAAACCGGGTTGACACTAACTTAGTACTACTTAAAGAGACAACCTAGTACCTAACCTAGGATGATCCAAAAGGATAGTTATGGTCCTAAGAATTTAGGGGTACTTTATTTTTTCCTATATATTACCAAATTAATTAATTTAGAAAATTAATTAATTAATTTAAAAATGCTAAAACCGAAACTAAAAAGGAAATTTTCAGATTTTTGAGTTAAAACAAAAAAGGGACAACCTAGTACCTAACCTAGGATTTTCCAAAGAGTTAGTAAAGGTCCTAAAAACCTAGGGATATTTTAATAATTATCCTATGGTACTTAGTTAATTAATTTAGAAACTTAATTAATTAATTTGAAGGAGCAAAACTGAAATAACAAAGCAATATCCAGATTTCGATTTAAAAAAAAAAGACAACCTAGTACCTACCCTAGGATGGTTCAAATGATTGGTTATGGTCCTAACGAATTAAGTGTACTTTAGTAATTATCTTAGGTCAACTAATT
Source organism: Solanum chilense (assembly GCA_032847665.1). Classification (NCBI taxonomy): domain Eukaryota; kingdom Viridiplantae; phylum Streptophyta; class Magnoliopsida; order Solanales; family Solanaceae; genus Solanum; species Solanum chilense. The sequence goes on along the minus strand of CM064971.1, from coordinate 61,365,105 downwards.
AAGTAAATTACCAATTTAATTAATTAGTTTAAATGATCAAAACGGAATTCTTACACTAACCTAGTACAACTCAATAAACAACCTAGTACTTAACCTAGGATGGTCCAAAAGGGTTAATTTGGGTCCCAATGACTTAAGGGTAATTTAGTACTTACCCTAGGTACCTAAACTAATTAAATTAAGGATTTAATTGTTTAATATAAAGTCAAAATGTGTACAAAAATGATAGTCAACACCAATTTCCAGATTTACTAAGTGTTATGTTCTCCTATATTAGTCAACTTAGGAGGGGCAATTTTGTAATTGGTTAATTAGTTTATTAAATTAACTTATTAAACCTATGTTTTATAATTCAATATAATTTCTTAAAAGTAAAAATCTTTTTAAAACTCATAGTAATAAAAGGACGCAAAATAGTAAGTAAGCGAGGGAAAAGTTATACTTAAAGTATGGGTTTAAGGTTTAGGCGATTTCAAGGTTTCTCTAAGTTTTAGTTCAAGATGGTCATACTAGATTAAGTTATAATTAAAGTATGGGTTTTATCTCATGGAATTCTTTCTCCAAGAGGCTTTTCAAACGTTACAAACTCATGAATTTCGAAACTAGGGTTGTTTCCCAATGATGTTGTTTAACATCCATCTCCCTAGCTATCATGGTTTTCGATTCTTTAAGTATATATATGTAATCCTTAACATATTGTTGGTATGTGGTTATAACTTATTTTATAAGTTCTTGATTTATTAATGATTAATGAGGTCTATAGATGGGATTCGGATGATTGAGTGATTAGTTACACAGATTAAGGAATGACATAATTCTTAGTTTTGTGTTCGAGAAATATGAAGTTGTTGTGAGTTGTTTATGAAGTTGAGTCTACTGTTATCGTATTTTCATTTAATGATAATTATAAGTTAATTGAATTTAAAAAGGTTGGCTTACAATAAATGAAGTTTAAATAACCACCACTTGTGAAAGTTTGGTTTATGCCAACAAATTGGCTAGCAAAACTACGTCCAAAATATTATCTCCCAAAATGTGTGAAGTTATAATGACAAAGTGATGCCATTCTCTACATCAATGAACTCATAACATAGGGTATGCCAATCAATGGGACAATTCCCAACATATCCTATCCACACGAACTTGTGAACGTTATAGAATTGAATAAGTAGTTATAACTTTCATAATCAAGGCTAGTTCATGAATCTATAATGCCAAAATAACTTCATAGCTTGGCTAAGACAAGCATTTAATTGTTCTTGTAAGTTAATCAAAGATTAAAAGTTCAAGTGTAGTGAAAGTTTGGCTTATCTACAACATTATTTTCAAAATATGTAATAGAATTGGCTAATGGTTCCATGAAATCACACTTGAATGAATTGCCCGCCTTATGCCAATAAAATGTCTAACAATACATCTTCTAAGAGTGATGAATGAAATTTGCTATAATGTACATTTAAATAATTAAAATATTAGCTAATGGATAAGGTATACTAAACTAAACATGAATGACTCTAACTTTGGCTTGTGCCAATAAAGTGGCTATGAAGGCAGTTTTCAAATTTTCTAGGACAATACTAATTTTGTGCCAATTATATATAGCCAAAGTATTGAAATGACAATATAATAACATCTAAGGTAATTCAATGAATCCATATCCAAAGGGATGACAATCATTGGGACAAGTCCCAACATGCCCTAACCAAATGAACTATGAACATATGTAATTCATTGAGTGAAGTTCTCATCGTCCATAAACGATGATATGAAGCTATCAAACGAAAACAATCAAGTAAAGTGAGTAATAATGTAACTAAATATGTCTATGTTAAGAAAGTGACAAGAAGGAGGTGTTAAAAGAAGTGAGACAATCCTCACTTAAACCTAAGCTACTATGTTAAAAATACTCACGAATGAAGGTGTTAAAATGTGTGAGACAAGTCTCATTCACACCAAAGATGTTATTTAAGGACATTTAACATTTCATAAATGTAAATAAAAGGATGCAAGTCATCTATAGTGTAAGTAAATGTTACCAAAACGTACTCACCTATGAGAGTGTAAAGCTAATGAAGAGACCAGTCTCTATGTGAAAGTATTGAGAGTGATGTATACTTAATACTAATGATGATATGGGAAATCATCTATTGACATATATGTCCTCATACTAGAAGACAACTTCCATGATGTATGAGTTGAATGAAATGGAGCTTTATACTGAGCACCGATAGGCTAGCTATGAATGGTGATGCCTTTTTTCGGGAAGGGCAAAAGATCACGTAACTCTCATGAGATTAGACTTTTAGCATGCCGAGTTTGGGTCTCCTTATATCTCCTAGAATTAGAATCTATTCTTCCAATATAGGGATCTGGCGGGATTCAATTTCCATGTACGCTAGCATGTTTTGGGTCACTTTGGCCGGTGACTCAACCTCTTTTGAGTGTGGTGTAGACACTGGATTTCATGATACTCATATGATCTATGATGGTTAAGTTTGAAGTTCCTCAATGTATGAAAGATAATGAAATGAACGATACCAATGGTGTTTCTGCAAGACAATCAGGAGGTGAAATCTGATTCAAGTAATGACATTAGGTCATTCTTCGTTATTGTACTTCATCATCCTGATGAGAGTCTTAAACATAATCCTAGTTATAGCTAGTTTTTATATCATCCTACTAATGAATGAAATGAATAATGTGAAGAATGAATGAACGAATGACGCAGACTCTGTGTTTGCTAAAGAAGGCCCTCGGGTTGAGGTCCTATATGTTGGGCCCTCACTTGAGATGTCTTATGCTACATCAACGATTCCAAAGACTCGTGTATATGAAATGTATTATATGATATGAAAGTAATGAAATCAATGGCATGATCAATAAAAAATTGCTTATGAAAGGTAATGAATATATAATGTAAAAAATGACTCACTATAAGGTAGGGAAATCATTCCTTAGTACTTTGATTAGTTACATCGATTCATTGTGCGTATCTGACTACAATAAATCATTGCACATGTAAGTAAAACATAGTACCAAAAGAATTATTGAACTATAAAACAACAAGAAAAAAAGACAGAAAAATAATATAAGTGTACAAAGAGGAGCTCTCGTCCTAAGACGATTCAAATCTCAAATCTTTGTCCGAGTTGTTCTTAAATTATGTGGATAATTCTAATATTTTTTAATCATATAGAAAATTAGTTGTGTTCTTTGAATGCATTAAAATACATCATATTCATACCATAATTCACATCTAACGAGTTAGGAAAGTCTAGTCACTAGGCTTTTCAGAAATAACATGTTGTTTAGGAAGAGCTTTCTTTGATCATGCATAGCCTTATGTGTATGTGTGCATACACACATACTTAGTATAAGTGGTTCACTAACCCCTATTATTTACTATTTTTATAGGTGCAGGTCAGAGTACATGTTGACGACACTTGCAGCAATTTGGACTTCAGCGTTTCTCCAAACCATTTGGTAGGTCCTCATGATTTCGAGGATGCTACAGATTTAGTCTACCCTTAGTTTTAGACATAGCTATTGGATGTTGTCCCTAGCGTCTCTTTTGTACTTTCATTTAGAAGCTTTGTAAAAAGGACATGTGTGGAAAACTATTTATGATATATTCATCTTCAGTTTTGAATTGATTCTTTATATAAGATGGTTGTTCTCTTATGTTGAGCTTAGTATAGAATGTATCTAGTTAATAATTATATAAAGTCTATGTATACTTCATACATATAAACAGTTTTAAATTTTGCGCAAATTTAACTAGATGAATGTGATGAATGCAAGATGAGGCTTGACTGCGACCTCTAAGAGGTCAACAATGCCGGTTGCAATCCGAATTCTAGAATTCGGGTCGTGAAAATAAGTGCACGAGTTACACAAGTGTCTTTAACGACATAAAGGATACCAACACAACAATGCAAAGTGACAAGAGCTAACCAAGGTACCAAGAATAATATTCAGATATACAAGCAGTAAAAAAGAGTACAGATACTAGTTTACACACAAACATAAATGCTTTATCATAGAAACAATCCAAAAATAACTTCGCGAGTTCAAACCATAGACGAACCAACATATGAAGGTCGTCAACTTGTTCACGAGTATATACAACCTTAAAAATACAATTAAATAACTTTTTTAATTCCTAGTATCTCAATAATGTTGAAGTAAAGCAAGATTATCATCACAAGTAATCGTATCATGTGCCAACACGACCATGCTCCCAAAATATTAATTCTGGCCAGCCTAGTACCTCATGTTGAATACTATATTTTTAAAGGAACGAATCAATTGTATATCTTTCATGTTGTAGGTACATTTCTTAAGCTTTAAAATAATAAAGGATCATTGCAAAATATATTTTGTGCAAAATATTATCATCGCAATACTAACACTTGTCCATACATGATTTCTAAATATGAAATCTGGACAGAACTTTTCCTATGTTGCGTCTCATTTTTCGAATCCATAACAACTTAATTAGTTTCACACCTCGAGCTACCCCTCAGAAGAGGACATGGGACCTAGAACCACAAGCTATCCCAATCTAACCCTGCTGGCATGATCATGAGCATACTAAACAAAAAACTGATGAAGAAGCTAAATCATAATTAAAATGAATAGATGGGGAATACCCATATACTATAACTGAGATAAATGAAATACTATTAAGTTTTATAAAAAGAACATATTAACTCAACCCTATGCTGAACCTAACTATAAATGTCAGGACAGGACCTAGCTAAGTCTAACAAAAACTAAAACTAAATGACTATAAATACAGAAATAAACTCATGACTTTTGTCTTTGGAGAATAAGGACTCACCACTGATTCTGCACAACTTGAGATAAGGAATTGATCTAAGCATGATCTGGATGCTGAGAATACTAAAGAAAAAAACTTATGCCAAGCTAAATCGTATTTAAAATTAAAAGATAGGGAATACCCATATATTATAACTTAGATAAATGAAATACTTATGAGCATAATACAAAGTACATATTACCTCGACTATAAGTTCAATCTAACCATGTCTGAAAATAGCCTCTAACTGACAAGAAATGTTTTGACAGTCCCCAACTAAGTCTAACAAAAACTGAAACTAAAGGACTAAGAATACATAAATAAACTCATGCCTATTTTCCTCAAAGAATGAGGAATCACCATTTATTATACTAGACTAGAGATGGGGAACTAATCTAAGTTTGATCTTGATGATTAGAACATAAACCTACATAATTGAACAAACACAAAAGCAAGGGTAATATTCTGAACATGATATACTAAATTCTAAGCTAACTAGATGCAATGACAAAATTTATAACATTTTGAGACTGAATACTAACTGAAATGTAAATATGACCAATGCAATAGAGTCTGACTAAACTGTGGGAGCTACTAATAAACGATAATCAAACCACATGAGGTAAGTGTGGAGACCGGTGTATATGTCCTATTGAGAGGACCTAAATTACCCTACTATAGGTATAAAGGCATGCTGGCGTAATAACTAAACCGATGCCTACAAAGAAGACTTACAACCTACTTGGATAGTAGTTTTGGGAATATTTGGGTATGTCAAACCCTAGTCCAACTTGGTTTTATGCTACTCCCAATGAATTAAGTAGTTACTTATTATCACTGAGTTTCTTTAAATAGTGGATATCTCAAACTGACAATGCACTAACTAATCTTGTAATAATGCATTTATAAATGAGGCATGTATGAATTAATAACTAAAATATCTTACTTGACATGTGTAATTCAAGAACTAAAGACATACATAGCTATGATTCTAAAATTCATGCGTAAACTGAATATTAACATGATGATCTAATTTGGAACGTATAACTAACTAATTCATGATAATCTAATGAAGTTCTTAGAAACCCTAGGTCTATTCATGATATGAGAATCAAGAATTTTTTGATATCTAGGGATTTAATGGGTGAAAGGATCCCAGTAGTGAAATTCCACATACCTGGTGATGAAATACAATGAGAAATCTTTTGATTTTGGGGCTGGAATTGATGGAACCTTGTTGCGTTCCTGAACTAGGGTTGTTGACCTTTTTATGCTCTCTTGCTTCTAATTTTCTATGTTTTGATTAAAGATTTTACTTAGGTAAATTTTAGTTATGACTCGAGGCTTAAACTGAGTAAAATCTCATGATTTAGGGTTTAAATGATATATCTTAGGGGTTAAATAAACTAGAAAAAGACTAAAAGACCCCTGAAATAATTGTTGTTGGAGTAATCAACGACCTTGACTGACGGGCCATACCATGTCTATCTACGGACTGTACTAGTCAATCGTGGTTCCTATCAGTGGCTTGGTAATGAGGTCTTGATTCACTGACACTGACAAAGGATTGTTGTCTGACTTACAGAATGTAGGTTTGTCCATGGGTCGAGACATAGCCGATTTTTCTGAGCTGTATTTGGGAGGGCATTAGTTGTGAACCACGGACCCATTAATTAGAGGAATTGTGACAATATATAGCTAGAAAGGCGATCCATATCAGATGTACACATATACTTCAAAGGTGGATGCCCGAAATGCATACATATATACTTATATGTATTACCCTCACCACAGTTCAATTTATACATAATTTTAACTAGAATATTTCGTAAATACCCCATTACAATTCCTTAAATTACAATCACAATTTTATTAAGCAAGATTTTAAATATCGCAAAATTTCATGTTCCCAATATAAGAATAATACATATTCTACTTAATAAAAATGGTGCATCAACACGCCAATGTTGGTCTAGTATTTTAGGGGTATTACAGGATACATAGCTTCTTAATTCACAAATGTAATTTGTTTCTTCCTACTTCACTCCTTTAAACATCACTCCCTCAATCTCAACAATTATTTCCTTAAGTACACTTTTGAGTTTCAATTTTTTTCGTCAACACTCAATCGATTGCAAATTTCTCCGTATGAAGTTTTTCTTCCTCTCTAACATACAGTTCATCATTTCTTTCTAACTTTTTGTTTTCATTTTGCATTTTCAAATTTCTAATACATATGAATGATGATCCTTATTTAGTATTTAAATTACCCAGTTATTCTCACCGTAATTGATCGTATTTATGATTTTGAGATGATGATTGGGATGAAAATATATTCAAACAATTGCATGTTCCATTATCAGTGAGAAATCACAATTTTGAGAAGTCCAAATCGAAGAATGATATGCCTTTATCTACTAAACAGATTGTATACCCCACCCCCACCCCTACCCCCACCCCCTCAAAAGGGTAGGAAACTTGGATCTCTCATATCTCTCCTCACGGTACATTTGTTTTTTAATTTTATGTTATTCATTTTTTTCTGATAAAAAAAGGGAGAAAATAAGAACATGTTACTAAATACTCTTTTGCATCCAACGTTCATATTTTTATTGTATCTAGTTGGTTTTGATTGATAAATTTATGTATAATTCCTATGTTTCAACTTTATGATACATTATAATTTCATCATGTATAAATATTAGTTTTGATTCATAATCTGAATTTATTAAAACAAAAATTAGTATATATCATGTTTATAAATATGTTTTAATACATAACTTAACAAAATTTCGTTATTTTTTTCTACCAGATACATACAACCGTACTTATTCAACTAAAATTATAGACATTATCAAACATTATTGTCACACTAATATTTTATAACATATCTTTTTTTTATCATATTTATAATTATGTCTATCATACATAACTTTTTTATGTATAGAACATCGTTATATATCACAAGTTATTATTTATATTAAACATTGTTGTATAACTAATTAAGTCAGGATATATCATATTCATAATTATTTTATATATGATACTATTCATGTAAAATTGTCAAATTGACTATCTATTAAATATTATTGCTTATCTTCAGTCATCCGAGTAACATTTAAGACGTAGTTGCACCACTTCTTTAACACATGCATATCAAACTCAAAAAATTTCAAACTTTATTGTCTGTATTAGATACTTGTAAACTAACCATAGTGTTATCTAGCAATCACAAAAAATGTTACTTAGAGTGATTACATGTATGAAAAATTAATTCTAAAGTCAATGGTTTTTCAATTAGAATAAGATACATAAATAATAATGTATAATTTTAAGGTCATGATACATAAATAGTAATGTACAGTCAATAGGGTTTGGTGTTCAATTTGTACGGTTCGGTTTGTGAATCTCTATTCGCTTCGTCAATTTTTGATTCGGTGAAATGTTAAACCGAAGACAAATTGAAATAAATGCAGTTCATTTTGATTCACATTTTCGACTTGATTTATGATTTAAGCAAATTTAACAAACAATAATATAATGATACATTTTTCAATTCTTTCGAATTTCACTATTTTAGCCTTGAGTTTTGAATTGGGTCTATGTGTATGGGCCGTATTTTAGAATTTGAATTGGGCATATGTAAACAATTTTCCGCTTAGTTGAATTAAAGTACTTAAAAACCAAAAATCAAATCTATTAACTAAAATTTTATAATTTAAAGAAAACTGAGAGAGTTGCTCTTCTAATATATTGGAAATAAAAATAAAATTCATGAACAAGTGTGGTAGAAAATATTCTACTAATTATAAAATTTAATAGGATTTGATAGAAAACAATGCACTAGTCGAGAGTATATAATATATTATTTCCCAATAAAGTATCAAATGCATAGAAATTTAGTAAAAACTAGTAAATGCAGGAAAGAAATATTAATAATATGCTAAATTGTTATTTGAGAATTATAAATTATAATAATTATTATTTGTTTCACCTTGTAAGATATATGTTAAAATATAATCTTATGATTGTGAAAAAAAAAATTATGCTTTTAACTACATTCTTAACAAAATGCGGGATAGATTTAATTTAATATTTTATATCGAGATAATGATCTAAATTCTTTCAATTAAGTAACTATTTGGGGTATCAAGAAACTTTGACCATTAATGTTTTTTCATGGTGCCTTTAATAATTGTTAATGAAACAATATCGATTGACATTCTATACATTGTTTTTCGACAAAGTAGGATGAATACAAAAACTAGAGATTGAGTTGGTTAATTCAAAAGCATGATTATATTAGAGTTAGATCAATATTAGGACTAGATTACTACATCCTAGCTTATGTGTGACTAGTCTTATCACGCCCCGAGCTTACACCGTAGGCTGGACTGGAGCTCGATGAAAATTGTTTATCCCATGCGAACCCTTTGTCAGACTTACTTACTCAGTAGAAGACTTAAAACATTAATACAAGGATTCAAATGCACTTAGTCAACTGTTTAAAACATAACTTAGAATATTTTTAAAGATAAAACATTCAACTTAGCCAAAATGGCAACTCAGTCTTAACATAGGAAATAACAATGAAAATACTAAAGCACTAATACTATTTGTCTATGAAGTCTATAAAACTAAGAGGGATGTTTGGCCAATCATCCTAACAATTAAAAACTAGAAAGTAAGTGATAAAATATATTATTAGGAATGCAAGGAGGCTCACCAACTGATTCTGAACTGCCCAGTGGATCAACGGTGGGTCGAATGCCAATCCTAGTTACCGGCGACTATATCATAATAAGATGCAGGCCAACAAGCATTAGTAGATTGAATGTACGAGTATGCGAGTTGGAATGCTATAACACAAACTTAGGCTTGAAAGGAAATCTAAAGAGATAACCTGGCTCAACTCAAGTCTAATGATTGAACTAATTTCAATACAAAGTAATTTAAAATAGGTACAATTTAAAGAAAAGTTGTTTAAAAAATGATGTCAAGTATCTATGTATTCAAAGATACAATATAAATCTTAGATATATGTAAAAAAATCCAAATAAATTGTGTATATAAATACAACCAACTTCTGTAGGATTTTATATAACTAACAATCATCTCTTAAGAGCTATAGTGATGATACAATATTTTGCGTCACGCTATTAGGGTCTTCCTATACCTTGCCATTAGTATAGAACCTGAGCTACGAAGTGGATGCATTAGTCTATGCGAAAAATCACTAAAGGAATCATCTCTAAAATTTTACTCTTTTCTACCCATGGTGGCTACATGCTTTATGGGGTTTGTGAGTTGTGTGAACTCTCCCCATATCGGTGCTTAATATTATTCCCCAAAATATTATTATATTAGCTCTTATGTTGTAAAAACATTCTTTCTTATTTGATTTGGGATTAATCCTAAAAAATATAGCTCAAAGGCTACATTGGAAATCAAAGATTTCCCTCTTGCTTTATTATGAAAGTGTATACTCTTTTAATAGAAAACTAGATGAAAGACTATGGAAATATCATATTTCGTTATTATTTAAATTTGAAAACATTTTGAAACCTCTTGGAAATACTTAGTTCCAATATAATTCTTTGTAGAAATGAACTTCAAATCTGAACTCTTTGATTAACTCTGAAACATAAGTTTTAAAAAAAGGTTAAAACATTTGTGGAAGAATTTTAAAAACATTAAAAACTTATCTTGATTTAACTCTTGAGTTCTTGACTTGACTCTTAACTTCTTCACTTGACTCTTAACAGTTCATGAATTCAATTATGGATTCAAGGATCGTGATTTACTATTGGAAGGATCTCATGATATTGTTTAGGAATAACTTAAGTTAGCTAAACATGAGAAAATGATTTTAAAGAATCGAATTTGGTGAACAACTCTACAACGAGAAGGTCATTTAAAATTTTAGTTTTGGAAATGGCTTTTGAGGCAGAACACTCATGACTGCTCTGTGATGCAAAACAAAATTCCCAATATTGGGAACCAGCTCCGCAACGCGCACCAGTTGCCTAAATTTGCCCGACAAAAATTCTTTTTTTCATTTTTTCAGCCCTAAGCCCTCTAAACACTATGGGATATTTCCTCAAACACTCAGAATTGATTGTATGTTCAAAGTACATCAGATTCTACTCATAAATCAAAATTCATGGATCCGAATAAAACAACATCCCAATAATTTCAACGAGACTATAAATTAACATAACTACAACAAACCCATCAACAACTCAATTTCTATGCATTCAAGACCTTAAATTTGCTGAAATAAATGATGATTGGCACGTTGGTGAACTAACCCAATGCTATGTGATCTCACATACCTTTGTAGGGATCACCCCAATGAAATCCACAAGTAAATCTCGACGAATATTGAATGGTTACCTGAATTTTCTTCTCCTTCCTTCTCTTTTATTCGTACTCCAAGACCTGGTGTGGATTTTCCTTTTCTAAAATGACCGAAATCTGACTTTCCCCTGATCAAACTCCTAAAAAAGAATTAGAATAATTAGTTAAGGAAAAAACTAGATTACCCTTCTAAAATCTGAATTTTGACTTTCTTTAATTAAGACCCCAACTTCCTAAGAGCATAACTTCCTCATACGAACTAGAAATTACACAAATGTGCCGGCGTTGGAAAGATAATTTCAAAGGCTATTTAAGCATATCTATAATCGTTTGAAATTGACCAAGCCACATTTTTCTAAGTTCAGTAAATTTTAAATTTTTAATAATTTCTGAAATACCTATTTCATGTTTTTAGCTTCTACCTTCCTATTTCGAAATGTCAGACATTACAATATATCCCCCTTGGGAACATTCGTCCTTGATTGAGATTACTCTTACAAGGCTAAGGGTTGTTACATCAAGTTCATACACCCAACAAGCAAATGCCAACAAACAACATCCCTACTCACGATTTAAAGAATACTAAGAGAAGAATTAGTACCTTGGTCTGCACTTTCTCCGAATTAAAAGAGACGTGGATATCTCTTCTTCATATCCTCCTCAGCTTACGAGTTATCTTCTTCAATGAATTGGTTCCTCCAAAGCACTTTGACTAATGCTCCAATTTGTGAACTTGGCGATCTAGAATCTTAACAAGAATCTCCTTATCAGATAAGATATACTTGCTCTCAATATTTTCAGATGATATGATTAATGATGGATTACCACACATTTCTACAACATGGAGATGTGAAACACCGGATGAAACGCTCCTAACTCTTTTGGTAGCTCCAAATTATAAGCTACCTTGTCAATTATCTTGGATATTCTCAAAGGTCCAATATTCTAGGGACTAAGTTTCCCCTTCTTACTAAGCCTCATGACATCATGAGTGGAACATTTAACTAAACCAAATCATGTACTTCAATGTCTAACTCCTTTCTCGTAACAATAATGTAGGATTTCTGACGACTATGTGCCATGTTAAACCTCTTTTGAATCACTTCACCTTCTCTATACCTTTATGAACTAAATCTAGTCCTATCAACGTTGCTTCACCAACTTCACACCATCCAATAAAAGATCTGCATCTTCTCCCATAAAAAAGCTTTATACGGAGCCATTTGGATGCTAGGTGATAATTCCAATTCTCTTTGAAATTTATCACACACTCCCTCAACATATCCTCCAAGGTCTGAATAGTGTGTTCTACTCGCTCTCCAATCTTTAGCCCAAGCCTTTCTGAAAAGGTTTCTACAATTGTGCAGTAAACTGTGCACCTTTATCATAAATAATGGAGACCGAGACTCCATGAAGTCTTAGCACCTTCAAAATATATAACTTGGCATAATTTTTTTCTGATTGAGTAGTTTTTACCGGCAGAAAATAGGCTGACTTAGTCATTCTATAGACACCCCCCAAATAGAATCATGCTGCCTGCGATACCTTAGGAAGCCTGTGATTAAGTACATATTTATCTTCTCCCATATTATTCCAGAAGTTCTATTTTCAAACCCAAACCACTGGGCCTTTGGTGCTCTACTTTAACTTGTTGGCATTTAGGAGACTTAGAAACAAATTCTTCAATGTCATTCTTCATATCATTCCACCAATAGACTTCTCTCAAATCGTGATGCATCTTTGTGAAATCCACATTAAAGGAATATTTGGAGGTATGAGCTTTCTCCATGATTCTCTCTTGGAGTCTATATACCACTGGTACACACAATCTGCCTTGTTACATTAACACACTAGCTCCCCCTTGTTCAAAAGCCATTTCTTGCTTATGAACATTCGCCTTCAATTAAAGAAATATGGGATCTAGGTCTTGCTTGCCTTTTATTTTTGACACGAATGATGACTCAACTCGATTTATCACCACTATTTCTCCTTGTGTGTAATCTATTTGTCTAACTCCCATGCATGCAAGTATATGCACATGTTTCACTACCTATATCTTTTATTCCTCACATGGGCGGTACTACACATAGACAACATGCTTAAGAAATTAATAACAACATTTGCGTTACGTGGGTTTTAAAGAGTACTCATGTCATAATCTTGAACAATTCTAACTACCTCCTTTTTATGAGTTTAAGCTCTTTCTGAGTGAAGATATATTCTAGGACCTTGTGATCGGTCAACACATCCGTATGCACACCATAAAGATAATTGTGCCACATTTTCGAACTTAATATTATAACAGCCAATCTATGTCATGAGTTGGATAATTTTGCTCATGATTGTTCAACTGTCTAGAGGCATAAGATATGACTATGTCACTCTACATTATTAAAAAATCCAAGTCCACTGTAGATGCATCAAAATACAACACAAAACCTTGAGTACCTTATGGTAAGGTCAGAACTGCGGCAGTAGTTAACATCTTTATCAATTCTTGAAAGCTTTTCTCAAAAGCATGAAACCATTGAAACTTCATTGTTTTCTTAGTTAACGTAGTCAAATGGGATGAAATAGAGGGGAAATCCTCCATGAACCTTTTACAATAGCCAGCTAAGCCCTGCCAACTCCTAATATTAGTTGGGAATGTGGTTCTAGGCCAGTTCTGCACTGCCTCAATTTTTTGTGTCTCAACTTTAATTCCCTCTCAAGACACTATGTGGCCCAACAAAACTATAGACTTGATCCAAAACTTGCACTTAGAGAATTTGACATACTAATCTCTATCTTCCAAAGTCTTGGGAACTATCCTGAGATGAATAGCATGATCTTGTCACTCCTTGAATAGATTAGTATGTCATCATCATAGACGATAAAAAATATATCTCAATAAGGTTTGAATATGTAGTTCATAAGGTCCACGAATGATGATGGTGCATTTTTCAAACCAACGGATGTGACAAAAAATACATAATGGCCAAATAAAGTTTTGAAATCTTTTTAAGGAATATCATATTCCCTCACTCTTAACTGATAGTATCCAGACCTGAGGTTTGTTTTTTAAAAATAGGTGGCATCCTAGAGTTGATCGAATAAATCATCAATCCTAGGAAGAGGATACTTGTTGGAGATGGTAACCTTGTGCAATTAAGGGTAATCTATATACATCTTAAGGGATTTATCGTTCTTCCACATAAATGAAACTGTAGCGCCCTAAGGTGAGACACTTTATCGAATAAAACCTTTCTCTAGGAGGTCTTTCAACTGCTCATCAAGCTCTTTCAACTCTATTGGCGTAATTCTATATAACGGAATAGATACAGGACGAGTATCTTAAAGAATATCTATATCAATATCTCTTAAATGGGACTCCGAGTAAATCATCTAGAAAGACTTCTGGAAACTCTTTTACTACTCAAACTTATTAAATTAAAGGTATCTCAACAGTAGAGTCATTAAATCAAACTAAATGATAGACACACCCCTTAAAAACTAACTTCCTTACCTTAAGGTATGAAATATAATGATCCTTAGGCACTGCAATTGCTTTTCCATTCTAAGGCTAGCTCATTTGGAAACTAAAACTTGAAAATCGAGTTCTACAACCCACTGGGGCATAAAAGGAATGAAGCCGGTCCATACCACGAATGACATCGAAATCAACCAAGTCTAACTCAATTAAATTATCTATGGTACATTTGTGATTGAAGAAAATGGGACAATAATGATAGACTCTCTCTACTAGAGTAGACTCACCAACAAGTGTAGAAACACTCAATGGTTTACAAAGTGGCTCAAGAATAACATCAAAATTTAATCAACATAAGGAGTTATAAAAGATAAACTCACTCCTAGAACTAGTAAAGCGTAAACAGTAAAGTCAAAGACTTGGAGAATTCTAGTGACAACATCCGAAAACTCCTCTTCCTTCTTGTGACATTTGAAAGCATACAAGAATTTTGTTTTCCCTCCAGTACCGGTAGTAGACCCTCTAGGTGTATCTCTGTCTGGTGGAGCAACTGATGAAGACTGGCTCTATTGAAACATTACCATTTCCCTACTTGTTTATTGGACACGCTCATATGAAATTCCCATTCTAATCACAGTTGAAACAACCACTGGGTCCCTCATGACAAGTACCTGAGTGGTTCCTACTAGACTTGGCTTATGCAGGAGGCTTACTACCCACTTGTTCCATTTTACCTTAATAATAAGCAACTTTAACTTTGAAGATCTAATTATGTAACTTACCTTTATTCTAAGGTGCAAGTGAACTTGCAGATAATTGAGCAGGTCCATTTTGTTTCTCTTGGAAAGATCACCGGTTGGCATAACTCTTCTATTGCCCAGACTCATTCACTATCTTTGCCTTCTTGTTTTTAAAGACTTCTCCATCCCTCAACTTTCTTCCTCAAACTGATGCACATAAACCATCAACCGTGATATATCCATCTCACCGATCAACATCGCATCCCTACCTTATATACTGGAAATATGAGATTATCCAGCAACAACTAAGTGCATCCTACTCCTCATGTCCGCAACCATCTCCGGAGCAAATCAGGATATTTTTGTGAATTTCAGAACATATTAATGAACACTTAGAGAATCTTGCTTAAGGGTAAGAAATTCTCCTAACATAGACACATCATTTAACTGGGGAAGAAATTGACCAAGAAGGCCTCATCATAACACGCCTTACTCGTAGGTGATGCATTATAATCTCTACCCTCTTTCCACTGATTAAACCAAGTCCCAAAAACACGCTTCAACTAATCATGTAGCTTAATTCTCTCAATATAAGAAACATACATAACATAAAATACCTTTTTTATTTCCTCAATGAAGTTCTTCGTATGCAGAGTAGTAATTCAACAAGTGAAGCTTGGAGGATTTATGTGTCACTAAATCGTTATACATTTGATCCTTTAAAACTAAGGATTAATACTAAAATTGTGTGTGTTTTAGTATAATTTGATGTGTTTGTTGATTGTGTAGGCAGAATCTTGCATATGTTAAAAAGTGAAAAAGAAGCAAAGATTGATGATGATGCAAGTAATGTTCACTGCTAACTGCACAGACTGTGACCTTCATAATAGTATGTGTTTGAGCCCATGAAAATGAACCACTGTGAAGGCCTTAGAGGAGCTGAATAGGGAAGGAACAAGTGAAGACCACGATCGACTTCATGCGTCGTGGTCCTGTCTACGAGTCTTAATGCTTGATGTGATACAGATTATAGTAAAGGTGTGGAAGAATAAGAAGAAGTTGAAGTGCAATTGAAGGCCACGAACAACTTCATGGGTCATAGTAATCACTGCAGCTCATGGTTGGGATTGTGATGTTGAATCCAGAGAAGAGGGTGCAAGGAGTAATTACGTGAGGAGTCCCAAGTCAAAGTCACGAGCACATCTGCAGGTCTTGAAGTTTTTCACAGACCGTGGTCTCTTCTGTGGTGCAGACTACAGTAACCCTATTTGAACACCCACTTTTTGTAAGCTCCACGGGAAGACCATAGAGAGTTTAGAGACCGTGAAGTGGTTGACGAATCGTGGTCGCGACCCTGAAAAGGCCTGGCATTTTTGTCCTAGTTTAAATATGACTCATGTCTAGCATTCTATTTTGATGTACTTTAGGTCATTTGTTAATTATTATCAACTATGTTACGTTTTATGAAGGAGAACACAATGTCATCTTTAGTTTTTGCATTTTTGGATTTTTCAATTCTTGTTATCAATTTTAGACTATTAGTTTACCAAAGGAATTGTTGATCACTGATTATTTTTCACAAGTGGTTCTTAACATATTTTGATCTTCTATTATTGATTCTTCACGTGAAAACATGAGCGGTTAAATACTACAATTAGGGTTGTGGGATCTATGACTATATTCTAGTCGCGATTCCGTAGAACGAGTATAAGGTGATCTTTGGTTACAACATGAAGATTACACCTTTCAATAAAATTTTAGTATATTTAGTGCACGAATTAGACAAGCCTGTATTTTGTGTTTGTGCGAGAGAAAAAAATCAATTAGGAAAATGTTGGACTAATGTAACAAGTTAGAGTTAAAGTTGGACTTTTAGAGAAGAGATTTTTAACAATATACCAATGTAGGAGAGGTGTAATCTTGTTAACACTTTGATTTCGAGAGAACATAATTGATCATTATCTAAATAGGCTGAGAAGTGTTAGATAAATTCAACTTAGAAGGGTTAAATAAACATTGATTTGCCTGACAATGGAATTACAGAAGAGCATTAGAACTTATGACATAGTGAACACAAACTTGATTTCTTTAAATTAAATGAATCAACATTACAACAAGATAATTTGTAATTGTGAATATGAAGTTTTACTATACGTTTTTGTAATTAGAACCTTTCAACTAAACCCAATTTTACATATAGTTACTATTTGCTTAGGAGATCATAGCCGCATTTAATTAATCACGATAGTGAAACCTTATTTGTAAGGAAATTCTGTGTGGGATTGACCTCAACTCTTGTTGAGTACTGTAAATTAACAAAAATCGTGTATACTTTTTATGTAAGTTTGGATGTATCAAATTTTGGTGTCGCTGTTGGGGATTTTCAGTTCAAAAGTGTTTTATACTAGAGTTTATTCAATTTGTAGTTATATTTCCTAATTTTACATTTGGTTTCTATTTTTTGTCTCTTTGAAGTGAGCTTGTTTTCTGCATGCCAAACACTAGAAGTAAAGGAGACCCATTGCTTCCAAACAACATTCAGTTTCAGAAGACTCTTTGCAAGATGGTTAATGCACATGAATTAGAGGCTCAGAGTCATATACTAGGTTTAGAGGCAAAATTAGATGTTGTTAGAAATGTTTAGTAAACTTCTGGATTAATCAACCTAGGTCATATTCCCAGCAACCTGCTGGAATAAACTAACCTAGGGCAGTAGATGACAACAGAGGGGTCGAAGATCTTAACCCTCCACATTGTCAACCTCTATCTCCAAGAGGAACATATCCTCCTCCTGGCCACATGCTGTATGAGGAAGATGGTGGTGACTTAGATGGAACTATAACATCAGGAGCTATTGTGTACCTACACTACCTCCTGGTGTTAAGTTCACAATGATCAACACTATGATCCACTTGCTGAACCTAAAAGGTATATTTATAGGAACTGCTGGTTAAAATGAAAAATAATACTTAATGAAATCTTTCACAATCTGTAAGTCACAAGAGATCCCTTGAGTGAGAAAAGTAGCTGAGGTTGAGGTTTTTTTTCTCTGTCTTTTACTAGACAGGCGACTAACTGGTTGAATGAGATGCCAGATAACTCCATCCGAACTTGGAACGAGTTGAAGGAAGCTTTCCTGGAACAACTTTTCCCAATATCAAAAGAGTGGTAGATGAACGATAAGATTAGTACACATAAGCACCTAACAACAGAGGCAATGCATGATACTTGGGTGAGATTCATCCAAAAGCTAAATAAATGCCCCAACGATTGTCTTACCAAAATGCATCTGAATTAAACATTTTATAGGTCTCTGAATGATGTTACAAAATCTGTTGTTGATGCAATTTGTAGAGGCTCATTTATTAGAAGATCATTTGCTGAGATCATGCAATTATTAGATGAGGTCTCAAAGAACAACAGAGCATGGTATACTAGAGATGCAGAGGTAGGAGCTCTGGGGTACACATTTGAACATTAAGCTAAACAGAGGAAGAGAGAAGAAGAAAGGGATCAAGAAATGGCACATATGCGGACAAAAATAAATCTGCTCACAAAGCATATTTTATCCAAGTCTAATATAGTAAATGTTGAGGAAAATAAAACATGCAAGAAGATTAGGATGTTGACATTGATGAAGAAGCTAACTATCTGGTGAACCAAGGAGGTGTCCGAAATTATAACGACGAAAAAAAGGGTTATGATTCTTGAAATGCAGGTCTGAACTATGCTGAGGATGGTCAATATGATAGCACAGCAAATAAAAATCATGAATACTTATTATAATTGTAAAAATACATATCTTCCCCTACCCAATTCACTTTTACCTTTCTTTGTTTCTCACTGTACGAAAAACACATATTATACAAATGACAATGTATAATTTGTGTTGTATAAAAAGAGAGAGAGATTTGATATAAAAATATATTTCGATTCAATTGTATACAAATTAAAATTTTATTTAGATATACAAATACAATCATTGAAATATATACATATTAGTTACATATATACAATTATCTAACTGATATACATATATAACCGTTGCTCTTTTAAACAAACAAGAAACATTTGCCATCTATTCATATAAATTTGATGCTCTTCCCATCGATTTATACAAATCTGATGCCCCATAAAAATCATAAATTTTCTATGAAGCACAATTATGCAAACTATAACTATAACATACAAATATGATTTTGATGTTTACTAAACCTAAAATTATATTTAAATTATAAACTATAGTTTTTATTCATATTAATAATTTTTTTAAATCTATTTATTTATTTCAGTGTAGGATACTATTGTCTCGTATATATACTTTATTTACATTTTCACTATCTATTTTCAAGAAAAGAATGTTTTTCATGGGAAATTGGCTACATAGATTATAAATTATAAATATTATAATCTTAAATAAGTAAAATACAAATGCTAAAATTTCTACCGAAAGACTAGAATAAATACATTAGAAATATCAATTAGAAAAAAAGGAGGGAGTATGTGTTATTTAAAAAATAGGGGCATATCTTACTATTTAAATTAAATAATTATGTAAGGCATTCAAAGTTTAAAAAACACCATCAATTGTATTCTACCTTAAGTTTTATTTCTTTTTTCACAATAAATATAGATTATGATGATATAAAATTTTCTGTTTGTGTATATATAAGAAGACATGAATGATGATTCCTTTTTTTTTGGAGAAACCTATTTTCTGCAAACATTGCTCAAAGGTAAGCTCAATTTTACATTTTTTTTCATGATTTTTGTTGTTTCTATATCTGCCCAGTTTGATGTTTGATAAATTGAATGAATCTGCTTCTGAGAATTTTGATTTACGCAAAAAAATGATTTTTATGGGTTCAGTTTTTTTGAAAAAAAGTGTTGTTCATAGGTTAATTTTAGTCCGATCCAAAGGGTTTTGTTATTCACTGCTTTTGAGAAATTTGATTAATGAAAAAAAGAGATTGTTATGGGTGTAGGTTTTTTTTTAAAAAAAAAAAAATTATCATTGAAGGGTTAATTCTAGTTTAATCGAAAAAGAATGTTGTTCACGGGTTGATTCCAAACACACCTAGTTTTAAAGAGATTTTATTGTTTACAGCCAATGGTAATTTTGTAAATGAAAGATTTTTACTTTTTTTTTTTGTTTTTTTTAAGTTCTTTTGTTGGTTAAGATTGTTTGTCGAAGGGAATTAATACTTCTCTAATTTTTATTAATTGATCGGTGACATTTTTCTTTTCTAGAACAAGAAGCACAAAATGGAATATTTTTAGTTGATTCGTAGACTATTTTTTTGTTTGTTTGGTTGTGTGTGTGATCTTGTGCTTCGATACGAAATTGATGAAAACTTTTTACCTTGTTGTGTTTTTGTAGTTTCCATATTTTCGCAAGATGTTTGATAGATGTCGCATTCCGGAAAAGACAGCAGTGTGGTACGCGTAAGACCATGTTATTTATTACTATTTCTAAAGCATGTTGTAAAATTCAAAAAATGTGACGTTGTATGGATTTACTGTTTGTTCTTGTGGAACTATTGTATTTCTAAGCTACTTGCTCCAAGCGACAATAAGATTATGAGAAAAAGAGAGATAAAAGAAGATTCATTCAGAGAGATTTTAGGAGTAGAACGAAAGATGCATTATTTGTACTTTTTAAACATCATGCGAAGCTTGGACGCACATGAAATATTTAACACAAAAGGATGTAAACGTAGAAAAAATGAAGAACATGCTTTCTATTTCCCCCTTGTGCACTTTAGAAAATGACTAAAATTGTGTCTAACTTTAACTTCTAGAGACAAACATATATGTTTGCATGTATCATTCACATGGAATGAAAGTTTTTTTGATGTTTGATTTACTATATTATTACTTTGAGGGATTAAAACAAGAAGTGGTATAACACTCTTATTGCTTCCACCTCTGCTCAAATAGAGACAATTGTGGAAGAGAGCCATATCTCTAACTTGTGTGTAAGACGATATTATGAAAGGCAATTGTGCAAAAAAGCAGTCAGGTCTATTGGAGATTTAAGCTTAAATATATTACAATTTTTTTAAGGAAACAAACAAAAATAAAATAAATCGAAGAATAAGAACAATATGTACAAAGGAATTAATTGTTTTCAATTTATGTGAAGTTTATCATCTAGTTTTGCCTAATAGGGATCACACCTATTTGTAGTAAGGTATACACCTTAGTGCCTTGCTGACTGCATTGATGCATCAACTAAGCAAAATGTGGTGCTTAGCTTGTTTTTTTCTCAACTTTACAGCTTAACCGCACCTTAAATAGGTCTTTGAAAACACATGTATGTGCATACAATTTGCTTTCTTTAATGCTTAAAGTAGTTTTAGTCATTCGTTCTTCGAGTAAACTTGATATTTTCAACTCCACAATTCAAGTGTGTATTTTCATTACCATAGAGCCAAATTGAATTGGAAGTCATAAGTTTTGTCAAGAATCTAAGTAACACGTTTAGTAGTGGTGGCTCTCAAAGGTTGAGTAATCTTCTAGATTATGGAAAAACATTGTTACAAATTGTACATCAATACAAAACCATCAACTTCTATATAGAATTTCACTTTGAATATAATATGTTTGATATTTCTTTAATATCATAATATTAATTTTAGTAGTCAAAATATGCTTAAGCAAATTGTGGTTCCAATATTATTTATCTTTCAAAAGGAAAAGAAAACATAATATCAAACTTTTGGTGTTTGTTAAGTGTCCTATTGGTAAAAAATTGAACTAGTTTTGGAGAATCCTCATCTGATGACGTACATATTGGTGTTGAGTTATGTTTAAGTCATACTGTTCCTTGAGTAAGATCCATCCGTATTTTTTGTTTATCTACTAGGTCTCAAATTATATTGTTTTATGTTAAATAATGAGGTACAATTTTCTAATTTTCGTCAACATAAGTGAATAAGTTTTTGGAATCACCACCAAATAAGAAGGTATGTCAAGCAAAGAGGAAAGGAGAAAAACGGAAAAACGAAAAGGAAAAGAAAATAAAGGAAATTTTATTTTTTTCCGTAAATGCCTGAAAAGCATGAAACATGCACATGCTTTGTGATAATGGGTTGTAGTAAGTCTTGAGTTCATTGTTTCTATATGTGATAATAACATGTTGAATTGACTTTAAGCTTTTAGTTCGAGTGTAGTGCCAATACTAAATTGTTAGGTTTTTGTTTTAACTTACAGCTCAGGCATGATAAGTTACAAGCTTTAGTAGTATGATCGTTTCAACATAGAGGTCATGCATGATAAATTAAAGGCTTTAGTGATAATTATTGCCTTGGTGGCTGTACTGAAGTTCAGCTTAAGTGAGACAAAGAGTCCAATAGCTGCACATAACTTCATGGTTTAGGAACCTAATTGAAGAATAATATTTTTTTTATACCAATTAAAGTTGACCTTGAATTTGAATCTTTAAAAGTTCCAAAATATGCAATCATGATTAATGAGTCCATACTACTGATCCTCTGTAGATCTTATTTAATAATACTTTTACCAAATTCTACAACAAAATGGATGTTTCAATGTTTGTCTAGCTTCTTTCAAAGTTTCTCTCCCCTTTTCATCTTTCTGCCATTCTTGTTAAATTTCTTAGTCATTGTTCCTCAATTTGGTGAACATTGGTTAAGAAACGGGTGTACACCCCCGTCAATTTTTAGACATGGACCTATGCTTTTGCAATCGGATTTACATCTTAATATGTTTATCTTCTCCAGATTAGCAAAGTGATCATTGAATAACTTTGATGTAATTATGAGGTTGTGTTGTTTAAAGAGTAAATATATTTGTAGCTTTCTCATATGGGATTCAAGATGTTGTTACCTTCAATATTTCTCTTACTAGTTCAACGAATAGAAATTGATTCTAGTAATCTCAAATGATCTTCTCAAGTATGGAGGACTTATATTGGTAAACCTAGTTGTTAGTGGCATTGAGTAAATTCGGACTTACCAATTTGCTCCACAGAAAAAACTGTAGTTTCAAATTTGGTGATAACTAAATAAAAATAGAATAGTCGACAATCCAAAAAAAATGGCAAACTATGACCAACACAATCAAATTAAGTTGTTAAAAAGCATTTTATAAAATACTCCGTCCGTCCACATTTATTTGTCATATTGCGTTTTTCGAAAATCAATTTGACTAATTTTCAAAGTTAAATTAGATTACATTAATTCGATATTTTAAACAAACAATATAGATATTCAAAAAATATATGAAAAGTACAATAAATTGCATTTTTTTTGCCTAACAATATGATGAAAAAATACATCTTAAAATGTTAGTCAAAGTTCTTAATGTTTGAATCTATAAATAGAAACAATGACAAACAATATCGGACAGAGGGTGTAGTATTATAATAAGATTTTCGATTAAGAGTTTTAAGTACGAAAAAGTGGAGAGAACATTTCAAGGTATAGAGATGATGAATTTTATCAAGTTGAGGATAATCCCCCATCCATTATCTTCTCTTGGTTTAACCATGATGTCTCATGTTGAGTAGAAAATTAGGTGATTTTCGTAACACCATATATTTATACGGTTTCCTTTTGGATACTTCTTGTATTCAAATGCCTATTGACTCAAACATTAATGAAGTTATTTACCTTGTGAAAAGAAAGTATAATAATAGAAAATTTAGTATGGCATTACATTACATATGAGATATGAACGTAAGTTAACTTATTAACTTGAATGCTTGTATGGAGAATTTTCCATTATAGGAAAGCCCATTTAGATGGATACAAAAGAAAATAGACAAATATTATTATAGAAACGAGAGTGCAAGATCAACTTTTATTATTGATGAGTTAGATCCTAGCATTACTTACTTAGTTGACAAATTAATTTCCTAGTTAACTCTTGCATGTCTCAATAACAATTTCATTGAGTGAAACTGGAAAAGATTGAAGTGTTTTTTAGATCTAAAGCTTATCGTACTTGTATGATGTATTCTGCGTTCCAAATTTGTTAGATCATTTGTGTTCCTCTTGGAGTGATGATTACAATTAATAGAATGGATATGATTTTGTGCGGCTATGTAGACTACTGACGGAACTTATACAAAAATATACCTATAGAACTAACGGAAAACAAAATCCTTTTTTATAAGCGAATATTGGTTGATAGTTGTACTAGTATTAAAAGACTAGTAAATTAAGATATTAGTGCCTTCTGTTGAGGGCATATATGATAAGTTTCATCATTCTTTTAGTAGACTCTGGTACTATTAATAGTATAAAATTATTTAAACAAGTTATATTGAGTCAACACATGTCTATACTAGACTACTCTTAGTATTGTCCTTCATAAATATCTAGCTAAAAGTTGTAGTTCATCAATAACTAATATTTCTCAACAAAATTTGGTTTTTCCTCTCAACAAACTTGGGTTTATTGAAAAATGTAGATGAATTTTTTAAATTATTTTGACACTCTTTTTGACTATATTGACTCCTTCCAGCTGCAAAGAGCTATACTCATAGTTATACATGTTCTACTATTCTAGCAGCATCTTAGTAATGCTATATTTATTAATAAAATTTACATATAAAAAAGTGGGCTTATTTCATATCCTGGTGGTTTGGAATGACAATTTTATGGTTTCTCCATTCAATTTTACCTTTTCTAATCTAGTTACTTTACCTGCCCTTCCATCAAAACATGGATGCAAACATTGATGACATGGTGTATGTAATCCTATATGATATTTGATTGTACATTTATTAAAAAAATATTGTATAATAATGTTTATAATCGTATAATAAATGCAGACCCTTTTCTTATGTATATGATTTTGCATTACAATATATGTTATTCTATTAGCATCAAGTAAGATGACTGTATAATAATGTTTATGACCCTATAATAAATGCAGACCCTTTGCTTATATACATGATTTTGCATTACAGTATGACATTACATTTACATCAAGTAATGATCAATTCTTAACTTTTTTTGAAGGTCCCACATCCTGAAGGAGTAACACCATTTATGCATATAACTCAAAATGATTTTTTTTGGCGAAAGTGAGATTAAAGTCTTTCTTTTTATCTTTTAATGATGATTTTCCTACTATTTAGTTTCATTCTATCTTTTGATAATCCTTAAACGTTGAAATTGGTTTTTATACACTTGTTGCTTATACTTCTGAATTAAGGTTACACTGTCTATAATTGTGAGTACCATTTGGATGACGTATTGATTATGGTCGGAACAGTTAGCTTGACTATCTAAGATCTTGATACTATATCTCTTCAAAAGAGATTGGTTATAGCAATATTATGTTAACATTACAATCTTTTAAAAAAGAAATAATTGGTTATTGCCATTATTTTCACTTCTTAGATAAATCTTTAAAAAACCAATTATAAAAAAATAATTAAAATTCGATAAACATTGTATATTCGTTCATATTACGCCAAGGATGTCATAGGAGTATAAATTCATTGACCTGAAAATGCCAAGGACAGTGCACCAACTATGTGTTACAATGTTGAGAAATATTGAAAGTAGTTGTCTTTTAGAACTTTTATGATAAACTCAAAACTTCATGTCATGTTTTTATGGGGTAATAACAGTGTAGGACGGTTCTACTAGTACCACTAGAAAGGTGGGTGTCCAAATTGAATCAAAAGCTACTTGAACACGGTGTACAATTTATTGGGGCTCGTAAATACTATTGGCAGGTTACATTGGTTTAGTTCTAATGGTTGGGAAATCTGATCTATCCATATTGGAGAGCGGGGCGGACCTACGTTGGGTCCAGGGTGTTCGCCCGAACACCCTCGGCAAAAAAATACACGATATATATAAGGTAAATTTTCTATATTTCTATAGTTGCATATATATTCTTAACCCCCTCAATAACACATAAAAATAGATGGCTCAATGGTAAGACCCTTGAATAGTAAGCTACATGCCCCAGGTTCAAATCCTTGCAACAACATTTTTTTATTTTTCTTTATAGTTTCAGGTAATTTTGTGTTTTAAATAATCAGATTTGTTTTACAAGCATATTTTTAAAAACAAATGTGCCAAAAGTGTGGTTTTAAACCCAAAAAATTTCAAAGGGCCCATATTTACATGTTTATATTTTAATTTTTCGAACCTCCTGAATTAAAATCCTTGGTACGGCACTATTGGAGAAACCTCCAACTTTCTTACAAAGGGTCAAAAAAGAGTTGAAGAGAACTCCTAAAAATGTCATAACTTAAGTTGGCAATTTTTTACACAAGTCTATTAGCCTCCCTAAAGCAATGACTAATATGGTAACCATGTCAATTATTTTCCTCTCACCTTGAACCATACCATTGATCTTCCATGGGGAGTTCCATTCTCTTTTAATGTGTTTAGTTAAAAGGATGGAGTCTGTTTCAACCTAGAAATTAGAGAAGCCTCTATTAGCACACCATTTAAGTCCATAAAGAAGAGTTGCCATATCCACGATGTTACACGTATCATTTTTTAATTGATGCAGTAAGCAAACATGAGGTTTCCCAATGAGTTTCTGATCAGGCCACCTCCACCAGAACAGACTTGAAAGTGACAGCCATCACTGTTGAATTTTACAGACATATTAAGAGCTTTTATCCACTTAACGATGGTAGTTGTTCCGTGGTGATGAATTTTTGCATCCAAAATGCAGTGTATATCTCTCCAAAACTCTATAATGTTAAAAAAAAATTTAGGTTTAGATCTGTATACAGAAAGCTTAATAGCATAAAATTCGTTAGAGCATCTTTATCTTCATCTCTCCTAACAAATTATAGGGGGAGAGCGTGAATACCGAAATTAGAAATAGGGTTATTTGTAACAGTATTCCCCCAATTGAGGATGTGGTTTTAAGAGACCTATGGGTGAGCCTCACTCCAACTAGACTTGCGATATCACACCAGTACACCTTTCTAGCATGTTCACCCGAATAGAATAGGTGATTCACTGTTTCAAAGTTGTTGGTCTCATTATTTGCAGCACAACAATGACATCCGGGGATGCTATAGATGCCCTACTTAGCCACTTTCTCATCAGTAGGAAACCTGCTATAAATAGCTCTCCATCTAAGGGAAGTCATATTAATTGTAATGCTATTATTCCAGATCTTGTTGGTGGCATTGTTGTGGTTTCTTTGCTTTCTAATAATATCCCAACCAGAGTGGAGGGTGAAGTCACTCTAATTGGTGTTTTACCAGATAGCTTTTGTCATTTGTGAGGTCTTTTAGAATAATCCACAAGTTTATAATATCGTTCTTTAAATTATTTGGGAGCTCTACTTGCAGAAAATTCCAGTTCCATTCACCTTTAGTAGTAAGAACAATGTAAAGCTTCATAAAAATATGCCTTTCATTGTTGGGGTAGTAAATATGTTGCTCCACCAATGACTTAACTTCACATACGACTTTCTAATGTTTATTATCGAGGTACTTATCCTTCATGTAATCTCCCAAAAGAGAACAAGAGGTTCTCAGGTTGCAGCATTGATTTTCCTTGATGTCCATACAAACATCTGAAATTTTCTTAAAATTATCACCACCTATTTCAAAGGGGTTACTCAAATTATCCCATGCAATCCATTGATGCTTTCCTCCAAAATCAAATGCAGACAAATAGAACTTTGTTGGATTTTGATTTCATGATGAAGCTACTATTGTTCTTGTTGATCTGTTGACCAGATATTTGTTTATACCTGTCGACAATGTCAGTGATTAGTTTGATATATCTCTTGCTACAATCACAAAAAAAATGGTATTATCAGCAAAAGTTAAATGATAATTTAAGGACTATTATTGCACATATAAAAACTGTTGTAAGCATTGTGATTATGAAGATTGTTAAGCATTTGAGACAACAATTCAACGGTCATAATTAAGAGGAGGGGGGGAAGACGATCTCTTCACTTCAAACCTTTAGAACAGTTAAAGAAACCATGAAGACCTCCATTTACCACTATAAAAAACAAGTGTTTGAGATAAAATTATGGATGAGGTAAAATCAATGCTCAGAGAAACCAAGGTGCCTAAGAACATGGTTGAGGTAAGTCTAGGGTTCCCATATCACTAATAATTTCTTGGGAAAAAAGAATAGTTCAAGTTATGGTGCTGCATTTGAGAAAGATACTTTGATTCCTTTTCTCAAGGCCTATATCG
The DNA here is from genome assembly GCA_032847665.1 of Solanum chilense. Classification (NCBI taxonomy): domain Eukaryota; kingdom Viridiplantae; phylum Streptophyta; class Magnoliopsida; order Solanales; family Solanaceae; genus Solanum; species Solanum chilense. The sequence goes on along the minus strand of CM064971.1, from coordinate 61,336,540 downwards.
AGTGCCAAAAGGTGGAGGATTTGTGGCTTAGGTCGCAGCTTCAAATCCCACACCATGCAAAATGAAGCCCGGTATTTAGTTGGTGAAGTGTAGAGGGGTGGGACCATTATCCACCGAGTTTAGAAGTACGTGATTAGTCCAAAGCGTGGTGGGTCACATACGGATTTCATGGCTATCAAAAAATCTTCTTTGCTTCTTGGAGATAATTCGAGAAATGATAGAGATCAGTCTGTTAGAGATACCTTTACTAAAACGTTACACAGGTTCATAGATCACAAATCAAAAAAAGATTTGGGGTGATCAATCTTAAAAATAAGAACAAGACAAATATGAGTATCGAAATTCGGAAGGATATCACCTGCGAAAACGAAGTCCCAACTTTATGGAGATCTGAAACAATGATCCTCCAAGTACTTTAATTTAAATACCCAATTAGTCCATCTAGTCTAGTAGCACTATCGATATCTATAGACATTAAACAATCCTAAAGTTCTTTGAGTGTTGGAAGGGAGAAGAACATATTATTGTTCCCTTTTTGATGTACCTATGAAGAATATTAAGGGATCTATAATCAGGGTTAGTATTGTAGTAATAAAGAGATTCCTGTAAAATCGGATAGCCCTTTCAAAATTTTTTTCATTTCCTTCCAGGCAGTTGTTGTGTTCATCCATAAATTTCCCAATGTTCGATCTTTTTCTCCTGTCTCTGATGTTGTTGAGAAAATACGCCATTTTAGAATCTCCTTCAAGACATTTTACCCTACAAATTTTTTTGAGGATAGGCTCTTGAAGTTTGAGAAATCTAGTGGATTCGGCTTTTAACCTAGAGAGATATCTCTTATTATCTCTTGTGTTTTTTGTTACACTCTAGTCTTTAAAAGCTTGAATTTGGATTTCAACTTTCTAGGTTATGCGTAAAGGTCTCCAAAAGACTTTATAGACCAAGAACTCATAGCTTTGCAAGTCCTCTTGATTTTCTGGTGAAGGATCTACAAGGATTCCGATTGACTTCTTCATTCCAAGAGTTTTGGAATATATCCATGAAGTCAAAGTGATCCTCCTATATATTCAAGAATTTGAAGTATTTGTTAGTTGGAGGAGTATCATTATTCATTTTAATTAACAGTGAAGCATGGTTCGAGCACATTCTGGATAAGTGAGTAACATGAATATACATATCTTACCATAAAGAGTAATAGAAAAGTCTGTCCAATCTTTTCCTAATAGTGTTATGGGGTATCTATTGTCGCACCATGATTAAGAACCTCAAAACCCTGCATATTGAAGACCACAATTATTAGGGCATTCAATGAAATCAAGAGTTTCTTCCATTCTATGAATCCTTCGTCCAAATTTCTCATCACTGGATACCACAAATTTAAAGTCATATGTTACTCCCCAAGGGTCTTGGATAATATTTGCTATAACTCTCAATTCTGCGCATCAATTTTTCCTCAGCTCTGTGCATTTTTCATAGAAAACTGAAAGAAAAATATGGTCAACATTATGAATAACATTGAGAAAAACATATTGCTCCCAATCATGAATGGCCTCATCATCAATTTCATTCAACTAAAGGATCCAGATTTTGTTAGAATTGTTGTTGTAGGCCTGATGAAAACCAAACTTCCTTCTAAATTTATCCACTTTATCACAAGAAACCATATATTCTTGTAGGAAGAGGAGAGGAAAATTAAATTTTTATTTAAAAAGGAGTAATCTTCCGAAGGAATAGTTGGATCCATTCCCCTAATATCCATGGTACGAATCTTAACATTGGAAACATTAGTTGTAACGGTTATTTGATTTTCAATATTGGTTGTGGAAACTTTGATGGTATTGTTAGAGGTTCCTCCTTGATTTGAGGGATTCCTTGGAGGTAGGTTGAACTTGGTTATTGTGTCCAGAGAATCCATAGGGTGTATTCAATCGATGAATATCTTTTTTATGATCCTTCGTAGCCTCACCGTCCGATGTAGAGGAGGTGAGATCCTCTTGAAAACATTCACTGAACATATCACAGTCTCCGCCTTTAACAGTGAGGGACTTGGTAAAGAAATTTAAATGTTGAGATTTTGTAACAATGTCTCTTGAGATTATCATTCCTTGACAAAGTGATAATAAATCTCAATGTGGTCACTCCTCTCATGAAATATTGGAATTGATGCGAGATGGAGTGCTATATTATCACATAGAAGTTCCGTCCGATCAATTTCTTCAATTTTTAGTTCTGTCAACAACTATTTCATCAAAACTAACTCACAAGTTGCTACAACTACTGCTTGATATTCTCCTTCTACACTAGATCGAGCACCCACACTTTGGTCTTCCACAACACAAAATTACCTTGACCAAAACACAATATTCAGATGTAATACGTCCATTGGATGGTTATCTTGCCCATTTAACATTTGTATATCCAATGATATGCTTGTAACCCTGATCCTCAAAGAGTGGTACTTTACTCGAAGCTGACTTTATATAACGCAGAATACAATTAACTGCATCCCAATGACATAAGGGGGAAGCCAGAAACTAGTCTTATAAACTTTACCCCTACAAGGTAGAAAGATTGTTTCTAATAGACTCTCTGCTCAAGTAAAACATTACAGAGTAGTTTGAATAAAAAATGAGATTTAAATGGTGTGCTATTGTGACATATTGCAACTGCTTGGAACAAAGCGAGTTCAATAACAACTTCTAGAACAATCCTTATTCTAGTAAAAATTGGGGTAGCCATAGTCATAACCAAAGCAAACCAAGAACAACCTAATAAGAGTATTCTTCCATAAAGAGGTTCTCATTTCTAGCTTCCCCGTCTTTAGTTTAATCTTCCAATCCTAGTATATATTTTTGGGCTAGCAGAAGGTTTCTTAACTACACTTTTCTTCTGCTATTCTCTACACAGTATCAGATCCATAATCAGAAGTTGGTTTTTGGGTGTTATTTCAAGATCGGGTTAGAGGTACATTCAACTGGTTTGTCTATATGAATTTTATCAGCTGTGATAATGGACATGGGTGGAGTTGTTAAACAAGTCCAATTACAAGGTATGGAAGACTTGCATAGAATCATACCTTGTTGGAGAGGATTTGTGGGATGTTGGTAATGGGAATGACACAAGTCCTCCTGCTAACGGAACGAAATACTGATGTAGAATATACAAGAAGTGGAAGCAGGTTAATGCGAAAGCGGAGTTCATTTTGAAGAGGACAATCTTATCTGGTTAATTTGATCGCATTATAAAGTGTAAATCAGCTTATGAAATATGGAGGACCCTCTATCATTTGTTCAACAAGAAGAATGAAGCTTGGCTACAGATATTGGAGAATGAATCGGCTAACAACACTCAAGGTAACCTTTCCATCTTCGAGTATTTTTTGAGATTAATAACTTATGTTCTAAGATATCTCTATTGAATCTGAAAAAGGCTATTTTTGAAGCACAATTAGAACAATATTTATTCGTGGGTGTTAAAACATGAATATATTCAATTTTAATGTCAATTCAATGATGATCTCAACAACCATCCTTGGAAAAAATTGAAAATTTGTTGTTTCCACAGGAATTACTAGCCAAGTAGTTGTCTAGTGTATTTGTTAGAGGAGAAGAAAATTCTCTTGTAGACAAACAGAGGAATTTTAAAGGAAAAATAGGAGATATGTCTCACTCTAGATCCTCTGGTGGTTCAAGCTCGCCTTGAAAGAAGAAAGAGTCTTCTAACTTTTATGGTAAGGCATCGGAAAGGGCATCCAATATATCTTTTATGGGCTCTTTCCCTTGTATCTAACCTATGCGAGTTAGCCTCCGAAGCGAACCAAGAGGTGGATCATCTTATCGTAATATAGGTCATCCCGGCTATCCCGATCTTTTATCTATTCATTTAGTTAGGCATCTGAATCAGATGTTATCGTTGTGGCGATGTAGGGCTCATAAAGAAATAGTTCCAAGACAAGTAAAGAAATATGGCACAAAAATTTTCCGAAGAAGGAGAAGAGTGCGGAAAAGGTATAGTAGCTGAGGATTGAGCAATAGATACCATGATTTCCATAAATCTTGAAAGAGACTGGATCAAGGATTTAGAATATCATATATATCCGATCGCTTGGAAAGCAAGAAACTGATGTTGACATTAACCATGAAATTTTTGAGGATATTCCATGTGGTTATATAGTATCCTCTATAGAAGAAATAGAAAAAAAAGATCCCGAAAAGGCAATATCTGAAACTGCATGTGCTAGTAACGACATATACAAAGAAAGCATTGATGGAGATGTATTGGAAGCAGAAGTATTTGGTCAATCATCTGCAATATTAAGGACAATTAATGACTTGGAGAAGTTTTTTAAATATGATGGAGAAAGTAGATATTAATAGAGGAAGAAGATGATATTGAAGTCTTAAAGACAAATGATATGAATTTTGAAAGCATTGATGTTATCAAAAAATTTATCGAGGAGATGATAAAAGAATATGGAAGTGTATCCCATGATGATGTTGAGACTTCAGTAAAAATTGATAGTGTTTTTCTGGATAATGTAGTCGTCGAGAAGCGAAGAGAAAGAGGGATTTCATGAAATCAGCAAGGAGATAATTTACATTGATCTTTTTATAAGGGAAAATCTTTATCATTTAAATCAACACGAGGAGTCTGGAAGAAACTGCCAGATTTTCACCAAGATGTGCCTCAAAGCTTCGTTTGAGCTCCTCCATGACAATGTCGGGTAGTTTCCAAAAAAAAATCACTTTAATGGGGAGTGAAAAAAACAAATATGATTTTTTGGAGTTATAAATAATCCTAAATATTTAGTAGAACTTTATACAGTTATATAGAGTAGTACCTTATGTACTTGATGTATCTAGGAATTGTGTAGATGTTCTAGAGAAGTAGATATTTATAGTGAATTTTAGAATAATCTAGATTCTTGATCGATAGTTAGAAGATAAGGACATCTAGATTTTTCTTATACGTCAATCTAGAATACCTTCTAGAAGCATTCCTACTCTAGTATAAATAGGGGTGACCATAGCCATTTGAAATTAACCCAAGCAAACCAAGAAGGCAAGAACAACCTAATAAAATAGTATTCTTCCATAAACAAGTTCTCCTCTCTACCTTCCCCTTCTTTAGTTCTTAAGAAAACATTTTGCATTCAGTGGGGTCAACTTTTTTTTTTTGAGAAAATATTTTCTTTATTATTTTTAATTTGTTTCAAATTCTATTATCTTTATTGATTTTAAGTTTCTATTTTGAAAATATTCTTTAAATTTTGTTGTTTATTACAAAGTTCTTCAAAAGTATTTTTTAAAGTATCTAAGTAATATTTTTACACCAAATGTAGCTTTGAAGGTTAGGTGTTTATGTCAGGCATGCTGCATTATACACAAACATTCTACTGATCAACTTTGATGTTTCGTTGGGAGGATAGTTTTTTTGTAGCTCATGCCGAAAGGTCTAATATTCATCTTCATTTGATGAATAACTTATTTGGATCAAACATTAGCTATCTTGTTTCCTGGAGAATATGCCCAACCTCTTGCTTTTCTCCTTTAGCTATTTTTTTCTCCAATATTTTATAGCCAAAATTGTTTGCTTTCTAATGTGGACTTATAAAGTTTCCTTATGTTTATGGTTTCATTCTTCTATTAAAATCAACATCGTTAGAGATTTCAAACTAAATATCTACCAAGGAGGAGGTTTGGGAGAGTCCTGCACATGTTGTATATAATGGGAGTGCTTCTAGAAATCAGTGAAATTGGGCTTGAACTTTATCCTGTTTCTGAGTCTTACTCTGGCGAATGATTACCATATGCTCGTGTAGATTTTCCAAATGCTGGTGATAAGTGGGGTTGGCGGGCAAGGAAAGTTCAGGCACCTTTATAGATAGATATTAGTATCTTTCGAAGCATTTTAAGGCTCCAAAAGGTGGACAGAAAAATGATTTCCGAAGTAAGATTTCATTTGAAAAGTATCTCTAGTGTGATTATTTTGACATGGATATAAACCAATTTTTCGACTCATTTAGTTTGATGATTCCTTAGAAGACGTCGCAAGCTCAAAAGGTTAGCTTTTTTGTGTATAGGATGTATATATTTATTCTGTTGTTTGTGTCAATTAAAAAAAACACTTAGCATTTCTTTTTATTGACCTTATGCTAAATTTGTTTTCGTTTTAATCAAATATTTATTTTGACTCAAATATGATAGAGAGGATTACATCTTTAGGGAAAAAATTGCTTTCTTTAGTGTCTAATTTTCCTATAAGAGCGATTACTTGTAAGGCTAGTAATGAAATTTGTAGCAGTTTATCAATAGAAAATTGTTTTCCGGCCATGGTTTGTGATATTTCTTGCAGTGAACCTTGTTTTTTCTGAGGTTGTTGTTGTATCCTTTGTTGCAAAACAATAGGTTCGGACTATGATGGGTACAAGTATGTTCGATGTGAAGCAATAATAGATGGATACAGATGTGGACATGTTTCCCATCTAGAGTTTTCTCTACGAGCTTATATGGCTGGGAAAGTTGGAGAAATCATCAATTTGGATGCACAATATTTAAGTCGATACTGTGATACAAGGATTGATTTGGTTCCACATGCTTTGAAGCTTATAAAGACCTGCACATCTATTTCATCTCGTGCTGACATTGAAAAGATTTTGATTGTTGGCATTTGTATTTTGCTTGGCTCACAAAAAAGGAGTGGAAAAGAGTTGTTGCATCATATTGAATCAATCAATGCGAAGGTATAACTAATTGATGAATTGTACTTTTTTTTTCTTATGATGCTATATGTTTTCCATTTGAGGTTTACAGTTACCAGAATGACTAGGTTGATAATAATATCAGCTTACGAAAGAAGTTTGTATTCAAGATGCATTCAAAAAGTAAGGTTGTGTGGATAGCGCTGGTAACTTTTCTCCCCTCTCATCATCTTGTTTGCGTTAATCAGTTACTTTGACTTGAATATTTATATCTGATCAAGACATTTCAGTATGTCTAAATGTTGTTCTCTTTCTATAATTTTTGTTTATTTCAGCACATAAATATACACATTTGTTGATTTTTGGAAGTTAACTACCCTATAGTTTAGACAATTAGATTAAAAAAACTTATAATTAAGGTGTAAAGATATAAAAGACACAATTGATACAAATATTGTTTTACTTTTTCGAATCACCAATGTCAGCCTAATCGTGTCCCCTTGTTTTCCTTAGAGCTTAAATATTTCCAATTAGATAAACATCATATTTTGAACTCCTTGACAGGAAAGATTACAGTTCACTTGTTGGAAACATTCTCTACTCGTATAATTTTCTAATCTATCATTTTATTTTCTTTTCACTAATTAGACCTATTAAATTCAATGATTTTACAAGATGAAATATAGAAGCTAGGTTAAGCGTGTGCTAGCTTGTTTCCATCATTGTAAAAGTCATTCTTCCTTGATTCTGATAGGGTGTGCTTTCCTTCTAGTAGGTTGCTCACTAGTCTTGATTTCATTTTTACGCGATTCAATCTCCTCGATTCTAGTACATTCGTTCATCAATCTTCCTTCATTCTGGTTGTGTGTGACTTCCATCCATGTTTAGATATGCTTTCTTTTCACAGATTTTGGATGTATCTCTTTTTTTCTTCCACAGATCATTTAGTATTAGTGTCATTAGTACAACATATAATTAATAGAGCTAACAATATGTGTTTTATCATACTTCCTTAATCTATACTACTAAGATTTACTGGAGCGTATCATGTGTTTTTATAACAAGTTATTGTTGTTATTGTGCTTGTGATTCTTCTTACTAGACCTTGAACTGAAACCATACGCCAGTTTAAACTGATCAATCGTGAGAAATAAGTTTGTTGTAGCTATAACTCTTCCTCTTTAATTAGGTTCCTTATGCATTTACTTTATTCGCGCCGTTCATTATAAAAATTTGCGGCACTAACGCCGGAGTGGGACTTTTTTGTATGCATGTGGAAGCATTCCTTTGTTAGTTAATAAGTAGTTTAATTCCTTTTACTATGTTGTCTTACCAACTACGAACTTGTAGGTTGTTCTCACCGCTACTTCTGAATATATTTAATGCATATTCTAGTTAGGGTACTCCTCGCGGTGGCTGATCATTTCTAGTTTAAAGATCTTTTCGAGTGGTGGTGAGATCATGTTTTTGAATTACCATTACTTGCATGTGATATTTCAAGTCCTTATTTTTTTTCAAAGACTCATGATGTGTTTCATACTCTACAGTTGTATTAGATGATCTTTATACTTATGGTAACTGGTTTTTTGATATTCTTTGTTTTTCTTTTCTTGCATTTGTGGCCTGACAACCCTTTTGGAGTCTCGTATAAATGTGTACTATTTTCGGATTACACATTCTTTTGGGGGGTGGGGTAGGGTCGGAGTATCTGCCATCATAACCTCGACTTATGGATCATGAAACAATGTGCGTAAACTGATAGGGGATATATTTAGAGAGACTCGAACACTCTTTATCTCCAATATCACCTTTCATTTTTCCTTGAGAAGAGAAAATCTTGTATTGTTTATTTAAATAAGAACAAATACGAAAACTCCATTAAACTATTTTTTTTTTTTTAATTCTCATACCTAACTATATCTTACTTTTATTTGGATGTAAATAGTGTCAATAAAATATGAAATATTAAATGCTGAATAACCGCACGTAGAGGTGTTCATGGGTCGATTATTAATTTAAAAAATAACACCAAATTAATCGATTTGAACATTAATAAACCAAACCAGATTCATATCGATCACTCTTCGTGTTCACAGTTCTACAAAGGCACTAATCACCCAACTCGAAAAGGACTACCTCAGAAAAAGTTGCCAACTTGTGGTAGAGTGAATAATACCTAATATGGAGCCTTCGAAGCTCTCCCACAATAATAGCTAGCTTTTGCAGTGTGGAAGAATTAATATTTAGAGTCCCCATAATTTGTATTCGAAAGTTACTGTGGGTCTTAGGAAATGGATAACTTTTGAGTTGAGTTAGGTGCAAATGTTCATTGATTTCTTTGTATATCAAAATCTAACATGGAAGAAGAATGTATCGATTGCTATTTATAAATAGCTGATCTAGAGTTGGTAAATGGTTTAAACACGACTCTTAGATAAATATAGTACGTGCGGAAGGATATTTAAAATATAAATTTTTAGATAAATAATAGAATGTATACCTAAGATTCAAATATATGGTAAAACATATTTTGAACACATTTGCCGCTACACTTGTGACTTTCCTTACGTCAAAGGGGATTTAACAATTTACATATAACTAGGAAGATTATGTTTGCCTTAACACACTATAATTTTCTAATGAAGGGGATCAAATTAACAATATTGTCAATACCTAATTCCACCACTTTATAATAGTGATAACTACTGCTAACAACCTATTCTAAATGGAAGTGTCTTGTGTAAATATTACTTAACAGGTTTAATAAGTTGATTATTTTCTTCTAAAATTAGGGTGGAAGTAAACTAATTAATAGTGCTAACTACTAACTGTAACGACCCATTTAGTCATTTTGAGTACTAGAGATTTTTATTCTTATAAAATTGCAGAAGCAAGATCAACTCTATATTATACATTAATAATTTCCCATAACCCTTAACTAATCATTGTTATGAAATTATTATCTACTCACAATTTTGTTCCGAATAATCAATCTTCACAACAGAGAATCATACTATGTCCTTAAACTTTTAAGAAACAAAATTAAATCAATTTCTAATCATTATCCAGCCAACAACATATATCTATATAATACGTCATGCTAACCTAACCAATAACCTCAAATCTTATCAGTCGTTAGCCAATAATGGGCTAACATTTTCCCTCTAAAATTGTCAAGGAACATAGTACAAAAGTTCCAAATTCCAAATTACAATTTCAACATAGCAAAATTTCCCTTCCTAATATAACTATAACGACCAAGAACTAACTAAAAATTACATCCATTCCATATATTCGACACTATAGTAGCTTTTCAATATTCTTTGAAAAATTAGATTGTAATTTACAAAGAAATGTATCAACAAAAAGACCCACGATGGATTTGGATTTAGCCTCTCTCTTTTCCCAAACCCTTATTTTTTCTACAGAATATTTACTCCCTAATTATTATGTAAGACAAATTATAAATGTGGTAAAGTAACCCAGTATTAAGTTTACATTTTTTTTCTTTAACCACCAACAAAAAAAGTTATAAAAACTACCCCAATAAATTCCAAAATTTAGTTATGAATAGTCCAAAACACATATTTTATAAGAATAAAAAGCTCTGTACTCAAAACGACTAAATGGGTCGTTACAGTTAGTAGTTAGCAACTTTTATTGAATTTAATTCCACCCTAATTTTATAAGAAAAAAATCAACTAAGCCAACATATTTATTAAACTTATTAAGTACTATTCACAGAGGACAATTTCATTTAGCATAGGTTGTTAGCAATAGTTAGCACTATTATTAAGTGGTGGAATTAGGTATTTACAATGTTGGTTATTTGATCCCATTCGTTAGAAAATTACAGTGTGTTATTAAGGCAAACATAATCTTCTAGTTATATGTAAATTGATAAATCCCTTTTTGACGTAAGGGATGATACAAGTGTAGAGGCAAATGGGGTACAAAATATGTTGTATGATATATTTGAATCTTAGTATACATTCTAGTGTTTATCTCAAAATTTATATTATGAATCTCGTTCCGCCCGTACTATAATTTCCTATTAGTCCTGTTGAAACCATTTGCCAACTCTAGATCAACTATTTATAAATAGCAATCGATACATTCTGCTTCCACGTTACATTTTAATATACAAGAACTTAATGAACATTTGCACCTAACTCCACTCAAAAGTTATCCATTTCCTAAGACCAGCAACATCTTTCTTATACAAATTATGGGGACTCTAAATATTCATTCTTCCACACTGCAAAAGCTAGCTATTAATGTGGGAGAGCCTCGAACACTCGATCGTAGGTAGTATTCACTCTACTACAAGTAGGCAATTTTTTCTGAGGTATCCCTTTTCGAGTTGGGTGCTCACTGTCTTCGTGGAACTGTGAACACGAAGGTTGATAAATATAAATTTTGTTTGGTGTTACTAATTTTAAAATAGATTAATTTGGAGTTATTTTGTTTTTTATTAATAACCGACCCATGAACACATCTACGTGCAGTTATTCAACATTTAATATTTCGTATTTTATTGACGTTATTTGCATCCTAATGAAAGTGAGATATAGTTAGATATGAGAACTAAAAAAGACCTACAGTTTAATGGAGTTTTCGTATTTGTTCTACTTTAAACAAACATACGAGATTTTCTCTTCTCAAGGAATAATGAAAGGTTGTATTGGAGATAGGAGTGTTCGAGTCACTTTAAATATGTCCCTTGTAATATTGACACACATTGTTTCATTATCCACAAGTCGAGGTTATGATGGTAGAAACCCCAACACCCTTCCCCCCACATCAGAAAAAATGTGTAAGACGAAAATAATACACATATATACGAGACTCCAAAGGGGTTGTCAGGCAACACACGAAAGAACAGAACAACAAAAAATATCCAAAAACCATGTAGCATAAGTATAAAGATCATCGAATACAACATAAGAGTATAAAATACATCATAAATCTCTAATAAGAAATAAGGACATAAAATATCAGATGCAACTAATGGTAATCCAAAAACATGATCTCACCACCACTCTGAAAAGACCTTCAAATCTAGAAATGATCAGCCACTACGAGGAGTACCCTAACTAGAATCTACATTAAAAATGATTCAAAAGTAGCGGTGAGAACAACCTACAAGTTCTTAGTTGGTAAGAGAACTGAGTAAAAGGAATTAATCTACTTATTAACTAACTAAGGAATTCATCCACATGCATACAAAAAAGTCCCACTCCGGCATTAGCGCCGCAAACTTATAGTGAACGGCGCAAGTAAAGTAAATGTATAAGGAACCTAATTCAAGAAGAAGAGTTTTTCCTTCAACATAATTATTTCTCACAATTGATCAGTTTAAGTTGTCATATGGTTTCACTTCTAGCATAGTAAGAAGAATCACAAGCACAATAAGAAAAATATCTTGATATAGAATCCATATTGATATGCTCCAGTAAATCTTAGTAGTATAGCTTAAGGCAAAATGATATAACACATATTGTTAGCTCTATCAACTATATGTTTTAATAATTACACTAATATTAAATGATCTGTGCATGAAAAAAAGAGATACATCAAAAATCTGTGAAAAGAAAGCATATCTAATCATAGACGGAAGTCACACACTACAAGAATGAAGGAACATTGATAAACGAATATACCCGAATCGAGGAGATTGACTCGTGTAAAAATGAAATATAGACGAATGAGCAACCTACTAGAAAGAAAGCACACCTTATCATAATCAAGGAAGAATGACTTGTCCAATGATGGAAACAAGCTATAACACGCATATCCTAGCTTCACTATTTAACCTTGTAAAAACATTAAAGTTAATGGATCTAACTAAAAAAAAAAAAAGTATAGATTAGAAAATTATAGGAGTAGAGGATGTTACCAACAAGTTAACTGTAATCTTTCATGTCAAGGATTTAAAAATAGGCTATTTATCTAATTGGAAACATATAAGCTTTAAGCAAAACAAAGGGACTTGATTAGGCTGGCATTGGTGATTCGAACAAGTAAAACAATATTTGTATCAATTTTTTTATCTCTTTACACCTTATAAAATAAGTTTCTTTAATCTAATTATCTAAATTGCAGGGTAGTTAACTTGAAAAAATCAACAAATTTATATATTTATGTCCTGAAATAAACAATAATTATTGAAAGAGAACAACATTTGCATATATTGAAATGCCTTGCTCAGGTACAAATATTCAAGTCAAAGTAACTGATCAACACAAACAAGATCATGAGAGGGGAGAGAAGTTACCATTGCTATCCACACAACCTTCCTTTTAGAATGCATATTGAATGCAAACTCCTTTCCTAAGCTGATATTATTATCAAATTAGTCATTCTACAAAGTGTAAATCGTAAAAGGAAAACAGATAGCATCATAAGGAAAAAAAGTACAATTCATGAATTAGCTATACCTTTGCCTTGATTGATACAATATCATGCAACAACTCTTTTCCTTTTTCTTTTTTTTTTTGTAGGCACACAAAATACAAATGCCAACATTTAAAATCATTCCAATGTCAGCACGAGAAGAAACAGATATGCAAGTATTCATAAGCTTCAGAGCATGTGGAACCAAATCCATCCTTGAATCACAGTATCGACATAAAATATTGTGCATTGAAATTGATGCTTCCTCTAACTTTCCCAGCCATGTAAGCTCGTAGAACACAATCTAGATGGGAAATATGTCCACATATATATAAATCTATTGTTGCTTCACATCAAACATAATTGTACCCATTATAGTCGCCAAAAACAGGTCCAGTGCAACAAATATCACAAACCATGGCTGGAAAAGGATTTTCTTTTGATAAACTTCTACAAATTTCGTTACCAGCCTTACAAGTAATGGCTCTTATAGTAAAATCAGGCACTAAAGACTGCAATTTTTCCCTAAAGATGTAGCCCTCTCTATCATATCTGAGTCGAAGTAAATATTTGATTAAAAAGAAACAAATTTGGCATCAGGTCAATAAAAAGATGTATTAAGTGTTTTTTTTAATTGATGCAAACAACTCAATAAATATCTACATGTTATATACAAAAATATCTAGCCTTTTAAGCTTGGTGACTTCTTCGAAGGAATCATCCAACTAAATGAGGAAAAAAATTGGTTTATATCCATGTCAAGATACTCAGAATGGAGATACTTTTCAACCGAAATCTTACTTCGATTTTTTTTCTGTCCGCCTTTTGGAGCCCTAAAATGCTTCGAAAGATACAAATATCTATGTCTTAAGATGCCTGAACTTGAAAATCTTTTCTATGCCCGCCAATGCCACTTTTCACCAGAATTTTGAAAATCTCCAAGAGCATGTGGTAAGCCTTCGCCAAAGTCACACTCAGAAAGAGGATAAAGTTCAAGCCCAATTTCATTGATTCTACAAGTACTCCCATTATATAAAACATGTGCAGGAATCTCCCCATCCTCCTCCTTGACACACATTTAGCTGGAACTCTATTGATTCCAATAGAAGAATGAAACCATAAAAACTAGGAAAAGTCAGAAGTCCACAGTAGAAAGTAAACAATTTTGGCTATAAGATATTAGAGAAAAAATAGCTTAAGGAGAAAAGCAAAAAGTTGGGAATATTCTCCTGGAAACCAAGATAACTAATGTTTGATCCAAAGAATTTATCATTTAGAAGAAGATACATGCTAGACCTTTTGGCATTAGCTACAAAAACACTATACTCCCAAGGAGACATCAAAGCTGATCAGTAGAATGTTTGTGTATATTTAAGCATGCCTGACATAAACACCTTAACTTCAAAGCCATATTTGGTGTGAAAATATTACTTAGATACTTTTAAAAAATACTTTTGAAGAAATTGGTATGAAACAACAAAATTAAAAGAATATTATCAAAACTAGAAACTTAACACACACACACACACACACACACAAAATAAAAAACATACACACACACACACACACATATATATATGATAAAACCTTCGACTCGCCTATGTGGCACCACCACAAACAAGAATTCCCTTTTAAATTAATTTATTTCCCAAAATAGCCTTCTCATTTCATGAAAAATTACGACTTTTATCTACATGTGTGAGTTTAATGAAGAGTTGTTACTTTAATAAAGAGTTGTGATTTTTATGAAAAGTTGTTAATTTTATGAAGAATTGTGAATTTTATGACGAGTTGTGACTTTCATTAAAAGTTGTGACTTTTATGAAAAGTTGCGACTTTTATTAAGAATGTGATTTTTATGAAAGGTTGTGACCTTTCAGAAGGTTGCAGCTTTTCCAAATAGTTGTAACCATTCAGTTAAGGCATAATAAACATTTGTGCACGATATCCTTTGTTGTCTATAAATAAAGGGATTTCCTCTCCCTTTAAAACAACGAAAATTCTACACTTCTTCTTCTTCTTCTTCTTCCTCTTCCTCTTCCTCTTCCTCTTCCTCTTCCTCTTCCTCTTCCTCTTCCTCTTCTTCTTCTTCTTCTTCTTCTTCTTCTTCTTCTTCTTCTTCTTCTTCTTCTTCTTCTGTTAATTATTTGTATACTTTGCTCCTTTTTAGTGGTTCAGTGAATAGAAGACACATTGCATTTTGTGGACTCAATTTTTTCCTTTTTGTTTCATTCTACTGTCACACATCCTGGTATGTTTTTTACAATTATTAATTTATACTTATGATATTGATTGTTGTTTTTACTACACATTTTAAACATTGTTATTTATGTTTCGCTACAGTTATTTGTTTATATGATTTTTTGTTATTGTCATAATAATGTCAATATTAAAAGGAGCAAAAAAATAAAATTTCAAATGATAAACTAGCAATTAGTTCTAATATATGATTCACAATAATAACTATTCTCTTACACCAAGTTATTTCTTTAAAATATTTTTCCGATTTTCCCTTACTTCTATTTTATCCTTTTCAAGGATCCGTAATGTTTGTTTGTGCACAACTTCAATTCCAAAACACTACCATAACTATATTACATATCGAATTTGGATTTTGGAAGATGATATTTTATGTTTAAAACACATCATGACTACATATTACTTATTTGTATATCATATGATTATTGAACTATTGTTGTTAAAAACAAAATTTGCAATGAAGAAAGTTGAGAAAATATTTATTTGACTCTCGAATAAAAGACATTATGTAACCACGGTAAAGTGAAATTATATATACTTGGAAAAAATAGTGTTATGATTTTTAATTTGACCTTCTTCTTTTTTAATATAACAAATGGTAAACTAGAGTTGAATAAGCTTGCATGAAAAATTGTCACTTTTATGAAAGCTTAATAATTTTATTGGAAAGTTCTAACTTTTTTTTTGAAAAGGTGCAACTTTTACGAAAAGTTGTTACATTCATTAAGATGTGCAACTTTTATGAATGTTTGTAACATGTATGAAAGATTGTGACCTTTCCAAAAAGTTACGACTTTTTCAAAGAGTTGTGACCTTTTCAGTAATGCACAATTTCCATTTGTTTACACTACCCTTTAGTAGCTATAAATAGAAGTTTCCTCTCATTTTAAAAAAATGAAAATTATGAAGTTCTTTTTCTACACAGTTAAATATTTGATTCAGAAATTTTTCTTCCGCATAAAAAATATCACTTCTTTAGCCAATGCTTATGTTTGAACAACTGGACAGTAATTCCTATAACGAAATTCAAAATAAGAAATGTTATCAGAAATTGCTTATGATGTAATTATTTTTGACCATAAGTATTCATAAATAATGTTATAAAAATTGTATCGTAGAACTACCACATGTTCCCCCTCAATGGTTAAGATATAAGAGGGACGTGGGGTTTTGTGCTTTTTTAATTCTTCAAATGTGAATTACATGCTAAATGAAAGACTATGCAATCAACATTTATTGAAAATTTTGATAGATCTTTGATTTGTTTCAACGACAAAGAGACTTATAATGTATCAATTTAAAAACTATTAAGAGTATTTTGTCCTAAAGCCCACATTTGTTAATATTATTTTCAAAAATTTCAAATGTCACAGCACCAAGTTCAGAAACCCTACCTTCTAATTGTCCACATTAAAAGATACAGAACAATAAATTTTATAGACAATAGTGCGGCAATTATGGTGATCTATAGATACTGGTTGGTGTAATATGAATTTTGCAGGAGGTGCGTTGAGAGCATTAATATGTATTCTCTTATAGCATATAGAGAAAATAAAAAGAATCAACCTGATATTTTCTTCAGTTGAGGTTTTCAGCCTTCTGTATTTCATTCTGCAGGCATGTAGTTTCACCACTCAACTTTAGATGCACAAACTGAAAAGAATTTTTTGTTGACAGTCACTAACTGATCCACTAATATTCTTTTTTTTTATAAAGTAGTTCCTTTGACACCCATTAGATGCATTAAGTTCAATAACATATTTTATCAAACAAAAAATATTTGGTGACGAAAAATTACAGTGCGCACTGGCTTTAAAAGTAACAGTACAACACAAGAGACTTTTAGTGGCATTTTATTTTACTTTTAGCGGCAATACTTATCTCCACAAAAACTTTTAGCGGCATCTAATCTTTTGTCATTGCATCCAGTGTCACTTAAGGATATAATGACATTTATATAGAGTGCCGGTAAAGGCCTATAATATTGCCAGTAACGCTTTCATACTTATAGACTAGGTAAATTACCTGTGCGAACTATATGCTATTAAACTCGCATTGATTATTCGGTAATATTCGAATTTTTGATATATACACTACATTGTCAAGATCATCAATCTTAAGTCAATCAATAATATTAAAAGTGCTATATTTTTTTTAAAAATAACAAAAATTACTAGTCAGAGAGATATTTTAAGTATAAGAAAGAAGTCTAAATATCTCCATGGAAATACTTGGTCACAACTAATGAAAATTTTGTAAATTCCATGAACTTATAAAGAATAATACCATACATTAAATAAGAGACAAAAAATTCTCGAAAAAGAACACTCACAACTAAAGTGGAACATCACATCTATGCAAGAAAATAATTAACTAATTCAAATGGAGGACCTTCAGATCCTTTCTTATGACCCTAAAATAGTTATTAGTATCATAAATATATCCTCATCGACATAGAATAGTCTTTACTAGTCCTTAGGTTTCATATCACCAACCCAACTTATTTGGAATTGAACCATAATTATTGTTATGGTTATATTATGTAGTTACAAAGAATTAATGTCATTATTAATCAAGCAGTAGACGACAACATTCATAATTGGATATTCTAAACTTTTTTTTTACATATAACAAATTCAAATCTCAAAGAATAGTTTTCTGAGTGCTTGTATTCATAAATATCCACATAGAATAATAAACACATCCTTACTTTCCTAATAATCAAGAAAAAAAAATGCACGTTGCTTAAAATATTTTTCAAGAATATAGTTTCTCGCTATCTATCCCATAAACATTGTATCTAATGACAATTAATTAATGTAGGTAAAGTCTCTAGCACTCTTAGATTAAGTGAGTATTTATTGATGATAAAAAATTATTTTAATTTTAGTGTATTTTGGACATTTGTTAGTTTAAATTAAACTTAATCTGTTATTATGCCTAAAAAGAAGAGACGAACAAATATGACAAATTAGTTATCTTCAGATAAAACAAGGGAATTGATTGTTTGTATACTAATATTCTAGAAAGGGTGCAATGGCTTATAAAAAGTTTGTACCTAAGAATGAGATCTCAAAATAATATACTAGCTGTGGCGAACAAGAGAGCAATTTGTTTGGTTCTTTTAACAAACGCCAACATTGATTTAGTATTATTAAACATATATTTATTGTTCTATGCTATCAAATATTGCACAACCCACAAGAAATTTTCACAAAAAGTATACAAATAAAAGTACAGAAATAGATAAAATAGAAGATAAATTTTCACTCATCTTCATTGGAATTTTAACACAGTTTTTTTAAAAGGACACCAAAATAGAAAAAACAAATTGCAATAGATACATGAGTTACTATAACTTACAGCAAAAGATTAAACTTCATTAGTTAGGAGGAAGAAAACTTTGAGGAATGAAATACACTTCATAAGAAGCTTAATTAATGTATTTAAATTCATCTCCCCTATAGAGAAAAACCTACAAATAACAGTCGGAAACATAAATGCTTTGATATTAAAAAAAAATATTATGAATTGAACAATTTCAAACGTATTATGAGTTATGGTATGAGAGGTGCAAGAGTAATAATGTCACACTGCCATTAGAATCATTTTTCTTTGTTTATATGAAGAAACATGTAGGATGGAAGAAAGAGAAGACCACTTTACAATCATCCTTGAAAAAATTCTAACATAATTTAAAGAAGTTAACAAAAACTAAAAATTGTAAAAAGAAATCGTCACAGTTACTTGAATAACTATGAGTTATAGTAAAGACTAATCTCTTTGAAGTAGAAGGAAGAAAAAATTATGGAATGAAATAAACTTCATAAGAAACATAATTAATGCATTTCAATTCGACTACCCAATAATTGAAAAACCCTAAAGATAATAGTGCCAGAAAATCCCTCTATTTATATTAAATAAAGTGTAGGTCACAAATCATTGGAAAAGTTTCAACCCTTCAGAAAGGTCACAGGCTTACATAAAAGTCACAATTTTTAATAAAAGTCGCAACTCTTCCTAAAAATCGTACCTCTTCCTAAAGGTCGCAAGTATTCATAGAAGTCACAAGTTTTAATATAGTCACAACTTTTCATGAAAGGGGAAGGCTAGTTTTGATAATAAATAAATATAAAGGGGAACTCTTATTTGTGGTGGCACTAGGTAGGTGGGCCTAAGGTTATCTTTCATGTATGTATGTAAGTATGTATATGTGTGTGTGTGTATATATAT
Source organism: Solanum chilense (assembly GCA_032847665.1). Classification (NCBI taxonomy): domain Eukaryota; kingdom Viridiplantae; phylum Streptophyta; class Magnoliopsida; order Solanales; family Solanaceae; genus Solanum; species Solanum chilense. The sequence continues at coordinate 61,316,952 of CM064971.1, read as the reverse complement.
ATATATATATATATATATATATATATATATATATACTATTTCTCGATACATGCTTTGCATGTGTATATTACACGTTTAAATGAAAATAAAATTTTGCTTATTCTTTGTTGGCTAAATACATATATGAAATTGTTAAAGAGAAAAACAGTTGTTACTTTACCCTTCTAACGAATATATATATATATATATATATATATATATATATATATATAAGTATTCTAGGACCATCGGGTGGTGGGGGGAGATTATCTCCATACAGGTGATCATCATGGTAATGTGGTCAATCATATGCCTGATTTGTAATAATATGACATAAATAAATAAAAACTCTGGTGATTCATCTTTTGGAGTTTGTTCTTGATATATCGATACTGATATCCAAAACCGTGATTCTCCCATCAAGGCACCAAACATATTTGTCGAAGAAGCTAAGATGGTTTAATTTTTTGAATTACATTCAGCCTGGAAAACTTTCTCTTTGTAACAATCCAAATGATGAATATGAATGTATTAGAGTCATGGTACTGATGTAGCCATTTAAATTCCATACAAAGAAGTAATAAGCCTATTTATAGTGATGTAACTGTTTAAATTTCATAAATAACTAATTATACTCTTTTCATTTTTCATGCATCCTTTCAAATTTCCTAATAAATTGATTCAGTGTTTTTAACTTTCAAATTAATTGTCATTTTGATTAAGTCTTTTAAACTTTCAAATTAATTGTCAAAAACTATTGTTCAATAATATTATTTAATTAATTAAAAATTTAATTACTTTTTAATATGTTGTAAGGGTTAAATAGGAAGTCAACTTTGAAGTTGAAAGTTCCCCACTTATAATATATATATATATATATATATATATATATATATATATATATATATATATATATATATATATATATATATATATATATATATATATATATATATATATATATATATATATATATATATATATATATATATATATATATATATATATATATATATATATATATATACACATACATATATATATATATATATATATATATATATATATATACTGCCTAAAAATGGGACCTGTTTCACTGGAAATTATTGTGAAGATTATAAATGACTATGAATTTACCTCAATTCATATGTATATCTAGAGAAACAAATAAAAAATAGTAATAGAAAGAATAACCAAACTCAAACAACGTCAAGAAAGAATAATTAAACTTAATGTATCAGCTTTCTTGTCTTCAAGAGGTAAAAAAAAGAATTACATATAAGGTTGTGTTCAAATTATCAAAAACAAATAGAAAAAAGAATGCATTCGACGATGAATAAACCAAAATAATTGAGTCCGTGAGAGTATGACAACTTGACTCACAATCATATGTAACATAGGAAGGATAAGTCGAGGAACTTGCAGTGCTGCCAGAAATAAAGGAGAAAGATAAGTTAATCAAACAATCAAATTTTATTTACTAAAATTTACAATATGAGTAAAATAAAGGAACCATAATTGAAAAGTTTTACATAAAAATGAGAGAAGAGACTTATAAAATAAAATTGAATGAAAACAAGTAAAGAAAGAATAAGGAAGGAGGATTTATCAAAAATCAGGAACGATAACCGCCTTGAGCAATGTTTATTGGTGCTTATTCATTTTCAGTTTTGGGATCGGCAACCTAGTAAAAATCATCATAGTAGATGAAAAGAATTTATTGCAAAGCTAATGTTAATAACATAAGTTTAAAATTTTAAAATCAAGTACCTTGTCTAGTAGTGCTTTCATGAGGTTGTTCCTTCTCAGCAACACTGCCATGAGGTTGTTCCTCACGTGCTTTCTTTTTCTCAACTTCTCTTTCATCATGTCCTGTAAATAATTGGGATTACAATATGTCACACGATAAATATTTTTTAAGTTATGTGAAAAGTACAAATTAGTGTAACGAAACTTAAGACCCTTTCAACAGCTTATTTTAAATTTATCGCGTCAATTTATCCTTGTCACGACCCAAATCGGGGTCGCGACTGGCACCCACATTTACCCTCCTATGTGAGCGAACCAACCAATCTAACCTTAACATTTCAATGTATAACAACAGAAAATAATGTTGAAGACTTAACTCATTAATAAAAACCAATTCAATAACTACTAAAATTCAACATCTATTATTCCCCAAAATCTGGAAGTCATCATCACAAGAGCATCTACGATCAAATTACTAAACTAAAAATGTCTAAGAAGCTAAAACAAATAAGAGCTAGTCCAATGCCGGAAGTTCAAGGCATCAAGACTTGAAGAAGAAGATCCAGTCCAAGCTAGATGCATTAGCTCACCCTGAATTTCCGATGAAGTGAAGACTGGCTAGATTACTGTTGAGTTGAAGAAGACGGTCCGTTTGCTGCATTCCACAAATAACAAAGAAGAAAACATAAAAGTAGGGGTCAGTACAAAACAAGGGTACTGAGTAAGTATCATCGGCCAACTCAAAATAGAAAACAGTATATATCAGTTAATATCATAAATCAACTATAAACTCAACATGTAGCTACAACAAGTACTATAATCATCAATAAGTACCATCAAGTTCATCCATGAGGGCCCAAGCCTCAATACCATACTCATTTGGGAATTAAGTTCATTATGTTGAGTAAATTATCATCTTTCAAGATTCATTATCTTTCTTCCTCTTGTGTCGGTACGTGACACTCCGATCCCTTACTACTATGTGTCGGTACGTGACACTCCGATCCCCTAATTCTACGTGTCAGTTCGTGACACCCGATCCCCTAATAATATGTGTCGGTACGTGACACTCCGATCCCCTAATTCTACGTGTCGGTTCGTGACACCTGTCCCACTAATACTATGTGTCAGAACGTGACACTCCGATCCACTAATACTATGTGTCGGAACGTGACACTCCTATCCACTAATACTATGTGTCGGAACGTGACACTCCGATCCACTAATACTATGTGTTGGAACGTGACACTCCGATCCACTAATCTCATTCTATCAATTCATCAAGCCTTCTCTATACCAAGGCATCATCAATCCCATTACTTTAATTCATCAAGCCTTCTTTTATACCAAGGCATCATCATTAATAACGTAGATTAGAATTTCTTTCAAGATTGGGATTCAATAGTTTCATCATGCTTATTTTATCACAATCACATAATCATATTCATGCAAGCATACAATTAAGCATATAGACAGGTTTACAATACTACCAATACATATCATTCGCTATTAAGAGTCTACTACGAATAGCATGAAAACCATAACCTACCTCCACCGAAGATTACTGATCAACACGAATTTTCCCTAGCTTTGTGCTTTTCCTCCTCTTCGATCGATCAATCCTCTCTCTCTCTCTGTTCTTTCTCTTTTTCTTATTCAAAACCCTCTTTCTTTTACCCTAATTAACATATTATTAAGTGTAAAAGATGACAATAATACTCCACTAATTAACTTAAGGTTACCTCTTTTAACCCCCAAGTAATTAGACTTATTAACATTAACCTTCTAACTTTATAATTAAAGCAGGAATAGTCTAAAACGTCCCTTAAAACGTGTAAAGAAATCCGACCCAGTTTGAGATTTGCGCAACCTGTGACGGCCCGTCATGCCTACGACGGTCCGTCATGCTGGTCGTCGCAACATATTAGAACTCCATTTTTCTCTAAGGATTCTGTGACGGTCCGTCACCCTTGTGACGGTCCGTCCTGCACTTCCGTCACGACGTTCAGAGAATCGTTCCCTGTACCAAATTCTCAAGAGTTAAAGTGTTTTGGAACGGGGCCTCACGACGGTTCGTGGTAGCTCTGACGGTCTGTCCTGCAGGTCCGTCACAGATTACAGAGAGTCGATTTTTGTACCCCAATTTCAAAATTCTAAGTGTTCTGGGACGAGACACCCTCGACGGTCCGTCGTGCCCCTGACGGTCCGTCGTGGTATCCGTCGTCTCAGCCAGTTTTTCCAGAAATAAAATTTGCTGCTCAAAACGACTAAACAGGTCGTTACAATCCTACACCAGTACAAAAAAAACAGGCTTAAGGTTGATCCATGGTGTTACCTCATCAAAGCTGAAAAGTGCTCTGCCCTCATCCACGTCTTTAACTCCATCACAATGTCCTTGATTTTCGTATTGTACGCCACATGTAATACATCATTTTTACTTTTTAGCACAAAAGGATTTAAGTTTGTAATTGAGAAAAAAGTATAACAAACAACATTAGGTTTTGAGTTCTTCCGTTACTTTGAATGAGATGTTACAACTATGTGAAAGTCGTATAAAAAAAGTTGTCAAGAACCTTATACAAATGCTCTCAATTTCGTAATGTTAGCCGTTTTGTAGATTATGATTTTTCTGTGCTATACAGAACATAGATTGATCCCTGCATCATGTTCCATGTATCTTCAACTTGATATTCATATTCTCTTGGAATTAACTTCGCATCATCGATCAGGAACTAAAGAATAAGTTAACTTACCCGAAATTACAATTGACTATGAACCTTATGTGGACAAAAAAATCAACTCTATTGCGCTCTTCTAAGCTTCAACTGCATTGTTGAAAAGGTTGTAAATATCACTGCAGATTTCCACACTACTTGAGGAAACAACTAACTATACCAGGACCGATGAAAATAGCCTGTCCCTCTTGGTTGCAGTTCCATGTGTTCTCTGTGATCAATGACAAACATGGAGAATTATGTTTAAGTATATAAGAATGATTAAAGATAAGTAGTTTAAAAGGGAAGATAGTACTCACCTAAGGACAATAGTAGCTGAATAAACGAAACCAACAAAGACAGTAGTCGTGGCGCCAGTAAAATGAAAGGCATCCTAGATCTTAGGTAAACAATTTGGTCCAAAAAATATGAGACAGACGAGAGTTGCTATGATTGAAAGGAATGTGCGATTATCATAGGCAATAGGAATTCAACAGAGAAAAAAGTGGCCATCCATATTGAGGAGAAGGGAAAAGAAGACAATTGGGAAAAGAAGAAAATGGAAAAACAAGCATCAAATGGATCACATAGCTCACTGGCACCAGATCAATAAGTAATGAGCCGTAAGGAATTTCAAGTTCACCATCAAAGTTGGGGAGTACATCATCCAAAGTATGATCACCAAAGAGAAGGAATCGAAAAAGCTGGTTGCTATATGCACAGTTGAGCATAACACAATATAAAGTAGTGACTATTGAATTCTTCTTACTTCCATCTCTTAGCTCATTCTATATTGGATGTACTGTAATAATCATCAAACAAGTATTAGAGATTTGTATGTTTTACAAGTAATTTCTGGCCACTCATTGAGCAGTTATCAGGTCACATTCATTTTAGCACATTCCATGCAATGAAAATAAACATGAGGCTTTACATATGATCCTATTATTTGATGTTCAAAAATCAAATTTGTAGAAGAAGCTAGAATGTTCTATATTTGTTTTATAAATTACCGAAGAGTCTGTAACCTGATAAAGAAAATACCTCCCAGACTAAAGATACAACACAAGTGTAAAGCAAAGTACTATCGATATGATAAAATATAGTTTGATGACTATGACATAAACCAACAAAAATTTCGCCAACCATCATATTTAACATGTCATATATGAACCTTTAGAATTTCAATAGGGAGCAACTATAGTCCATAATATTGATATCCATGAAACAGATAATCAAGTGAGAGATGAAGAGTTCTGCAACTAATACTAAAAGCAAAACATCTAAAATAGTGTTACATGCCTCTTGCTTCTATCTGAAATGAAAATTTAAATTCTAAATCAAAAGTCTTCAAATAAGTAAAGTTAGAACAGAACTACTAGCCTTCAATACTATTATTTTTACTTCAATTTTTTTCATAGATATATATCCAATTCACTATGCACACATATGATATAAACATTCCATCATAAATGTGCATCAATAACCTAGAACTTGGAGTGTCACGATCCAATGTACATTCTAGAAGTTACAGCATCCTTCAAGTAGGAACACGGGGTACTTAACCTCTACAAGGTCTTATACAAGACCTTACACACTTATTTATTGAATAAATATGGAAAGTAGTGCGAAATTAAAAATTTTGTTTCAAAACATAATGCGGAATCATTTCATTAAACTACTAACATACGTCTCAAAAACAATCTATGACATCAAAACTACATTAGCCTTAGGTCACAGCCCATACAAGTCTGAACAGAGAAAAGAACATAAAATACAACATAGTGGTGGTGTCCTAAGATGCTATGAGGATTCACCAATTTTCACTTCTTGAAAGCCTTGAAAACTCTACCATTCAAAGAAACTCAATCTTCTCAAGACCCTACTCTGATCAATAAAACCGTATCAAAACGTGACACTCAGATTAATCAATATTGTTAAATTATCATTCATTATCCCAAATTTTCAGTGCATTAAAAATATTTCATCAAACCTTCTTTATTCAAAACATCACTTCGATATAGAGGGCTCAATATTATTAATTTCAGAATCTGTGAATTTCAGACCAATTATAGAACATACAATCAAGTAAATCAGGAACTTCACCATATCACTCAATGTATATCAAGCACTATTAAGAGTCTATCTATCAAATAAAATAACCGATTACCTACCTCCACCAAAGATTTGAAGTCAAGCAAGCTACTTGACTGATGCGTTTCCTTTTCTGAATGCTTTAGAATGTTTCCAATTTATCAAGTATGTATAATATATCAGCAAACCAATCTGTAGACACTCATATTACTATAACCAAATTCCTAAAATTTTATACCAACTAATGTATCAAGGTTAGTATTTCTCAAATAGCAAGTGCATAGTAAAATCTTATTTCCTCTCAATAACTTAATCGAATTATTTTTATATAAAACATTAATACACCTAAAATTTAATTATCTATAATAATATATAACACATTCTATAAAAACCTAGCACCATAACAAAATCTATTACATTGAAACTAACTAAGAACTCATTGAATTCAATCCACCCGTAAGTAAAATTGCTGAAGCAAGATCGACTCTCTACTCTACATCGTAATTAATAATTTCTCATAACCCTCAAGTCATCATCGTTATGAAATTATTATCTACTCACAATTTTGTTCCCATAATAATCAATCTTTCGAAAAGAGAATCATACTTGTCCTTAAGCTTTTAAGAAACAAAATTTAAACAATTTCTAATCATTCTCTAGCCAACAACATATATTATATAGTAAGTCATGCTAACCTAATCAATAACCTCAAAAATTATCCGTCATTAGCCAATAATAGCCTAAGATTTGCCCTCTCAAATTGTCAAAGAACGTACTGCCAAAGTTCCAAATTCCAAATTTCAATTTCAACATTGCCAAATATCCCTTCCTAATTTAACTATAACAACCAAGAACAAACTAAAAATACATCCATTCCATCCATTCAACGCTATAGTAGTACAATATTCGTTCCAAAATTAGATTGTTATTTTTAAAGAAACGTACCAGCAGAAAGACCCATGATTAGTTTAGAATGAAACATACTGAAATGTCTTGCTCAGATACAAATATTAAAGTCAAAGTAACTGATCAACACTAACATGATGATGAGAGGGGAGAGATGTTACTAGTGCTATCCACACAACCTTCCTTTTTGAATTCAAACTCCTTTTGTAAGCTGATATTATTATCAAATTAATCATTCTTGTAAATGTAAAACTTAAAAGGAAAACATATAGAATCATAAGGGAAAAAAGTACTATTGATCAATTAGTTATACCATTGCCTTGATTTATTCAGTATGATGAAACAACTCTTTTCCACTTCTTTTTTGTGAGCCAAGCAAAATAAAAATGCCAACATTCAAAATATTTTCAATGTCATCAAAAGAAGAAACAAATGTGCAGGTGTTTATAAGCATCAGAGCATGTGAAACCAAATCCATCCTTGAATCACAGTATCGACATAAATATTGTGCATCTAAATTGATGCTTGCTCCAGCTTTCCCAGCCATGTAACCTCGTATAACACAATCTAGATAGGAAACATATCCACCTATGTATCCATCTATTATTGCTTCACATCAACAAAAATGTACCCAATATAGTTCTAAAGCAAAGGATACAATAATAACCTCGGGAAAAACCAACTTCACTGCAACAAATATCCCAAACCATGACTGGGAAAGGATTTTCTTTTGATAAATTCCTATAAATTTCGTTACCAGCAATACAACTAATGGCTCTTATAGGAACATCAGACAGTAAAGCCTGCAATTCTGTCTCTAAAGATGTAGTCCTCTCTATCATATCTGAGTCAAAATCATATTTGATTAAAAAAAACAAATTTGGCATCAATTCAATAAAAAGATGTGTTAAGTATTTTTTTTTTATTTAAGCAAACAACCAAATAAATCTACATGTTATATAACAAAAAGCTAACCTTTGGAGCTTGGCAACTTCATCGAAGGAATCATCCAACTAATTGACGCAAAAAATTGGTTCATATCCATGTCAAGATACTCAGACTGAAGATACTTTGAAACTGAAATATTACTTCGAAAAGCACTTTTTTTCCCACCTTTTGGAGCCTAAAAATGATTCGGAAGATACAAATATCTATCTCTAAAGGTACCTGAACTTGAAACTCTTTTCCCCACCCGCCAACCCCACTTATCACCAGCATTTGGAAAATCTACAGGAGCATATGGTAAGCCTTCACCAGAGTCACACTCATAAACAGGATAATTTTCAAGTTCAATCTCAATGATTCTAGAAGCTCTCCCATTATATACAACATGTGCACGACTCTCCCCAACCTCCTCCTTGGCAAACATTTAGCTGGAAAACTTTAACTCTATTGATTTAAATACAAGAATGAAACCATAAAAATAAGGAACGTCTGAATTCCATAGTAGAAATCAAACAATTTTGGCTATAAAATATTGAAGGAAAAAATAGCTAAAGGAGAAAAGAAAAAAGTTAGCCATATTCCGCAGCAAAAACAAGATAGCTAATGTTTGATCCGAAGAAGTTATGCTTCGGATGAAGATAAATGTTAGAAATTTCGGCATGAGCTACAAAAACACTATCCTCCCAAGGAGATATCAAAGCTGATCAGTAGAATGTTTGTGTATAACAAAACAAGCCTGACATAAACAACTAAACTTCAAAGCCACCTTAGGTGTGAAAATATTACTAAGATACTTAAAAAAAATACTTCTGAATAACTTTCTAAGAAACGACAAAATTAAAATAATTTTTTAAAAATAGAAACTTAAAACTAGAAAAGAAAATACAATTTGAAATAAAATTAAAAATAATAAACAAAATATTTTTTCCAAAAAAAAAATTGACCCCACTAAAAGAAAAATGTTTCCATAAGAAAATTAGTTCCCTCAAGTACTCAAGCTTGATGGAATATATCCTCTCATAGTAGAATAATGTTACGTATTAATACATAAAACCATCGTGTCAGCAAACCAGTCAACAATAGTAAAATTCACTTAAAATACTATATTTAGTAGAAAAGAAAAAAGTTCAAAAATTAGTTCTTAAAAAAAAAGATAAACCAATCTATTTATAGTGAATAGATGATAGTGTGAGTGGTTTCTGTTTTTACTTATTACAAAAAAAAGCTCAGTCATTCAAAAAATTCACAACCTTATGGAAAACTCATACCTTTTTATCCAAGTGTCAACTCTTCATAAAAGTTGCAACTCTTTAGGAAAGTCAAAATTCTTTACAAAAGTCAATTTCAATTACATCTTTTTAAACCAAACATTTACTCTTGCCATCAAATAAATTGTGGCCTTGAAGGGTTCTATTTACTAGATCCCACTAAAGCCAATCCTAATATGGGTCTCAAATACTTTTAATTGGTTAAAAATTAAGGTTTTCACCAATTCATAAAAAAGAATAAAAATAAAAAATCTCCTATCAGAAATGCACAAACAATCTCTGTTAAAAATTATACAACTCATTTTTTTCAACCCATTAAAGTTATGTTTTGAATTTACTCCACCCCTATTTTATAAAATGTTACTTTGTGTCCTTTTAATTGGTTAAAAATTAAGGTTTTCACCAATTCATAAAAAAGAATAAAAATAAAAAATCTCCTATCAGAAATGCACAAACAATCTCTGTTAAAAATTATACAACTCATTTTTTTCAACCCATTAAAGTTATGTTTTGAATTTACTCCACCCCTATTTTATAAAATGTTACTTTGTGTCAAGACCCAAAACGAGTCATGAGTGGAACCCACACTTAATGTCACGACCCAAAACCGGGGCCGCGACTGGCACTCACATTTACCCTCCTATGTGAGCGAACCAACCAATCTAACCTTTAACATTTTAATACAATATCAACAAAAGAACTGCGGAAGACTTAAACTCATTAATAAAACAATTCGAAACTATTATTATTATCCCCAAAATCTGGAAGTCATCATCACAAGAACATCTATCTCAAATTGCTAAACTAAAACTGTCTAAGAAGCTAAAACAAATACTAGCTAGTCCATGCCGGAAGTTCAAGGCATCAAGACTTGAAGAAGAAGACCCAGTCCAAGCTAGAAGCATTAGCTCACCCTGAAGATCCGGTGTGACGAAGACTGGCTTGATTTACTGCTGAGTTGAAGTTGACGGAACGTTTGCTGCATTACACAAATAACAAGAAGGAAACATAAAAGTAGGGGGTCAGTACAACCACAAGTACTGAGTAGATATCATCGGCNGGGTATTTCCCGAATGTGACATAATTCATACAAAATTTCTTAAGAAAATCATCCCAAGTAAGAACAAGAGATTTTACCTTCACGGCCAGCATCAACCCCTTCTAGTGCATGATGTGAGGAACCAGAGGTACCCGAACCTTCATGAGCAGCTTTCATAGGTCCATTAGAAAAAGAAGTCATAACTTAATATCTTCAAAAGGGAATATCACATTGCATTACGAATATGTACATCATGTGTGTGCACTCTACGAGGAATAGTTATATTGCAAACCATGTAAGTGAACATGAAATTTAAGTAGAACCTTTTCGAAAGCAAACAACTTTAAAAGTAATTCACTAGAAAAGTCCTATAACCAGAAACCTAGGCTCAAATACAAACACTTGTAGTGACCCCTTATGGAAGTACTACCCTTTAATGAAGAGACCTAATTTAATACTTGTGACATTCCAAAGCTATTAACAAGGGCATATTGATTTTAATCTAGTAGCTGAACTAGGTTCATAAACAAAAAGGAATAGTTTAGGATGTGCATCCTACCAATTTTTACATTTATTTGATGTCAAATTAATATTGCGCAAAATTTTAACTTATTCCAAAATAATCGAAGCAAATAAATATGAGATTTTCATGCGTATATTATATCCTCACACTGTAAAAGTGATTAAAAAAATATTACAATCTTCTGAGTAGACAAATAAGGTGGTTTATGCATCAGACAACCATTCAAAACAAGTAGAAAATTTAATATATTTAAATACTTAGGATTACACACCCCAAAAGAACAAAATAAATAGTTATTCTTATATTACAAACCATGGTGACATGATCGAATTAGCCCTCAAAGTTTCATAAGAATATACAACACATAGCTTATGTACAAGTCCCAAGGTTTATACAAAGTACAGATGCTTTCATGAAAATGTGATATTTCCTCTAACATTTTTCCTATAATAGAAACAATTATCACTAAGAATATTGCTTAGTGGTGTAACAACTATAGGTTCGGGGCCTTAGAATTGTCAAGATACCTTTCTCAAGTCATGGGAAGCACAACTGAATCATAATAAAAAAAGGAAAACAGGACAAATATACCCTCAAACTTTTGTAAACGGTATATGTATACCCTTCGTTATACGTTCAGGTGCCGTCAAAATTTTGCACATATATACCCTTTAATTTAACGGTGGTACACGTATCTCGATCCTAACCACTCACCTGATATTTGTTAAATTTCTGCCCAAAATTAAAAAAAAATCACTCGAATTTATTTTAAAACCCACCCAAATACATAATACCCATAACCCAAAATATTAACCAAATCCGCAAAATCAATTCACTTAATTTTAGAGTAAGCAATTTAAACACTTGTTTAACAGCATCTTTCCCCATCTTCATCCTCAAATCTTCAATACTAAATTCTCCAATTTATCCTCAAGTTTCTCCTAAACAGAAAGAATTATACAAACAACACAAAAATTGATACTAGGATTAGAATTAGGTTAAGTAATACGATAAGATTTGTTTGGAGAGAAGAGGTGAATGAGAAAAAGAAGGATTTTAGGGGTCGTAGTAGGATCTTAAATCTTAAATTAGGTGAATTTTATTTTATTTTATCTATACAAACCTAGAATATGTAAAAAAGCTCATAAAGGAATTATTCCTCAAAGAAAAAATCAACAACAATTTGTTCCAGTAGATTGCTTACTGCCATGAGCTTTTCCTTTCTTCTTGTGCTCATTCACAAGGGAAATGGACAAATTATTTCCATTCATTATGATATGGTAGTTTATAAAAAGTTGATCATGTCTCTCTTCTCTAAAGAATTCCAATTTCTCTAGATTAATCAACCTAGTATTGATGAACCATCGAGATATGGCTGTATTGTCATTGATGGAAGTTGCTTTGGTTGATCATGTGCTTCAATATTTTGCCCTTCTGATCATGATTCGGCCTAGAATTATGCATCTTAAGCGTCGTACACTGGCGGAGATACGTTTTCCACCTATGTTCTTTGCCCTTAGGTGAATCGATTTGGTGATTACGGTTAATATTATTGGGTCATGGGTATTATGTATTGAACGGTTTCAAGATCAATCCCGGTAGATTCGTTTAATTTTTTAGCAGAATTTGAACAAATATCATGTAAGTGGTTACGATAGAAAAACGAGTACCACCATTAACTAAAAGGGTATATATGCTCCAAAATTTTGATGGCAAGGATACTGACGTCCTAAAAGTATAACGAAGGGTATACACATATCATTTATGAAAATTTGGGGATATATTTTTCCCTTTTCGCATAAATAAGTCAACTAAATATTATGATAAGAGTATCAAGTTTTATATTTAAAAGATCAAATTACAAGAACACTCATAGCCCGATTTTCAAAGAGATTCAATAACAAGCCTCGTCTATACATCATATCGTCAAGCAGGAGCATATATCAAGAAGGAAGACACCCTGTATCAAGAGGGTCAAATCTCAATAATCAAGTGAACCAAGAACCATATTAAAAGTGGCTTTACAGTATGTACTTAAAATGGAAAATTTCCATTCGTAAGACAGACTAATAATCCAAAGTCAAGATGGAAAATGATCTAAATCAAGAGGCATGTCAATTGTGAAAAAGTCACAGCCACAAGAATGACTAGGTCCCAACAACAGTGCTAAGTGATCATATAATTCGTATAAGTGTAACATTCCGGAAAATTACATGTCTAGTGAAGAGCCCAATAGGTCTTGAAGAATGCGTATTGGGGATACATAGGAATTACAATGCCTAATATTGAGAAATATTGGGCATAGTATAGAAAATTGGCTAAGGGTTATTAGCCAATTTCTATATAATACCCAAATAAGTATTACAAAATATTGTCTTAAAGGGTTTTAGCCAATTTTCTAATATTATTGAGCTTGTTTAAGAAATGTACCGGCAATGAAGAACCTAAGCTAAAAACTTATATTTTCCATTATTTGCACAGGAAGTACTAGTCATCTAAGTGTCAAGCCTAGTACAATAGCACATGATCATATAGATTAAACAGTGCCCAAGGAGATAGTGAGGATCCTTGGGACAAAAATAAACATTCCCGAATGAACCATAAATAATAGTTTGTTAGGAAAGGGAAAACAACCCATGTGCAATACATGTGAACAATTTTCCAAAGGAAGGGATCACCGTAACCGAATTCGGTTAGGGTAGTAAGTGGGAAAAATGTGCACAAGAGACCACTCCAAGTGGGTACTAAACTTTCTACTAATTCTACACTCTAACCTACTGCCTAAATAACTAAATAACCTACGACTAACCGAATTGGACCCATTAGTGCACCCGACAACCTAGGACCAAAACCGGATTGACTATAACTTAGTACTACTTAAAGAGACAACCTAGTACCTAACCTAGGCTGATCCAAATGGTTTGTTAGTGTCCTAACAATTTAGGGGTACTTTATTAATTCCTATAGGTAACATAATTAATTAATTTTAAAAATTAATTAATTAATTTTAAAATGCTAAAACCGAAACTAAAAAGGAAATTTTTAGATTCAAGTTAAGACAAGAAAGGGATAACCTAGTACCAAACCTAGGATTCTCCAAACAGTTATTAAAGGTCCTAAATACCTAGGTATACTTTAATAATTATCCAATTCTAATTATTTAATTAATTTAGAAACTTTATTAATTAATTAAAGGAGCAAAACTGAAATTACAAAGCAATTTCCAGATTTCTTATAAAAAAAAAGACAACCTAGTACCTAACCTAGGATGGTTCAAATAATTGGTGATGGTCGTAAAAACTTAAGGATTTAATTGTTTAATATAAAGTCAAAATGTTGACGAAAATGATAGTCAACACCAATTTCCAGATTTTACTAAGTGTTATGTTCTCCTATGTTTAGTCAACTTAGGAGGGGCGTTTTGGTAATTAATTAATTAGTTTATTAAATTAACTTATTAAAACTAAGTTTTATAATTCAAGATAATTTGCTAAACCTAAAAATCAATGTTAAAACTCATAGTAAAAAAAGGACGCAAAATAGTAAGCAAGAGAGGGGGAAAAACATAAAATTACATTGATTCTCCTAGGCGATTTCAAGGTTTCTCAATGTTTTATTTCAAGATGGTATTCGTAGATTAAGTTAGAATAAAAGTATGGATTGTATCTCATGGAATTCTTTCTCCAAGAGGCTTTTCAAACGTTTCAAACTCATGAATTTTGAAACTAGGGTTGCTTCCCAATGATATTGTTGAATGTCAATCTCTCTAGTTATCCTGATTTTCGATTCTTAAAGTATATAGATGTAATATTGAACATATTGTTAGTATATGGTTCTAACTTATTGTATAAGTTCTTGATTTATTAAATATTAATGAGGTCTATAGATTCGATTCGGATGATTGAGTGATTAGTTACACAGATTAAGGAATGACATAATGCTTAGTTTTGTGTTCGAGAAATATGAAGGTTTTCTGAGTTGTTTATGAAGTTGAGTCTACTAATGTAGGATGTTCATTCAATGATAATTATAATTTAATTGAATGTAAAAAGGTTTGCTTACAACAAATGAAGTTTAAATGACCACCAAATGTGAAAGTTTAGTTTATGCCAACAAATTGGCTAGCAAAAATATGTCCAAAATATTATCTCCCAGAATGTGTGAAGTTATACGAACAAAGTGATACCATTCTCTACATCAATGAACTAATAACATAGGGTATGCCAATAAATGGGACAATTCCCAACATATCCTATCCACACTAACTTGTGAACGTTATAACATTAAATAAATAGTTATAACTTTCATAAAGCATGAAAGCTAGTTCATGAATCTATAGTGCCAAAATATATTCATAGCTTGGCTAAACCAAGCATTGTATTGTTCTTGTATGTTAATCAAAGAATAAAATTTCAAGTGTAGTGAAAGTTTGGCTTATGCCAATAAATTTGTCTACAACATTATTTTAAAAATATGTAATAGAATTGGCTAATGATTCCATGAAATCGTACTTGATTGAATAGCCTACCTTATGCCAATAAAATGGCTAACAATACATCGTCTAACAGTGATGAGTTAAATTGGATATAATGTTATCTCTAAATAATTAAAATATTATCTAATGGATAAGATATACCAAACTAAACATGAATGAGTGTAACTTTGGCTTGTGCCAATAAAGTGGCTATGAAGGCAGTTTTCAAATTTTCTAGGCCAATACGAATTTTGTACCAATCATATATAGCCAAAGTATTGAAATTACAATATAAGAACATCTAAGGTAATTCAATAAATTCATATCCAAAGGCATGCCAATCATTGGGAAAAGTCCCAACATGCGCTAACCAAATGAACTATGAACATATGTAATTCATTGAGTGAAGTTCTCATCGTCTATAAACGATGATATGAAGCTATCAAACAATAGTAAGCAATTAAAGTGAGTAATAACATAACTAAAGAAGTCTATTTTAAGAAAGTGACAAGAATGACGTGTTAAAAGAAGTGAGACAAGTCTCACTTAAACCTAAGCTACTATGTTAAAAATACTCACGAATGAAGGTGTTAGAATGTGTGAGACAAGTCTCATTAACACCAAATATGTTATGTAAGGAAAATTCACTTTTCATCAATGTAAAGAAAAGGATGACAAGTCATTAATAGTGTAAGTAAATGTTATCAAAAAGTACTAACCTATGAGAGTGTAAAGCTAATGAAGAGACCAGTCTCTATGTACACTCTAATGAAAGTATTGAGACTGATGTATACCTAATACTAATGATGATATGAGAAATTATCTATTGAGCTATGATGTCCTCATACTAGAAGCAAGTTTTCATGACATGTGAGTTGAATGAAATGGAGCTTTATACTGAGCACAGATAGGCTAGCTATGAATGGTGATGCCTTCTTTCGGGAAGGGCAAAGGTTCACGTAGCTCTCATAAGATGAGACTATCCGGCATGCAAGCTTTGGGTCTCCTTATATCTCCAAGTCTTCGAACCTATACTTCCAATATAGGGATCTAACGGGGTTCAATTCTCATGTACACTAGCATGTTTTGGGTCATTTTGGCCGGTGACTCCACCTCTTTTTAGTGAGGGGTAGACACTGGATTTCATGATACTCACATGATCTATGTTGGTTAAGTTTGGAGTTCGTCAATTTCTGAAAGATACTGAAATGAACGATACCGATGGTGTTTCTGCACGGCAATCAGGAGGTGAAATCAAATTCAAGTAATGACATTAGGTCATTCTTGGTTATTGCACTTCATGATCATGATGAGAGTCTTAAAGTTCATCCTAGGTATAGCTGGTTTTTACATCATCCTAATAATGAATGAAGTGAATAATGTGAAGTATGAATGAACGAATGAAACAGACTCTGTGTTTGCTAAAGAAGGACCTCAGGTTGAGGTCCTATATGTTGGGCCCTCACTCGAGATGTCTTATGCTACATCAAAGATTCCAAAGACTCTTGTATATGAAATGTATTATATATAAAATATGAAAGTAATGAAATCAATGGCATGATCAATAGATAATTGCTTATGAAACGTAATGAATATATAATGTAAAAAATGACTCACTATAAGGTAGGGAAATCATTCTTTAGTCCTTTGATTAGTTACATCGATTCATTGTGGGTATGGGAATACAATTAATCATTGCACTTGTAACTAAAACATAGGACCAAAATAATTATTTAACTACAAAAAAAGAAGAAGAAAAAGACAGAAAAATAATCTAAGTGTACAAAGAGGAGCTCTCGTCCTAAGAGGATCCAAATCTCAAATCTTCGCTCGAGTTGTTCTAAAATTATGTGGATGATTCTAATGTTTTATAATCATATAGAAAATGAGTTGTGTGTTTTGAATGCATTAAAATACATCATATTCATACCACAATTCACATCAAACGATTTAGGAAAGTCTAGTCACTAGGCTTTTCAGAAATAACATGTTGTTTAGGAAGAGCTTACTTTGATCATGCATAGCGTTATGTGTATATGTGCATACACCTATAATTCGTACAAGTGGTGTACGAACCCCTAATATTTACTATTTTTGTAGGTGCAGGTCAGAGTACAGGTTGACGACACTTGCAGCGGTTTGGACTTCAGCGTTTCTCTAAACCATTTGGTAGGTCCTCATGATTTCGAGGATACTACAGATTTAGTCTACCCTTACTTTTATACATAGCTATTGGATGTTATCCCTAGAGTTTCTTTTGCACCTTCATTTCGAAGATTTGTAATAAGGACATGTTTGGCGAACTATTTATGATATATTCATCTTCAGTTTTGAATTAATTCTTTATGTTAGATGGTTGTTCTCTTATGTTGAGCTTAGTATATGATGTATCTAGTTAATAATTATATGAAGTCTATGTATACTTGATATATATAAACAATTTTACATTTTCCGCAAATTTAACTAGATGAATGTGATGTTTTCAAGATGAGGCTTGTTTGCGACCTCATAGAGGTCAACAACACCGGTTGCGATCCGAATTCCAGAATCCGGGTCATGACAATAAGTGCGCGAGTTACTCAAGTGTCTTAAACGACATAAAGGATACCAACACAACAATGCAAAGTGACAACAGGTAACCAAGGTACCATGAATAATATTCAGATATACAAGCAGGTAAAAAGAGTACAAATACAAGTTTACACACAAACATAAATGATTTATCATAGAAACAGTCCAAAATAACTTCACGAGTTCAGATCATAGACGAACCAACATATAAAGGTCGTCAAATTGTTCACGAGTATATACAACCTTAAAAATACAATTAAATAACTTCTTTAGTTCCTAGTATGTCAATAATGTTGAAGTAAAACATGATTATCATCAAAAGTTATCTTATAATGTGCAAACACGACCAAGCTCCGAAAATAGTAATTCTGGCCAGCGTAGTACCTCATGTTTCAACCTAGAATTGATAAGGAAAATGAAAAAAATAAATTGTATATCTTTCATGTTGTAGGTACATATCTCAAGTTTGAAAAGAATCAAGGATCACCACAAAATATATTTTGTACAAATGATTATCATCGCAACACTAACACTTGTCCATACATGATTTCTAAATATGAAATCTTGACTGAAATTTTCCTATGTTGCGTCTCTTATTTCGAATCCATAACAGCTAAATTAGTTTCAAACCTCGATCTACCCCTCAGAAGAGGACACGAAACCTAGAACCACAAGTGATCCCAATCTAATCCTCCTGGCATGATCATGAACATACTAAAGAAAAAAACTGATGAAGAAGCTAAATCATAAGTAAGATGAATAGATCGGGAATACCCATATACTATAACTTAGATAAATGAAATACCAATGAGTTTAATACAAAGAATATATTAACTAAACCCTATGCTGAACCTAACTATTTTTGAAGGTAACCTCTTACTTACTATAAATTTCGGGACAGACCCTAGCTAAGTCTAAAAAAAATGAAACTAAATGACTATAAATACAGAAATAAACTCATGACTTTTTTCCTCGTAGAATGAGGACTCACCACTGATTCTGCTCAACTTGAGATAAGAAATTGATCTAAGCATGATCTGGATGCTGAGAATGCCAAAGAAAAAAATTATGCAGAAACTAAATCTTATTTAAAATGAAAAGATACGGAATACCCATATAGTAATAATTCAAATAAATGAAATACTTATGAGCTTCGTACAAAGAATATATAACCTCAACCCTAAGTTCAATCTAACCATGTTTGAAAATAGCCTCTAACTGACTAGAAATGATTGGATAGGCCCCAACTAAGTCTAACAAAAATTGAAACTAAAGGACTAAAAATACATAAATAAACTCATGCCTATTATCCTCGAAGAATGAGGACTCACCATTGATTCTACTAGATTGGAGATCGGGAACTAATCTAAGTGTGTTCTTGATGATTGGAACCTAAACCTACATAATTGAACAAACGCAAAAGCAAGTGTAATATTCTGAACATGATATACTGAATCTAAGCTAACTAGATGCAATGATAAAATTTATAACATTTTGAGACTGAATACTAGCTAAACTGTAAAAATGACCAGTTCAATAGAGTTTGAATAAACTGTGGGAGCTACTAATAAACGATAATGAAACCACATGAGCTAAGTGTGGAGACTGATGTATATGTCCCATTGAGAGGACCTAAATTACCCTACTAGAGGTATAAAGGCATGCTGGCGTAATCACTAAACCTATGCCTACAGAGGGGACTTTCAACCTACTTGGATAGAAGTTTTGGGACTATTTGGGTACGTTAAACCCTAGTCCAACTTGGTATGATGCTACTCCCAACGAATTAAGTAGTGAACTTATTATGACTGAGTTTATGTAAATAGTGGATATCTAAAACTGACAATGCAACAATTAATCTGGTAATAATGCATTAATAAATGAGGAATGTATGACATAAATACTAAAATATCTTGCATGTCATGTGTAATTCAAGAACTAAAGACATACATAGCTATGATTCTGAAATTCATGTGTAAACTGAATATTAACATGTTGATCTAATTTGGAATATATAAGTAACTAAGTCATGATAATCTAATGAAGTTCTTAGAAACCCTAGGTTTAATCATGATAAGATAATCAAGAATTTTTTGATATCTAGGGATCTAAGTTGTCAAAGGACCCTAGTAGTGGTATTCCACATACCTGGTGATGAAATATATAGAGAATTTTTTTGATTTGTGGGCTGGAACTGATGGAACCTTGTTGCCTTCCTGAACTAGGGTTCTTGCTCTCTTGCTTCTAATTTTCTATGTTTTGATTAAGGCTTTGACTTAGGTAAATTTTACTTATGACTCGAGGCTTAAAAAAGTAAAATCTCATTAGGATTTAAATGATGTATCTTAGGGGTTAAATAAACTAGAAAAAGACAAAAGACCCCTGAAATAATTGTTGTTGGAGTAATCGACGACCTTGACTGACCGGTCGTCGTTCAATCGACGGTCCGTCGTTTTAGTTTGCTCGACATGCCTTCACTAAAAAATGCATAATGTTTTACTCAAAGGTTGGATTTTAGAAATTAAAGTGGCGTTGGAAAGATGATTCAATTATCAATCATATGATTGGTCATGGGACACTTAATTGATTTTTTGCTAAGAGTTATAACAATTTGAAGTTGACCTAATATGCAGTTTCCCCTAACTAACAACTAACATTCACCTACGATCCATAGGTCTATCTACGGACAATACTAGTCAATCGTGGTTCCTATCAGAGGCTGGGTAATGATGTCTTGATCCACTGACACAGACCAATGATTGTTGTCTAACTTACAGAATGTAGGTTTGTCCGTGGGTCGAGACTTAGCCGATTTTTGTGAGCTATATTTGGGAGGGCATTAGTGGTTAACCACGAACCCATTAATCAAAGGAATTGTAATAATAAATAGTTAGAGAGGTGATCCATACCAGATGTACACATATACTTCAAAGGTGGATGCCTAAAATGCATACATATATACTTATATGTATTACCCTCACCCCGCTTCAAGTTATACATAATTTTAACTAGAATATTACGTAAATAACCCATTATAATTCCTTAAATTACGATCACAATTATATTAAGCAAGATTGCAAATATCGCAAAATTTCATGTTCCTAATATATGAATAATACATATTCTACTTAATAAAAAATGGTGCATCAACATGCCAATGTTGGTCTAGTATTTTAGGGGTACGAAAGGATACATAGCTTCTTAATTCACAAATGTAATTTGTTTCTTCCTATTTCACTCCTTTAAACTTCACTCCCTCAATCTCAACAATTATTTCCTTAAGTACACTTTTGAGTTTCATTTTTTTTCGTCACCACTCAATCGATTGCAAATTTCTCAGTATGAAGTTTTTCTTCCTCTCCAACTTGAAGTTCATCATTTCTTTCTATCTTTTTGTTTTCATTTTGCATCTTCAAATTTCTAATACATATGAATAATGCTCCTTATTTTAGTATTTAAATTATGCAGTTATTCTCACCTTAATTGATCGTATTTATGATTTTGAGAGGATGATTGGGATGAAAATAGATTCAAATAATTGTGTGTTCCATTATCAGTGAGAAATCATAATTTTTAGAAGTAAAAGTCGAAGAATGATATACCTTCATCTTCTAAACTGATTGTGTACCCCCACCCCCCAAAAAAGGTAGGAAAGTTGGATCTCGCATATGTGTCCTCACGGTACATTTGTTTTTCAATCTTATGTTATTCATTTTTTTCTGATACAAAAAAGGGAGAAAATTAGAACATGTTACTAAATACTCTTTTGCATCCAAGGTTCATATTTTTATTGTATCTAGGTGATTTTGATTGATAAATTTATGTATAATTCCTATGTTTCAACTTTATGATACATTATAATTTCATCATATATTAATATTAGTTTTGATTCATAATCCGAATTTATTAAAACACAAATTTGTATATATCAAGTTTATAAATATGTATTAATACATAACTTAACACAATTTTGTAATTTTTTTCTACTAGATACATACACCCGTACATATTCAACTAGAATGATAGACATTATCAAATATTATTGTCACACTAATGTTTTATAACATATCATTTTTTATCATATTCATAATTATGTATATGATACATAACTTTTTTATGTATAGAACATCGTTATATATGACAGGTAATTATTTATATGAAACATTGTTGTATAACTAATTAAGTCACCATATATCATATTTATAATTATTTTATATGTGATACAGATTCATGTCAAATTGTCAAAATTACTATGTATTAAATGTTATTACTTATCTCCAGTCATCCGAGTATCATTTAAGACGTAGTTGCACCACTTCTTTAACAAATGCATATAAAATTCAATAAATTTCAAATTTTATTTTATGTATTAGATACTTGTCAAGTAACCATAGTGTTATCTAGCAATCACAAAAACTATTACTTAGAATGATTACATGTATGATAGATTTCTTCTAAAGTCAATCGTTTTTCAATTAGAATAAGATACATAAATAGCAATGTATAATCTTAAGGTCATGATACATAAATAGTAATGTACAGTCAATAGGGTTGGGTATTCAATTTGTACGGTTCGGTTTGTGAATCTCTATTCGCTTCGTCAATTTTCGATTTGGTGAAATGTTAAACCGAAGACAAATTGAAATAAACGCAGTTCATTTTGATTTTCAAATTTTTGATTTGATTTTTGACTTAACCAAATTTAACAAACAATAATATAATGATACATTTTTCTATTCTTTCAAAATTCACTATTTTAGCCTTGAGTTTTGAATTGGGTCTATGTGTATGGGCCGTATTTTAGACTTATAATTGGGCATATGTAAACCTATATTAGGTTTTAAAGGTAGAATGTAAAATTAGTGTAACTACGTTTAGATTTTCTGTTTAATTGACTTAAAGTACTTAAAAACCAAAAATCAAATCTATTAACCGAAATTTTAAAATTTAAAGAAAACTGAGAGAGTATCTCTTCTAATATCTTGTAAATAAAAATAACATCACATGAACAAGTGTGGTAGAAAATATTCTACAAATTATAAAATTTAATAGGATTTGATAGAAAACAATGAACTAGTCGAGAGTATATAATATATTATTTCCCAATAAAGTATGAAATGTATAGAAATTTAATAAAAACTAGCAAACACGGAAAAGAAATATTAATAATATGCTAAATTGTTTTTTTAGAATTATGAATTATAATAATAATTATTTGTTTCACATTGAAAGAAATATGTGAAATATATAATCTTATGATTGTGAAAAAAAATTCTACTGATTTTAACTACATTCTTAACAAAATGCTGGATATATTTAATTTAATATTTTATATTGAGATAATGCTCTAAATTCTTTCAATTAAGTAACTATTTGGGGTATGAAGAATCTTTGACCATTAATGTTTTTTCATAGTGCCTTTATTAATTGTTAATGAAACAATATCGATTCACATTCTATACATTGTTTTTCGACGAACTGGGATGAATACTAAAACTAGAGATTGAGTTGGTTAATTCAAAAGCATGATTATATTAGTATGCTGTTTGTGATATTTGTTGAAAGAAGCTTGAAGATTTATGAAACACGTCGAAGAAGTATTTCCATCGTGGCAAAATGATGAGTTCGAGTTAGAGTCATACTAGGACTAGACTACTACATCCTAGGTCATGTACGACTAATCTTATCACGCCCCGAGCTTACACCCTGACTGCACAGGAACTCGAAGAAAATTTTTTGTCCAATGCGAAGCCTTGGTCAGACTTACTTACTCAGTAGAAGACTTAAAACATTAATAGAAGGATACAAATGCACTTAGTCAACTGTTTAAAACATAACTTAGAACATTTTTAAAGATAAACATTAAACTTAGCCAAAATGGTAACTCAGTATTAACATAGGAAATAAAAATGAAAATACTAAAGCACTAATATTATTTGTCTATGAAGTCTATAAAACAAAGAGGGATGTTTGGCCAATCATCCTAACAACTAAAAACTAGAAAGTAAGTGATAAAAGATATCATTCGTAATGCAAGGAAGCTCATCAACTGACTCTGAACTGCTTAGTGGATCAACGGTGGGTCGAATGCCAACCCTAGTTACCTGCAACAATATCATAATAAGATGTAGGCCAACAAGCATCAGTAGATTGAATGTACGAGTATGCGAGTTGGAATGCTAAAACCCAAAAATAGGCTTGAAAGGAAATCTGAAGAGATAACTTGGCTCAGCTAAACTCTAATGATTGAACTCATTTGAATACAAAATAATTTAAAATAGGCGCAATTGAAAGAAAAGTTGTTTAAAAAATGATGTCAACTATGTATGTATTCAAAGATACAATATAAATCTTAGATATATGTAAAAATACAACTAAATTGTGTATATAAATACAACCAACTTCTGTAGGATTTTCTATAAATGACAATCATCTCATAAGAGCTATAGTGATGATACAACATTTTGCGTCACGCTAATAGGGTCTTCCTATACCTTTCCATTAGTGTAGAACTTGAACTACGAAGTGGATCCATTAATCTATGCGAAAATTCACTAAAGGAATCATCTCTAAAATTTTACTCTTTTCTACCCATGGTGGCTACATGGTTTATGGGGTTTGTGAGTTGTGTGAACTCTCTCCATATCGGTGCTTAATACTACTCCCCAAAATATTATTATATTAGCTTTTATGTTATAAAAACATACTTTCTTATTTGATTTGGGATTAGTCTTAAAAAACGTAGCTCAAAGGCTACATTAGAAATCAAAGATTTCTTCTTGCTTTATTATGAATGTGTATACTCTTTTAATAGAAAACTAGATGAAAGACTCTATAGAAATCTCATATTTTGGTATTATTTAAATGTGAAAATGTTTTGAAACCTCTTGGAAATACTAACTTCCAATATAATTCTTTGTAGAAATGAACTTCAAATCTGAACTCTTTGATTAACTCTGAAACATATGTTTTAAAAAAAGGTTAAAACATTTGTGGAAGAATTTTAAAAACATTAAGAACTTAACTTGATTTAACTCTTGAATTCTTGACTTTACTCTTAACTTCTTCACTTGACTCGTAACTAGTTCATGAATTGAATTATGGATTCAAGGATTGTGATGTATGATTGGAAGGATCTCATGATATTGTTTAGGAATGACTTAAGTTAGCTAAACATGAGAAAATGATTTTAAAAAATCGAATTTGGTGAAGAACTCTGCGACGAGAAGGTCATTTAAAATTTTAGTTTTGGAAATGGCTTTTGAGGAAGAACACTCATGACTGCTCTTTGATGCAAAAAAAAATTCCCAATATTGGGAACCAGCTCCGCAACGCGCACCAGCTGCCTAAATTTGCCCGACAATTTTTTTTTTTCATTTTTCAGCCCTAAAACATCTAAACACCATGGGATATTTCCCCAAACACTCAGAATTGATTATATGTTCAAAGTACATCAGATTCTACTCACAATAAATCAAAATTCATGGATCCGAATCAAACAACATCCCAATAATTCAATGATTACTATAATTTAACATAACTACAACAAACCCATAAAGAACTAAATTTCTATGCTTTCAAGACCTTAAATTTGCTGAAATAAATGATCATTGGCACATTGGTGAACTAACCCAATGCTATGTGATCTCACATACCTTTGTAGGTATCACCCCAATGAAATCTATAAGTAAATCTCAACGAATATTGAATGGTTACTTGAATGTTCTTCTCCTTCCTTCTCTTTTCTTCGTACTCCAAGACCTGGTGTGGATTTTCCTTTTCTAAAGTGACCGAAATCTGATTTTGCCCTTATCAAAATCCTAATAAAGAATTAGAATAATTAGTTAAGGAAAAAACTAGATTACCCTTCTAAAATCCGGATTTAGACTTTCCTTAATAAGAGCACAACTCCCTAAGAGCATAAATTCCTCATACGAACTAGAAATCACACAAATGTGCCGGCATTGGAAAGATAATTTCAAAGGCTATCCAAGCATATCTGTAAGTGCACCTAACTCATTATGAGATATAAGCAATAATCGTTTGAAATTGACCAAGCCACATTTTTTTTAACTTCAGTAAATTTTAAATTTTTTAATTATTTCCAAAATTCCTATTTCAAGTTTTTAGCTTCTTCCTTCCTATTTCGAAATGTCAGATGTTACAATATCTCCCCCTTGTGAACATTCGTCCTTTCTTGAATTTACTCTTACTAGGCTAAGGGTTGTTACATCAAGTTCATACACCCAACAAGCAAATGCCAAAAAACAACATCCCTACTCACGATTTAAAGAATTCTAACAGAAGAATTAGTACCTTGGTCTGCACTTTCTCCGAATTAAAAGATATGTGGATATCTCTTCTTCGTATCCTCCTCAGCATACGAGTTAGGCTCTTCAATGAATTGGTTACTCCAAAGCACTTTCACTAACGCTACATTTTATATTCCAATTTGTGAACTTGGCGGTCTAGAATCTGAACAAGAATCTCCTCATCAGATAAGATATACTTGCTCTCAATATTTTAAGTTAGTATGATCAATGATGGATCACCATGCATTTCTTCAACATGGAGATGTGAAAAAACGGATGAACCGCTCCTAACTCTTCATGTAGCTCCAAATTATAAGCTACCTTGTCAATTATATTGGATATTCTTAAAGGTCGAATATTCTAGGGACTAAGTTTCCCCTTCTTACTAAACCTCATGACATCATGGGTGGCACATTTAAGTAAACCCAATCATGTACTTCAAAGTCGAACTCCCTTCTCCTAACATCAGTGTAGGATTTCTGATGACTATGTGCCAATTTTCAACCTCTCTGTACCTTTATGAACTAAATCTAGTCCTATCAACCTTGCTTCACCAACATCACACCATCCAATAGAAGATCTGCATCTTCTCCCATAAATAGCTTTATACGGAGCCATTTGGATGCTAGATTGGTACCTATTATTGTAAGAGAACTCACTAAGAGATAGGTCATAATCCCAATTCTGTTTGAAATTTATCACATACTCCCTCAACATATCCTCCAAGGTATGAATAGTGTGCTTTCCTCGCTCTCAAGTCTTTAACCCAAGCCTTGCTGAAAAGGTTTGTATAATTGTGCAGTAAATTGTGCACCTTTATCATAAATAATGGAGACCGAGACTCCATGAAGTCTAACCAACTTCACAATATATAACCTGGCATAATTTTTTGCTGATTGAGTAGTTTCTACCGGCACAAAATAGGCTGAATTAATCATTCTATATACAACCCCCAAATAGAATCATGCTGCCTGTGATACCTTAGCAAGTCTATGATGAAGTAAATATTGATCTTCTCCCACATTAATTCCAGAAGTTCTATTTTCAAATCATAACCACCGGGCCTTTTTTGCTCTACTTTAACTTGTTGGCATTTTGGAGACTTAGAAACAAATTCTTCAATGTCATTCTTCATATCATTCCACCAATAGACTTCTCTCAAATCGTGATACATCTTTGTGAAATCCACATTAAAGGAATATCTGGAGGTAAGAGCTTCCTCCATGATTCTCTCTTGGAGTCCATCTACCATTGGTACACATTATCTTCCTTGATACATTAACACACTAGCTCCCCCTTGTTCAAAAGCCATTTCTTGCTTATGAACATTTGCCTTTAATTAAAGAAAAATGGGATCTAGGTCTTGTTTGCCTTTTATTTTTGATACGAATGATGACTCAGCTTGATTTATCACCACTAGTCCTCCTTCTGTGGAATCTATTAGTCTAACTCCCAGGCATGCAAGTATATGCACATTTTTTCTTACCTATCTCTTTCTTCCTCACATGGGCGGTACTACACATAGACAACATGCTTAAGGAATTAATAACAACAATTGGGTTACGTGGGTTGTAAAGAGTACTCATGTCATAATCGTTGAACAATTCTAACAACCTCTTTTTTATGAGTTTAAGCTCATTCTGAGTGAAGATATATTCTAGGACCTTGTGATTGGAGAACACATCCATATGCACACCATAAAGATAATTGTGCCACATTTTCGAAGTTAATATTATAACAACCAATCTATGTCATGAGTTGGATAATATCTCTCATGAATGTTCAACTGTCTAGAGGCATAAGATATTACTTTGTCACTCTACATTAATAAAAAATCCATGTCGACTCTAGATGCATCAAAATACACCACAAAACCTTGAGTCCCTTATGGTAATGTAAGAACTTGGGCAGTAGTTAACATCTTTATCAATTCTTGATAGCTTTTCTCAAAAGCTTCAAATCGTTGAAACTTCATTGGTTTCTTAGTTAACATAGTCAAATGGGATGAAATAGAAGAGAACTCCTCCATGAACCTTCTATAATAGCCAGCTAAGCCCTGCCAACTCCTAATATCAGTTGGGGATGTAGGTTTAGGCCAGTTCTGCACTGCCTCGATTTTTTGTGTCTCGACTTTTATTCACTCTCCAGACACTATGTGGACCAACAGCACTACAAAATTTATCCAAAACTTGCACTTAGAGAATTTGGCATACTACTCTCTATCTTTCAATGTCTTGGGAACTATCCTGAGATAAATAGCATGATCTTGTCATTCCTCGAATAGATTAGTATTTCATCATCATAGACGATAAAAAATATATCTCAACAAGGTTTTAATAGTTAGCTCATAAGGTCCATGAATGATGCCAGTGCATTTTTAAAACCAATGGATGTGACAAAAAATTCATAATGGCCAAATAATGTTTTGAAATCTTTCTATGGAATATCATATTCCCTCACTCTTAACAACTAGTAGCTACACTTGAGGTTTGTTTTTATAAAAAGGTGGCATCCTAGAGTTGATCGAATAAATCATCAATCCTATGAAGAGGATACTTGTTTGAGATGGTAACCTTGTTCAATTAACGGCAATATATATACATCTTAAGGGATTTATTAATCTTCCACGTAAATGAAACTACAGAGCCCTAATGTGAGACACTTTATCGAATAGAACCTTTCTCTAGGAGGTCTTTCAACTGGTCATTAAGCTCTTTCAACTCTACTGGGGAAATACTATATGGCGGAATAGATATAGGACGAGTATTTGAAAGAATATCTATATCAATATCTCTTAAATGGGACTCTGAGTAAATCATCTTGATAGACTTCTGGAAACAAATTTTACTACTCAAACATATTGAATTAAAGGTATCCTAACAGTAGAGTCATTAAATCGAATTAAATTATAGGCACACCCCTTAAAAACTAACTTCCTTACCTTAAGATATGAAATAGAACAATCCTTAGGCACTGCTAATGCTCTTCCACTCTAAGACTGGCTCATTTGAAACTAAAACTTGAAAATCGTGTTCTACAACCAACTGGGGCATAAAAGGAATGAAGTCGGTGCATAGCACAAATGAGATCGAAATCAACCATGTATAACTCAATTAAATCAGCTATGGACATTTTTGATTGAAGACAATGGGACAATAATGATAGACTCTCTCTACAAGAGTAGACTCACCAACAAGTGTAGAAACACTCAATGGTTTGCTAAGTGTCTCAAGGATAACATCAAAATTTAATCAACATAAGGAGTTATAAAAGATAAACTCACTCCTGGAACTAGCAAAGCATAAATAGTAAAGTCAAAGACTTGGAGAATTCTAGTGACAACATCTGGAAACTCCTGTTCCTTCTTGTGACAATTGATAGCATACAAGAATTTTGTTCGCCCTCCATTACCGGTAGTAGACCCTCTAGGTGTATCTCTGTCTTATGGAGCAACTGAACAAGACTGGTTTTATTGAAACATTACCATTTCCCTACTTGTTCATTGGACACACTCATATGAAATTCCCATTCTTATCACAGTTGAAACAATCATTGGGTCCCTTATGAAAAGTACCTGAGTGGTTCCTACAAGACTTTGGTCAAGCAGGAGGCTTACTACCCACTTGTGACATTTTACCTTAACAATAAGCAAGTCTAGCTTTGAAGATCTAATTATGTAACTTACCTTTATTCTTAGGTGCTAGTGAACTCGCAGAAAATAGAGCAGGTCCATTTTGTTTCTCTTGGAAAGATCACTGGTTGGCATAAGTCTTCTATTGCCTGGACTCATTCACTATCTTTGCCCTCTTGTTCATAAACACTTCTCCATCCCTCAACTTTTCTTCCTCAAACTGGTGCACATAAACCATCACCCGCGATATATCCATGTCACCGATCAACATCGCATCCCTACCTTATATACTAGAAATATGAGATAATCCAGCAACAACTAAGCGCATCCTACTCCTACTGTTCGCAACCATCTCCGTAGCATATCGGGATAGTTTTGTGAATTCACCACACATTAATGAAAACTTAGAGAATCTTGATTAAGGGTAAGAAATTCTCCTACCTTAGCATCTTTCATAACACACCTTGCTCGTTGGTGATGCATTATAATCTCCACCCTCTTTCCACTGATTAAACCAAGTCCCAACAACACTCATTAATTTATAATCTATCTTAATTATCTCACTATAAGAAACATACATCAGATAAAATACTTTTTTGAGCTCCTCAATGATGTTCTCCATATGCAGAGTAGTAATTTAACCAGTGAAGCTTGGAGGATTTATGTGTCGCTAAATCGTTATACATTTGATCCTTTAAAACTAAGGATCAATACTAAAATCGTGTGTGTTTTAGTATGATTTGATGTGTTTGTTGATTGTGTAGGCAGAATGTTGTATATGTTAAAAGTTAAAAAGAAGCAAAGATTGATGATGATGCAAGTAAAGTTCACGGCTAACTTCACGGAATGTGACCTTCATAATAGTATGTGTTTATGCCCATGATACTGAACCACTGTGAAGGCCTGAGAAGAGCTGAATAGGAAAGGAACAAGTGAAGACCACGACTGACTTCATGCGTCGTCCTCCTATCTACGACTCGTAATGCTTGTTGTGACACAAATTACAGTAAAGGCATGGAAGAACAAGAAGAAGTTGAAGTCCAATTGAAGGACACGAACAACTTCATGGGTCATAGTAATCACTGCAGCTCATGGTTTTTATTGTGATGTTGAACCAAGTGAAGAGGATGCAAGGAGTTATTAAGTGAGGAGGCCCAAGTCAAAGTCTTGAGCACTTTTCCAGGTCTTGAATTTTATCACAGACCGTGGTCTCTTCTGTGGTGCAGATTCCAGTGACCATGTTTGAACACCCACTTTTAGGAAGCTCCACGGGAAGACCACAGAGAGTTTAGAGACCGTGAAGTTGCCGACGAATCGTGGTCGCAACCCTGAAAAGGCCTGGCATTTTAGTCCTAGATCAAATTTAACTCATCTCTAACATTCTATTTTAAAGTACATTAGGTCATTTTTTAATTATTATCGACTATCTTATGTTTTATGAAGGAGAACACAATATCATGTTTGGTTTTTGCATTTTTGGATTTTTTAATTCTTGTTATGAATTTCAGACTATTATTTTACTAAAGGAATCGTCGATCACCGATTTATTTTCAGAAGTGGTTCTTAACATGTTTTGGTCTTCTATTATTGATTCTTTACGTGAAAACATGAGCGGTTAAATACCACAATAGGGGTTGTGGGATCTATGACTATATTCTAGTCGCGATTTTGTAGAACGAGTAGAAGGTGATATTTGTTTACAACTTGTAGTTTACACCTTTCAATAACATTTTAGTATATTTAGTGCACGAATTAGACAAGCCTGTATTTTGTGTTTGTTCAAGAGAAAAACATCAATTACGAAAATGCTGGACTAAGTTAACAAATTAGAGTTAAAGTTGGACTTTTAGAGAAGAGATTTTTAACATTATACCAATGTAGGAGAGGTTCAATCTTGTTAACACTTTGATTTCGAGAGAAAATAATTGATCATTATCTGAATAGGCTGAGAAGTGTTAGATAAATTAAACTCTGAAGGGTTAAATAAACATCGATTTGCTTGATAGTGGAATTATAGAAGAGCATTAGAACTCATGACATAGTGAACACAAACTTGGTTTCTTTAAATTAACTGAATCAACATTACAACAAGATAATTTGTAACTGTTAATCTGAAGTTTTACTATACATTTTTGTAATTAAAACCTTTCAACTAAACCCAATTTTACTTTTAGTAACTATTTGCTTAGGAGATCATAACCGCATTTAATTAATCGCGATAGTGAAACCTTATCTGTAAGGAAATTCTGTGTGGGATCGACCTCAACTCTTTTTGAGTACTGTAAATTAACAACAATCGTGTATACTTTTTATGTAAGTGTAAGTTTGGACGTATCAAATTTTGGTGTCGCTGTTGGGGAGTTTCAGTTCAAAAGTGTTTTTACTATAGTTTGTTCAATTTGTAGTTAAATTTCCGAATTTTACATTTGGTTTCTATTTTGTGTCTCTTTGAAATGATCTTGTTTGTGCATGACAAACACTAGTTGTAAAGGTGACCCATTGCTTCCAAACAACATTCAGTTTCAGAAGACTCTTCACAAGATGGGTAATGCACAGGAATTAGAGGCCCAGAGTCATATACTAGGTTTAGAGGCTAAAATAGATGTTGTTAGAAATGTTTAGTAAACTTCTGGAATTAATCAACCTAGGTCCTATTTCCAGCAACCTGCTGGAATAAATAAACCTAGGCTAGTAGATGACAACAGAGGGGCCGAAGAACTTAACCCTCCACATTGTCAACCTCTAGGTCTGAGAGTAAGATATCCTCCTCCTTGCCACATGATGTATGAGGAAGATGGTGGTGACTTAGATGGAACTATAGCATCAAGAGCTATTGTGTACCTACACTACCTCCTTGTGTTATGTTCACAATGAATAGCACTGTGTTCCACTTGGTGAACCTAAAAGGTATATTAATAGGAACTGCTAGTGATGACGAAAATTCATACTTGATGAATTCTTTGGCAATCTTAAAGTCACAAGAGATCCCTTAAGTGAGCAAAGTAGCTAAGGTTGAGGTTTTTTTTCTCTGTTTTGTACTAGGCAGGCAACTAACTGGTTGAATGAGATGCCAGATGACTCCGTCCGAACTTGGAATGAGTTGAAGGAAGCTTTCCTGGAACAATTTTTCCCAAAATTAAAAGAGTGGTAGATGAACGATGAGATTAGTACACACAAGAAGTTACCAACAGAGGCAATTCATGATACTTGGCTGAGATTCATCTAAAAGCTAAATAAATGCCCCAACGATTGTCTTAACAAAATGCATCTTAATTAGACGTTTTATAGGTCTCTGAATGATGTTACTAAATCTGTTGTTGATGCAATTTGTAGAGACTCATTTATGAGAAGATCGTTTGCTGAGATCATGCAATAATTCGAATAGGTCTCAAAGAACAACAGAGCATGGTACACTAGAGATGCAGAGGTAGGAGCTCTAAGGTACACATTTGAACTTTCAGCTAACCAGAGGAAGAGAGAAGAAGAAAGGGATCAAGAAATGGAGCATATAAGGACATAAATAAATCTGCTCACAAAGCATATTTTATCCAAGTCTAATATAGTAAATGTTGTAGGAAAATAAATCATGTAAGAAGATTAGGATGTTGACCTTGTTGAGGAAGCTAACTATCTGGTGAACCAAGGAGGTGTCCGAAATTATAACAACGAAAAACAGGGTTATGGTTCCTGAAATGCAGGTCCAAACTATATTAGGGATGGTCAATATGATAGGCCAGCAAAGAAAAATCTTGAATACTTATAATTGTAAAAATACATATCTTCCCCTACCCAATTTGCTTTAGCCTTTCTTTCTTTCTCACTATACGAAAAACACATATTATACAAATGACAATGTATAATTCGTGTTGTATAAAAAGAGAGAGTGATTTGATATTTCGTTTCAATTGTATACAAATTAAAATTTTATGTAGATATGCAAACACAATCATTGAAATATATACATAGTAGTTACATATATACAATTATCTAACTGATATACATATATAACCGTTGCGCTTTTATACAAACGAGAAACATTTGCCATCTATTCATATAAATTTGGTGCTCTTCCCATTGATTTATACAAATGTGATGCCCCATAACAATCATAAATTTTCTATGAAGCACAATTATGCAAACTATAACTATAACATACAAATATGATTTTGATGTTTGCTAAACCTAAAATTATATTTAAATTATAAAATATAGTTTTTATTCTATTAATAATTTTTTTAAATCTATTTATTTATTTCTGTGTAGCATATTGTTGTCTCGTATATATACTTTATTTACATTTTTCACTATTTCTTTTCAAGAAAAGAATGTTTTTCATGGGAAATTGTCTACAAAGATTATTATTTATAAATATGATAATCTTAAAAAAGTAAAATACAAATATTAAAATTGCTACAGAAAAGATTATAATAAATACTTTAGAAATATCAATTATAAAAAAATGAGGGAGTATGTGTTATTTAAAAAATAGGGGCATATCTTACCATTTAAATTAAATAATTATGTAAGGCATTCAAACTTTCGTCATTTAAACTTTAAAAAACATCATCAATTGTGTTCTACCTTAAATTTTATTTCTTGTTTCACAATAAATACAGATTGTGATGATATAAAATTGTATGTTTGTGTATATATAAGAAGACATGAATGATGATTCATTTTTTTTTGGAGAAACCTACTTTCTGCAAACATTGCTCAAAGGTATGCTCAATTTAACATTTTTTCATGATTTTTTGTGTTTCTATATCTACCCAGTTTGATGTTTGATAAATTGAATGAATCTGCTTTTGAGAATTTTGATTTACGCAAAAAAAATGAATTTTGTGGGTTCATTTTTTTTTAAAAAAAGTGTTGTTCATAGGTTAATTTTAGTCCGATCCAAAGGGTTTTGTTATTCAGTGATTTTGAGAAATTTGATTAATGAAAAAAAAAGATTGTTATGGGTTTATTTTTTTTTTTTAAAAAAAAAACAAATTATCATTGAAGAATTAATTCTAGTTTAATCTAAAAATAATGTAGTTCACGGGTTGATTCCTGACATACCTAGTTTTAAACACATTTTTATGGTTTACAGACAATGAAAATTTTTTATATTAAAGATTTTTACTTTTTAATTATTTTGTTTTTTTATGCTCTTTTGTTGGTTCAGATTGTTGGTTGAAGGGAATTCATACTTCTCTATTTTTTATTAATTGGTCGGTCACATTTTTCATTTCCAGAACAAGAAGCACAAAATGGAATATTTTAAACTGATACATACACTGTTTTTTTGTTTTTTTTGGTTGTGTGTGATCTTGTGCTTGGTTATGAATCTGATGAAAACTTTTTACTTTGTTGAGTTTTTGGTGTTTCCAGATTTTTGCAAGATATTTGATAGATGTCACATTCCGGAAAAGACAGCAGTGTGGTACGCGTAAGATCATGTTATTTATTACTATTTCTAAAGCATGTTTTAAAATTCAAATAATGTGACGTTGTATGGATTTACTGTTTGTTCTTGTGGAACTATTGTATTTTTAAGCTACTTGCTCCGAGTGGAAATAAGATTACGAGAAAAAGAGAGATAAAAGAAGATTCATTCATGGAGATTTTAGGAGTAGAACGAAAGATGCAGTGTTTGTACTTTTTAAACATCATGTGAAGCTTGGATGCACATGAAATATTTAACACAAAAGGATGTAAACTTAGAAAGAATGAAGAACATGCTTTTTATTTCCCCCTTGTGCACTTAATAAATAAACTAAAGTTGTGTCTAACCTGAACTTATAGAGAGCAACATATATGTTTGCATGTATCATTCTCATTGAATAAAATCTTTTATTGATGTTTGATTTAATATATTATCACTTTGAGGGATTAAAACAAGAAGTGGTATAACACTCTAATTGCTTCCCACCTCTGCTAAAATAAAGACAACTGTGGAAGAGAGCCATATCTCTAACTTGTGTGTAAGGCTATATTATGAAAGGCAATTCTGCAAAAAAGTAATGAGGTCTATTGGAGATTTAATCTTAAATATATTACAATTTTTATAAGGAAAGAAACAAAAATAAAATTAATCCAAGAATAAGAATAATATGTTCAAAGGAATTAATTGTTTTTCAATGTAAGTGAAGTTTATAATCTAGTGTTGCCTAATAGGGATCACACCCATTTTTTAGTAAGGTATACACCTTAGTGTCTTGATGACTGCATTGATGCATCAACTAAGCAAAATGTTGCGCTTAACTTGTTTTTTGCCCAACTTTAGAGCTTAACCGCACCTTAAATATGTCTTTGAAAACACATGAGTGTGCATACAATTTGCTTTCGTTAATGCTTAAAGTAGTTTTAATCATTCGTTCGTTCGAGTAAACTTGATGTTTTCAATTAGAGAATTCAAGTGTGTATTTTCATTACCATAAAATTAAATTGAATTGGAAGTCATAAATTTTGTTAAGAATTTAAGTAACACGTTTAGTAGTGGTGGCTCTCAAATGTTGAGTAATCTTCTAGATTATGGAAAAACATTTTTACAAATTGTACATCAATACAAAACCATCAACTTCTATATAGAATTGAATATAATATGTTTGATATTTGTTTAATATCATAATATGAATTTTAGTAGTCAAAATATGCTTAAGCTAATTGTGGTTCCATTATTATTGATCTTTCAAAAGGAAAAGAAAACATAATATCAAACTTTTGGTATTTGTTAAGTGTCCTATTGGTAAAAAAAGAACTATCTTGGAAAATCCTCATCCCATGACGTACAGGTTGGTGTTGAGTTATGTTTAAGTTCATATTGTTCCTTGAGTAAGATCCATCTGTATTTTTTTTTATCTACTAGCTGTCAAATTATAATTTTTTATGTTCAACAATGAGGTACAATTCTCTAGTTTTCGTGACCATAAGTGAATAAGTTTTGGGGAACCACCAACAAATAAGAAGGTATGTCAAGCAAAGAGGAAAGGAGTAAAACGGAAAAACAAAAAGGAAAAGGAAATAAAGGAAATTTCATTTTTTCCCATAAATGCATGAAAAGCATGAAACATGCACATGCTTTGTGATAATGGGTTGTAGTGCGTCTTGAGTTCACCGTTTCTATATGTGATAATAACATGTTGAATATATTTTAACCTTTTAGTTCGAGTGTAGTGCCAATTCAAAATTGGTAGGTTTTTGTTTTAACTTACAGGTCATGCATGATAAGTTACAAGCTTTAGTAGTATGATTGTTTCAACGTAGAGGTCATGCATGATAAATTACATGCTTTAGTGATAATTATTGCCTTGGTGGCTGTACTGAAGTTCAGCTTAAGCGAGACAAAGAGTCCAATTGCTGCACTTAACTTCATGGTTTAGGAACCTAACTAAAGAAAAATATTTTTTTATAACCAATTAAAGTTGAACTTGAATTTGAATCTTTAAAAGTTCCAAAATATGCAAGCATGATTAATGAGTCCATGCTACTGATCCTCTGTAGATCTTATTTAATAATACTTTTACCAAATTCTACAACAAAATGGATGTTTGGATGTTTGTCTAGCTTCATTAAACATTTCTCTCCCCTTTTCATCTTTCTGCCATTCTTGTTAAATTTCTTAGTCGTTGTTTCTCAATTTGGTGAACATTGGTTCAGACACGGTTGTACACCCCCATCAACTTTTAGACATGGACCTATGCTTTTACTATCGGATTTACTTCTTAATATGTTTATCTCCTTCAGATTTGCAAAGTGATCATTGAATAACATGGATGTAATTTTGTGGTTGTGTTGTTTAAAGAGTAAACATAATTGTAGCTTTCTCATATGGGATTCAAGATGTTGTTACCTTCAATATTTCTCTTACTAGTTCAACGGATAGAAGTTGATGCTAGTAATCTCAAATGATCTTCTCAAGTATGGAGGACTTATGTTGGTAAACATAGTTGTAAGTGGCATTGAGTAAATTTGGACCTACCAATTTGCTCCATAGAAAAAACTGTAGTTTCACATTTGGTCATAGCTAAATAAAAAGAGAATAGTCGACATCCTACAAAAAATGGTATACTATGACCAACAAAGTGAAATTAAGTTGTTAAAAAGAATTTTATAAAATACTCCCTCCGTCCACTTTTATTTGTCATATTGCGTTTTTCGAAAGTCATTTGACTAATTCTGAAAGTTAAATTAGATTACATTAATTCAATATTTTAAACAAACAATATAGATATTCAAAAAATATATGAAAAGTTCTATAATTTGCAATTTTTTTGCCTATCAATATGATGAAAAAATACATCTTAAAATGTTAGTCAAAGTGCTTAAAGTTTGACTCTATAAATAGAAACAATGACAAACAATACCGGACGGAGGGAGTAGTATTATAATAAGTTTTTAGATTAAGAGTTTTAAGTACGAAAAAGTGGAGAGAACATTTGAAGGTATAGAGATGATGAATTTTATTAAGTTGAGGATAATCCTCCTATCCATTATTTTCTCTTGGTGTATCCATGATGTCTCATGTTGTGTAGAAAATTAGGTGATTTTCGTAACACCATATATTTATAGGGTTTCCTTTTGGATACTTCTTGTATTCAAAAGCCTATTGACTCAAATATCAATGATATTATTTACCTTCTGAAAAGAAAGTATAAAAATAGAAAATTTAGTATGGCATTACATCACATATGAGATATGAATGTAAGTTAACATATTAACTTGAATTCTTGAATAGAGAATTTTCCATTATAGGAAAGCCCTTTATAGATGGATACAAAAGAAAATAGACAAATATTATTACAGAAATGAGAGTGCAAGATCAACTTTTATTATTGATGAGTTAGATCCTAGCATTACTTACTTGGTTAACAAATTAATGTCCTAGTTAAGTCTTGCATGTCTCAATAAAAATTTCATTGAGTGAAACTGGAAAAGATTGAAGTGTTTTTTAGATCTAAAGCTTATCGTACTTGTATGATGTATTCTTCGTTCCAAATTTGTTAGATCATTTATGCTCCTCTTGGAGTGATGATAACATTTTAACAGTATGGAAATGATTTTGTGCAGGTATGTAGATTATTGAAATCATGAGAAGAAAGTATCCAGAGAACTTATACAAAAATATACCTAGAGATCTAACGAAAAACAAAATCCTTTTTTATAAGAGAATATTCGTTGATAGTTGTACTAGAAACTAGTAAATTAAGATACTAGTGTGTTCTGTTGAATACATATATGATTAGTTTCATCATTCTTTTAGTAGACTCTGTATCTATAAATAGTATAAAATTATTTAAACAAGTTATATTGAGTCAACACATGTCTAGACTAGACTACTCTTAGTATTGCCCTTCATCAATATTTAGCTCAAAGTTGTAGTTCCTCAATAACTAATATTTCTTAACAAAATCTGGTTTTTTCTCTCAACAAACGTGGGCTTATTGAAAAATGTAGATGAAATTTTTTAAATTACTTTGACACTATTTTTGACTATATTGACTCATTCCAGCTACAAAGAGCTATACTCATAGTCATACATGTTCTACTATTGTAGCAGCATTTTAGTAATGCTATATTTATTAATAAATTTATGTATAAAAAAGTGGGCTTATTTATTATCCTGGTGGTTTGGAATGACAATTTTATGGTTTCTCCATTCAATTGTACCTTTTCTTATCTAGTTACTTTACCTACCCTTCAAGCAAAGCATGGATGCAAACATTGATGACATGGTGTATGTAATCCTATATGATATTTGATTGTATATTTATTAAAATAATATTGTATAATAATATTGATAACCGTATCATAAATGCAGACCCTTTTCTTATGTACATGATTTTGCATTACAATATATGTTATTGTATAAGCATTAAGTAAGATGACTGTATAATAATATTTATGACTCTATAATAAATGCAGACCCTTTGCTTATATACATGATTTCGCATTACAGTATGATATTCCATTTACATCAAGTAATGATCAATTCTGAACCTTTTTTTGAAGGTTCAACTTCCTGAAGGAGTAACACTATTTATGCATATAACTCAAAATGAATTTTTATGGCGAAAGTGAGTTCAAAGTCTTCCTTTTTTTCTTTTAATGATGATTTTCCTACCATTTAGTTTCATCCTATCTTTTGATAATCCATAAACTTTGAAATTTGTTTTCATAAACATGTTGCTTATACTTCTGAATTATTGTTACGGTGTCTACAATTGTGAGTACCACTTGGATGACGTATTGATTATGGTCAAAACAGTTAGCTTGAGTATCTAAGATCTCGATACTATAACTCTTCAAAAGATGTTGGTTATAGCAATATTATGTTAACATTACAATCTTTTTAAAAAGAAATAATTGGTTATGGCCATTGTTTTCACTTTTTAGATAAATCTTTCAAAAACCAAATATAAAAAAAGATTTCAAATTCGATAAACATTGTATCTTCGTTCATATTACGTCAAGGATGTCATAGGAGAATGAATTCAATGACAAGAAATTGCCAAGGACAGTGCACCACCTTTTTTGTTACAATGTTGAGAAATATTGAAAGTAGTGGTCTTTTAGAACTTTATTGATAATCTCAAAAGTCATGTCATGTTTTTATGGGGTAATAGAAGTGTAGAATGGTTCTACTAGTACCACTAGAAAGGGGGGTTGTCCAAATTGAATCAAAAGCAACCTGAACACGGTGTAAATTTATTGGGGCTCGTAAATACTATTGGCAGGTTACATTGGTTTAGTTCTAAAGGTTGGGAAATCCCATCTATCCATATTGGAGAGAAGGGGTGTACCTACGTTGGGTCAGCGTGTTCACCCAAACACCCTCGACAAAAAAATACACGATATATATAAGGTAAATTTTCTATATTTTTTTAGATGCATATATATTCTTAACCCCCTCAATAACAAATAAAAATAGATCGCTCAATTGTAAGACCCCTGAATATTAAGTTGCATGCACCAGGTTCAAATCCTTGCAACAACATTTCTTTATTTTTCCTTATAGTATAAGTTTATTTTTGTTTTTATAATCAGATCTGTTTTTCAAGAATTGTTTGAAAAAAATGTGCCAAAATTGTGGTTTTAGACCCAAAAATATTCAAAGGGCCCATATTTACATGTTTATATTTTTATTTTTCGAACCTCCTGAATGAAAATCCTGGGTCCGCCACTATTGGAGAGACCTCCAACTTTCTTACGAAGGGTCAAAACAGAGTTGAAGAGAACTCTTAAAAAATGCGATAACTTAAGTTGGCGATTTTTTACGTAGGTTATTAGCCTCCCTAAATCAATGACTAATATGGTAACCATATCAATTAATTTCTTCGCATCTTGAACCATACCATTGATCTTCCATGGTGAGTTCCATTCTCTTCTAATGTGTTTAGTTAAAAGGATGGAGTCTGTTTCAACCTAGAAATTAGAGAAGCCTCTATTAGCATGTCATTTAAGGCCATAAAGAAGAGCTGCCATTTCCACGATGTTACTCTACCATTTTTTAATTGATGCAGCAAGCAAAAGTGAGGTTTCCCAATGAGTTACTGATCAGGCCACCTCCACAAGAACGGACTTGAATGCAACAACCATCACTGTTGAATTTTACAGACATATTAAGAGGTTTTATCCACTTAACGATGGTAGTGGTTCTGTGGTGAAGAATTTTCGCATCCAAAATGCAGTGTATATCTCTTCAAAACTCTACAATGTTAAAAAGAATGTTAGCTTTAGATCTATATACAGAAAGCTTAATAGTATCCAATTCGTTAGACCATCTTTATCTTCATCTCTCGTAACAAATTATTGGGGGAGAGCGTTAATTCCAAAATTAGAAATAGGGTTCTTTGTAAAAGTATTCCCCCGATTGAGGATGCAGATTAAGAGACAATGGGTGATCCTCACTCCAACTAGACTTGCGATATCACACTACTACACTTTTCTAACATGTTCACCCTAGTTGAATGGGTGATTCACTGTTTCGAAGTTGTTGGTCTCATTATTTGCAGCACAACAATGACATCCGGGGATTCTATAGATGCCCTACTTAGCCACTTTCTCATCAGTAGGAAGCCTGCTATAAATAGCTCTCCATGTAAGGGAAGTCATATTAATTGCAATGCTATTATTCCAGATCTTGTTGGTGGCATTGTTGTGGTTTCTTTGCTTTCTAATAATATCCCAACCAGAGTGGAGGGTGAAGTGGCTCTAATTGGTGTTTTACCAGATAGCTTTTTTCATTTGTGAGGTCTTTTAGAATAATCCTCACGTTTATAATATCGCTCTTTAGATCATTTGGGAGCTCTACTTGCAGAAAATTACAGTTCCATTCACCATTAATAGTAAGAACAATGTCTAGCTTCATAAAGATATGCCTTTCATTGTTTGGGTAGTAAATATATTGCTCTGCCAATGACTTAAATTTACATACAACTTTCTAATGTTGATTATCGAGGTACTTATCCTTGATGTAATCTCCCAAAAGAGAACAAGAGGTTCTCATGTTGCAGCATAGATTTTCCTTTATGTCCATACAAACATCTGAAATTTTCTTAAAATTATCACCACCTATTTCAAAGGGGTAACCCAAATTATCCCATGCAATCCGTTGATGCTTTCCTCCAGAATCAAATGCAGACAAATAGAACTTTGTTGGATTTTGATTTCATGATGAAGCTACTCTTGTTCTTGTTGATCTGTTTACCAGATATTTGTTTATACATGTCGACAATGTCAGTGATTAGTTTTATATATCTCTTGCTACAATAAAAAAAAATAATGGTGTTATCAGCAAAAGTTAAATGATAATTTAAGGACTATTATTGCACATATAAAAACTCTTGTAAGCATTGTGATTATGAAGATTGTTAAGAATTTGAGACAACAATTCAACGCTCAGAATTAAGAAGAGGGGGGGAAGACGATCTCCTCACTTCAAACCCTTAGAACAGTTAAAGAAACCATGAAGACCTCCATTTACCACTATAAAAAACAAGTGTTGGAGATATAATTATTGATGAGGTAAAATCAATGCTCAGAGAAACAAAGGTGCCTAAGAACATGGTGGAGGTAAGTCTAGGGTTCCCATATCACTAATAATTTCTTGGGAAAGAAGAATAGTTCAAGTAATTGTGTTGCCTTTGAGAAAGATACTTTGATTCCTTCTCCCAAGGCCTAGCTCGAGTGGCAAAAGGTGGAGGATTTGTGACATAGGTCGCAGGTTCAAGCCCCACACCATGCAAAATGAAGCCCGGTATTTAATTGGAGAAGGGTAGAGGGGTGGGCCCATTATCCACAGAGTTTAGAAGTACGTGATTAGTTCAAAGAGTTGTGGGTCACATACAGATTTCATGGCTATCAAAAAATATACTTTGCTTCCTGGAGATAATTCGAGAAATGATAGAGATCAGTCTGTTATTCAATATTTTAGAGATACTGTTACTAAAACATTACACAGGTTGATAGATCTCAAATAAAAAAAATTGGGGTGATCAATCTTAGGAATAAGAACAAGACAAATATGAGTATCGAAATTCGGAAGGATATCACCTGCAAAAGGCAGTCCCAACTTTATGGAATCTGAAACAATGATGCTCCATGTACTTTGATAAAAACACCCACTTAGTCTATCTGGTCAAGGAGCACTATCGATATCTATGGACATTAAACAATCCTGAAGTTCTTTGAGTGTTGGAAGGTAGAAGAACATATCATTGTCCTCTTTTGTGATGCACCTATGAAGAATATTAAGGGATCTATAATCAGGGTTAGTATTGTAGTAATAAAGAGATTCTTGTAAAATATGATAGCCCTCTAAGAAATTTTGTCATTTTCTTCCAGGCAGTTGTTGTTTTCATCCATAAATTTCCCAATGTTCGATATTTTTCTCCTGTCTCTGATGATGTTGAGAAAATAGGCTGTGTTAGAATCTCCTTCAAGAAATTTTACCCTTGAATATATTTTTAAGGATAGACTCTTGAAGTTTGAGAAATCTAGTGGATTCGGCCTTGAACCTAGAGAGATATCTCTTATTATCTCTTGTGTTTTTTATTACACTGTTGTATTCAAAATCTTGAATTTGGATTCAACTCTTCTAGGTTATTCGTAGAGGTCCCCAAAACCCTTTCTAGACCATGAACTCATAGCTTTTCAAGTCCTCTTGATTTTTCTAGTCATGGATCCACAAGGATTCCAATTGACTTCTCATTCCAAGAGTTTTGGACTATATCCATGAAGTCAAAGTGATCCTCCTATATATTCAAGAATTTGAAGTACTTGTTAGTTTGAGAAGTATCATTATTCATTTTAATTAAAAGTGAAGCATGGTTCGAGCACATTCTGGATAAGTTAGTAACATTAGTAGGAATATACATGTCTTACCATAAAGAGTAATAGATAAGTCTGAATATTTTCCTAATAGAGCTATGGGGTATCTATTGTTGTACAATTTTTAAGAACCGCAGAACCCTGCATCTTGAAGACCACACT
The DNA here is from genome assembly GCA_032847665.1 of Solanum chilense. NCBI lineage: Eukaryota > Viridiplantae > Streptophyta > Magnoliopsida > Solanales > Solanaceae > Solanum > Solanum chilense. Next base: position 61,272,272 of record CM064971.1, on the reverse strand, counting down.
TATTAGGGCATTCAATGAAATCATGAGTTTCTTCCATTCTATGAATACTTCGTCCAAATTTCTCATCACTGGATACCATAAATTTAAAGTCGTATGTTGCTCCCCAAGGGTCTTGTATAATATGTGCTATAACTCGCATCAATTTTGCCTCAGCTCTGTGCATTTTTCATAGATAAGTGAAAGGAAAAACTATGGTCAACATTATGAATATATTTGAGAAAAACATATTGCTCCCAATCATGAATGGCCTCATCATCAATTTCATTCAACTAAATGATCTTGATTTTGTTAGAATTGTTGTTGTAGGCCCTGATGAAAACCAAACTTACTTCGAAATTATCCACTTTATCACGAGATACCATATATTCTCGTAGGAAGAGGAGAGGAAAATGAAATTGTGGTTTAAAAAGGACTAAGATTTTGAAGGAATAGTTGGATCCTATTCACCTAATATCCATGGTATGAAGCTAAACATTGGAAACATTAGTTGTAAGGGTTATTTGATTTTCGATATTGGTTGTGGAAACTTTGATGGTAATGTTAGAGGTTCCTCCTTGATTGGCGGGATTCCTTGGAGGTAGGTTGAACATGGTTGTTGTGTCCAGAGAATCCATAGGGGGTATTCAATCGATGAATATCTTTTTCATGATCCTTGGTAGCCTCACCATCCGATTTAGAGGAGGTGAGATCCTCTTGAAAACATTCCATGAACATGTCACAATCTCCACCTTTAACAGTGAGGGACTTGGTGAGGAAATTTATATGTTGAGATATTGTAACAATGTCTCTTGAGATTTACATTCTTTGACAAAGTGACTAAATCTCAATGTCCTCAGTCCTCTCGTGAAATATTGGAATTGATGCGAGATGGTGTTCTATATTATCACACAGAAATTGCGTGCGATCAATTTCTTCAATTTTTAGTTCTCTCAAAAACTGTTTGATCAATACAAACTGACAAGTTGCTACAACTATTGCTTGATACTATGCTTCTACACTAGATCGAGCACCCACACTTTGTTTCTTACTCTTCCAGAACACAAAATTACCTTTACCAAAACACAATATTCAGATGTAATATGTCCATTGGATGGTGATCTTGCCCATTTAACATCTGTATATCTAATGATATGATTGTAACCTTGATCCTCAAAGAGTTTATATAATGCAGAATACAAACAACTGCATCCCAATGACTTAATGGGAAAGTCATAAACTAGTCTTATAAACTTTACCCCTACAAGATAGAAAGATTATTTCTAATAGACCCTCTGCTCAAGTAAAACATTACAAAGCAGTTTGAATTAAAAATGAGATTTAGTTGGTGTGCTAATGTTACATACTACAACTACATGGAACAAAGCGAGTTCAATGATAACTTCTAGAAGAATCCTTATTCTAGTATAAATAGGGTGGCCATAGACATAACCAAAGCAAACCAAGAACAACCTAATAAGAGTATTCTTCCATAAAAAAGTTCTCCTTTCTAGCTTCCCCTTCTTTAGTTGAATCTTCCAATCTTAGTATATGTTTTTAGGCTAGCAGAAGGTTTCATAACTACACTTTTCTTGTGCTATACTCTATAAAGTATCAGATCCATAACCATACATTGGTTTTTGGGTGTTATTTCAATATCGGGTCAGAGGTAGATTCAACTGGTTTTTCTATATGGATTTTATCAGCCGCGATAATGGACTTCGGTGGAGTTGTTCAACATTTCCAATTACAAGGTATGGAAGACTTGCATAGAATCATACCTTGTTGAAGAGGATTTGTGGGATGTTTGTAATGGGAATGACACAAGTTCTCCAGCTAACGGACCGAAATATTAAAGTAGCATATACAAGAAGTGGAAACAGGTTAATTCGAAGGCGGAGTTCATTTTGAAGAGGAAAATCTCATCTGGTTAATTTGATCACATTATAAAGTGTAAATCAACTTATGAAATATGGAGGACCCTCTATCATTTGTTCAACAACAAGAATGAAGCTTGGCTATAGATATTGTAGAATAAATTTGCTAACACCACTCAAGGTAACCTTTCCATCTCCGAGTATTTTTTGAGATTAATAACTTATGTTCTAAGATATGTCTATTGAATTTGAAAAAGGCTATTTCTGAAGCACAACGAGAACAATATTTATTCGTGGGTTAAACATGAATATATTTAATTATTAATGTAAATTCAATGATGGTCTCAACAACCATCCTTGGAAAAAATTGAAAATTTGTTGTTGCCACAAGAATTACTAGCCAAGTAGTTGTCTAGTGTATTTGTCAGAGGAGAAGAAAATTCTCTTGTAGACAACCAGAGGAATTATAAAGGAAAAACAGGAGATATGTCGCACTCTAGATCCTCAGGTGGTTCAAGCTCGCTTGGAAAGAAGAAAGAGTATTCTAACTATTATGGTAAGGCATTGGAAAGGGCATCCAATATCTCACTGGCTCTTTCCCTTATATCTAATCTATCCGAGTTAGCCTCCGAAGCAAACAAAGAGGTGGATCATCTTATCTTAAAATAGGTCATCCCGGCTATCTCGATCTTTTATCTATTCATATAATCAGGCATCTGAATCAGATTTTATCGTTATGGTGAAGTAGGGCTCATAAAGAAATATTTCCAAGCCAAGTAAAGAAATATGGCACAAAAAGTTGCCAAAGAAGGAGAAGAGTGCGGAAAAGGTATAATAGCTGAGGCTTGAGCAATATATACCATGATTTCCATCAATCTTGAAAGAGATTGGATCAAGGATTTAGAATATAATATATCCGATCACTTGGAAAGCAAGAAACTTATGTTGACATTAAGCAAGAATTTTTTGAGGATATTCCAAGTGGTTATATAGTATCCTCTATAGAAGAAATAGAAAAAAAAGATCCCGAAAAGGCAATATCTGAAACTACATGTGCTAGTAGTGACATATACAGAGAAAGCATTGATGGAGATGTATTGGAAGCAGAAGTAATTTCTAAATCATCTGCAATATTAAGGCCAATTAATGGCTTGGAGAAATTTTTTAAAGCAGAAGTAGAAAGTAGAGATTAATAGAGGAAGAAGATGATATTGAAGTCTTAAAGACAAATGATATATATTTTGAAAGCTTTGATGTTGTCCAAAAATTTACCGAGGATATGATAAAAGAATATGGCAGTGTATCCAATGTTGATGTTGACACTTCACTAAAAATTTATAGTGTTTTTTGGATAATGCAGTTGTCGAGAAGCGAAGAGAAAGGGGGATTTCATGAAATCAGCAAGGAGATAATTTACATTGATGTTTCGATAAGGGAAAATCATTATCATTTAAATCCACACGAGGAGTCTTGAAGAAACTGCCAGATTTTCACCAAGATGTGCCTCAAAGCTTCGTTGAGCTCCTCCATGACAATGTCGGGTAGTTTCCAAAAAATTCAATTTAATGGGGAGTGTGAAAAACAAATATGATTTTTTGGATGTATAAATAATCCTAAATATTTAGTAGAACTTTTTACAGTTATATAGAGTAGTACCTTAAGTACTTGATGTATCTAGGCATTGTGTAGATTTTCTAGAGAAGTAGATATTTAAAGTGAATTATAGAAAAATCTAGATTCCTTATAGATAGTTAGAAGATAAGGACATCTAGATTTTTCTTATAGATCAATCTAGAATAACTTGTAGAAGCATTTCTACTCTAGTATAAATAGGGGTGACCATAGTCATTTGTAATTAACCCAAGTAAACCACGAAGGCAAGAACAACCTAACAAAATAATATTCTTCCATAAACAAGTTCTCCTCTCTACCTCCCCCTTCTTTAGTTCTTAAGAAAACATTTTGCATTCAGTGGGGTCAATTTATTTTTTTTGAGAATATATTTTGTTTATTATTTTTAATTTTTTTGAGATTCTATTCTCTTTATTTGTTTTAAGTTTCTAGTTTTGAAAATATTCTTTAAATTTTGTTGTTTATTACAAAGTTCTTCAAAAGTATTTTTTTAAGTATCTTAATAATATTTTTACACCAGATGTAGCTTTGAAGTTTAGGTGTTTATGTCAGGCATGCTGCATTATAGACAAACATTCTACTGATCAACTTTGATGTTTCCTTGGGAGGATAGTATTTTTGTATCTTATGCCGAAAGGTCTAACAGTTATCTTCATTTGATGAATAACTTCTTTGGATCAAACATTAGCTAACTTGTTTCCTGAGGAACATTCCCAACTTCTTGCTTTTCTCCTTTAGGTATTTTTTCTCCAATATTTTATAGCCAAAATTTTTTGCTTTCTACAGTGGACTTGTCATGACCCAAAACAAGCCGCGAGTGACACCCAAACTTATCCTACTATGTGAGCGAACCAACAATTCTAAACCCCAACATTTACCAATATTTCAACCATAATGAACAAAATATAATGTGGAAGACTCAAAATCTTATTAATATGACCAATAAACAAGATTCTAAAGTTTATCAACTCTTATCCCCAAAATCTTGAAGTCATCACACCAAGAACATCTATCCTCAAATTTATAATCTAAGAGTATTTAAGAAGCTAAAATAAGTAAAAGAAATGGTCCATGTCCGAACTTCAAGACATCAAGACATGAAGGAGAGAATCCAGTCCGAGCTAGGAATAATAGCTCACCCTGAAATCTGATATGCCGGAGACTGGCTAGAGTTGCGGACGAGTCGAAGTCGATGGCACGTTTGCTGCGCTCCACAAATAACAAAGAGAAAAATACAAGTAGGGGTCAGTACAAGGAACACATACTTAGTAGGTATCATCGGCCAACTCAAAATAGAAAGCAATATATATCGAATAATAATATAAAATCAACTACAATACTCAACAGGTGATAACAACAAGTACAAGAACCATTGGCCACAACACCAAGAACACCTATGAGGACTCAAGCCTCCACACCATACTCATTTGGAAATAGGTTCTTTAAATTTGATTATATTAACATAATTAAAGATTCATTCTCTTTATTCTTCTTGTGTCAGAACGTGACACTCTGATCCCCTACTACTACGTGTCGGAACGTGACACTCCGATCCCTTAATACTACGTGTCGGTACGTGACACTCCGATCCCCTAATACTACGTGTCGGAACGTGACACCCGATCCCCTAATACTACGTGTAGGTACGTGACACTCTGATCCCCTAATACTACGTGTCGGTACGTGACACCTGATCCATTAATCTCATTATTTTATTTCATCAAGCCTTCTTTTATGTCAAGGCATCATCATTAATAGAGAGGATTTAAGGTTTAAGATTCAACAGCCCCATCATTCTAATCCATCACAATTACCTAATCACATCATGCAACCACACAATTAAGCATATAGAAGACTTTACAATACCACCCAATACATATCAATCGCTAATTAGAGTTTATTATGAAATAGCATAAACCATAACCTACCTCCACCGAAGAATCGTGATCAAGCAAGCTACTTCCCAATGCCTTCGCTTTCCTCTTCTTTCTCTCTCTCTCGCTCGTTCTCCCCTCTTCTGTTCTTTTAATTTTTCCTTCTTCAGACTCTTTTTCTTTTACCCTAATTATCGTATAATTAATTATAAAAGATGATAAAAGTAACCCACTATTTATTTCAAGGTTATCTCCTTTAACCCCCAAGTAATTAAATTATTAATCTTACCCCACTAATTTCATACAGTTTTTCATGAATATTCCAAAACACCCCTTAAAACTTTTAGAAGAAATCCGACCCAGTCGAGGTTACGCAACTCGTGACAGACCGTCGTACCTGCGACGGTCCGTCCTGCAGGTCCGTCACAAAGTTCAGAGACTCAATTTCAGTAAAGAGGTTTGTGACGGTCCGTCGTATCTACGACGGTCTATGCTGAAATTCCGTCACGAAGTTCAGAGAGTTGATCCCCGTACCCACATTTAAGAGTTTAAGTGTTTTGGCACGAAGACGCTCTACGGTCCGTCGTGACCATGACGGTCCGTCGTGTGATCCGTCGACACAGTCAGTTATTATCAAAAATAATTCTAGTGCTCGAATCGACTAAACAGGTTGTTACAGGACTTCTGAAGTTTCCTTATGTTTATTGTTTCATTCTTCTATTGGAATCAACATCGTTAGAGATTTCAAGCTAAATATCTACCAAGGAGGAGGTATGGGAGAGTCGTGCACATGTTGTATATAATGGGAGTGCTTCTAGAAATCAGTGAAATTAGGCTTGAACTTTATCCTGTTTCTGAGTTTTACTCTGGCAAAGGATTACCATATGGTCCTGTAGATTTTCCAAATGTTGGTGATAAGTGGGGTTGGCGGGCAGGGAAAAGAGTTTCAAGTTCAGGCACCTTCAGAGATAGGTATTTGTATCTTGCGAAGCATTTTAAGGCTCCAAAATGTGGACATAAAAAAGATTTTCAAAGTAAGATTTCATTTGAAAAGTATCTCTAGTCTGATTATTTACACATGGATATAAACAATTTTTTTGACTCATTTTGTTTGATGATTCCTTCGAAGAAGTCGCAAGCTCAAAAGGTTAGTTTTTTGTGTATAGCATGTAGATATTTATTCTGTTGTTCGCGTAAACTAAAAAAAGTTAACATTTCTTTTTATTGACCTTATTCCAAATTTGTTTTCCTTTTAATCAAATATTGATTTTGACTTAAATATGATAGAGAGGACTAAAACTTTAGGGACAAAATTGTAGTCTTTAGTGTCTAATTTTCCTATAAGAGCCATTACTTGTAAGGCTGGTAATGAAATTTGTAGCAGTTTATCAATAGAAAATCGTTTTCTGGCCATGGTTTGTGATATTTGTTGCACTGAACCTTGTTTTTTCTGAGGTTATTGTTGTATCCTTTGCTGCAAAACGATAGGTTCGGACTATGATGGGTACAATTATGTTCGATGTGAAGCAACAATAGATGGATCCATATGTGGACATGTTTTCCATCTAGAATGTTCTCTTAGAGCTTATATGGCTTGGAAAGTTGAAGGAAGCATCAATTTGGATGCACAATATTTATGTCGATACTGTGATTCAAGGATGAATTTGGTTCCACATGCTTTGAAGCTTATAAAAACCTGCACATCTATTTCATCTCGTGCTGACATTGAAAATATTTTGAATGTTGGCATTTGTATTTTGCTTGTCTCACAAAAAACGAGTGGAAAAGAGTTGTTGCATCAAATTGAATCAATCAATGCGTAGGTATAACTAATTGATGAATTGTAATTTTTTTCCTTATGATGCTAAATGTTTTCCTTTTGAGGTTTACAGTTACCAGAATGACCAAGTTGATAATAATATCAGCTTACGAAAGGAGTTTGCATTCAAGATGCATTCAAAAAGGAAGGTTGTGCGGATAGCAGTGGTAACTTCTCTCCCCTCTCATCATCTTGTTTGTGTTAATCAGTTACATTGACATGAATATTTGTATCTGAGCAAGACAATTCAGTATGTGCAAATGTTGTTCTCTTTCTATAATTTTTGTTTATTTCAGCACATAAATATACACATTTGTTGATTTTTTTAAGTTAACTACCCTACAGTTTAGACGATTCGATTAAAAAAAATTATAATCTAAGGTGTAAATATATAAAAGACACAATTGATAAAAATATCATTTTACTTTTTCAAATTACCTATGTCAGCCTAATCGAGTCCCCTTATTTTCCTTAGAGATTAAATGTTTCCAATGAAATAAATAGCTTATTTTGAACTCCTTGACAGGAAAGATTACAGTTCACTTGTTGGAAACATTCTCTAGTCGTATAATTTTCTAATCAATCATTTTATTTTCTTTTCACTAATTAGATCTATTAAAGTCAATGATATTACAAGATGAAATAGAGAAGCTAGGTTAAGCGTGTGCTAGCTTGTTTCCATCATTGTAAAAGTCATTCTTCCTTGATTCTGATAGGGTGTGCTTTCCTTCTAGTAGTTTGCTTGCTCATCTTGATTTCATTTATACGCGATTCAATCTCCCCGATTCTAGTACTTTTGTTCATCAATCTTCCTTCATTCTGGTAGTGTGTGACTTCCATCCATGTTTAAATATGCTTTCTTTTCATAGATTTTGGATGTATCTCTCTTTTTCTTGCACGGATCATTTAGTAGTAGTGACATTCGTACAACATATAGTTAATAGATCTAACAATATTGATTTTATCATTCTGCCTTAATCTATACTACTATGATTTACTGGAACGTATCATGGGCTTTTATAACAATTTATTGTTGTTATTGTGCTTGTGATTCTTCTTACTAGACCTTGAACTAAAACCATATGCCAATTTTAACTGATCAATAGTGAGAAATAACTTTGTTATAGGCATAATTCTTACTCTTGAATTAAGTTCCTTATGCATTTACTTAACTCTCGCCGTTCATTATATAAATGTGCGGCACTAATGCCGGAGCGGGACTTTTTTGTATGCATGTGGAAGCATTCCTTTGTTATTTAATAAGTAGATTAATTCCTTTTACTCAATTGGCATACAAACTAAGAACTTGTTGGTTGTTCTCAAATCTCTTCTGTGTATTTTTAATGCATATTCTAGTTAGGGTACTCCTCGCGGTGGCTGATCATTTCTAGTTTAAAGATCTTTTCGAGTGGTGGTGAGTTCATATTTTTGAATTACAATTACTTGCATGTGATATTTCAAGTCCTTATTTCTTTTCAAATACTTATGATGTGTTTCATACTCTACAGTTGTATTAGATGATCTTTATACTCATGCTACCTGTTTGTTTTTTTATATTCTTTGTTGTTCTTTTCATTCATTTGTGGCCTGACCACCCTTTTGGAGTCTCGTATATATGTGTATTATATTCGGCTTACACATTTTTTTTTGCCATCATAACCTCGACTTTTAGATCATGAAACAATGTGTGTAAAAGATAGGGGATATATTTAGAGAGACTCGAACACTCCTTTTCTCCAATATCACCTTTCATTATTCCTTGAGAAGAGCAAATCTTGTATTGTTTATTTAAAGAAGAACAAATACAAAAACTCCATTAAACTATAGTTTTTTTTAATTCTCATACCTGACTATATGTCACTTTTATTAGAATGTAAATAGCGTCAATAAAATACAGAATATTAAATGTTGAATAACCGCACGTAGAGGTGTTCATGGGTCGGTTATTAATTTAAAAAATAACACCAAATTAATCGATTATAATATTAATAAACCAAACCAAATTCATATCCATCACCCTTCGTGTTCATAGATCCACGAAGGCACTAATCAACCAACTCGAAAAGGACTACCTCAGAAAAAGGTGCCTACTTGTGGTAGAGCGAATAAAACCTATTGTGGAGCCTTCGATGCGCTCCCACAATAATATCTAGCTTTTGCAGTGTGGAAGAATTAATATTTAGAGTCCCCATAATTTGTATAAGAAAGTTATTGTTGGTCTTAGGAAATGGATAACTTTTGAGTGGAGTTAGGTGCAAATGTTCATTGATTTCTTTGTATATTAAAATGTAACATGGAAGAAGAATGTATCGATTGCTATTTATAAATAGTTGATATAGACTTGGCAAATGGTTTAAACAGGACTCTTAGTGAAATATAGTACGGGCCGAAGGATATTCAAAATATAAATTCTGAATTAAATAAGAGAATGTATACCTAAGATTCAAATATATGATAAAACATATTTTGAACCCCATTTGCCGCTACACTTGTGTCTTCCCTTACGTCAAAGGGGATTTAACAATATATATATAACTAGGAATATTATGTTTGCCTTAATAACACACTATTATTTTTTAATGAAAGGGATCAAATTAACAATATTGTCAATACCTAATTCCACCACTTAATAATAGTGCTAACTACTACTAAAAACCTTTTCTAAATGGAATATTTTATGTAAATATTAATTAATAGGTTTAATAAAAATATATAGGCTAAGTTGATTATTTTATTCTAAATTTAGGGTGGAAGTAAATTAATTAATAATGCTAAATACTATCTGTAACGACCCATTTAGTCGTTTTGAGTACTAGAGATTTCTATTCTTATAAAATACTTTTCGATACACTCTAAATGCGTATGTTGGACTATTCATAACTACATTTATGAATTTAATGTGGGTATTTTTTCTAATTTTTTTTGTTGGTGGTTAAGGAAAATAAATGTAAACTTAATACTGGGTTACTTTCATACTTTTATAATTTGTATTATATATAATCATTAGGGAGTAAATATTCTATAGAAAAAAATAAGGGTTGGAGAAAAGAGAGCAGCTACATCAAAATCAATTGTGGGTCGTTCTACCGGTACATTTCCTGGTAAATTACAATCTAATTTTGGAACAATCATTGTACTACTATAGCATCGAACGGATGGAATGGATGTTTTTTTAGCTAGTTCTTGGTAGTTATATTTAAATTAGGAAGGGAAATTTTGCACTATTGAAATTAAAATTTGGAATTTGGTACTTTCGAAGTACGTTCTTTGACAATTTGAGAGGGAAAATGTTAGGCCATTATTGGCTAACAACGGATAAGGTTTGAGGTCATTGGTTAGGTTATCATGACTTACTATATAGATATATGTTGTTGGCTAGAGAATGATTACAAATTGTTTAAATTTTGTTTCTTAAAAGCTTAAGGACATAGAAGGATTCTCTGTTATGAAGATTGATTATTATGGGAACAAATTGTGAGTAGATAATAATTTCATAATCATGATTAATTGAGGGTTATCGGAAATTATTAATTACTATGTAGAGTAGAGAGTCAATCTTGCTTATGCAATTTTACGTACGGGTGGTTAATGAGTTCTTAGTTATTTTCGACGTAATAGATTTTTGTTATTGTGCTAGGTTTTGATAGATTTTTTCATGTATTAGTATAGGTAATTAAATTTTAGGTATACTAATATATTATAATAAAATAATTAGATTAAGTTATTGAGTACCTATTGACTTGCTATTTCAGAAATACTAAACTTGATATATTCGTTGGTAAATTTTTTGGGAATTTGGTTATAGTAATATGAGTATCTACGGATTGATTTGATCATATATTATGCATAGTTCATACAGTGAAAACATTCTAAATCATTGAGAAAAGGAAATGCACGGGGAACTAGTTCGCTTGACTTCAGCTCTTTGATGCAGGTAGGTGATGGTTTATTTTATTTGATAGATAGACTCTTAATAGATCTTGATAAACATTGAGTGATATCAACAAACCAATCCGTAGACACTCATATTACTAATACCAAATTCCTAAAATATTATACCAACTAATTTATCAAGTTTACAAGTCAAGAGTTACTCAATAACTTAATCTAATTATTTTTATATAATACATTTATACACCTAAAATTTAATTACCTATACTAATATATAATAAATTCTATCAAACCATAGCACCATAAAAAAAGTCTATTACATTGACACTAACTAAGAATTCATTAACTTCAATCTACTGGTAGGTAAAATTGCAGAAGCAAGATCAAATATATACTCTACATTGTAATTAATAATTTCCCATAACCCTCAATTAATCATTGTTGTGAAATTATTATCTACTCACAATTTTGTTCCGAATAATCAATCTTCACAACAAAGAATCATACTATGTCCTTAAACTTTTAAGAAATAAAATTTAAAAAATATCTAATCATTCTCCAGCCACCAACATATATCTATATAGTACTTCATGCTAACCAAACCAATAACCTGAAACTTTATCCGTCGTTAGCCAATAATGGCCTAACATTTTCCCTCTCAAATTGTCAAGGAACGTTGTGCAAAAGTTCAAAATTCCAAATTTCAATTTCAACATTGCAAAATTTCCCTTCCTAATATAACTATAACGACCAAGAACAAACTAAAAATTACATCCATTCCATATATTCGACACTATAGTAGTACAATATTCTTTCAAAAAATAGATTGTAATTTACAAAGAAATGTACTAACAAAATGACCCACGATTGATTTGGATGTAGCCGCTCTCATTTCTCAAACCCTTATTTTTTCTACAGAATATTTACTCCCTAATTATTATGTAAGACAAATTATAAAAGTGTGAAAGTAACCAATTATTAAGTTTACAATTTTTTTCTTTAACCCCAAACTAAAAAAGTTATAAAAACTACCCCAATAAATTCAAAAATGTAGTTATGAATTGTCCAAAATACATATTTTATAAGAATAAAAAGCTTTGTACTCAAAATGACTAAATGGGTCGGTACAGTTAGTAGTTAGCAACTATTATTGAATTTAATTCCACCCTAATTTTATAAGAAAACAATCAACTACGCCTATATATTTTATTAAACTTATTAAGTACTATATACATAGGACAATTTCATTTAGAATAGGTTGTTAGTAGTAGTTAGCACTATTATTAAGTGGTGGAATTAGGTATTTACAATGTTGGTTATTTGATTCCATTCGTCAGAAAATTATAGTGTGTTATTAAGGCAAACATAATCTTCTAGTTATATGTTAATTGATAAATCCACTTTTGACATAAGGGAAGATACAAGTGTAGAGGCAAATGGGGTTCAAAATATGTTGTATCATATATTTGAATCTTAATATACATTCTAGTATTTATCTCAAAATTTATATTATGAATCTCGTTCCGCCAGTACTATAATTTCCCAATCAGCCCTGTTTAAACTATTTTCCAACTGTAGATCAACTATTTATATATAGCAATCTATACATTCTGCTTCCATGTTACATTTTAATATACTAAGAACTTAATGAACATTTGCACCTAACTCCACTCAAAAGTTATCCATTTCCTAAGACAAGCAATAACTTTCTTATACAAATTAGGGGGACTCTAAATATTCATTCTTCCACACTGCAAAACGTAGCTATTAATGTGGGAGAGCCTTGAAGAATCCATAGTAGGTAGTATTCATTCTACCACAAGTAGGCAATTTTTTCAGAGGTAGCCCTTTTCTAGTTGGGTGGTCACTGCCTTGGTGGAACTGTGAACATGAAGGTTGATAAATATAAATTTTGTTTGGTTTTACTAATTTTAAAATAGATTAATTTGTAGTTATTTTGTTTTTTTAATAACAACCGACACATGAACACGTGTACATGCAGTTATTCAACATTTAATATTTCGTATTTTATTGCGTTATTTGCATCCTAATGAAAGTGAGATATAGTTAGATATGGGAACTAAAAAAGACCTATAGTTTAATGGAGTTTTCGTATTCTTCTCTAGGAATAATGAAAGGTGGTATTGGTGATAGGAGTGTTCGAGTCACTTTAAATATGTCCCTTGTCATATTGAGACACATTGCTTCATTATCCACAAGTCGAGGTTATAATGGTAGATACTCCAACCAACCCCCCCCCCCCCCCATCAGAAAAAATGTGAAAGCCGAAAATAATACACATATATATGAGACTCCAAAAGGGTGGTCAGGAAACACACGAAAGAAAAGAACAACAAAAAAATCCAAAAACCAGGTAGCATAAGTATAAAGATCATCGAATACAACTTAAGAGTATAAAATACATCATATGTCTCTGATAAGAAATAACGACTGAAAATATCACATGCAACTAATGGTAATACAAAAACATGATCTCACCAGCACTCTCAATAGATCTTCAAACCTAGAAATGATCAGCCACCACGAGGAGTACCCTAACTAGAATCTTCATTAAAAATGATTCAGAAGTAGCGGTGAGAACAACCTACAAGTTCTTAGTTGGTAAGAAAACTGTGTAAAAGGAATTAATCTACTTATTAATTAACTAAGTAATTCATCCACATGAATACAAAAAGTCCCACTCCGACATTAGTGCCGCAAATTTATAATGAACGGCGCGAGTAATGTAAATGTATAAGGAACCTAATTAAAGAAGAAGAGTTTTTCCTTCAACATAGTTATTTCTCACAATTGATCAGTTTAAATTGGCATATGATTTCACTTCTATCATAGTAAGAAGAATCACAAGCACTATAAGAAAAATATCTATATATAGAATCCCTTTTTATATTCTCCAGTAAATCTTAGTAGTATAGCTTAAGGCAGAATGATATAACACATATTGTTAGCTCTATTAACTATATGTTGTATTAATTACAGTAATATTAAATGATCTGTGCAAGAAAAAAAGAGATACATCAAAATATGTGAAAAGAAAGCATATATAATCATAGATGGAAGTCACACACTACAAGAATGAAGGAAGATGGATAAATGAATGTACCCGAATCGAGGAGATTGACTCGCGTAAAAATGAAATCTAGACGAATGAGCAACCTACTAGAAGAAAAGAACAGCTTATCTGAATCAAGGAAGAATGACTTTTCCAAGGATGTAAACAAGATATAACACGCATATCCTAGCTTCACTATTTCACCTTGTAAAAACAGTGAATTTGATCGATCTAACTAAAATAAAAAAAGAGAAGATAGATTAGAAAATTATAGGAGTGAAGGATGTTACCAACAAGTGAACTGTAATCTTTCATGTTAAGAAGTTCAAAATAGGCTTTTTATCTAATTGGGAACATTTAAGCTCTAATGAAAACAAAGGGACTTGATTAGGCTGATATTGGTGATTCGAACAAGTAAACCAATATTTATATCAATTGTTTTATCTCTTTACACCTTAAAAAATAAGTTTCTTTAATGTAATCATCTAAATTGTAGTGTATTTAACATGAAAAAATAAACAAATTTATATATTTATGTCCTGAAATAAACAATAATTATTGAAAGCGAACAACATTTGCATATACTGAAATGTCTTACTCAGGTACAAATATTCAAGTCAAAGTAACCGATCAACACAAACAAGATCATGAGAGGGGAGAGAAGTTACCATGGCTATCCACACAACCTTCCTTTTTGAATGCAAACTCCTTTCCTAAGCTTATATTATTATCAAATTAGTCATTCTACTAACTGTAAACCTTAAAAGGAAAACATATAGCATCATAAGGAAAAAAAAGTACAATTCATCAATTAGCTATACCTTTGCCTTGATTGATACAATATCATGCAACATCTCATTTCCACTTCTTTTTTATGAGGCACACAAAATACAAATGCCAACATTCAAAATCATTTCAATGTCAGCACGAGAAGAAACAAATGTGCAAGTATTCATAAGCTTCAAAGCATGTGGAACTAAATCCATTCTTGAATCACAGTATCGACATAGAATATTGTGCATTCAAATTTATGGTTCCTCTAACTTTCCCAGCCATATAAGCTCGTAGAACACAGTCTAGATGGGAAATATGTCCACATATATATCCATCTATTGTTGCTTCACATCTAACATAATTGTACCCATCATAGTCACCAAAAACAGATCCACTGCAACAAATATCACAAACCATGGCTGGAAAAGGATTTTCTTTTGATAAACTTCTACCAATTTCGTTACCAGCCTTACATGTAATGGCTCTTATATGAAAATAAGGCAGTAAAGACTGCAATTCTGTTCCTAAAGATGTAGTCCTCTCTATCATATCTGAGTCTAAATCAATATTTTATTAAAAAGAAACAAATTTGACATCAGGTCAATAAAAAGATGTGTTGATTTTTTTTAATTGATGCAAACTACCGAATAAATATCTACATGTTATTTACCAAAAAGCTGGCCTTTTAAGCTTGGCGACTTCTTCGAAGGAATCATCAACCTAAATGAGTAAAAAAATTGGTTTATATCCATGTCAGGACACTCATAATGGAGATACTTTTAAACTGAAATCTTACTTCGAAAACCAATTCTCTCCTTTTGGAGCCTTAAAATGCTTCGGAAGATAAAAATATCTATCTCTTAAGATGCCTGAACTTGAAACTCTTTTCTCTGCCCGCCAACCCCACTTCTCACCAGAATTTGGAAAATCTACAAGACCATGTTGTAAGACTTCTCCAATGTCACACTCAGAAAGAGGATAAAGTTCAAACCCAGCTTCACTGATTCTACAAGTACTCCAATTATATACAACATGTGCATGAATCTCCCCATCCTCCTAGTTGGCAGACATTTAGCTGGAAATCTCTAACTCTGTTGATTTCAATAGAAGAACGAAACCACAAAAATTAGGAAAAGTCAAGAAGTCCACAGTAGAAAGCAAACAATTTTGGCTATAAGATATTAGAGAAAAAAATAGCTTAAGGAGAAAAGCAAAAAGTTGGGCATATTCTCCTGGAAAACAAGATAGTTATGCTTCATAAGATGATATAGGCTAGACCTTTCGGCATTGGCCACAAAAACACTATACTCCCAAGGAGACATCACAGCTGATCAGTAGAATTGTTTGTGTATAATGCAGCATGCCTGACATAAACACCTAAACTTCAAAGCCATCTTTGGTGTGAAAATATTACTAAGATACTTAAAAAAATACTTCTCTGAACTTTGTAAGAAACAATAAAATTAGAAGAATATTTTCAAAACTACAAACTTAATATATATATATATATATATATATATATATATATATATATATATATATATATATATATATATTTATATATATATATATATATATATATATATAAGAAAACCTACGACTCGACTATGTGGCACCACCACAAACAAGAATCCCTTATGAATTTATTTATTTCTAATAGCCTTCTTATTTCATGAAAAATCACGACTTTTATGTACAGTTGGGACTTCAATGAAGAGTTGTGACATTAATAAAGAGTTGTGACTTTTGAGAAAACTTGTGACTTCTATGAAGAATTGCGAATTTTATGACGAGTTGTGACTTTCATTAAAAGTTGCGAGTTTTATTAAGAATGTGATTTTTATGAAAGGTTGTGACCTTTCAGAAGGTTCCAACTTCTCCAAATAGTTGTAACCTTTAAGATAAGGCATAATAAACATTTGTGAACGGTACCCTTTGTTGTCTATAAATAAAGGGATTTTCTCTCGCATTAAAACAACGAAAATTCTAAATTTCCTCCTCCTCCTCCTCCTCTGCTAGTAAGGATAAATGATAGGATGTAATAAATTAATTTTCTTTACATTATCAATGTTTGTTACCATGTAATTATCTTGTATGTGAGATAATATAGTGTTTTAGTTTTAATAACTGATAAATTTATAATATTATTTTATAAATTCTCAGATATTAATTTCTCGCGCGAGGCGCGGGTAATTTTACGAGTTAAAAATAATAAACAAAGTATATTCTCAGAAATAAAATTGACTCCACCGAATACGATATGTTTTCTTATGAAAATTAGTCCCTTCAAGTACTCAAGGTTGATGGAATATATCCTCTCTTAATAGAATAATGTTACTCACCGGTGTATTAAGACTTAAAACCATGGTGTCAGCAAATTAGTCAACGGTAGTAATATTCACTTAATTTAATTGAAAAGAAAAAGTTCAAAATTTTTTTATTGAAAAATAAGTGAAACCCATCTATTTATAGAGATTAGATGATAGTGTTAATGACTTCTTGTTGTGACTTATCAGAAAAAAAACAACCCTTGAAAAAAGTCACTAACTTACGAAAAAGTCATAACTTCTCATCCAAGTGTCAACTCTTCAGAAAAGTCGCACCTCTTCTGAAAAGTCAAAATTCTTTATAAAAGTTACAATTCTTCAATTTATTTTACATCTTTTTAAACCCAATAATTAATTGTGTCGTCAAATCAATTGTGGCCTTGAAGAGTTCTTTTTAGTAGATCCCACAACAAGACAATCCTAATATGGGTCTCAAATCCTTTTAATTTGTTAGAAATTAAGGTTTTCACCATTTCATAAAGAAGAATAAACATAAGAAATCTCCTATCAGAAATGCACAAAAAATCTCTTTCAAAAATTATACAATTCATTTTTTGTTTCAGCCCATTATTGTTATGTTATGAATTTACTTCACGCCTATTTTATAATAATGTTAGTTAGTGTCACAACCCAAAACGAGTCATGAGTGGAACCCACACTTAAACTGCTACATGAGAGAAAAAAATAATCCAACCCAAACTTATATTTATCATTCAACTTATGAAATACTAATCATAATGCGGAAGCTTAAATCTTATTGGTGTAAGAAACACAAATCCATTAAAGTCTACTATATGTAATTTTCAAAACATGAAATTCATCACATTAAGGACATCTAATATTCAAACACTAAGTCTAAGTGTTTAAAAACACCAAAATAGATTAATAAAATAGTTTATGTCCCAAATCTAATGACATCATATCATGACCGAGAGAATCTAGCACACGCTTTAATGAATATCTCAACGTAGAACCCGATATGCTGGAGACTAGCTACGGCTGAGGGCCTTTCAAAGTCTCTGGTACATTCGCTGCACTACATGAAAGGGAACAAAGGACAACACAAGTAGGGCTTAGTATGGATCTCATGAAAGGGAACCATGGAAAACACAACTAGGGCTCAGTACGGAGCAACATATAATCAATTATGACAATTAGTAGGTGACAAGTAACAAACAACATGAACCAGTGACAACAACACTAAAGTAAGTACACAATCAATCATAATATCAAGCACATGTATGGGGACTCATGCCTCCTCATAACACATATTTGGAAAATGAGTTCTTTGAAATTAAGTACATTAAGTTAATTCAATAATTTTTTCTTTTCATGTTACTTGTCGGAGCGTCACACTGCAATCCAATTATTCGAAGTTTAAAAGTGACACTCCAATCAAATAATAATCTGTCAAAAAGTGACACTCCGAATCCATAATGCCGTATCGGAACATGACACTCTGATCGATAA
This sequence comes from Solanum chilense, assembly GCA_032847665.1. Classification (NCBI taxonomy): domain Eukaryota; kingdom Viridiplantae; phylum Streptophyta; class Magnoliopsida; order Solanales; family Solanaceae; genus Solanum; species Solanum chilense. Next base: position 61,253,559 of record CM064971.1, on the reverse strand, counting down.
TATTGTGTTCGATTGTGATACTCTTATCCATAATACTGCTTGGAATGTGAAACTCCGATCCATTAATATTGTTAATGTAGAATTAACTATCACCACATCTGTCACGACTGGTATCTAGACCACACGAGACAGGCGTCGTTGACCTCTCAGAGGTCGCGAACAGCTTACTTACGTCATTCGTACTTTACATAGGTTAATTTTAGCAGAAAATTTGATATTTGTGATTCATTAATTATACTTGCTAAACATTCTTAATATTTCGTAATCGTTCATCATCAACCATCTAACAAATAAGAGATAAGCAACTGAAAGAAATAATTCATTAAGTATTAATTGTATATCGACCAAAATAGCACAAATACAAAGTCTTAACCAAAACAGGAAAGAAACGCTAGTGGAACATGCTTCACTAGCTCAACTCTAAAACTACGCTAGAATGTAAAACAGTGGCATCCTCAAAAGCATGAGTACCTACCAAACTCCGGATGAATGCTGACGTTCAGATAGCTGCAACAACGAACTTGTAGCTCTACTGTCCACCTGTGCCTGCACCTAAAAGTAGATGTTTATATGGAATTAGTACACACTTGTACTAAGTATGGGTAAATGCAAGCACACACCAGGGACATGCATGATAAATAATAGCTCTTTCCTAACAACATGATTTTTGGAAGTCAAGTCAGTGGACATGCCAAATTGAGATTGGGAAAGTTATGGCATGAGAGTGACATACATCATTATAATTATCAAATTGCACACAACATATAACATCTGCATATAACACATAACATATGACACATAACTTAAGACTTGAGACCTTATTATCATGGACTTGACCTTAAGACTTTCCAAAATGAGGGCTCAACATATGGGACCTCAACTAGGGAGCCTTCTTTAGCAAACACAGAGTCTGCTTCATTCATTCATACGTACCTCAGTCAATTCATTCATAGGACAGTGTGAACACCAGCTATACCTAGGATGTAGTTTAAGACATTCATCGGGTTTGCTGTGCAATTATCAGGAATAACCTAATGTCATTACCTGAATCTAGACCACCATTTGATTATCCTATACTAACACCTTAGGTATCATTAATTTCTTTATATGATTCATTTGAGGCTGACCTCATTCATTCATTGGGAACTTTAACTTTAACCGATATAGATCGTGTGAGCATCATGAAATCCAGTGTCTCCCCCACACCGAAAAGAGGTGGAATCACCAGCCAAAGCGATTCAATAACATGGTAGCGTATATGGAAATTTAACCCCGCCAGATCCCTTTAGTGGCAATATAGGTTCAAAGACTAGGAGATATATGGAGACTCATACCTGTCAAGGCGGACAATCTCATCTCATGAGAGTTACGTGAATCTCCTCCCTTCCCGAAAGAAGGCATCACTTTTTATAGCTAGCCTATCGGTGCTCAGTATAAACTATTACATTCAACTCATACATCATGGAAGTTGGCTTCTAGTATGAGGACATCATAGCTCAATAGAAGATTTCTCATCTCGTCATTAGTATTAAGTGTTTTAAAGTCAATATTTTCATTATAGTATTCATAGAGACTGGTCTCTTCATTATCTTACACTCTCCTTGATGAGTACGTACTGGTAACTTTTTCTTAGGCTCATTTGAGATTGCTCACATCATACACATTAGCCTCACATCATGATTGTCACCACATTATTCATTATTATCCCCTTTATTTTTCATAGTTAGTCACCTCTTATTACATGAATGTTCATTTCTTCATTTCATTACGTATATCTTAGGTTCACTTATTTTTGAACGTATGTTAAACTTATGTGTCTATACATACAAACCATGGGGCTTCATGTATAGTTCTTTGAGTGATTCTTACTTTCCTAAAATTATACATTACATGACTTATGTATCTTGTATATATGCCAAGACCTTGATTCTTGATCTAAGTAGATGACATTATTCTTGAATATTTTACTCACGTATTACTTATTTATCATTACGGAGGTTTGGGTATGGGAACCCAAATCTTGAATCACTTGGATTTAATTTATTTTTCATTGATTTTATTTCTAATATTCATAACATTAGAAGTATAAATTAAATATCAACATCTTCATGAAAAATTAATTTTCCGTTTTAATTATAATTCAAACTTAAATCTCAACATTTACATTAAAGAAAGAAATTTTCTATTTTAAATAGAATTCTAAATTAAATCCCAGCATTTACATGAAAGAATTAATGTTCTATTTCAATTAGAATTCTAATATAAATCTAAATATTTACATGAAAGAAATAATTTTTTTATTTTTATTTTACTATTAATTTAAAAGCTTGGGGGTTCGAGCCCCAACAACCCCTTTTTAGTTTTTAGAATTAAGCATGCTACGATAGGGAGGTTGTGGGTTAGAATCTCCACAACCCGTTTATTTTATTTTAATTTTTGCTGAAGAGAGGAGGCTGTGAAGTGATGGGTTCGAACCCCAACAACCCCTCTATATTTTTTTTTCCGCTGCTCCAATCCCTGAGGTCGTGGGTTCGATTCCCATGCCTCACGTTTTATTTCTTCCCATTTTTCCGTATCTCGCGCGCACTTGGAGGTCGTGGGTTCGAATCCCACGGCTCCCATTTAATTTACTGTATTGATTCCCTTCACCTCTTCACCCTGGTCTCGTGTTCGATCCCCCAACCCCCATTTCTTTTTCTCCCATTTTTTTTCTTCCCAGTGAAATCAATAGCTAAGGGTTTCGATTCCCCTTAGCCCCCATTTCTTTTCCTCTCTTTTTTTTTTCCAGCGAACCAGAAGCTAAGGGTTTTGATTCCTCTTAGCCCCTTCCCTTTTTTTTTTTATTTTTAAAAAGCATGTTGTAGTGAGGTCCTGGGTTCAATCCCTGCAGGCCTCACTTATTATAATTATTTTTTTTCAGTATCTTTCACAAGTGAGGTATTGGGTTCGATTCCTATTGACCTCACTTAATTTATTTTATTTTACAAACTCAGAATTTGTCACTTTTGAAGGGTACAAAAATCTAGAAATTTTTGTCCTTCTCCAACCATTTTTAGGTGCATTTTTTTTTATAAATTTTAATATCTATAAGATGTTTATTCAATTCACTATACTTCATCATAATGAACATCACATTGTACACCCATTACACGCATAAAATGCACAATAAATACACAACTTATACACCCCAAAACAGTGACTATAACACTGCCCTATACAAGCCTATACATCAACTTTTTCGGTCATATTTTGATGATCATTATCATGATTTCCATCACATAAACACATTCATATTTAATTTAAACACATCATTCATTTAAAAATCTAGCAGCACAACATACCCATCCTACAAATTCATTAGGGAACTAAGGACAAGGACATACGAAGGGGGAACAACCTTAGTTTCAGGAGATTAAGAAACTTCCGAAAGAAAGTACTCTTGGAGAAAGAATTCCATGAGAGAAACCCATACCTTTATTGATGTTCAAACGAAGAATTTGCAACCCAAAACTCTCTCCAAAAATCATTCCAAGTTACCTCAACGTCCACACCACTCAACGAATAACTTCTCTTCGCCTTAATTTTTTTTTTTGTTGCTTTGTTTTTCTTAAAATTTCATGTGAGTTCATCAAACGTGAAGAACTGTTGATATATTCTCTGTTTTTTTTTTTTTTGTTATGCTTTGCAGAATAACGTGAGAAATATGGAGAACTATTAGGATTAGGAGACTAATTCAATGACTTAGTCAAATAGAATTTAAATTAAATTAATACAAATCTGGTTTATTTGAATGAATACGCGAATGGTCCATTATGCCCTTAAAATTTTAGATTTTTTAATTAATAATTAAATCACCTTAAGTACCTATTTCTTCTTATTTTTTTGGATCGTTACAACATCTTTCAGTGCATTAACAATATTTTATCAAGTCTTCTTTATTCAACGCATCACTTCGAGCGAGATCTACTCTATACTCTATTCTGTACCATAACAAAAATACAACACATCGAAACTAACTAAGAACTCATTAATTTTAATCCACCAAAAAGTAATATTTCAGAACGAAGATCCACTCTATACTCTGAATGTTAATTAATAATTGCCCATAAACCTCAATTAATCATCCTAATTCAATTTTTATCTACTCACAATCTTTTTTCCCATAATAATCAAACTCTACAACCGAGAATAATGGGATGTCGTTAAGAATTCAAGAATTAAAATTGAAACAATTTCTAATAAATATATAGCAAATAACATATATCTATATAATATATGTCATCATAATCTAAACAAGAAGCTCAAACCTTATCCATCATTATCCAATAATGCCCTAACATTAGTTCCCTCAAATTGTTAAAGAACGTACTTTTAAAGTGCCAGTTTTCAAATTTCAGTATCAACATTTTGAAATTTTCTGCCTAATTAAATTATAACAACCAAGTACAAACTATAAAATACATCCATTCGATTCGATAGTAGTACAATATTCTTTCAAGAATTAGATTGTAATTTACAAAGAATAGTATCAGCGGAAAGACCAATGATTAGTTTCGATGTAGCTGCTCTCTCTTCTCAAACCCTCATGCTTTCTACAGAATATTTTTCCATAAATATTATATAAGAAAACAATAAAAGTGTGAAAGTAACCGACTATTAAGTTTATTTTTATTTTCCTTAACAACCAACTAAATAAATTATAAAAATTACCCCATTAGATTCAAAAATCTTGATGCAAATAGTCCAAAATATGCATTTATAGTCTATAAAAAGGATTTTATAAAATAAAAATCTCTACTTCTCAAAATCGACCAAATGGGTCATTACAATAGATACCAATGTACACACGTTAACTCTCGAACAATCAAAAGAAGGCGAGGGTAAAAAAGGGTAGTTGTGTCAACAATTCCTTCAAAATATTAGCATCTAAGGTCTCATATAAAAAGTATCAAACCAACCAATTGTATATCTACACTTAGTAAAAACATGATACACATGATGAGATAATTCTTAAGTCTAAACAACTGTAAAATTTTATGATAGTTCTCCTATAAATTCTCATAAGCAAAATTGTATGTGTAGAATGTCTACTAACTTTTATAGATCCAAGACAACACCAAATATGTCATTTGAGATAACAAAGTATGCCTAAACATCCTACCCAATCAAGACCACGTATGACGAACCGTCATAGGCACAACGGTCCGTCGAGTGTCGTCGTTCCAAAACACTTCAACTGTTGGAATGTGGGTACGGGGATTACTTCTCTGAAACTCGTGATGAACCGTCATTGGCACGACGGTCTGTCGAGAGTCGTCGTCCCAAAACACTTCAACTCTTGGAATCTGGGTACTGGGATTAATTCTCTGAACTTCATGACAGACCTGCAGGACGGACCGTCATAGATACGATGGACCATCACAAGTTGCGTAACCCCACACTTGGTCGGACTTCCGCTAAATTTTAAATGGGTGTTTTGGACTATTCATAATTATAATTATGAAATTAGTGGGGTAATTTTAATAATTGAGTTAGTTGGGGGTTAAAGGAGATAACTTTAAAATTAATAGTGGATCACTTTTATAATTTTAAAACTATACAATTAGGGTAAAAAGAATCTGTAGAATAAAAATAAAAAGAGCAGAAGAGGAGAACGAAAGGGAGAGCGTGAACGAAAGAAGAAAGCAAGCGACTTAGACTTCAGATTGAAAAGGTTCATAGGCACTGAGGAAGGAAAGGGCATTGGAGAGGTAGCTTGCTTGATTTTGGTTCTTCGGTTGAGGTAGGTTATGGTTTATTTCTATGTGATAGATAAACTCTAAATAGCGATCGATATGTATTGAGTGATTTGTAAAGTTTCATATGTACTTGATTGTGTGATTGTATGTTTTGATTGTGTGGTTTGTGGTTGGCCTAAGATTATGAGACTGTTGCATTTCTAATCTTGAACCCTCTCTATTAAAATGACGACTTGAATAAAGAAGGCTTGATGAAATAAATAATGAGATAATTGGATTGGAGTGTCACGTTCCGACATGGTATTATGGGATCGAGTGTCACGTTCCGACACGGTATTATGGGATCGGAGTGTCACGTTCCGACACGATATATAGGATAGGAGTGTCACGTTCCGACACAATAACATTAAAGGAAATGAATCTTGAATTATCTTAATATACTCAAATTCAAAGAACCTATTTCCCAAATGAGTATGGTGTGGAGGCATGAGTCCTCATAGGTGTGCTTGATGTTGTGATTGATGGTGTACCTATTGTGGGGTTGTTGTCAATGGTTCATGTGTTTGTTGCTTGCCACCTGTTAAGTAATGTAGTTGATTTTATATTATTATTCAATATATATTGTTTTATATTTTGAGTTGGCCGATGATACCTACTTAGTACGTGTTCCTTGTACTGACCCCTACTTGTATTTTCTTCTTTGTTATTTTGTGTAGTGCAGAAAGTGTCCCGTCGACTTCGACTCGCCCTCAGCTCTAGCCAGTCTTCAGCACATCAGAGTTCAGGGTGAGCTATTAGTCCTAGCTCGTGCTGGATTCTCTCCTTCACGTCTTGATGTCTTTGAATTTCGGATATAGACAATCTTTTTACTTATTCTGGTTTCTTAAATACTCTTAGACTTGGTAATTTGAGGATAGATATTCTTGATGTGATGACTTCCAGATTTTGGGGATAGTAAGTGTTAAACTTTAGAAGCTTATTTACTTGGTTACATTAATAAGTTTTGGGTCTTCCGCATTATTTTTGTTGATTATAGTTGAACTATTGGTAAATGTTGGGGTTTAGATTTGTTGGTTCGCTCACCTAGTAGGCTAAGTGTGGGTGCCACTCACGACTCGTTTTGGGTCGTAACAAACTTGGTATCAGAGAGTTAGGTTCGTTTGTCTCATCACACAAGAACAAGTCCAGTAGAGTCTTGAGGAACGGTATGGGGACGCCTTTACTTTTCTTCGGAAAATATAGGACTGTAGGAAAACTATATTCTTTCATTCTCTCGTGCTATTACTTGGATCCAATTAGTATCTAGGTGATACTAATTGGTATCTAACATCCTCACTCTATTTCGCAGATGGTTAGAACTAGAGCAACAACTGTTCCAACAACAACACCGGCAAGACAGGGTGCGTCTGAAACAACCATTGGGGCTGTAACTCGAGGAGGAGCAGTGGCAAGAGGCCGTGGGAGAGGTCGCAGGAGGACGCCCACTACAGGTAGAGGACAAACACCTGGTCCAGCGAGGAATAGAGCAGTGACTCCTCCACCGACTGATGAGGTAGTAAGAGAGGGTGAGGAAGGGGAAAATGAGCAGGTTCAAGATGAGGAATTACCACCCCAGCCTACCCTAGAGATGATTAATCACGTTCTTACTTATCTTAGCGGGTTATCTGATCAGGGCCAGACACCTCCAGTGTTTTCTGCACCAGCACCTCAGGTTTCGGGAGTACAACATGCAGCTGCTGTGGCTCCTCGCATGGATGCATCATTGTAAGTAGGCACATTTCCTCGATTGACTACAGGGTCTATAATGACAGGTGATCAACATGAACTTTTCATTAATTTCTTAAAGTTGAAACCTCCTGTCTTCAAGGGTGCTGAATCTAAAGATGCCTATGATTTTATGGTTGATTGTCATGACCTGCTACATAAGATGGACATAGTAGAACGATTCGGTGTTGAGTTTGTCACCTATCAGTTTCAGGGGGATGCCAAAATTTGGTGGTGGTCGTATGTTGAGTGTCAACCAGCACAGGCACCACCCATGACTTGGGCATCATTTTATAGCTTATTTATGGAGAAGTATATACCCCGAACTTTGAGGGATAGAGGGAGAGATGAGTTCCTGAGCCTAGAGCAAGGAAGGATGTCCGTTGCTGCTTATGAGGCCAAATTTCGTGCACTATCCAGGTATGCCACTCAGCTTTGCTTCAGTCCACAAGAGCGGATTCACCGCTTTGTGAAAGGATTGAGGTAAGATTTGCAGATCCCAGCCTTATAGGTAGCTGCTGCATCAAAATCCTTTCAGGAAGTGGTTGACTTTGTGATAGAGGTAGAGGGGGTGAAGCCAGAAGACTTCACTATGGCGTCGACATTTAAGAAGTTCCGTAAGCTAGGTGAGTTTAGTGGTTCTTACTCCAGAGGGCAGAGTTCAGGTGGTTACCCAGCCCGTCCTATTCAGTCTTCACTGGAGGCTTTAACTGGGGGTCCATCGCAGACCAGTCAGCCTTTTTCTGAGTTTGGAGGTTATCCCCAGACTTCGTCATTCTCACAGAGATCTATGCTTGACTCCATAAATTGTTATGGATGTGGAGAGACTGGACATATTAGGAAATATTGTCCAAAACAGAGTTACAGACCCCCAATAGTTAGAGGTAGAGGTTGTCATGGTAGATGCCGCCATTCTGGAGGAAGTGGTGGCCAAGGTAATGGTGGTCACCAAATCAGTCAGGGTGGCGGGCAAGTTGGAACTACTGCAGCGCAGCTTGGTAGGGGCAATGGACAGACAGGTGATAGGGCCCATTGTTTTGCTTTCCCCGGGAGGTCTGAAGCAGAGACATCTGATGCTGTTATCATAGGTACTCTTTTGGTCTGTGATTGCATGGCTTCTGCATTGTTTGATCCTGGATCCACATTTTCATATGTATCTTCCTCATTTGCTACTGGTCTTGATTTACATTGTGATTTGCTTGACATGCCTATTCGTGTCTCTACTCCTGTGGGTGAGTCTGTGATAATTGAGAAGGTGTATAGGTCCTTCCTTGTGACTTTTGTGGGGGGCAATACTTATGTAGAATTGATTATTCTAGAAATGGTTGATTTTGATGTAATTCTGGGTATGACTTGGCTTTCTCAAAATTTTGCAATCTTAGATTGTAATGCTAAAACTGTGACATTGGCCAAGCCTGGGACAGACCCGTTAGTGTGGGAGGGTGACTATATTTCCACCCCAATTTGTATTATCTCTTTTCTTCGTGCTAAGAGGATGGTTAGTAAGGGTTGTTTAGCTTTCATGGCCCATGTCAGGGATGATACTTCCAAAGTTACTTCGATTGAGTCTGTTACGATAGTCCGTGAGTTTTTGGATGTGTTTCCTGCCGACCTTCCTGGTATGCCACCGGATAGGGATATTGATTTTTGTATTGAGTTAATTAGTGGGTTAATTCTTCATCTTTTATACTTAATTATATGCTAATTAGGGTAAAAGAAAGAGGGTTTGAATAAGAAAAATAGAAAGAACAAAGAGAGGGAAAGAGAAACGATCGAGAGAGGAGAAACGAAGAGGAAAACACAAAGCTTTGGGAAATTGCTTGCTTGATCACGAATCTTCGGTGGAGGTAGGTTATGGTTTTGATACTATTCGTAGTATACTCTTAATAGCAAATGATATGTATTGGTAGTATTGTAAACCCTTCTATATGCTTAATTGTATGCTTGCATGAATGTGATTATATAATTGTGATAAAATAAGCATGATGAAGGTATTGAATCCTAAATCTTGAAAGAAACCCTAATCTACTTTGTTAATGATGATGCCTTGGTATAAAAGAAGGCTTGATGAACGAAAGTAGTGAGATTAGGGGATCGGGTGCCACGTTCCGGTACCAGGATAGAAATAGAGGATCGGGTGCCACGTTCCGGTACCAGGATAGTATATGAGGATCGGAGTGTCACGTTCCGACACCAGGATAGTATATGGATCGGGTGCCACGTTCCGGCACCAGGATAGTATATGAGGATCGGAGTGTCACATTCCGACGCCAGGATAGTATATGGATCGATGCCACGTTCCAGTACCAGGATAGAATGAGGATCGGAGTGCCACATTCTGGAACCAGGATAGAATATGGATCGGGTGTCATGTTCCGACACCAGGATAGTATATGAGCATCGGAGTGTCACGTTCTGACACCAGGATAGTATATGGAGCGGAGTGTCACGTACCGACATGAGAGAAATAAAGATAATGAATCTTGAAAGATGTTAATATACTCAATCTAATAAACCTATTTCCCAAATGAGTATGGTATTGAGGCTTGAGTCCTAATGGGTGAACTTGGCGGTGCTTATTAATGATTATAGAACTGGTTGTTGCTACATGTTGAGTATTGTAGTTGATTTATGATATTATCTGATATATAATGTTTTCTATTTTGAGTTGGCCGATGATACCTACTCAGTACTTGTGTTTTGTACTGACCCCTACTTGTATGTTTCTTTCTTTGTTATTTGTGGAGTGCAGCCAACGTACCGTCGTCTTCAACTCAACCGCAACTCTAGCCAGTCTTCATTACACCGGAATTCAGGGTGAGCTAATGCTTCTAGCTTGGACTGGATCTTCTTCTTCAAGTCTTGATGCCTCGAAATTCCGGCATGGACTAGCTTTTACTTATTTTAGTTTTCTTAGATACTCTTAGTTTTAGTAATTGAGGATAGATGTTCTTGTGATGATGACTTCCAGATTTTGGGGATAATGAGTTATAGTTTTTAGAAGTTATTTAATTGATTTTGTTAATGAGTTTAAGCCTTCTGCATTGTATTTTGTTCATTATGTTTGAAATGTTGGGGTTAGATTGGTTGGTTCGCTCACATAGTAAGATAAGTGTGGGTGCCACTCGCGGCTCGGTTTTGGGTCGTGACAAACTTGGTATCAGAGCATTAGGTTCGTTGGTCTCATCACACAAGAACAAGTCTAGTAGAGTCTTAAGGAACGGTAGGGGGACGCCTTTACTTTTCTTTGAGAGGCTATAAGACATTAGGAAAATTCCATTCTTTCATTCTTTCTTTCGTGGTATTACTTGTATCCAATTGGTATCTAGGTGATACAAATTGGTATCTGACCATCTTCACTCTATTTCGCAGATGGTTAGAACTAGAGCAACGACTGCGTCAACACCAACACCGGTAAGACAAGAAGCGTCTGAGCCAGCCACTGGGGATGTAGCTCGAAGAGGAGTAGTGGAGAGAGGCCGTGGAAGAGGTCGTGGGAGGACGTCCTCTAGAGGAAGAGGACAAGCACCTAGCCCATCTGGTACTAGGGCGGTGACTCCTCCACCAACTGAGGAAGTGGTAAGAGAGGGTGAGGAAGGGGAGAATGAACAAGTACAGAATGAGGGATTGCCACCCCAACCTACCCCAGAGATGATCAATAAGGTTCTTGCTTATCTTAGCGGGTTATCTGATCAGGTCCAGACACCTCCAGTGTTTTCCGCACCAGCACCTCAGGTTCAGGAGGTACAACATGCAGCTACTGTGGCTCCCCGCACGGATGCCTCATTGGAAATAGGCATGTTTCCTCGTCTGACTACAGGGCCTATAATGACAAATGATCAGCATGAACTTTTCAGTAAGTTCTTGAAATTGAAACCTCCAGTCTTTAAGGGTGCTGAATCTGATGATGCCTACGATTTTTTGGTTGATTGTCATGTGCTACTACACAAGATGGGCATAGTAGAATGGTTTGGTGTTGAGTTTGTGACTTATCAGTTTCAAGGGAACGCCAAAATGTGGTGGCGGTCACATGTTGAGTGTCAACCAACAGAGGCACCACCTATGACTTGGGCATCATTCTCTAGCTTGTTTATGGAGAAGTATATCCCCTGACCTTTAGGGATAGGAAAAGAGATGAGTTCTTGAGCCTAGAGCAAGGTAGGATGTCAGTTACTCCATATGAGGCTAAGTTTCGTGCATTATACAGGTATGCCACCCAACTTTGTTTCAGTCCACAAGAGCGGATTCGCCGTTTTGTGAAGGGGTTGAGGTCAGAATTGTGGATTTCAGCCTTACAGGTAGCGGCTACGGCAAAATCCTTTCAAGGAGTGGTAGACTTCGTGATAGAGGTGGAAGGAGTGAAGCCAGATGACTTCACCATGGCATCAACATCAAAAAGGTTTCGAAAGGGAGGTGAGTTTAATGGTTCTTACTCTAGAGGACAGGGTTTAGGAGGTTACTCAGTCCAACCAATTCAGTCTTCACTACAGACTGTAGTTGGGGGTCCACCTCAGACCGGTCAACACTTCTATGAGAGACCTATGCTTGAATCCAGAGAGTGTTATGGATGTGGGGAGACTGGACACATTAAGAGGTATTGTCCAAAACAGAGTTATAGACCCCCAATAGCGAGAGATAGAGGTGGTCATGGTAGAGGCCGTTATTCCGGAGGGCGTGGTGGCCGAGGTAATGGTGGTCACCAAAACGGCCGGGGTGACGGGCAAACTGGAGCCACTACAGCACAACATGGTAGGGGCAACGGGCAGACAGGCGATAGGGCCCATTGTTACGCTTTCCCTGGGAGATCTGAAGCGGAGACATCTGATGCTGTTATCACAGGTAATCTTTTGGTTTGTGATTGCATGGCTTCTGTATTATTTGATCCTGGATCCACGTTTTCATATGTATCTTCCTTATTTGCTACTGGTCTTAATTTACATTGTGAATTGCTTGACATGCCTATTCTTGTTTCTACTCCGGTGGGTGAGTCTGTGATAGTTGAAAAACTATATAGGTTTTGTCTGGTGACTTTTCGTGGGGAGCAATACTTATGTAGACTTGGTCATCTTAGAAATGGTTGATTTTGATGTAATTCTGGGTATGACTTGGCTTTCTCCGAATTTTGCGATCTTGGATTGTAATGCTAAAACTGTGACGTTAGCCATGCGTGGGACAGATCCGTTAGTGTGGGAGGGTGACTACACTTCCACTCCGGTTCGTATCATCTCCTTTCTTCGTGCTAAGAGAATGGTTAGCAAAGGGTGTTTAGCTTTCTTGGCACATCTCAGGGATGACACTACCCAAGTACCTTCAATTGAGTCGGTTTGATAGTCCGTGAGTTTTTAGATGTGTTCCCTGCAGACCTTCCTGGTATGCCACCGGATAGGGATATCGACTTTTTCATTGATCTGGAACCGGGTACTCGCCCCATTTCTATACCCCCTTATAGAATGGCTCCCGTGGAGTTAAGAGAGTTAAAGGCCCAACTTCAAGAGTTGTTAAGCAAAGGCTTTATTAGACCAAGTGCATTTCCTTGGGGTGCTCCGGTGTTATTTGTGAAGAAGAAGGATGGGAGTTTTCGGATGTGCATAGACTACCGGCAGTTGAACAAGGTAACTATTAAGAACAAGTATCCCATACCTCTCATTGATGACTTGTTCGATCAGTTACAAGGTGCTTGTGTCTTCTCTAAGATTGACTTGAGACCCGGTTATCATCAATTGAAAATACGGGCAACGGATGTGCCAAAGACTGCTTTTCGAACCAGGTATGGGCATTACGAATTTGTAGTAATATCTTTTGGTCTTACGAATGCCCGTGCTGCTTTCATGAGCTTGATGAACGGGATTTTTAAGCCATATCTTGATCTCTTTGTGATCGTATTTATTGATGATATACTGATATACTCAAAGAGTAAGAAGGAACATGAGAAGCATTTGAGAATGGTATTAGAGTTGTTGAGGAAGAAAAAGCTTTATGCCAAATTCTCTAAGTGTGAGTTTTGGCTAGATTCAGTGCCCTTCTTGGGGCACGTGGTTTCTAAGGATGGAGTGATGGTGGATCCTTCTAAGATTGAAACAGTGAGGAATTGGGTAAGACCTACTAATGTGTCAGAAATAAGGAGCTTTGTTGGTTAGCTATCTACTACGGCCGATTTGTCAAGGGATTCTCTTCTATTGCTTCCCAATTGACGAACTTGACTAAGAAGAATGTTCCATTTCTATGGTCGAATGAATGTGAGGAAAGCTTTCAGAAACTCAAGACCTTGCTGACTACTGCACCTATCCTTACCTTGCCAGTAGAGGGTAAGAACTTCATTGTTTATTGTGATGCATCCAATTCTAGTTTGGGTGCAGTGCTAATGCAAGAGAAGAATGTGATTGCTTATTCTTCAAGGCAATAAAAGGTGCACGAACGCAATTACCCAACCCATGATTTGGAGGTTGCCGCGGTAGTATTTGCATTAAAGCAATGGAGGCACTATCTATATAGGGTTAAGTGTAAAGTCTATACGGATCATCGTAGCCTACAATATGTCTTTACTCAGAAAGATTTGAATTTGAGACAGAGGAGATTGATGAAACTACTGAAGGACTACGATATCACTATTTTGTATCATCCGGGAAAAGCTAATGTGGTGGCAGATGCTTTAAGTAGAAAGGCAGGAAGCATGGGAAGTCTAGCTCACTTGCAAGTTTCTAGACGCCCATTGGCTAGAGAAGTTCAGATTCTTGATAATGACCTTATGAGGTTGGAAGTAAATGAGAAGGGAGGATTTGTTGCTTGTGTGGAGGCAAGATCTTCTTTTCTCATCAAGATCAAGGGAAAACAGTTTGATAATGAGAAACTAAGTCGAATTCGGGATATGGTGTTGCGAGGAGAGGCTAAAGAGGCAATAATTAATGAGGAAGGTGTTTTGAGAATCAAGGGAGGGGTATGTGTGCCCCGTGTTGATGAGTTGATCCACACTATTCTTACAGGGCTCATAGTTCGGTACTCTATACATCCTGGTGCAACCAAGATGTACCGTGACCTAAAGCGACACTTTTGGTGGAGTAGAATAAAGCGCGACATTGTTGATTTTGTTGCCAAATGTCCAAATTTTCAACAAGTAAAGTATGAACACCAGAGGCCCGGAGGAACACTTTAGAGAATGCCCATTCCTGAATGGAAGTGGGAGAGAATTGCAATGGACTTCGTGGTTGGTCTTTCAAAGACATTGGGAAAGTTTGATTCTATTTGGGTAATTGTGGATAGATTAACTAAGTCTGCTCACTTCATTCCAATCAAGGTGACTTACTGCAGAGAAGTTAGCCAAAATCTATATCTCAGAAATTGTTCGACTTCATGGAGTTCCACTCTCCATTATATCAGAGAGAGGTACGCAGTTTACTTTTAAGTTTTGGAGAACATTGCATGCTGAATTAGGTACTAGGTTGGACCTTAGTACTGCATTTAACCCTCAGACTGATGGTCAGTCTGAGCGAACGATTCAAGTGTTGGAGGATATGCTTCGTGCATGTGTGATAGAATTTGGTGGTCATTGGGATAACTTCTTACCCTTAGCGGAGTTTTCGTATAATAATAGCTATCACTCAAGTATTGATATGGCTCCATTCGAAGCATTGTATGGGAGGAGATGTAGGTCTCCCATTGGTTGGTTTGATGCATTTGAGGTTAGACCTTGGGGTACGGACCTTTTTAGGGATTCATTAGAGAAAGTGAAATCTATTCAAGAAAAGCTTTTAGCGGCGCAAAGTAGGCAAAAGGAATATGCAGATCGAAAGGTTAGAGACTTGGAGTTTATGGAGGGTGAGCAAGTCTTGCTGAAGGTTTCACCCATGAAAGGGGTGATGCGGTTTGGTAAAAGAGGTAAGGTAAGCCCAAGGTATATTGGACCATTTAAAGTACTTAAGCGAGTAGGGGAGGTGGCTTATGAATTAGCCTTGCCTCCAGAACTGTCACGAGTGTATCCGGTATTTCATGTGTCTATGTTGAAAAGATACCATGGGGATGGAAACTACATCATTCATTGGGATTCAGTTCTGCTTGATGAGAATTTGACTTATGAGGAGGAACCTGTTGCTATTTTAGATAGATAAGTTCACAAGTTGAGGTCGAGAGAGATTGCATCCATCAAAGTTCAATGGAAGAGTCGAGTAGTTGAAGAGGCCACTTGGGAGAAGGAGGCTGATATGCAAGAAAAATACCCACATCTGTTTACAAATTCAGGTACTCCCTTTCTCCCTTGTTTCTTTTCTTGTGATCATTCGAGGACGAACAATGGGTAAATTGGTATCTATTGTAACGACCTATTTAGTCGTTTTGAGCAGTAAATTTTATTTCTGGAAAAACTGTCGGAGTCGACGGAACCCACGACGGACCGTCGAGGGTGTCTCATTCCAAAACACTTAGAATTCTGAAAATTTTGGTACTGAAATCAACTCCTGAACTTTGTGACGGACCTGCAGGACGGACCGTCGTGGGTACGACGGACCGTCACAGACTCTTCAAGGAAATTGAGTCTCTGAACTTTGCGACGGACCTGCAGGACGGACCGTCACAGCTATAACGGACCATCACAGGTTGCGTAATCCCAGGCTGGGTCGGATTTCTGTTTAAGTTTTAAAGGGGCGTTTTGGACTATTC
Organism: Solanum chilense; assembly: GCA_032847665.1. Lineage (NCBI taxonomy): Eukaryota > Viridiplantae > Streptophyta > Magnoliopsida > Solanales > Solanaceae > Solanum > Solanum chilense. Next base: position 61,237,408 of record CM064971.1, on the reverse strand, counting down.
CTGCTATAATTATAAATTTCGTGGGTTAATATTAATAACTCAAATTCTTGGGTGTTAAAAGAGATAACCTTGAGTTTAGTGGGTTAATTCTTCATCTTTTATACTTAATTATATGCTAATTAGGGTAAAAGAAAGAGGGTTTGAATAAGAAAAATAGAAAGAACAAAGAGAGGGAAAGAAAAACGATCGAGAGAGGAGAAACGAAGAGGAAAACACAAAGCTTTGGGAAATTGCTTGCTTGATAAATTTTATAATTAAGAATGTTTTCATTTTATTAGGAAGATATATAAAAATTTCTATTATATAAATATTGATCTTTGAAGTAAAAACCAATAAATTCTAAGAAGAGAAAATATGTCATTTGCAATACGAATGTTATGTAAAATGTTTTTGAATAAACGTGCAGTGCACGTTTCAAGAACTAGTTAACTATATAAATAGTAACTTGACAACCAAATTTACTTCTAAGTCAATATTATGATGTATGAGATTCATCATATATTGCGACCTTTGAATTGTATCTTTCTTTCTTGAAACACCATCTTTAAATCGTTCAATCCTAGTTACTTTTATTTGTTGTTAAAGTAGTCGTGGTTAATAACAAACCATCAACTCTTGAAACAGTTACTTTTACTTTCAGTTTTGGAATCACGTTTGAATATAAGTTGATCATAAGTCCCTTGGGAACAATAACTTTTTCTACAAAGAATCTATATTACTTGCACGACCATGTACAATTGCGTGTATATTGGGGAGCAACAAATTTTTGGCGTCGCTGTCGGGGACTTAATAATTGATTTATATTCAATTTTCTTAACTTTACTATTACAATATTCAAGTATTAAATTCTTGATCTTACCTTGTATATTTCAAGCATTTGACTTTTAGGTCTTGCTCGGAAGGGAGATCTTGTTGAGCCATATAATGAACATGAAAGAGTTCTACATCTGCTAAGAAAGATGAATCAAGGAGAGTTAGGGTTAGGACACCCAGGAAATCATGGTGATGATCAACAAGATAACCCAGGAGTTGTGAATAACCCAAGGCTTCCGAACAATCCGAAGAATGTTGATAACAAAGCAATACCCTCTCATGTCCCTTTTCTTCAAGCACGACTAGTGCGAGATGTGGCAGTCCCACTCACCGTGAACTTGATATCAAGTATTAGGAAACCTCCACCGGGGGGAGGTTTGAATTAAAGAGAAATATGGCCATATTCTCCACACTAATTTGCAATTCAGTAGCCTCCCCCATGAAGATCCTCAACTTCAGATTAGGAACTTCATGGATGTCACTGATACACACATTCCACTTTGGGTCTCACCGGACTATGAGAGACTAACTTTATTACATACTCGTTGTTAGGAGCTGCAAGATGATGGTTAGATTCTGAACCACCAAACTTTATCACTACTTTGGATGGTCTCACAATAAAATTCTTGAGTCGATTCTACCAATCCAAGAAAACAACCAAACCGAGAGGTAAAATATTGAACTTTGTACAAACGAATGGGGAAGACATGTACCAAGATTGGGCACTCTTCAAAAAAATGTTGAATGATTTCCCACACCACATGCAAACTAAAGAGGTACTAGGTCACACTTTCATTGAGGGTTTAGAGTATAATGATTATTCTCTTCTCAATAGTCTAGTAGGTTGACAAGCCCTATCTATAAAAAGAGAAGCATTCTTTCACTTGCTTGATAATCTATTGGATTGGAACCAAGGGTATGAAGGAGATACTTCTCAAACCACAACCTAAAAGGTTGAAGGGATCTTAGATGTAGACCAAGCCACGACCTTAAATGCCAAGATAAATTCCATGCAATATAGCATGACCGTACAATTTAAGAAGTTTGCTCTGAATTAAGAATCTGTAAATGTGGTGCGAGAAATAGTAAATTGGTGTGGGTATGTGGTAATGCAACCAATTAAACTGAGAAATTTGAGGGTAACATTGATTCTGCGAACTATGTGGGTAATTGCAAAGGGACCAAGGCCAACAAAATTATGCCAATAGTTACAAACCTAGTTGGAGGAACAATCCTAACTTTTTTTGGGGTAGAAACCAAAATCAAATTAGTCACAAGGTATAAATCCATAGATTAATAAAGGGGCTGGGAAACAATAAAAAAATCCCAACCAAAGTATAAACCAAGTGTACCAAAAGGTGGGATGACCAATGAAGACCTATTCCAAAAGCTCATGTCTGAAATGGGGAAAAATTTAAATGCTAGAATACATAAGCATGATGAGAACATCAGGAACATCCAAATGTCCCAAATGAGTTTAGAGAAATAAGTTGCACAAGTGGAAAATTCTCTGAACTTGCGTCCCCAAGGTTGGCTGCCGAGTGATACTGAGCCGAACCCAAGGCAAACTGCAAGTTGTAAGTACTAGAAGTGAGCTGCAATTAGATGAATTAGGTCCAAAGAAAAGAGACAACGAGGTAAGTCTTAAAGAGAAGAAAGTGGAAGCGATAGTAAAAAGCTCCAATGTTGAGGCAACTATTCGTCAAAACAAGTTACCACCTTTGTTTCCACCAAAGTCAAGTTCACACTATCTTTCCCTTGATTGACATTTCCCAGGGCATTCCGAAGTATGCTAAGTAAGTGAAGGACATTGTGGCTAGACCAAGGAGGCTCATAAAGTATAAACTTCTAGCACTTACAAAAGAGTATATCTCTAGAATCCAAAATAGACAACCCCAAAAGTTGAAAGATTCGGGTACTTTTATTTTTGCATATTACTATTGGGCATAATGTTCATGCCCGGGGGTTGTGTGATTTGGGGGAAAGTATAAATTTGGTGCCCTTAAATTTGTAACTTAAATTTTGTTGGGTTGTCCAAAATGAACCACTATTATCCTCCAACTCGCAGATAGATCCATTGCTAGGACTGAGGGGGTAGTAGAGGTTATGTTAGTGAAAGTAGATTCATGATTCATTGCGGTAGATTTTGTTGTCTTGGAATTTTAACCCAATCATGAATTCCCATTCAATCTGGGACATCCTTTTTAGGAAACGAGTAGGGCACTGATTGATGTAGCAGCTGGCCAATTTCACTATTGGATACTTGTTGGTACAACCAAGTAAAGAAACTCTAATATTCCCGTATGTGACATAAAACCACTCTAGGAAACTATTTACATGCTTAATACAGATCCACGGGTGGACAATAACATGAATTTTATAGGAACAAGAGTATTGATGATAGAAGCGGACAATATATTTTAGGATTTACTTCTTCAATTTCAATAAGAAAAATGTTTTCTAAGCTTAACTACGTGCTGCCTTACATGGATTGTCTATAACTTTTCTGCATAACTTACAACCCCTGCAAGTGAATATTGATGCTCAGGAAGTAGTTAAGTCACTTTATAACACAAACTTGAATAACTTTTCAATTTTTGAGTATTGCAGATGCCTCTTCCGGAGGTTGAGTATTCCAATGGGGATCCATATCTACGGAGAACAGAGTAGACTAGTTGATAGTTTAGTGGAAATTGCCAACACCATGTAGGAAACTCCTTTTTTAGGACTTTTTTCGGGACACTCGTGCATCTTTTGAAGATATTTTTAGCGGGTACAGAAATGAAGTTGTCTGTTAGAAGGTTTAATGCACTGACATTCATACCTACTTAATTCTATGTGTAATATTAGCAGAAATGGTGGAACAACCACAAATGGGCAACTCATTACCCATATTTTTAGCATAATATGTTTGATGTGGATTTGTACGATTATTGCTCATTGAAATTATGTTCTATATTTCCAATATTAACTGTTAAAATCATCAAATGCAACGGTTTTGTGTAACGATGGAAGATGAAAACAATTGGTTGATGCATTTCAAGTGTTGATCTATTTGTCATTTTATTAACTATCTATTCTTCTATAATGAAAAAGAGTGTAGCCAAGAAATGGAAATAGGAAAAAGTAGTTAATCTTGAATGACAAGTCAAGATCAGCCTCGTGAAACCCTTAAGAATATCAATTGTTTAACATGACCATTTATTGATATTTGTGGTTTTACTGTCAAATTGCCTATATCTATTACCTATACAATTGTGGAAGCAAGGGAAAGAAGTTATAACATATACCATTGATTGATTTTTGTGTGTGCTCTATGTTCCATGTCGAATCTTCGTACTCAGATACGTACCCTGGGGCAGTTTTTAAGTCTGAGCGACACTGTGTGTCTGAAAAATTGTTGTGAGTTGTATCTGCTTGAGAAAGAGATACTACTAAAAAATTTTGACCTGCCTAATTTCTTAAGAAAACAAGTAGGAAACTGTTGCCTCTTAATTTCCTAAATGTGAAGACCTGAGAGCCCCCCAAGTCACGACACAGCATACTCGGCCTCACAAACAGGTCCTATACAAGTAAGCCGTTAGCTTTCATTAATCACATAGGAATTAAAATAGTGCGGAAAAAACTATTCTCAATAAAACCACCAATAGGATACTCTTTTACAAAACGAAGGGATACTAAGCCTCAACATAGACATCATAGACATGTCTCAACAACATACGGACATGGACCATTACATTTAAAAGAACTAGTAAGAGTCTATTGCATCAAAGAAAAACATAATACATCTTCATCCTCGAATCCACGAGGACGTACCAAGAAATCGAGAAATGAGATCTAATCCTTCAACTTACAAGCCACCTCTACCTATACTTTGTAGTAAAAACATGAAGAAGATGGTATTAGCACAATTAAGCACTAGGTATGATGACCATGTAAAAATATTCTATAAGGGACAATTATTTGATACATATGCTTTTCATGTTATTTTGGTAAAAACATCATAAAACAAGTATAAGAGACATATTATAATTCACCATCCACTTACAAGACAATACTTACATTATAGACACGTTCAACTATTACTAATATGCAACATATATACGTATTGGTCAAATAGACCATTTAATCATCTTAGACCCTCTACCTAAAGTTACCCCAAGACCCACCTAAGTATGAAATGGAGGGGCAGCCTATACTACCTCTTCATGCCTCACCTAGGTGTTTCTCAAGACTACACTAGATGGGTACTTTCCTTTTCAACCTAACTCGATAAATCAACATTCATTATTAAAGGCATTTAACGAGATATTCATGCATTGAGGGGACCATAATAGTCCTTATGACTTAGGTAACACACTTTAGAACTTTCTAAGGCTACTACCATGTGTGGATAGCATTTCATACTACTACCTACACATTGAAGAACCTCTGATGTAACAAGAGTGCATATCTCACATGATAGGAATTGTCTTTAACCTAAGTTACGGAAATCTTTGTTATGTTACCATGGATTTGAGTCTAGCACAAAGTAAGTTATGTTTTCTTTTGTTAAGAACGAGTATTTACCCTGTTCTTTGCTAGTTTCATGACTTCAATAGAGACCTATCTTGTCATGCCCTGAGCCTACACCCTGGACGTGGCCGGTACACAATGACCATTGTTGGAATTGAGTGAACCCTTAGCCTGGCCTACTTAACTCAGTGGAAGACTTAACTCAACTCAATATTAAAACAATAACATTTTCATAAAATGCTTATATTAATATCTTAGTCAAAATTACAATTTAGTCCCAAAATGACATATCTGAAATAAAAGAGACTCAACTAAACAATCTGATTTTAGTCTATGAAGCCTCTAAAAATGCTAAAATGAATGTTTAGACAGACCCGACAACATTCTAACAAAGTAACAAGTCTGAAAAATATAATAAGAATCCTCCGGAAGGCAAGGAGGCTCACCAATGACTCTGAGTGCTCAAGTTGGATCAACAAGGCGCTGGATGCTGATCATGGTTACCTGCGTCTGCATCATAAAACGATGCAAGCCAACTGACATTAGTACATTGAATGTAAAGGCATGCAACATGGAATGCTAAACAACAAGTTAAGCTTGATAAGAATAAGATGAATTTACATTGGCTCTGCTCAACTCAAGAACTACTCAATACAGTGTATGTATATAAAGCAATTTAAAGCATATGCGATATATATATAAAGCTTGCAAAACAGTAAAGTAACTCAATTCATCAAAGAAAATGTAGTAGCCACTCAACTTTACTTATAAATGAAAGGAATATAGTTCTATGGGATATTCTTTAACCGACGGCCACCACTATGAGACTAAGTGGTGATATAGTGTCTCGCCTACGCTGCCAGAACTGTCCTATACTTTGTCATTGCATAAAACATCCTCGACCTAGTGAATCTGGTGGCTAAACTCACCTGATTATCTAAAAAGTATGACCCGTTAACACCCATGATGGCTAAATAGTTAAATGGAAACTTGAGTTAATATGAGCTCTCATCCCCAAATCGGTGCTCATTACCACTCCAAAATAATACTTTATCTCATGATTTAAAATAATCTCCTTCCTATGGTAGAGATAATTTTCTCAATTCTTTTTTAGCTTTAAAAAGCCCTCTTGGAATCTATGTTCCTTTTTCTTGTTCAAAATTATATGGGAAATCTTAGTTCCCTCTTAACATAAATGTAAAAACATTTAAACATTTTCTAGGGAATTACTTAGTTCTCTTATATCCTTTGAGAAATGAACTCACTCTTTGCTCTTTGCTTTACTTGAGATATAACTATTAGGGAATATTTAGTTCTCTTATAACTTATAAGACATGAACTTAACTCATTAATCTTTGCTCAATATGTATATTGAGCCTTAAAACAGAGTAAAAATGTTTGTCTAAGACTCTTGAAAATTATTAGAACTCACTTTGAATTGCTTCTTAACTTTTAGACGTGACTCTTAACTTCTTTGACTTAGGTCTTAACTTCCCTTAAATTGGATTATGGATTCAAAGACCATGATCTCATGTTTATTGATGATTTAATGATGTTTATATGTACTTTAGAGTGTTAGAATCAATAGGAATTGTAGGCACATCACATAGGAACTCGTACAAAAAAGTAGGGGGGAAATGGGATCTACAGGTGACCCTGGAGCACTGAGAGGTGCGGGCTAGGGCCTGACGGACAGAGGCTGTCTTGAGGGGCTCGGGCTGGCGTGGAAAACCACGCCCTGTCAGATAGAGGTTGCCCTGAGGGGACCTTGCAGGCGCGGTGCTCTAGGACTTGTTAGATGGGATTTCCAACTTTTCTTTTCTTATTTCCAATTATAAACCTTCTAAACTCAAATGGATCCCATTCCGAAGTATTGGGATCACAAAAATCCTCAATACCCAAAAGTTTAGAGTCGTAAAACATCCCAGAAAAATGAATCAAACTGTAAAAGGAATACTACAACTCAACCGATAAGAATTCAACGGTTTTTCATCAAAACTTCAATGTTCATCATTCAATATACTCTAATCGTGCTGAATTAAATGTATTATTGTGTTGGTGGAAGAACCCACCACAGATTGATCTCACATACCTTAAGATCACTATCGATGAAACTCATTTAGCGATATTGGCGAAATCTTGGTCTTTTCTCCTTTCTCCTTCTTCTATTCTCTTTTCTTCCAACCCCTAAGCGTATTCAATATTCTATAAACATACTTAAGTCTTAATTTTACCCCTAATAGACCCTTACAACAAATTAGGAAATAGTACGGTGAAAAAACTTCTTTACCCTTATAAATTTTGGATATGATTTTCTTCAATCCTACAACCCAACTTCCGATAGGCATATATCCCTCCTACAATATTGAAATTATGAAAACTATGCGGCATTGGGAAGATCTAATCAAGGTCATTACATTATATAAATAAATGGCACTAACTCACCCTGAGCTAGAGTTATGACATTTTAAAAATGATTAAAAACTCACTTATACACTTCAGAAATTTTCAAGAATTTTCCTGTTCTTTCCAAAAATAACTATACTTGTTTCTTTGTTTAATACTAGATATTTGAGTTTACGAGATGATAAACTATATCTTCCTTGGAACATTCTTCCTCGAATGAGATTTCTTTCACTAAGCTAAGGATAGTAACATCATTTCAACACTCAACCAATAAAAACAAGTAATACATGCTTACCGATAGTCTTATAAGGTGCTAAGAAGAGAATTTAGTACCTTCATCTGTATTCTCCCTGTGTTAGAAGAGATTTGGATATCACCTCTTATATCCTCTTCAGTTTTCCAAGTTGCTTCTTCAACAAACTAATTTCTCTAAAGGACTTTGACTGATACAACTTCCTTTGTTCATAATTTGCAAACTTGAGATCCAAAATTTGAACAAGAATCTCCTCATAGGATAAGCTATCCTTAATTCCAATATTTTTAGGTTGTACAATCAATGAAGGATCACCCAAGCATTTCTTCAACATAGACACATGGAATACCGAATAAACCGATTCTAACTCTTGGGGTAGCTCCAACTCATATGCTACATTGCCAACCCTCTAGGAGACTCTGTAATGGCCAATATACCGCGGACTAGGACTAAGTTTCCCCTTCTTACCAAACCTCATAACCCCCTTCATGGGTGAAACTTTCAGATACACCGAATCGTCCACCTCAAACTCTAACGACTTTCTCCTAACATCTGTATAGGACTTTTAGCGAATCTGTGCTGTCTTCAGTCTCCCTTGAATCACTTTAACTTTATCCATGGCTTGATGAATTAAATCTGGTCCTATTAATCCTGCTTCACCAACATCGAATCACCCAATAGGAGATATGCATCTCCTTCAAAAAAGAGCCTCATAAAGAGCTATTTGAATGCTCGAATGATAACTGTTGTTATAAGTGAACTCAATGAGAGGTATGTGATCATCCCAATTCCCTTTCAAGCCAATCACACAATCGCTCAACATATCTTCTAAGTTCTAAATAGTATGCTCTGCTTGTCCATTCGTCTGAGGATGAAAAGCATTGATTAAGTTCACCTTTGAACCCCAACCTTTCTGGAATGATTTCCAGAATTATGAGTAAATTGTGCACCTCTATCTGAAATAATAGAGATTGGAACTCCATGTAGTCTCACCACCTCTTGAAGGTACAATTTATCATAATACTCGACCGAATAGGTAGTCTTTTCCGTCAAGAAATGGGCTGACTTTTTCATTTGATCAACAATAAACCAAATAGAATCATACTGCCTGCGATATCTTGGTAGGCTTATGATAAATTTCATATTAGTCATTTCGCCCATTCATTCCGAAAGTTTTATAGTCTGACCAAAACCTCTAGGCCTTTGGTGCTCTACTTTCATTTGTTAGTAATTCGGACACTTTGTAGAAAACTCAACAATATATTTCTTCATGTTTTCCCACTAATATAACTCTCTCAAATCACGGTACATCTTGGTAGAACCCGGATAAATAGAGTAATTGGAGATATGAGCCTCCTATAGGATCCTCTCTTGGATTCCATCAACCCTAGGTACACATAATCTACTTTGGTACTTTAGTACACCATCTTCCCCTTGGTCAAAAGCCAATACTCTTTGCTTATTTAACATTTTCCTTCAAGTCGAGCAAAATGGGGTCTTGGTATTGTTTCTGTTTCACCTATAACACTAGTGATAATTTATTCCCATTATTCACCACTGTCCCTCCTTATGTGGAATACATAAGTCTGACTCCCAAATGTGCAAGTCTGTGCACATCTTTAGCTAACTCCCTCTTGTTTTCTTCAACATGGGCGGTACTCCCCATGGATAACATTCTTAAGGGATCTGCAATCACATTAGCCTTACCTGGGTGGTAAAAAAATACTCATATCATAATCTTTGAGTAATTATAACCACCTCCTTCATTTGAGATGCTCTTTATGAGTGAACGCATATTGGAGGCTTTTGTAATCAGCGAATATGTCAACATAAACACCATACAAGTACTGAAGACATATCTTCAAAGCAAACACTACTTCAATCCATCTCTGAGTTGTATAATTCTTTTCATAAAAATTTCAATTGTCTGGAGGCATAAACTATAACATTTCTATTCTACATCAACACACAGAGCAACCCAACTCTCGATGCATCACATTACACCACAAAACCTTGAGTACCCTATGGTAAGGTCAAAATATGAGTGGTAGTTAACATCTTTTTCAATTCCTGAAAGCTTTTCTCACAAGATTCAAACCATTAAATCTTGACTGTCTTCTGAGTCGGCTTGGTCAAAGGAGATGAGATATATGAGAAGACTTCTACAAACCTCCTATAATATCCACCCAAACCCAAGAAACTCTTTATATCTATTAGAGATGTGGGTCTAGGCCAACTCTAAAATGCTTCTATCTTTTGGATATCAACTCTAATCTCATCAACAAGAACAATGTGGCTCAAGAACGCCACGAAGTTAAGCCAAAATTCACACTTGGAGAACTTGGCATATAGCTCTTTGTCTTTCAATGTCTGTTGAACAATCCTGAGGTGACTAGCAATATCTTCTTTATTCCTTGAATAATCCAGTATGTCATCAATGAAGAAGATGAAAAAACATATCTAAATGCGGTTTGAAGACTCTATTCATAAGATCCTTGAATGCTGCTAGTGCATTTGTCAAACCAAAGGACATAACTAAAAACTTATAATGCCCATATCTGGTTCTAAAAATTATCTTTGGAATGTAATATTTCCTAACTTTCAACTGATGGTAGCCTAATCTAAAATTAATTTTCTAGAAGCAAGAAGCACCATGAAGCTGATCTAAAAGATATTCTATCCTAGGAAGAGGATATTTATTATTGATGGTCACCTTATTCAATTGATTGTAGTCTATAAACATCCTGAGGGAACCATATAGTTTCCATATAAACAAGATCGGAGAACCCCAAGGTGAGACACTTAGTCGAATGAAGCCATTATCTAACAAATCTTTCCATTTTTATTTTAGCTTTTTTAACTCTGTTGGTGCCATTATGTATGGAGGAATAGAGATAGGACGAGTATCTGCAATGATGTCTATGCCGAAGTCTATCTCTCTTTCAGGAAGGACTCCGGGTAGATCATCAAGAAAGACACTGGAAGCTCTTTTACTATTAAGACTAACTGCAGGGAAGGTACCTCAAAACTTGAGTCATTAACTCGGACTAAGGGGTGGATACACCCCTTTGAAACTAACATTCTCGCCTGAAGGTACGAAATGAAACAACCCTTAGGCACTGGTGAAATACTACACTCTATGACTGACTCATTAGGAATCTGAAACATGAAAACTTGAGTTCTAAAATCTATAGACGCATAACAAGCATGAAGCCAATCCATACCTTGAATGACATCAAAATCTACCATGTCTAACTCTACTGGATCAACAATAGTGTTCTTGTGATAGATTAAAACAGAGCAATCACAATAGACTCTTTCCGCTAAAATAGACTCACCAACAGGCGTAGCAACATGTAAGGGTTTACATAGTTTTTCCGGAAGAATCTCAAACTGATTTGACATATAAGGAGTTAGAAAAAAAATTTCTCCTGGGTCTAACAAAGCATAAACATCAAAAGTAAAGACTTTGCTCATACCCGTGACAACATCTTGAGAGTTCTCGTTCTCTTGGCGGCTAGTGAATGCATAGAGACGGTTTGTCCCTTCGCCAGTACCAAAAGTGGATCCTCGAGGTGAAGCCCTATCTGGTGGAGAAACTATGAAGATTGAGCTCTATTTCCCGTATTTCCACCAACTTTATTATTCTTAGGGTAGTCTCTTATGAAGTTACCCTTTTGACCACACTTCAACCAATCTTCCTAGCCATCACAACATTTATCACGGTGGTTCCTATAACATTTAGCACATATACGAGCCCAAATCCCTCTTTGTGACACATTACCTTGGGATTGTGCTGGTCTAGCCTTGAAGTTCTTAGAATTTTTGCCTTTATACTCACCTTTGTTTCTCGGCTAAGGTGCACTACCAGATGATGGTGCATGACCCTTTTGTATACGAAATTGTGGTCGACTTTAACCACTCTTCTGTTGACTAGATTCATTTCCAGTGTTAGCTTAACTCATCTTTGTCCATTAACTTTTATACTTCAACTTGTTTCACATAGACCATTAACCTTGAAATGTCCATGTTCCCATTTAATATTGCAGCCCTAGCCTCTTTGCTTGAAGCACAATCAATTCCAGCAACAAACAAAATCTTGTTGCTCCTCATATCCTTAACTATCAAGAAGCATAGCGAGACAGTTGGGTGTACATCAACTTATACTAATGCACACTTAGCGAATCCTGCTAAAGGGTGAGGAACTAGGGTAACTTGGCCTATCTGTTTCTCAGGAAATGAAATGCCCCAAGAAGGCCTTTTAAAAACAATCCCAACTCGCAAGTGGTGCATCTTCACCTCTACCCTCATTTCAGTAATCAAACCAAGTTCAAGAAATGCGCTTGAATTGATAAATAGCTATCTTAACTCTCTATGTGTCAGCAACATGTATCACCTCAAAGATCTTCTTCAACTCTTCCACAAAGTTTTTGGGATCCTTAGAAATTCTTGAACCAATGAAGCTTGGGGGATTGGTCCTCATGAATTCCCGAATCCTCGAAGTGTCAGCCCATTTTTGTCGAGCTCCTATTTGTAGCTTGACTTAGATGATCAATGTTTGGCTTAACATCCGGATAGCCTAACGTAATTCAGCGTTTTTGACTTCTTCTTGAGGTTGCACATTTTGTGCATTAGGTACTTCTTGATATTCGACATTCCTTCTGGTTGGTCGACCTCTGAGTGTTCTTCATACAGGCTTGATTATCTGAAAGCTTGTGCAGGTGCGAATTAGAAGGAAACCTTTTTTAGAGATAAAACTCTAACGCACAAAATAAGTATGAAAGAAGTGAATAAATTCCTAAAGGTTGCAGTCTCCTAATCATAGATGTGGTGCGCTTCACAACAATGACTAAGATTCTACAGACACGGTTTTATCGAATCCCTAGGACTCTTGAACTCTATGCTCTGATAACAAGTACGTCAAGCCCTGAGCCTACACGCTGGATATGGCCAGCACCCAATGATCATTGCTGGTTTGGTCTAACCCTTGACCTGGCCTACTTAACTCAACGGAAGACTTAACTCGAATCAATATTAAAGTAAGAACATTATCATAAAATGATTAAATTAATATCTTATCCTAAATGACAATTTCGTCTCAAAATGACATATTTGAAATAAAAGAGTCTCAGCTGAACAATCTGACTATCTATCTAATGCTTAGATGATTGTTGAGAAAGATCCCACAACATTCTAACAAATAAACAAGAAAGAAAAACATAATAAAGACCTTTTGGAAAGCAATGAGGCTTACCGATAACTCTGAATGCATAAACTGGATCAACGAAGCGCTGGATGTTAATACTGGTTACCTGCGTCTGCTTCATAAAATGATGCATGTCAACTGGAATCAGTACATTGAATGTATTTGTATGCAAGTTAAAATGCTAAACAACAACTTAAGTTTGATGAAAATAAGATGAACAAACCATGGCTCTATTAAACTCAAGAACTACTCAACACAAGCAGATGCGATATATATATATATATATATATATATATATATATATATATATATATATATATAACGCTTGTAAAATAATAAAGTAATTCAATTTATCAATGAAAATGTTGTAGCCACTCAACTTCACTTATATATGAACCTAATATAGTTCTTTGGGAGATTCTCTAACCGACAAACACCACTATGATCCTAAGTGATGATACAACGTCCCAAGCTGTCAGAATTGTCATGTACTTTGCCGTCATATAGAACATACTCAACCTAGTGGATCCGCTGGATAAACTCATCTGATCATCCAAAAAGTATGACATCTTAACACTCATGATGGCTACATGGTTTACGTGGAGACTTGAGTTAATATGAAGTCTCATCCCTACATCGATGCTCTATACTACTCCCAAAATATACTTTAGCTCATGCTTCAAAATAACCTCCTTCATCTGGATTGAGATAATTTGCTCAACCCTTAGCTTTAAAAATCCCTCTTGGAATCTATGTTCCTTTTTCTAATTCAAAATTCTGTAGGAAATCTTTGTTCCCTCTTAAGTTAAATTTAAATACATTTATATACTTACTAGGGAATTACTTAGTTCACTTATATCCATGGAGAAATGAACTCACTCTTTTCTCTTTGCTTTACTTAAAACATAACTCTTAGAGAATATTTAGTTCTCTTATAACATTTGAGACTTAAAATCAACTCATTACTCTTTGCTCAACTTGTATCTTGAGCCTTAAAACAAAGTAAATATATTTGTTCAAGACTCTTGAAATCATTAAGAACTCACTTTGACCTGCTTCTTAACTTTTAGACTCGACTCTTTAACTTTTTTGACTTTGCTCTTAACTTTTCTTGAATTGGATAATACATTAAAGGACCACGATCTCATGTTTATGGATGGTTTCATGATGTTTAGATGTACTTTAGAGGGTTTCAATCAACTAGGCATCATAAGTACATCACTTAGGAATTCGTACGAAAAAATGGGGGAAATATGAGATCTCCAGGTGACCCTGGCTCTATGAGAGATGCGGGTCCCCATAGCATGACAGACGTTTTATTTCATGAGGGGATCTAGCTGGCATGGTGTGCCAGGCTTTGTCAGACATAGGGTGCCCTGAGGGGCTCTAACAGGTGTGGCGCACCAGGGCTTTTCAGACGGGATTTCTGAGTTTTCTTCTCCGATTTCAATGCTAAGCCTTTCAAACTCTCATGGATCCCACCCCAAACATATAGGATAAATAAAATCCTCAATACCCAATAGTTTGAGTCATAAAACAGCCTGGAAACACGAATCAAACAACCAAAGAAATACTGCAACTCAACCAATAAGAATTCAACGGTTTCTCATCAAGAGCTTCAATGTTCATTATTCAATCTACTGTAATTGAGCTGAATTAAATATATAATTGTGTGGGTCGAAGAAACCATCATAGAAAGATCTCACATACCTGAAAGGGATCACCCCCAAGGAAACTCACTCAAATATCTTGGCGAAATCTTGGTCTTTTCTCCTTTCTTCTCTTCTCTTTTCTCCCAAGCACTAAGTGTTTTCAATCTTCTAATGACTAACTTAAGACTTAATTTAACCCATAATAAACCCTTAAAACAAATTAGCAAATAGAAGGGTAAAAAGACTTATTTACCCTTACTAAAATCCGGATTGGATTTTCCTCAATCCAACAACCCATCATCCGATAGGCATATCTCCCTCATATGATATCGAAAATTCACAAACTCGGTGGCGCTGGAAAGATATTATCAAGATATTTCTAACCATATAAATAAGTGACACTAAATCACCCTGAGCTAGAAGTTATAACCATTTGAAAATGACCAAAAACTCACTTTTTACACTTTGGAAATTTTCCAAAATTTTCCTATTCTTTCAGAAAATAACTATTACTAGTTTCTTTGTTTAATCCTAGCCATTTCAGTTTACAAGATGTTATATATCTTGTCAATAATTATAATCCAAAGTGTTTGGTTAAATGTTGAGTTTAAATAGTCAATGTGTTAGGGATACAAGAATAAGAATAAAATGATCCTCTCTTATGAGTAAATATATATTACTTCTGTTCTAAATGAAGTGGCAAGTGAATATAGTCATATGTCATATCTTGTTTAAGTTATGGATTAATTGAGTGGTTATTTTTTTCTAGGGTCATATCCCTCTTTTGTTTAAACTTCATTTTAGTACGGGTATGAGCTTATATGTCTTCGTATTTGACTGACCAATATATGACTTTCTAGCATTGTATTGTTTACGTTCTATCAATTAAGATTTTATTAGTCTTCTTGTTGCCTATGACTATAAGATTATGATGATGTTAGCCACATTTCCTTTAGATATTCTCTTAAGTAAATATCGACATCGTGACTTTGTTTGATGAGAGATGAATCAAATATATTTGTTCTGATTAACTATTGATTCTTATCTTATTATTTTGGTTGCATGTAAATCTGCCCGGAGTCCTATTTGGACTAAAATCTCCTTTTCCTTGCATATTCTTATTGGGATAGGGAAGCCCAATTCAACCGTCTTCAAGTAAGCCACCATCGGGAGTGAACAATAATTTCCTTGAATTCGGCGTACAAGTTTCAGAGCACATATGTGGTATTGTATACACTAGTATACATCTAGTCTATACGAGAAGTGGGAAAATGGGACTAATAGCCCCAAATTCCGGAAAAATTGTATTTTGTTATTTGCGGCCTAAGCCCTTATCATTTTATTTGTTATTATCTTGTTAAACTAGGACAGGTACAAGTTAGCTAAAAGCCCTTACATGAAATTAGGCCCAAGTACTGCACAAGCAAATAGAAATCAAACTTGGTCCCAAATTTCCCTCTCTCCTTATAGTATATTTCGTGTTAATTCTATTGTTAGTATATGCTTACTTGCTAATTAATTTTAAGGTTCTTAACTCATAATTTCCCAAAGGACAGCCATTTTGAGTTAGTTAATGTATATTACTTTATCTTAAAAGAACTAAGTATACTTGTCATTCCAAATTGATTTGTAAAATTTTTAGAAGTTTTTCTCTACTTAGAAATGTTAGATAATATATTCCTTTTCCTCTCTAAATGATTAAGTTATAAAATTTGTTTATTTCGTAACTAGTCATGCATGCCTATTTTTAGACAAATAAGTTAATTGTCAAATAACCACATTAGTGGATATACTAGGTACTTCTAAAGCCTTCCTAGAATATTAATAGGAACCTCAGACCCCTGCAAATATTTTCAATTGACTCCTTGTTTAAGATGTTGAAAATCAGTTTCTTAATTTCCCTTTAAAAATTAAGTGGCGACTCTAAAATCAGCCAGTCTTTAATTATTTTTTAAATAAAACATCCTTCATCCACCTATTGGGCTAAAAATACCCCCAGGTCACCTATTTGGTACATTTCTACCCTTAAAATCAATCCCCTTATTTAAAAAATATTATTATTATTATTATTATTATTATTATTATAATAATAATAATAATAATTATTGTTATTATTATTATTCTTATTATTATTATAATTATTATTATTATTATTATCGTTTATCATGTGTCATTTTCTTATTGGATAAATTGAATACCAAACCATTTAATTTCTCCATACCTGCTTCGACCTGTTCAAGTGCCCATATCCCTAAACCCAATTAAAAGACCCATGGATTGATTGCTTTTTCTTTCTACCTTTAATCCCGATAGCTCTATCTTCTTCCCTCATAGAGTTTCAATTTTTTAGTATAAATAACAAGGAGTATTGATTTTGAAAGTCTTCTGCCCATCCAAATGTCTGAATCTTCTTCTGCTCCTTGTTGTGATGAAGGAGAACCACGCACATGTCATTGAGCTGATCGAGTTGACACACCAACTATTTTAGAGAAATATTCCTCAAATAAATGCAACCTAATTAAAGAGTAGAAAGGAAGGTAGGCCACCCACCCTAATATTGGTGTTAAAAAAGTTTTGGTATCGATAGATAATACTTTAGATATAAATTACATAAACTTCGTTGTACGTGGACTTGCAAACACTTGCACATCTAGCCAATTTGTGTCCTTGATGATTACATAATGTGATAATTGATTTTTGCATTTTTAGAAATTGACAACATCATCAAATGAACCGTAGTAAACCTCTAAACTAGATTTGCTAAAGTTACCTCTATCAATGTCTGATAGTATTTAAGTATGATATTTCTCAGCATAAACTAAGTCTTTAGAATATATAGATTCAACATTTATCTTACATAACACTTATTAACAAGTAATTACGAAATAAGTTAATTTCAAAATAATTTGTTTAGTCACAATGTATTTCACCCTATCTTAAACACAATAAAAAATATTAAGGGTGAATCAATACAAGATTATCCAACTACTAAGCTAAGTCTTGAATTATTCACCACAAAAACATGTTTAATTCTCCTAAAAGTTATCTCATGCTAGCCTTTTTAGCCTTCGATTTTTTTGTTGAAACCTAGTCTTAGATTCATATATCACATTCGACCTCAAAATTGGCTCGCCATCTTCATCTTCGTTTTCCTCTTTACCTTCTCGGCACATTCATCATCAATGAATTGTTGTGCTTGTTTAGAAGCTTGACTCTCTTGTGGTGTTGTTAAGGTCACATCTTGCATTTCCTAGAAAGATAAACCAGCAATATTCTTCATCTTTCCATTCATAGACAAAAATAATCATGAAAGTTTCACCAAATCAAAACAACAATAAAACAAAGAATACTTTCAACTAATAAAATTCTTGATTGAGGGAAGACTTCCAAAATCAACACTCTCACTTGAATCCTTCAACATCAAGTTACGTTGCACTGGAAAATTTATCATTTGATTGAAATTAGTGTTGAAATTGTTAAGAAGAAAGAGCTATTTGGGTTTAAGGGAGAAAGAAAGAGTTGCCAATCCAAGGGTCTTTTAATTGTGGTTGGGGTTGTGGGCACTGGAAGGAAGAGGCTCCTCTCTAATACATTATCTATCCAGTTGGTCCAATGCACACTTAATTTAATGACATGTATCAATTTCAAAATCTAATGGTCCATATTTATTGAAACAAAAAGCAACAAGCTTTAAGCCATGGTTAAACCATTCAATTCCTATCTGATTTAGTTCTTTCCATATTAATAGCATAAATTTAGGTGAGAATCTTGTTAATTTATTTGTCATCTCTACATCTTGTTGCTTCTATAAATATTAAACTCAATTTAATGGTTTTAGAAACTCGATTGTTCATGTATTTTATTCATTTTTCCATTAACTCTAATTGTATTCTTTAATCCTCTAACATTCTGCAGAGATAAATTTTTAATATGGGTATAAAACTAAATTACATACAAAATTAAATGTGAAACGCTGAACTACGGTGAATTTGAGCTACTCTTCCTCTCTTTTTATAATATTTTCATTCGCGAATGTGGTAGGAAGATAATTAGTACAAAATAAAAGTCAAACATAGTATCTTGGTAGGTGAAATTTATGCAAACCATAAAATGGTTTCGTATTCTTAACCTTGACATTTTTGACACATAGTGATTTCATGGATGAAATGAATAGGATAAATTTATTTCTATAAATAGGTGTCTCTTAATTCATTTTCAAATCACCTTCTAACTTGCCTTCTGACCTTCTAAGGCATTTGTGTTCTCTCTCTTGTAGTATTTCACTTGTATTTTTTGTAGTGTGAAATAAATATTGCAATTGATTTTTGGTGGACGTATGATTATTTTGATCTGAACCACGTTAAATATTGTTGTCCTTCCTTGTTGTTTAATTTCACGTTTCCGCTAACAATTTGTATCAGAGCCAAGGTTCTGTCTGAGAATGCTCTGTGGTTGCAGCACAGTCTGAACTTCCTCATCAGAAAAGAATTACTTTGGTTTTTAGTAGTTTCAAATAAATTATAGTAGAAAAGAAAGAACAAGTAAAGATGAGTTCCATGAAGTTTGAAATTGATTGATTTAGTGGGCGCAAAAACATTAAAATCTGAAAAAGTCCAGATGATGGTATTACTACGGAGGGAAGGTTCAATCCGTCCTATTGATAGAAAGTACCCCAATAAGATATCGGATTCCGAAAAGGAAAATATTTAAGGAGATATGTTGAGTGCAATCCAACTGTCCCTTGCACCTAATATACTTTGTGAAGTGAGTACAAGTATCGAACCAGGACCATTCAGTGTCAACAAGGATGTTGTTACAACGTTGTATTCATAAATTTAAGATGGATTGAGGTACTCTGTTGCAAGACCATCCATATGCATTCAATAAACTTGTGATGGACTTAAAAACTGCTGGAATTAAAAAGGACGAGAAGACGTTTGCATGTTCTTTGCTATTTTCATTGACTTCTAAATATCGTGATATTGAGGATTAAATGATGTATAGAAAACAACTTATCAAACTTGAGAAAGTGCGGCAAACACTTAATTCTTGTGATGTGCGTATGCATTTTGAAGGAGACAAAAGTGACGAATCTAGTGGACTCTTTGTAAGAGGTCGTACTAGCTAACAGGGAAGGAGCAAATCGAAGTATAGATTAAAGTCGCATGTGAACAAAAAGAATGCGAAGTGTTGGGGCTGTCAAAAGAAGGGGTACTTTGAACGAGATTGTCCTATGTCAAAGTCCAAAGAAAAGGCGAGTGCATCCATTGTTCAGCAAGTACATGATAATGATGGTGATTATGTTCTAAAAACATCATGCCATAGTTGAGACTATGACATAAACGGGTCTTAGACTCTGGTTGTACTCTTCATATGACAATTCGAAAAGATAGGTTCAGTAGCTATGAAACAAGTAGAGGAATTGTATAAATGGGCAATAATGAAAATTCTAAAATAGTTGGCATTGGTTTAGTTCGTGTTCACTGCCATGATGGAATCGTGAGGACTATTACAGAACTCCATCATGTTCCTGATCTAAAGAAGAATATGATTTATCTGAGTATTTTTGATAAACAAGGGTATTAGTACATGAGTGAATGAGGAACTATGAAAATGACTAAAGGATCTTTAGTCATGTTGAAGGCCAAGCTGGAGGATGATTTTTTCACACTTGCAGGAAGCACCATTATTGGCTCAGTAAATGCATCTACTGTCAGTTATTTAATGACGACAGGGCAAAATTATGATGCATGAGACTAGGCCATATGAGCGCACGATGATTGGAGATGTAAAACAACCACAACCTTTTGATTTGTGAGAAGATCCGCACACTTGAAATTTGTGAATACTGCGTCTTAGGGAAGAAGCAAAAGGTCAGCCTCAGCACTGGCAAGCACAAGAGGGGAGGGGTTCTAGACTACATCCATTCAGATTTATGGGGTCTCTCTAAGCTTCCTTCGAATGGAGGAAAGAGGTATCTTCTCACATTCATTGATAATTTTTAATTAAAGGTTTGGGTGCGTTTCCTGAAGGCAAAAAGTGGTGTTTTTGAATCATTTAAAAAATGTAAGATTTTGGTTGAAAATCAAATTGAAAATCAAGTATCTTCGCACAGACAATGGCTTGGATTTTTGTAGTGAAGAGTTTAATGATTTATGCAAGGTTCATGGGATCGCAAGACACAAAAAGGTCACGCACACACCACAACATAATAGAGTTGTTGAGATAATTACAAAACTCTTCTTGAGAAGGCTCGTTGTATGCTCTTACAAGCCTAGATGTCCAATGTATTTTGGGCTAAAGCAGTTCATACTGCTTCTCATATTGTCAATCGATCTCCAGCGTCAACTATTGACTTTAAGACTCTGAATGAAGTTTTGTAAAATGAACCCTCTAACTATTCATACTTGTGAATATTTGGGTGTCCAACTTATTATCATGTTAATGAAGGAAAGCTTGAACCAAGGGTTAAAAAGGACATATTTGTAGGGTATGTAGATAGAGTAAATGGGTACAAACTATGGTGTTTGTCTTTACTCAAATTTGTAGTTAGTAGAGATGTTACCTTTGATGAATCCTCTATACTTGATTCTCGTAAAGTTTCTGTGGAGTTATCAAGAAATGAGAACAACGAGCAGGTGGAGCTGACGGTGGAGCTTACCATGGAACGGGATCAAGAGACTCAAATTGATGAGTCAAAGATGCAAATCTTGAAGAATTTTCTTCCAATGAACCATACACAATAGCGAGGGGAAGGGACAAAAGACAGATAGTGAAACCGAAATGTCTTATAGAGCAAGAAAATTTGATTGCACATTAGTTTGTTGCAGCAGAAGGAGAGATTACGGATCTCGAGCCCTCTTATTATGTTGAAGCAACTTCTTGCAATGATGCTGCATAATGGCAGTCTGCCATGATGGAAGAGATGGAGTCTCTTCACATAAATGAGACATGGGTCTTAGTTAAAAGTCCAAGGGGATGAGGACAGTTGGATGCAAATGGGTCTACAAAAAGAAAGAAATAAGTGGAATATGCTAGGTTCAAGGCGAGATTAGTTGCAAAGGGTTTATATAAGAAGGATGGAATTGACTACAATGACATCTTCTCTCCAGTAGTGAAACATAGCTCAATTCGTGTGCTATTAGCATTGGTTGCAAAATTTGATTTAGAGCTTCAACAGCTTTATATCAAAACGTCTTTCTTACATGGTTATCTAGAAGAGACAGTTTGTATGGATTAGCATGACGATTTCCTAGGTGAAGGAAAAGAAGACCATGTATGCCAACAGAAGAAGTCTTTGTATGATTTGAGGCATTTGAAGCAATACCCTAGGCAGTGGTACAAGAGATTTGATGCATTCATGACTACACGTGGATTTTTGAGGAGTGCATTTGATAGTTGTGTGTATCACAAGAAGATGTCTGGTAATTCTATGATTTATCTATTGTTGTATGTTGATGATATGCTTATTGTTTTTAACAACATCACAGGGATAAATATTTTAAGGAAGCTGTTGAGCAAAGAATTTGACATGAAGGATTTGGGAGTTGCAAAGAAAATTATTGGAATGGAGATTTCAAGAGAAAATGGTGTTGTACATCTTTCTAAAAAGATGTACATCAAAAAAGTTCTTGAGAGATTCAAGCTGCATATGAGCAAGCATGTAAATACACTATTAGCTCCTCATTTCAAGATCTTGGAGTTACAAATGCCTCAGACAATGGATGAGGTGGAGCATATGTCAAAGGTTCCTTATGCAAGCTCACTTCATAGGATTATGTATGCTATGGTGTGCATACGTCCAGATATTGCTCAATCTGTAAGTGTGGTAAGCAGGTACATGGCAAATCCAAAGAAAGACATTGGGAAGCTCTCAAGTGGATATTGAGATATCTCAAGTGAACTCCTGATGTTGGCCAAATCTTCCGTAAAAGTGAAGGTCTTTAAATTCTCGGTTATGTAGATTCTGACAATACAGGGGATCTTGATCGAAGGAGGTCCACAACTCGATACATCTTTACTCTTGTTGGTAGTGCCGTTAGTTGGAAATCAACTTTACAGTCTATTGTCGCTTTGTATACAACTGAGGCAGAATATATGGCAGCAACGGATGTAGTAAAAGAAGCTTTCTGGTTGAAAGGTTTGGTGGAATAATTGAGTTCGGCTAAGCCTGAACCAATTCTAAGATGTGATGGTCAAAGTGCTATTCATTTGATTAAAAATCAAAGAGTTCATGACTGCACCAAACACGTTGATGTCAGATTCCATTTCATTCGAGATGTTGTAGAAGAGGGAGCTATGAAGGTTGAGAAGGTTATCACAAACGATAATGCTGCAGACATGTTGACCAAAATACTCCAGCTTACCAAGTTTTTACACTGCAAGGACTTGGCGGGAGTATGCATCAAGTGATGCAACTCTTGGGAAATAACTTCTGGGTGGAGCTAGTATGTTCAACAAAGGTTTGATTCTTCTTATTTCTTACAACGGGATTGCCTTGTAAGCTTAGAAGTTTTGGCTGGAGTTGTTTATATTCATGCTCGGAACAGAAACAAAGGTGGAGATTGAAAGTGTTGGTTTGGTTCTTGTGGAATCAAACTAAATGGAAGATGGATTAACATGAATATTTGGTAGGAAGATAATTAGAATAAAATAAAATTTAAAGACAGTATCTTGGTAGGTGAAATTTAGACAAAGCATAAAATGATTTCATATTCTTAACCTTGACATTTTGACACACAGTGATTTCAAAGATGACATCAATAGGATGACTTTATTCGTAGGTGTCTCTTAGTTCATTTTCAAATCATCCTCTCACTTGGCTTCTCACCTTCTAAGACATTTGTGTTCTCTCTCTTGTAGTATTTCACTTATATTCTTTGTACAGTGAAATAATTATTGGTGCAGTTGTTCTTTGGTGGACGTAGGCTCATTTTGATCCGAACCACGTTAAATATTGTTGTTCTTCCTTGTTCTTTAATTTCACATTTCCGCTTACAGTAACAAATGAATTATCGATAAAATATTTTATCTTAATCATATAGTTAACAAATCACAAACAAACTTAGGGATCTGTCATATAAGAATAGACAACCAAATGTTGAATTCAACGAAGTAGAGGAAAAAATACAGACACGTAAGCTTCAACATCAAATGCTTCCGCTAACAAAAAAAATAAAGGGCATAAAAGCTTCAACTTGCCAAATACTTGGGCAATGCAATACAAAACTGGATAAATAAGACTATAGGCAATTGAACCTCTTCGTAAATATTAAAGATTACTATGATTAGTCTCTTTTTTTGGACCAAAATCATAATGACTACTGTTTCCCATGGTCACTAAATGTACCATGTACAATGTAAAAGTGTGTGTATTGAAATTTTTACATTCGATCAAATGCTAGACAAAAGTTTTTTCTACGGATAGGCAAATTTTTCCATCATGGTTTCAAAAATCACCATCACCGTGAACCTCCGCCTTTCCAAAGGTGTTATTCAAAATTGGAATCATAAAATGAAACAACCTGTAATTAATTAAGAAACGAAACATTGAGATGAGTAACATTACTAATTGCAAGAAAAAAGAGCTTTGCTCACTCATTCTTAAGAGTTGAGTAAGACTTCCATGTGATGATACTTGAGACAATTGTGAGGGCTTCCAGTTATTTGAAGAATAAATATAGGTTTCAACATTTGACGAGAAGCATATCGAAATGAAGCTTTATGACTTACTCCTGAATCATCTAATAAGTCAAGTTCATATGTTTGAACAACTTTTATCTTTCTTTGAGATGGTAAGATATGAGCTAATCAACATGAACCTTGTTATGTTTCTGTTATTTGTAGTTTTGTTGATGTGACAAACTCAGGGACCTTGTAAAGGTAAAAGGTTCTAAACATGAGTTTTGATGATGTGACAAACTCAAGGACCTTGTAAAGGTACTAGGTTCTCAACATGAATAGCTCGTTGACTGCCAACTGGAAAAGGTATAGAAAGTGGGTGCACATTTCCCAACAGTGTCAGAAAAGTCAGACCTTTCCAACCAATGACATGAGTTTAAGGAAAGGGACTTGTCTATACAATGTCACTTTTCTTAACATCATTCTTCAGTTTTTGCAACTTGAAAAAGCACTCTCAAGAATTCTTGCAAGGGCAATAGAAAATCAAAGTGAAGAATTATTCTATAACAACTAAAAACTAAGGTTCATATCATGTAGTTGTTTGAGAATATATTCTTTTGGTATTACATTGTAAACTGTTCCTAAAATCGATAAAGGAATCAGTGTTGTGGGTGTTGAAATTCTAAGTTGTCTAGAGGGATAGCTTAGTTGGTAAAATAACTTCTACTTAGGCTTATCAAGAAATAGAGTTATTGCTTGATCGTGAGATTAAAAACTTTTTCTCACATTTGTGTAACTAATTTTGCTTTTGCTTACGAAGATTAGAGAAACAGTTGTGAAAATCCTATGAGACAGGTCATGGTTTTACTCCCTTAAGCAAGGAGGTTTCCACGTAAAATTATTGTATTGTTAAACTACATTTACTTTCTGTTACATTCTTGTTTGTGTGTCAAGGGACCTAGTCCATTGACTTATAAGTGGACGCATAGATTCTAACAAGTGGTATCAGAGCAGGCACTTTCTATCTGGTTAATACCAACAGAGTGACATCTGTTCTAGAATCGCTGCTCCACTTAATCTAGAATAGGGTAAGTCTTCAACTAGACCTCCTCATTTCAATGGACGTTTTTACAGTTGGTGGAAAGTCAGAATGCATGACTTTCTTATTGCCGAAGAAAGTGATCTATGGGATAGTGTCTTAGATGGACCATTTATTACGATGATTGAAGAGAAAGATGGATAAAAAAGCAGGATTGTTCCTAAGCCTAGACAAAAGTATGATGAAGCATATAGGAAGAAGATTGAAATAGGTTACAAAGCAAAGACACTTCTTGTCTGTGGGATAGGACCAGATGAGTTCAATAGTGTCTCAGCCTGTGAGTCTGCAAAAGAGATCTGGGATTGCTTAAAAATAGCTCATGGGGGAACTGAATAAGTAAAAGAGTCAAACATTGATATGCTCACTTCTTTGTATGAAAATTTCAAAATGATAGAAGGTGAAACTATTCATGAAATTTTCACTAAATTGTCATCCATGACAAATGAGTTGAGAAGCCTTGCAGAACATATCAGTAAGAGCAAGTAAGTTAGGAAAGTCGTTCGAATCCTTCCCTAGTCTTGGGAAAGTAAGGTTGATGTTATTACTGAAGCAAAAGATTTGAAAGTGTAAACAATGGATGCTCGCATTTGAAATCTAAAAACTCATGAGATGAATCGAAATCATGATCAGTCAAAGATGGAAGTCCAGAAACATAAGTCTTTGATTCTGAAATACAAATCTGAAGAGGAATCCAGTGATGATGATACGACTTATCTCATCACTAGATTTCAAAAGATTGTGAGAAAGAACAAAGTTTTTAAAAAGGGACAAATGTTCCTCGAACTGTCACTCAAAATGATACAATTTACAAGTGTGGAAAAACTGGCACTTTATAAGAGATTGTCCTTTACTCAACGCTTAAAACAAAGAATATCAAAAATCAAGAAGCGATAAAGAGAAGAGAAGGGACTTGGCACTCAGTAAAAATGATTGAAAAGCTGCTCCTAATTATGTGGTCAAAAAGCCTCTTGCTGCATGGGGAGACTCTTCAAGTGACTCAGAAGATCCTGATGAACCAAATGATGTGTCAATGGTGGTGGTTCATGACGAGGAAACCATATTCAATAAGATGTTTTCTTTCATGGCTCATTCAGAAAATGAAGAAGAGGAGGACAAGGTAACACTTCTTGATATGAAACATGATCTGATTACTTATTCTCTTTAAAAATTGGGAACATTAGCAAATGTAATGATTGATCCAGCAATTGAGTTAACATTTGAAAGAGATATTATGAATGCAGAGCTTGAAAGTATAAAAGGAAACAAAGATAAAATGGAAGAGAAAATGCTGAAAATGGAAGATAAAATGGCTTCTCTGGAATCTAACAAGAAAGAACTTAAAAAATAGTTGCATAAGATAAATGAAGAAGCTGAAAAGCAAAAGGGAAAGTCTAATGGTTTACAAGTTCAACTTGAAGAAAAACTGAAAACCTCTGAGACTGATTTCGGGTTGGCTTTAGAGAAGAGCAACAACTTAGAAAGAGAAATTGTCAAACTTAAAGATGAACTTGAAAAATCTCTTAAGTGGACAAAATATTCTAAGCAGTTGTCTAATGTAACAAATCAGAGTAATTTCAATAAGAAGGGTCTAGAAAGTTTTACTATTTATCCTCCTTTTAATCCTCACAGCAAATATGTTCTTGTGTCTGACAATTTGATGTGCCTTTATTGTGGTAAAAAAAGGGCATTTAAAAGAAGAGTGTACTGCCTGGAGAAAGTCTCATGAAAGACTCTCTAAGTATACAGAGAAACAAAAAGGTTTTCAAAGAAAGGATCTGATTCTGCTCAAAAATAATTTGTCAAAAAGAATCCAAAACTACCCTATTGGACTAGAAACAATCTGATCACCCCCTTGTCTACCTTCGGGGAACTCAAATTGAAATGGGTTCCAAAGCCTAACAAGAAATTTTGTTGCAGGTGAGTGAGAGGAGCAACAATCAATATTTGCATATGGACAGTGGATGATCAAAACATATGACTGGTGATATCAAAAATTTCCTCTCACTCAAGACACTTCAGGGAGGAGGTGTCTCTTTTGGTGATGGAAAGAAGGGGTATATTTTGAGAGTTGGTAAAGTGGGAAAAATTACTTGGAGAATCAATTGATTATGTGTATCATGTCTGTTGATTGAAGTATCGTCTTTTGAGTGTATCTCGAATTTTTGATAAGGGAAATGAAGTGAAGTTTACTTCTGCGAAGTGCAATATAGTTAATCTAACTACAAAGAAAGTGATTCTTACTGCCTTTAGAAGTAAAAACATGTATGTGTCTAACTTAGCAACGTCTCATGGAGATGATCTTACATGTCTTACTACTCAAAATGAAAATGTTGATATGTGGCATCGAAGACTAGGGCATGTGAGCTCTTCATTATTGAATAAACTGATTTTTAAGGACCTGGTCCTAGGTTTGCCAAAGTTGAAATTTTTTAAAACAAAATTTGTGAAGCGTTTGTTAAAGGAAAACAAATCAGATCATCCTTCAAGTCAAAGAAGCAAGTAACATAATCAAGAGTACTGGAGTTGTTACACATGGATTTTTGTGTACTTTTGAAGGTTCAAAGTGGAAATGGAAAGAAATATATTTTGGTGATAGTTGATGACTACTCAAGGTACACATGGACAAGATTCCTAAGATAAAAAGCAGAAACACCTGAAGAATTGTTAGTGTTTTTCAAAATGATTCAAACAAAATTGAATAAAGTGATTGTTGGAATTAGATCTGATCATGGAACTGAGTTTGAAAACTCCAAACATGATCAATTTTGCATACAGAATGGTATTAGTCACAATTTTTCTACTCCAAGAACTCCTCAACAAAATGGAATAGTGGAGAGGAAAAACAGAAACTTGCTAAACATTGCAGGGACCATGATTATTGAGTCAAATCTTCCTCAAAGTTTCTGGGCTGAAGCAGTCAACACGGCATGTCATGTTAATAACAAATGTCTGATAAGGTTTTATTGAATAAGACTCCCTAGGAGTTGCTCAACAATAGAAAACCTATGTTGAGTTATCTTAGCATTTGGTTTCAAATGTTTTGTGCTGAACAATAGAAAAGATGATTTAGGAAAAATTGATCCTAGAAGTGATGAAGTAGTGTTTGTCGGATACTCTTCATCAAGTAAAGCATACATAGTTTTCAACAAAATAACTCAATGTATTGAAGAAAGTATTCATGTTGTGTTTGATGAAAATGGAAATTTGAAAAGTGATGAATCAAATGATGAAGATGAGTGGATTAAACTCTTTAATTCACAGAAAATTGAAGGAAGTGAATCTGGTAAAAATGGTCAGCTAAGGAATAACAACGATAATGATAATCATAATCTATCTGAAAAGACTGATGAAGTTGAAAAATGTGATGAGGGACCTGGTACCATACTGAACTCCAGTCAGAATACATCAAACTCTTCGGAAAATGATGAGTTCGTTGAAGAAGAAGAGCATACTGATCAGTTGAACCAGTCGACTTTGAAACCAGGATGGAAACATAGTTCATCATATCCACTTGATAATCTTATCTCACCCTTGAATTATGGAATTCACACTAGATCAAAAACAAGGAATCTAGTTGCATTCTCAACGTTTATAGCATTTATTGAACCTAAGAATGTGAAAGAGGCATTATGTGATATAAATTGGATCAATTCTATGCAACAAAAACATCATCAGTTTGAAAGAAGTAAGGTGTGGTATCTGGTTCCTCGACTTGTTGGTAGAACAGTGATAAGAACCAGATGGGTTTCCAGAAACAAGCTTGATGAAAATGGCGTGATTACTTCAAACAAATCGAAGACCGTATTTATATTATCATCATCGTATGTGAGAATTCCACCTCAAGCTTCTTCATGCGGCGCTGAAGTAACCCATGCCATGCTCTCAGAAAAGCTCGATCGACTTTGAACAAAAGGGTACCTATACCTAGGACCTACCCATGTGAGTTGGTAGGGATTACAAAGGGGCACGACAAAACTCTCTCTAAGGAAATTGAGTGTAAAAGATCTAAGACACCATGCATCTTGGTAGCTTGAACAATGATCATTTAAATTATACATCTTGATATTTTTGAATTTGGCTTGACATATATCTTTCCAGAATTCCCAACACAGAATTGATGGAAGGCAACCTGCATCATTTTCTGGATTTTTCTAAATTATAAGTTTGGTGATATTTTTTTCTACTTTACAAATCATGTTCTATATATTATGACTTGTTTCCTCTCTTAACCCTTCTTATTAAAGTATAAACATATGGCACATGGGTCTAATTCAATACCAAAAGCTTATTCATGAGAGGAAGATTGTTCAAATCTATATAAGCATATTGTCGGTCCATTCTCCAAACAATATGAGACTTTTACCCACTCTAACAACCATTTTCATGCAAAGGCCCAAATAGAGCGTGAACTGGGAGCCCAAACAAAGATAGATGTGGCTCTTATAAAATGCAAAGATATGACACCTGGACCTAACTCAATCACAAAATCTATATATATACTGGTAAGAAAATTATGAAATTCATCTATTCAAAGGGTTTTATCCTCCTATGAAAATCAAGTCATATAAAAAATAAGAACAATAACATCATCTTGATTCTTAATTTCCTCTTTTATTTCAATGACTTCTTCAAGAAGGGGTTTTAGTTCACAACATCAAACTTATCACCAAATGAGTTTTTGTTACACATTATGTGTATATAAATTACTCTTATTAATTTTATAAGTTCATGTTTTTTTATATTGCTTACCATTTTTTGAGAATTTAAGAGACAAAAGGCACTTCTAAAGTGAGTTTATTTTAGTTTTCTCTCCCCATCATGGTCTTAAATAATAACATCATCAATGCGCATCAAAAATATTTTAAGCATATATTATAAAGTAGATTTGTCTTATTTTCACAATTACAATACACATTTTTTTATGGATGGTTAAACTATTTCTATGTCAAATTTATTTATTTTACATTTTTCATGAATTTTTCTTATGGTTACTTACTATTTTGTTTTTTAAAGAATTGAAGAAAATAAAAAAGAAAGCACTTATGCAACAACATGCATTGCCTCGTATGAAATTCACATTGTTTATTTAAAGGAGAAGTATATCTACTTGCTTAACGTTTAATGAAGAAAAACTATCTAAGTAGGTTGACCAATTGATTATAAAGGTTAGTTTTCATCTCATTATAAATATTTAATTTAACAATATGTATAACATATACCCTATATATGATACACCTTTTTTTTTTTGGCAGAACAAAGATTTGCTAGATGCTAGTGAATATACAAAAATAATGATTGATAAAGAGTAGAGTTTCCCTAGAAGCTTTCAGTGAGATTAAAAAGTTATCATCTTTTTGTTAAATTAAAAATAAAATAGTTATAGTATCTTACTCTCTATTGAAGGAGCAACTTTACTTATGAATTGCTTAAAATTATATATGAATATTGCTATTTCAATGCATATTATTCAAATTCAATTGTAATGATTTTTATGCTATTTTTTTTTGTTGAATTTATTCTAATATTTTATGAGAAATCAAATAAATCAACATAGATAAAGACATTCTAACTAAATTTACCACTAAACCAAATGGATTGTGAATTAAAAAGATATCATCAATTATGACATTATATTTAATGGTATAAACTTTTTTCCTTTTTTGGCTCCATGCACCTGACAAATTTAGAAATATATTAATTGTGTGGTAGAACCAAACTAAATATTTTTATTATTTGGAGAATAAATTTTTACGTAAGAAATAAAAAAAATATCGACAACAATTAAATTTTAACTCAAAAACTTACAAGACTGATAGGTTCAGTCCTAAAAAAACCTTAAAGATTAATCGAACTTATCAAATTAAAGTCATAAATGTCACTAGTTGTAATGTTGAGCAGATTTGATCATTTTAGTTTGATTGAAATAAAACACTTTTAATCTCCTTCACAAATTTTGCAAATTA
Source organism: Solanum chilense (assembly GCA_032847665.1). Lineage (NCBI taxonomy): Eukaryota > Viridiplantae > Streptophyta > Magnoliopsida > Solanales > Solanaceae > Solanum > Solanum chilense. The sequence goes on along the minus strand of CM064971.1, from coordinate 61,205,880 downwards.
TACCCCCAATCCTCAGCCCTTTCCTCTTCATTTTTTTTTTAATTATTATTTCAAACCCTCTTTTTAGTGACTCTGATCAAAACCATATTCGAGAACCATAATGAAAAGAATGACGACAGTATTTAGTATCCTCTAATCACACAGATGTTGATTTTCAATATATCCGTGTATGAATATTTTAAAATAAAAAATTTCACAAATCTTTTAATAATTATTTTTTTAAAAAAAAAATCTAAATATTATTTTCTCTTTATAAACAATTTGTCAAATTTGCGTTAACAATATTTGGTTAGAATTCCATTATTTATTAATAACTCATGGACATCAGTGTTGAAGAACTCAGTGTCATTATAAGTTCTAAGGCACCTCACATTTGTTTCAAACTGAGTCTGAACCATGTTTAGAAACTTTTTCAAGACAACAAGAGTGTAAGACTTGGTGTGCATTAATAAGATGAAGGTATAATTGGACATATCATCTACTAAAGTGACAAAATATCTTTTACTATCATGATTAGGAACCCAATAAGGTCCCCACACATCACCATGAACAATAGGAAAAATAGAAGTAGAAGTAGAAGAGCTAGATGGAAATGAGAATCTTATTTGTTTAGCAATGAGACAAACATACATTTATAGGTCATATCTTGTAAAATAGATAGAGATTCTATCTTACTTAGAGTCTTAACAGGAGCATATCTAAATCTCATTTGCCAAAGACTAGTTATAGAATAAGAGTGAAAGGTAGTGGAAATCGAAGAAGAAAAATTGATAGAAGTAGTAAAATTGTTGGAGATTAAGAGTTGTCTGTAGCATATATAAACCTTAATTTTTTGTAAAAATTCCCACTAAAGAGATCCTGAAAGATACATAAGTTAGAAAAAATAACGCAACACATTTCAATTACTTTGTTAACTGTGAAATAGGCAGAATGTTGTACTTGAATTCAGGTTTAAAATCTAGTATATATATGGTAAATAATAAAACATCTGAATTTAAATTAAACGACTTCACATAAATGTTGTTGATTGGTAACAATTGTGCTTATAGGCTATCATTTACTATTCAACTAGATAAAGACGCCCGGACAACGCCCGAGCCTGACATTTTAAATTAAATGTTCTAATTTTTGTTGAGAATTTTGCAACTCCAATAGTCTATATAGCAGATGCATGCTTCACTGTGACAACACCTTTAGTTTTTATCTCCTTCCACGGTTTTCGTCAAATTCTCCGCAAAATATCTCATAATAAGTTTTAAATTCTATTTTTAGATATTTTAATTATTTTTAGGAGAATAGCCAGACCCATAATCATATATGGATTCATATCCCTGAATCTTAAATATTAAATCATGAAGAATATGACCTCTAGAATAAACCCACACCAGAGCCAGAGCAAATAAGTATATTAGATCTAATTTTTACACCCCCTTCGCAAAGACATTGTTGACATTAGGACTTGCAACCTTGAGAACCCCGACCTTTTCATCTCCCTGCAGGGCAAGTGGGCGTTGTATTAAATTTTATTGGAATTCAAAACAGTTTGATACAACGTCTACTTGCCTTGTAGGGAGATGAAAAGGTCGGGGCTGTCGAGGTTGCAGGTCCTAATGTAAACCATGTCTTTGAGAAGGGGGCTAAAATCGAGAGCCACCAACTATCACATCTAAATGCTAATTTGTAACAACCTGTTTAGTCGATTCGACCAGTAGAATTATTTTTGATTATAACTGACTGTGTCGACGGATCACACGACGGACCGTCGTGGGTCCTCATTCCATAACACTTCAACTTTGAAATCTGGGTACTGGGATCGACTCTCTGAACTTCACGACAGAACTGCAGCACGGACCGTCGTAGATATGACGGACCGTCACAAACCTCTTTACTGAATTTAACTCTATGAACTTTGTGAAAGACCTGCAGGACGGACCGTCACAGGTTGTGTAACCCCAACTGGGTCGGATTTCGGCTAAAAGTTTTAAAGGGGTGTTTTGGACTACTCATGACAAACTTTATGAAATTAGTGGGGTAAGTTTAATAATTTAATTGCTTGGGGGTTAAAGGAGATAACTTTAAAATAAATAATGGGTTACTTTTTCATAATGAATTATATGATAATTAGGTTAAAATAAAAAGAATCTGGAGAAGAAAAATAAAAAGAAGCAGAGAGGAAGAACGAGCGAGAAAGAGAGAACGAAGAGGAAAGCAAAGGCATTGGGGAGATAGCTTGCTTGCTCAAGATTCTTCAGTGGAGATAAGTTATGGTTTATTTCTATGTGATAGATAAACTTTAAATAGCGATTGATATGTATTGGGTGGTATTGTAAAGTCTTCTATATGCTTGATTGTGTGTTTGTATGTTGTGATCGTATAATTGTGGTGGTTAGAATGATGAGACTGTGAATCTTAAATCTTAAATCCTGTCTATTAAGATGACGACTTCACATAGAGGAGGCTTGATGAACTAAAATAATGAGATAAATGGATTGGAGTGTCACGTTCCGACACGTAGTATTAGGGGATCAGAGGGTAACATTCTGACACGGTAGTAATAATGGATCGGAGTGTCACGTTCCGACACGTAGTATTAGGGGATCGGAGTGTCACGTTCCGACATGTAGTATTAGGAGATCGGAGTGTCACGTTTCGACACGTAGCATTAGGGGATCGGAGTGTCACGTTCCGACACAATAAGAATAAACAGAAGAAATCTTGAATTATGTTAATATACTCAAATTCGAAGAACATATTTCCCAAATGAGTATGGTGTGGAGGCTTGAGTTCTCATAGGTGTGTTTGGTGTTGTTGCCAATGGTTCTTGTACTTGTTGATTGTCACCTGTTAAGTATTGTGGTTGATTTTACATTACTATTCAGTATATATTGCTTTCTATTTTGAGTTGGCCGATGATACCTACTCAGTTCGTGTTCCTTGTACTGACCCCTACTTGTAATTTTCTTCTTTTTCATTTGTGGAGTGCAGCAAACGTGCCATCGACTTCGACTCGTCCGCAACTCTAACCAGTCTTCAGCACGTCAGATTTCAGGGTGAGCTATTATTCCTAGGTCGGACTGGATTCTCTCCTTCACGTCTTGATGTCTTTGAACTTCGGACATGGACCATCTGTTTACTTTTTTTAGCTTCCTAAATACTCTTAGATATAGAAATTTGAGGATAGATGTTCTTGATGTGATGACTTCCAGATTTTGGGGATAATAATTGATAAACTTTAGAAGCTTATTTATTGGTTATATTAATGATGTTTTGGATCTTCCGCATTATATTTTGTTCATTATTGTTGAAATATTGGTAAACATTGGGGTTTAGATTTGTTGGTTCGCTCACATAAGAGAATAAGTGTGGGTGCCACTCGCGGTTCGTTTTGGGTCGTGGCAAACTTGGTATCAGAGCGTTAGGTTTGTTGGTCTCATCACACAAAAAGGAGTCTAGTAGAGTCTTGAGGAACGGTAGGGGGGCGCCCTTACTTTTCTTTGAGAGGATATAGGACTTTAGGAAAATTCCATTCTTTCTTTCTTTCGTGCTATTACTTGGATCCAATTGGTATCTAGGTGATACAAATTGGTATCTGACATCCTCACTCTATTTCACAGATTGTTAGAACTAGAGCAATAACTGTGCCAACACCAACACAGGCAAGACAGGGTGCGTCTTAGCCAACCACTTGGGCTGTAGCTCGAGGAGGAGCAGTGGCATGAGGCCGTGATAGAGGACCAGGAGAACGCCCTCTAGAGGTAGAGGACAAACACCTGGTCCAGCTAGTAATAGGGCGGTGACTCCTCCACCGACTGATGAGGTAGTAAGAGAGGGTGAGGAAGGGGAAAATGAGCAGGTGCAAGATGAGGAATTACCACCCCAGCCTACCCTAGAGATGATTAATCAGGGTCTTACTTATCTTAGCGGGTTATGATCAGGTCCAGAAACCTCCAGTGTTTTCTGCACCAGCACCTCAGGTTCCGGGAGTACAACATGTAGCTGCTGTGGCTCCCCGCATGGATGCCTCATTGGAAGTAGGCACGTTTCCTCGATTGACTACAGGGCCTATAATGACGAGTGATCAACATGAACTTTTCACCAAATTCTTTAAGTTGAAACCTCCAGTCTTCAATTGTGTTGAATCTGAGGATGCCTATGATTTTCTGGTTTATTGTCATGAGCTACTACATAAGATGGACATAGTAGAACGATTCGGTGTTGAGTTTGTGACCTATCAGTTTCAGGGGAATGCCAAAATGTGGTGGCGGTCGTATGTTGAATGTCAACCAGCACAGACACCACCTATGACGTGGGCATTATTCTCTAGCTTATTTATGGAGAAGTATATACCCCGGACTTTGAGGGATAAGAGGAGAGATGAGTTCCTAAGCTTAGAGCAAGGCAGGATGTCTGTTACTGCTTATGAGGCTAAGTTTTGTGCACTATCCAGGTATGCCCCCAGCTTTGCTTCAGTCCACAAGAGCGAATTCGCCGTTTTGTGGAAGGATTAAGGTCAGATTTGCAGATCCCAGCCTTACAGGTAGCTGTTGCAGCAAAATCCTTTCAGGAAGTGGTTGATTTTGTGATAGAGGTTGAGGGGGTGAAGCCAGACGACTTCACCCTGGCGTCGACATCTAAGAAGTTCCTTAAGGGAGGTGAGTTTAGTGGGTCTTACTCCAGAGGGAAGAGTTCATGAGGTTACCCAGCCCGACCTATTCAGTCTTCACTGCAGGCTGTAGCTGGGGGTCCATCGCAGACCAGTCAACATTTCTCTGAGTTTGGAGGTTATCCCCAGACTTCCTCGTTCTCACAGAGACCTATGCTTGACTCCAGAGATTGTTATGGATGTGGAGAGACTGGACATATTAGGAGGTATTGTCCAAAACAGAGTTATAGACCCCCATAGTTAGAGGTAGAGGTGGTCATGGTAGAAGCTGCCATGCTGGAGGACGTGGTGGCCAAGGAAATGGTGGTCACCAAATAAGTCGGGGTGGCGGGCAAGTTGGAACTACTGCAGCGCAACATTGTAGTGGCAACAGGCAGAGAGGTGATAGGGCCCATTGTTATGCTTTCCCCGGGAGGTCTGAAGCAGACACATCTGATGTCGTTATCACAGGTAATCTTTTTGTTTGTGATTGCATGGCTTCTGTATTATCTGATCCTTGATCCACATTTTCATATGTATTTTACTCCTTTGCTACTGGTCTTGATTTATATTGTGATTTGCTTGACATGCCTATTCGTGTCTCTACTCCTGTGGGTGAGTCTGTGATAGTTGAAAAGGTGTATAGGTATTGTCTGGTGACTTTTGTGGGGAGCGATACACATGTATATTTGATTATTCTAGAGATGGTTGATTTTGATGTAATTCTTGGTATGACTTGGCTTTCTCCAAATTTTGCAATCTTAGATTGTAATGCTAAAACTGTGACATTGGCCAAGCCTGGGACAGATCCGCTAGTGTGGGAGGGTGACTATATTTCCACTCCAGTTCATATCATCTCTTTTCTTCGTGCTAAGTGAATGGTTAGTAAGGGTTGTTTAGCTTTCTTGGCACATCTCAGGGATGATACTTCCCAAGTACCTTCGATTGAGTCTTTCTCGAAGTCCGTGAGTTTCTGGATGTGTTTCCTGCAGACCTTCCTGGTATGCCACCGGATAGGGATATTGATTTTTGTATTGATCTGGAGCCGGGTACTCGCCCCATTTCAATACCCCCCTATTGAATGGCTCCAGCTGAGTTAAGGGAGTTAAAGGCCCAACTTCAAGAGTTGTTAGGTAAAGGTTTTATTAGACCAAGTGCATCCCCTTGGGGTGCTCCTGTTTTATTTGTGAAGAAGAAGGATGGAAGTTTTCGGATGTGCATTGACTACAGGCAACTGAATAAGGTAACTATTAAGAACAAGTATCCTATTCCTCGCATGAATGATTTGATTCACACTATTCTTACCGACGCTCATAGTTCAAGGTATTCTATACATCCTGGTGCAACCAAGATGTATCGTGACCTAAAGCAACATTTTTGGTGGAGTAGAATGAAGCGTGACATTGTTGATTTTCTTGCCCAATGCCCGAATTGTCAGCAGGTAAAGTATGAATACCAGAGTCCCGGAGGAATACTTCAGAGAATGCCTATTCCTGAATTGAAATGGGAAAGAATTGCAATGGATTTCGTGGTTGGTCTTCGAAAGACATTGGGTAAGTTTAATTCTATATGGGTAATTGTTAACAGATTAACTAAGTCTGCTCATTTCATTCTGGTCAAGGTGACTTACAATGTAGAGAATTTAGCCAAACTCTATATCTCAGAAATTGTTCGATTGCATGGAGTTCCACTTTCCATCATATCAGATAGAGGTACGCAATTTACTTCTAAGTTTTGGAGAACATTGCATGTTGAATTAGGTACTAGGTTGGATCTTAGTACTGCATTTCACCCTCAGACAGATGGACAGTCTGAGCGAACAATATAGGTGTTGGAGGATATGTTTCGTGCATGTGTGATAGAATTTGGTGGTCATTGGGATAACTTCTTACCCTTAGCAGAGTTTTCATACAATAATAGTTATCACTCAAGTATTGATATGGACCCATTTGAGGCACTGTATGGGAGGAGATATAGGTCTCTCATTGGTTGGTTTGATGCATTTGAGGTGAGACCATGGGGTACCGACCTTTTGAGGGAATCGTTAGATAAAGTAAAATTCATTCAGGAGAAGCTTCTAGCAGCTCAAAACAGGCAGAAAGAATATGCAGATCGAAAGGTTAGGGACTTGGATTTTTTGGAGGGTGAACAAGTCTTGCTGAAGGTTTCACCCATGAAAGGGGTGATGCGGTTTGGTAAGCGAGGTAAGCTTAGTCTGAGGTATATTGGTCCATTTGAAGTTCTGAAATGCGTGGGGGAGGTGGCTTATGAATTGGCATTGCCTCCAGGACTCTCAAGAGTGAACCCAGTATTTCATGTGTCTATGCTGAAAAAATACCATGGGGATGGAAACTACATTATTCGTTGGGATTCAGTTCTTCTTGATGAGAATTTGTCTTATGAGGAGGAGCCTGTTGCTATTTTAGATAGAGAGGTCCGCAAGTTGAGATCAAAGGATATTGCATCTATCAAGGTTCAGTGGAAGAATCGGCCAGTCGAAGAGTCCACTTGGGATAATGAGGCTGATATGCAAGGAAGATATCCACATCTTTTTACAGATTCAGGTACTCTTTCTTGCCCTTGTTTTTCTTCCTGTGATCGTTCGAGGACGAACGATGGGTAAATTGGTATCTATTGTAACAACCTGTTTAGTCGATTCGAGTAGTAGAATTATTATTGATTATAATTGACTGTGTCGACGGACCACACGACGGACCGTCATGGTCACGACGGACCGTCGAGGGTCCTCGTTCCAAAACACTTCAACTCTAAAATTTTGGTACTGGGGTCGACTCTGTGAACTTCACGATGGAACTGCAGCACGGACTGTCGTAGATATGACGGACCGTCACAAACCTCTTTACTGAATTTAACTCTCTGAACATTGTGACGGACCTGCAAGACGGACCGTCACAGACACGACGGACCGTCATAGGTTGCGTAACCCCAACTGGGTCGGATTTCTGCTAAAAGTTTTAAAGGAGTGTTTTGGACTATTCATGACAAACTTTATGAAATTAGTTGGGTAAGTTTAATAATTTAATTGATTGGGGGTTAAAGGAGATAACTTTAAAATAAATAATGGGTTACTTTTATCATAATGAATTATATGATAATTAGGGTAAAAGAAAAAGAATCTGGAGAAGAAAAATAAAAAGAAGCAGAGAGGAAGAACGAGCGAGAAAGAGAGAACGAAGAGGAAAGCAAAGGCATTGGGGAGATAGCTTGCTTGATCAGGATTCTTCGGTGGAGGTAGGTTATGGTTTATTTCTATTGATAGATAAACTATAAATCTCGATTGATATGTATTGGGTGGTATTGTAAAGTCTTCTATATGCTTGATTGTGTGTTTGTATGTTGTGATCGTATAATTGTGGTGGTTAGAATGATGAGACTGCGAATCTTAAATCTTAAATATTCTCTATTAAGATGACGACTTGACATAAAGGAGGCTTGATGAACTAAAATAATGAGATAAATGGATCGGAGTATCACGTTACGACACGTAGTATTAGGGGATCGGAGTGTCACGTTCCGACACGGTAGTAATAATGGATCGGAGTGTCACATTCCGACGCGTAGTATTAGGGGATCGGAGTGTCACGTTCGGACACGTAGTATTAGGGGATTGGAGTGTCACGTTCCGACACGTAGCATTAGGGGATCGTAGTGTCACGTTTCGACACAATAATAATAAAGAGAAGAAATCTTGAATTATGTTAATATACTCAAATTCGAAGAACCTATTTCCCAAATGAGTATGGTGTGGAGGCTTGAGTTCTCATAGGTGTGTTTGGTGTTGTTGCCAATGGTTCTTGTACTTGTTGATTGTAACCTGTTAAGTATTGTGGTTGATTTTACATTACTATTCAGTATATATTGCTTTCTATTATGAGTTGACCGATAACACCTACTCAGTACGTGTTCCTTGTACTGACCCCTACTTGTAATTTTCTTTTTTGTTATTTGTAGAGTGCAGCAAACGTGCCATCGACTTCGTCTAGTCCGCAACTCTAGCAAGTCTTCAGCACGTCAGATTTCAGGGTGAGCTATTATTCCTAGCTTGGACTGGATTTTCTCATTCACGTCTTGATGTCTTTGAAGTTCGGAGATGGACCATCTGTTTACTTATTTTAGATTCCTAAATACTCTTAGATGTAGAAATTTGAGGATAGATGTTCTTGATGTGATGACTTCCAGATTTTGGGAATAATAATTGATATACTTTAGAAGCTTATTTATTGGTTATATTAATGATGTTTTGGGTCTTCCGCATTATATTTTGTTCATTATGGTTTAAATATTACCAAACGTTGGGGTTTAGATTTGTTGGTTCGCTCACATAGGAGAATAAGTGTGGGTGGCACTCGCGGCTCGTTTTGGGTCGTGACATAATTCTATCTAGAAAAGCCTGTAGAGAATATAAGAAGAAAAGTATAATTGGAGAACCCTTCTGCTAGCCCAAAATAGTTAACTATGATCGGAAGATTCAACTAAAGAAGAGGAAGCTAGAAGAGAGAAACAGTATTTTGGATTAAAAAAAACTTTGTTATAGCAGAAGACTAGTTGAATTGGGTTGTTTAAAAATGAGTATGACAACCCCCATTTATACTAGAGTAGGGATGATTCTAGAAACTATTTTTGATAGATCTACAAGAAAATCTACATTTTTCTATCTAATAAGATTCTAGATTTTTCTATAATTCACTGTAAGTATCTACTTCTCTACGAAATCGATATTTTTCTTAAGTATAAATGTCAAAGATATTTACACTACAAAATTCTATAAAGTTCTACTACGTATCTAAGGTATTTTTTGTACCTCCAAAAACCATCTTTATTTTTTACAAAATCCGTATTTTTCCAATTAACTTCTTTCAAAATTAAAAAAATATCCACATACACCTTGGTTAACGCATGTATTATATGTCACATTATGTTGTTGAATAACTTTTGTGGAGAACTCGTGTGTTTGGGAGTCCTAATGATTAAATAGACAATGATTTTACCTGCAATTTCGGAGAGAGAGAGAGAGAGAGAGGCGAAAGCAAAAGCCTATGGGGTTACTACTGTAACTTGATAACTAGCATTAAAAATACATTCGATTGTTTGGTGTTTTGATGATCCATATATTACTGATGATAACTTCTGTATTCATTGAATACTGCAGTCATTGTTGCTGCTCCAATAGACATTGATGATATTTTGAACCTTTTGTTTACTTGAGAGAAAATAAGATCTATTTAAGTCAAATAATGTAATTTAAATGTTGCAAATTGCTAACAATTGTGATTTTAGACTATTTTTTTACTATTCAATTATGTAAATTTATAAAAACTTTGAATATATTCTAATTGAGGTTATATTAACCTCTTATGACATTAAAATTTTCGATCATTAAAAGTGAAATCTAGAAATTTAATTTCCCCCCATGATTTATCATGTTCGATTTGCCTTTTGAATTATGACAAGGAAATGCAACTATCAATCTTCTATTACATAAGAATTTGTGCCACAAAAAAACAATAAAATGAATCAGAGTTTGGTGAAATTAAAATTGAACGACATTCATAGCTTTTATATAAAAAGTAAGAGCTTCATACAGGTAAGCATATTCTACACTTGAGTACAACAATATAAACTGACTATTTGTGCAAGTTCACTAACGGGTTACCAAAGCTGCAACAAACCAATATGTTCTTGGGTGATCATGTTGAGTTAATTTTGCATCATAACCCTGTCGAAATAAGGAGAAATGCGCAACAGGTACAAGCATGTTTGTGCAAAAGGCAAGTGTTCACAAGACTCCAAGGTTCTACAGATTAAAAGTCTAGAATCTAAACCGCGAACACCCTCTAAAGGTAGATCCCTTATTAAAGTCAAGAAGAAAAGAAGCGTTTTTTTCTTCTCGGCAGACATACCATTAACTATCTGCATGTAAAGAAAAAAAAAATAAATGTGTTAGACAGAGCGGTCAAACAGTGAAGTTGTAAATACCTTGACGATATATAACTACCTTAAAAAACCATGATATTTGATGATCATTGTCTTCGTATCCATTGCAATATATATGTACTTTCCAATCTTCAACAGAAATATCAGTTCCACTCCCATCAAGCATTTGTTCAAGATCTCCAAGATATAAACTCCGAAACAAGGAAGTTTAGATACTTGAGGTAGTTACATCAGAAAAACCTTGAGAAAATCGAGATAATTGCGAAGCAATTGACATTACGAAACAATGTTGAATAAGGAGATTAACATACTGCTTCCAAATCTTACTGTTCACCAAAATATCTTTCCCTTTGGGACAAAGCTCGATTATTGTTATGGACCCCATTTCTTCGACATCATTAACTAAGGTCAAGCTAAGTATATATTGATCCACCGTTTCAGGGTCCATCTCGAGTATCTGCTTGCAGCTACTGTACAAGGTGGGATCTACATCTAAAAATATCATCCAATGAAATATCCTTACCAGCCAATTGCAAGAAGAAAATATATGGTAAAATACAACTCCGATTTGTATTTTAATCATTAATGCCAATGCAATCATTCTACCACAGAAGGTGAAATACTCGAGGTGCAGTGGGTCCACTTTAGATGCTGCAAGAAAAATATATATTAATGATTTAAGTTACTGCTTTTTAAACACAAATTTGGGCATAAAGGCGACAAATTTTTTCCTGAATTTGAAAAAAACCTTCTCCAATAATTGGGACAATCAACAAAGAGAGATTTGTGAGGACTGAACATCTATCGATGTACCAAGAAGAACCACTCTCTCAACACTCCGGGCCAAACATCTTCTTCATTTTTGAATTGCATCAACAGATTGCCTCGCACCAATGCAGGATCTTCATCTACAATATACTCAAAAGATTAATCCAACAACATGGACCTATCGATAATCATCTCATATGTCTCCTTGTATCCATCTTTAGATTCTTCAAGCATCATCATTATAAAATGTCTCTGTCATTTGAAATTCGTTACCTCCTTATGCTCAATGATCCCTCGATAATCTTTAAAACTCCTTGCAAACATCTCGATTAGATAGCACAATGAAAATTTTTGTTTACTCAACTTCTGCCAAAATACCTCGGAGTTGTTAAACAACTTAGAAAGGTTGTTTTACTCTTTCAGTATAACAATATACTGGCACAACCACGGTACGATAAGCCTTCCATCTTCATCAATCAATCTCAACTAAACTTCCAATTTCCTTAAACACCGCTCTATTTTATCCATCAAGTCATATAAAACAATATGTAATTCAGATAAAATATGATGCAAGCTCTCAATGTACTCCCTGTCATACACTGCTTCATCGCTTGGACAGTCGAAACGTTGTTGCATCAATACCCTCACCAAGCACATGTACCGAGCAAAATCACACATAGTGCTCATCAGTAATAACCCCGCAAACTCAACTGGTTCCATATTCAGTTCTAACTCACGGAATAAATCAGCAACTACAACCTCACGAACAAATAGAAAACATCATTCAAGGTTAACAATTCATTAGCAACATTCTTTAACATCTTGCAATTCCAACGGCCTCTACTATTTCCCTTATACTACTCCGATAAAAGATATACAAGAGATCCTCAAGCCCAACAACGCTTCTCAGTAACTAACAAAACACTGATATCAATTGAGCACATTCACTTTATATCCTGATATGCATATCAGTACTCATCAATGAATTGATGAATCTACGAACGGATTCATCAGCAATATCTTTCTTAGCATTGTCTGGAGACTTGTACATCTTCACCAAGTCCTCAAGAGCCAACGAGGAAATAAATAAATGTATATGATTACATGCTTTATCAGTTAACTGTCTCACTAGCATTCCCAATCCTCCAACATCAGAATCAATGCAGACATGATCACTTTTCAAAATCTCGGAGATTTTTAAAATTATCTCATTTGTGATTTTCCATGCCTGTAGAACAAACGTGATTGACATTTTACCAATTAAATTTAACGGTCTTATTTTTTCTTTTTGCAAGTTATTTTTGGGGTAGTTAAATTTAATGATGAGCTTATCTTAATGAGAAACATTTATTAGTTATTAAAGTGATTAAACTAGTTTGTTGAAAAAGAATACAAATGCATAAAGTGATGTAATTTGTCATCAACGTGGTCGAATTAATATATTTATTAATGGTATACACTATTAAATTTTTTTATTTGTATTTGATATAAAAAATTGCCCGTCATAATTGTTAGAGCTTATTGTCTAAAGCGATCAATTACTTCATAAATAGTAAAAACATTGAGCAAGTTATTTTATTTATGTAGTCAAACGTATATATTTGTATCAAAAATATATTTGATTAAGAACTTTTAATTGTGTATTGAAGACTAAAAGGAATAACAATAAATATAATCTACTCAAAGAAAAACTATAGTATATTGCAATGATTAGTTATTTTTATTCATTAAGAATGATTATGTATTGTTTGTTCTTCATGTATTTCATCCCGTATTTGTTTTTCTACCCTTAAAAGAGTTATTTGATCAGGGGTGTATCGAAATGGAGTCATTGAGTTCAGGTAAACCTATATTTTCTTCTTGAATAGTATATATTAGTGTTATATATTCTCTAAAAAGATACTTAAAAATAGATGTCTCGAAGTGTATTAATAATCGGACCTTATAGTTTTAAAATTTTAACAGTTTCAATGATAAGAGTCACAAAGTCAGTCAGGTTAAATTTAGGTTATATCTTATATCCACATTCTTTTTTTTTTGGAAATTCTGCAGAGTTAATTGAGAAAAAGGACAAATATAACCCCGAACTACCGTAAATGGTATGCCAATACCCTTTGTCATTCTATTGGGACATTGGTGTCTCTGTCGTCCATAAATTAGAGCATACATCCATTCACTCTAATGAAGGGGCAGGGGCACCATTGTACCCAAAGTATGACGGAAAGCGCACCAATGTCCCAAAACTATGACGACAAGGCACCAATGTCCCAAAAGTATGATGACAGGGGCACCAATGTCCCAAAAATAGGACGAAGGTTATTTGCATACCGTTCACAATAGTTCAAAGTATATATGTCCTTTTTCCCTAGTTAATTTGATCAACCTTATAAGTTGAAGTAGTTAGTGATTAAATATTTAAATGCAAAATCAACAGGTATAAGAGGATGAAAGCATTAAATAATGTGTTTATGAATGAATTTAAGATAGGTATTTTATTTAATTAAGGAAAGGATATTATAAGAAAGACAATATTAAACATAAAATTCAAATAGTAAGTGAATAATTCATTATCCAAAGAAATCCAAAGAACATAGGTGTTACTATTCAAATAATAGTTCGAGAATTATTGAATCGATAATGCAATATTTTTTCAGAATGGTAAAGTTAGTGACAACATTGAACAAAAAAGTGTCAAAATGTTGACTTGAGAGATTCAAAATGACCTCTAGAACATGTCAAACATACAAAACAAATGCAAATACCACAATGCTCAAAGAATGAAATAAATTCAAAGTAGCAATTACCAAAAGATTACAACTAAAATTTGAAACGATCTTAGGAGACTTATGATGGTGCTCATGCAAAATTGCACATACGTCACGATTATACAAACATACCTACTATCTCTCTCTAGCAACTCTGCTCGACAAAACTTATATTGGTGGGAAGAAATCATCTAGTTGGAAGGGAATCATCGTCTGGAGGCCAGACGACCCAAAATCAATGTTTAGATACACAATAGGAGGTTGTATATTTAGTAAAATTGACTTGATCACCTACCACGTCTACTCACCCTTAGTGAGACTATCCCTTTAATCACAAGTAAACGTTTTACAACGATAAATAAATGTTTGAATAACCCTCTTTGCAATATATTAGCTAAATTCGATTTGAAATATATAAAAATAGTTAATATTCATTTCTTTTCAACTAAAAAGTTTACGTTATAAAATGCATCTACCTTGAATTCGTTCATAATATTCTCCAAAACATTAGTAAGATGCTTTCTTCCTCTTATACTTTCTGATTTAACTAGCTTTAGATCATGTATCATCTACTTGAGTTATGAGGTTGATTAGATTACCTTTCAATAATTCTTTAATTTTTTTTGTAAACTGTATGACTCAAATGCTATAAGAGTGCTCAACATTCTTTCTATATGAGTTGGAGACATCATACACTCTTCCTCTATGGTAATAGGAGTAACTATAATTATGTGACTCATGTGAAATTACTTAGTCATGTTTCCTCTATAGATAGTGGATGTACACCTCTTTATCAATAATACTCATTATTCTATCATGGTATCAGAGAAAGGGTTAAACTCTTCCGAAACCTAAAACCTAAAACCCTTCCTCTTGCCGATAAAAAAAAATCGATACATTCTGATTTTTTTTCAATATGGCAGCCGATCCTCTTGAAACTCTCCCCTCCGGCGTGAAATTGATTCTTCGCTCTATTCACAATCTCATACAAGAAAAATTAACTGATCTCAATTATTCGTCTTGGTCAAATAGCGTCAAAACGACACTTTTCGCCAATCTTCTTCTCGGTTGGGTCGACGGTACCGGTGTTGTGCCGCCCATCAATGTCACCGTCACAGACAAAGATGGTAAGGCCTCGACGGAACTGAATCCTACTCATATGTCGTGGGCTCTTGTTGATGCTCAAGTTCATGCCTGCCTTCTCTCCATGATTAGCCCGCAAATTCCGAAGTATGCTCGTGGTTTTACTACCTCTATGCATTTTGGAATGCTCTTGCTACCCGCTTCAACTCCTTCTAGACGACCCATGTTTTCCAGTTGCGTGACCGTCTTCACACACTACACAAGGGCACTCGCACCATGGTCCAATATCTAGACGAAGTAGCCTCAATTATTTCTGATCTTGATGCCCTCTATGAACTTGTTCCCGAATGAGATGTCATCAATGCTGTTGTTCGGGGCTTGCCTGCCAAATTTTCTTCTTCAAAAGAACACATCCGCTATCACGATGTCCCACTCACACTCAATCAAATATCGGGCTGGTTGAATGCAGAAGAATAAAATCTTGCCATTGAATCTAAAATTTATCCTTGTAGACTCGACAGCTCAGGCAACCCACAGTGCACTCTACGTGGCCGGGCAGCGTAGTGGTCGACGGAAAGTAAGGTGAAGTGGGAACCGTGGCGGAGGTAGAGGCCGGCATCAGTCACTCGGTCAAGGCAGCACTACTGGCCACGGCAGACCGGACCAGGACAGTAGACGCAGGGGAGGTAGGTTTTTATCAAGTCGTGACATGCCTGTGTGTCAAATATGTGACAAGCGCGGACACGCGGCTCTTGTGTGTTGGCACCGCTGCGATGAGCAGTCTGATTCTGCACCATCCGGAGGAACTCGTGTGGTGCATGCATCTACAAACAACTCGTCCAGTTATTGGTATCTGGATACTGGTGAAAATTCTCACGTGACCCCATATTACTCTCAGCTCCATATTCCGACTTCCTATTCTGGCATTGACACGATCACTGTAGGTAACGCCCAATCTTTACCCATCTCCAATACAAGTTTCGGCTACGTTTACACCCCCATAAGTACTTTCTTCTTGTCCACATTACATCGCGTCCCATCCCTAACATCCAACCTTTTGTCTGTTTATATGTTTACCAAAGAAAATAACTGCACTCTTATTTTAAATGCCCATAATTTTCAGATAGTGGACAATTAAACAAATAGATCTGGTACAAGGGCCGCTGTGAGCAATGTCTATATGCTCTTCCTTCCATGATATCTGCGTCAATATCGTCCTCTTCAGTTTCTCATAAAGCCATTCGTCCCTCTACCTGGAACCGCAGACTTGGTCAGCCATGTGCTAAAGTTACTAAGTCTATTATGTTTGTCTTAGGTTTTTCGTTATCCACTAAGGATCATTGTGAGTCGTGCTATGTAGACAAATCGATTCGTTTACCATTTATCTTATATGATACTAAGTCCACAACACCATTTGAATAATACATTCTGATGTGTGGGGCCCAACCTCCATCTCCTCCTTTAATGTTTTTCGTTACTATACATGTTTTGTTGATGAATACAGTAAATTTACATGGCTTTATCCCTTACAACGTAAATCTGAAGCATATTCGGTTTTTGTAAATTTTTAATGCATGGTCAAAACCCAATTTAATTCCAACTTCAAAATCTTTCGTAGTGACAATGGCAAAGAATATTTAAACAATGACTTTGGTCTTTTTCTACAATCTCTTGGTATTATTCATCACACAACTTTCCCCTAGACTCCTGAACAAAATAGTATCGTCGAACGCAAGCGCCGTCACCTCATTGAGACTATCGTCACCCTCCTTCATGAGTCTCATCTCCCTACATCCTTGTGGGTCTAGCATTGGCCACTGCCAACTATCTCATTAACCACATGACCATACCCTCTCTCTCACACACACATCTCCTTATGATTGTCTCTACAAACACTGTTCTGATTACACTCACCTTCAACCTTTTGGTTGTCTTGCCTACCCTTGGCTACGACCTCACACTCAACATGAACTTCAACCCCAGTCTACACCGTGCGTCTTTCTAGGCTATCACCCAACCATAAAAGGATACAAATGTTTTGACCTCGTCTTTAAAAAAACATATGTCTCTCGTCATGTTCGTTTTATCGATGATGAATTTTCATTTCTACATGACACTGAGTAGGAGGACATTTATATGGATCAACAACTCGGGTACGGTGATTCCCGCCATCCACACTTTCTCTACAAGCTCAAAAAGACCCTGTATGGTCTTTAACAGGCCCCCCGTGCTTGGTGTAATCGGTTTTCCTCTTTTCTGCAGGATATGGGTTTCCGTACGTGCACTCATGACACGAGTCAATTCACTCTACAGCATCCTCGTGGCCTGTTTATAATCCTTCTCTATGTTGATGATATTGTGATTACCGGCAGTTCGTCTGATCTTATCTCCATTATCACGAAGGCCATGCATCAAAATTTTCAGCTGAAAGATATTGGCCCTCTCCATTAGTTCGTTGGCATTGAGATACTACCTACCTCTTCTAGTCTCCTACTTCATCAGTTAAAATACACTGAGGAGCTTCTCACATGGGCAGGGATGGCTTAATCAAAAACTGCACCTACTCCCATGGCTGTCCGACCGCCGACCAACTCAAACAGCCGTCTATTTGACAAACCGACCCTCTAACGAAGCATTATGGGCGGACTTCATTATCTGTCTATTACTCTTCCAAAAATTCAATATGTTGTTAATCGTGTCTCTCATCTATGCATGCTCCAACTTAACAGAATTTCCAGGCATTGAAATGGATTCTCCGTTATCTGAAGGGTAGCTCACGTCGTGGGCTTCTTTTCCAAGAATGAGATCTGGAGCTATCTATCTACTCAAACTCAGACTAAGCTAATGACCAGGATGATCGTCGCTCCACTACAGGGTATCTACTATTTCTTGGACCAAACTTAATCTCTTGGTGCACCAAAAAGCAGACGCGGGTGTCTCTCTCTTCCACCGAAAATGAATACAGGGCTATGGCGGCTGGAGTTACCGAAGCTATGTGGATTCATAATATTACGGATGCTCTTGGTCTCGCTCCTTTTCGGCCAAAGATTTATTGTGACAACGAGTCCACCATTTGTGTTACAAAAAATGCTGTCCTTCACTATCGTATGAAGCATATTTGTTTTCATTGCCACTTTTTTCGTGAACAGGTCATGACTTGTACTATGAGGACACATCACGTTCCGTCTTCCAAAAAACTTGCAGACATCCTTACTAAACCCCTTCCACCGGCTGCGTTTCATTACCTCGCTACCAAGCTTCCCCTCGTACCCGTGGATCAGCTTGAGGGGGGATAATAGGAGTAACTATAATTAATTATCATGTGACTCACGTGCAATTACTTATTCATGTTTCCTCTATATATACTGGATGTAAACCTCTTTATCAATAAGACTCATTATTCTATCTGTTTTAATACCGCTGTTGGATGCCCATGTCTTCACCATTGACGTAATTATGTTAGAGTGGGTAAAAGTCTCACATTGTTTGGAGAAGGGTTTGGTGTTTTGATGATCCCTACCTTATTGATGATAACTTGGGTATTTATTATATATTTTCTTCATTGCTGCTCCTCCAGTAGACATTGATGGTATTTGGAACCTTCTGTTTACATGAGAGGAGATAAGATTAATGAATTATAAAGGATTTAATCGATCAATCTTATAAGTCAATTAGTTGGTATATACTCTAAAGCTTAAACAGAAAGTACAAAGAAGAAATTAAAATATGTTTTACTAGAGGTTATGAATTAATTTAAGGAAGATATGTTTTTATTATAAGAAGAAAAGAATATCATTATAAAGATTGTCTTAAGAATAAAATTTGATTTAAAAGAAATATTAATTGTTTTTGTATGTTTCGAATCAAATTTAGCTAAGATATCATAAAAAGATTTAATTGGATACTTATGAATATGATAAAGGTATGTATGATGAGTAATCTCCTTACCCTACTTTTGCAAAGGATAAAAGAATTTTGAGGTAAGACCGAACCCTCCTTTTCTACTAAATCATATAAATTCGCTGCAAAAAGAAAGTATCAGTGGTGACAAAAACCGCTTCTAATTCCTCTTATAGTTGTCGTTAAAAGTTTAGCATCAACTAAAGAAACTAACAGTCGAGGCTGAAAGTTTATTGTATAGCGGCAACCAAATCTGCCACAATAAAAAGAACAATTGCTGCTAAAAGTGTTTTTTAGCGGCAACTAATCTGCCACAACAAAAATAAAATTCATATTGCCTACTACAGCAATCGAAGAGTACGTAGTTATTTATTTACTAAATTAGTTATTCTGACTACACTACTCAGAAAAATACTTAAATGATTATACTATAGTAGGAAGATATATTAATTAAATAATTAATTACTTAAATACAACGACAACTATAGTTGGGATGTTTTTAATTCATAAAATATTATTTTAATATTCTTTTCAACTACTGTAGTCGTCCATTTAGATAGTTTAATGGTCAGGACTAGTTTTATATTTTCCGACTACGGTTATCGGCAAAGTCTGAATAAAAGTTCCATTTTCTGACTATATTCAGACTATTTTTGCGGTCGGCAAACGACGAATTTCTAGTAGTTCGATAACGAATCAAAGTTATTAGAACATAATAGGTTTCTTCAGAAATTACTCATATCTTGTTTTTTTTCACTGTCATGAAAAATTTCTTTCACACCCTATTCAATTACATGGAAAATTAGTTTGAATAGTCGGGGAAATGCTTCAATTACTAGTTGAATTTTTGTGTGTAGTCTATTTCCAATTTTTAGTTACATTTTTTAATTAAACTTGCAAAAATTGCTTCCCAGAATTTTCAGCATCTTCAACATCGTCAGATGTATCCATTATATTGTTTCCTGACTCCATTAATTTTTGGCCTTATCCAACTCGTGGCGCATCAACCCCAACTCTTGACGCTTTCCCTTTATATTCAGTTGTTGTTTGGACAGCAATATTACTTGTTGTTATTCTTACAATAACCTGTATTTATAAGGTTAATAAACAGAAACAGAAATAAGATGAAGCACAAAAAATATAAAATACAAGAATTAATCTGAGTCCACAGAAACTACTGTGTGTCCTTAAGAAATTTAATCCCCTCACTGTACCCAAGGTTATGGATTAATTTCTCCAAAGATAAAACGGAGTAAACCTATTAAAGAAATAGCGGTACCTCAAATTTCTTTAACTTCAACGAACTTAAGAACAACAACAAGTCACACAGACTCAGTCAATCGACACTATGATTTTATTTGAGACAAAAATCAATGCAGTGAAAGAAAAATTTTCAGTGTTTAAAAAATAAAAAATTGACTTCCTTTTATAGCCATTTTCAGCAAGGAACATGTCTGTTCAGTGAAATCTGTTCAGACCATTTTATCCGGAAAGTTGTGTTTTTGGAAAAAATAACAACTTCTCAGAAAATTTTGTCTGTTAGGAAAATAACGACTTTTTGGAAAGTAACGACTTTTCGGAAAGAGTAACAACTTTTCGGAATGTTACCGTTACATTCAAATTTATAAGAGATAATTTTAACAGGATTTATTTGATTTAACAAAAATTGATTAAATAAATTTTGTCGAAAAAATTTATCAATCAATCACATCATTAGTCAAATCCAAATCCAAATCCAAATTCGAAGCCGAAGCTGAGGTCGAGGCCGAGATAGCGATGACGAAGACGGCACGAGGGGGCATCATCTTCTTAGCTCTTTAAGAAGTAATGGAAGTGTTTCCTTCTATAAATACAATAATTTCCCTTTCTTTTGCCGATATGGGAGACATTACTTTTCATTTTCACTTTAAAAATGACTTTTCATTTTCCCTCTAAAGTAGTTCCCTCACATTTCGTATTTTCTCTTTTCTTTTCCCATTCACACTTGCTAAATCCCAACAATCCCCCACATGAATGGGGAAGGCTATTGTTAAAACATATACATGAAAGAACATGTGTGTCTTGTAGGTAAAGGTTAATCGTATCTGGATAAGTAGCTTTCCCTTTAAACTTTCCATAGTGAACATATATCGGATATACTCGGTCAATCAGTAGATTTTATATCATTGAACCATCGAGCTTTGGTGTATACCTAGACAACATATGTCACACAATCAACCCTTGAACTGTTCTCAGTTCTCATTGTTTTGTTCGTTTCAGCCATGAACACATCTTGGATAGTAAGTTCTTAAAGAACTGGCCTTACCGGATTCTCCTTGAAGCGGCTTATACTTCACACTTACATAGGTGATTTCTAAATGTGTTATCCCATAAATACACCATTTGATATTCCCTGTATCAAACTTAGAAACCATTAAAAAGTCCTTATGTCTTTATCCTGCTTACTGAACATTATCTCCTCATTAGAATGGACGATAAAATAATAATACTTTTTTCTTTTCCTTTGACAATGTTGAACCGTCATCAATGACTTTGTTTTATCTCCTTGAACCTAGATCTTGGGATCTCCAGTCTTCTAAGTAGAGTTACCGCCACGATGACTTGTTCTCGGCCATAGTCCCATTCCAGTCGATGATTTCTCAACTACCTCTCTATTTAGGCCTTTTATAAGTGGATCCGACACATTTTCTTTTGACTTCACATAGTCAATTGTGATAGTTCCACTACAGAGTAGTTGTCTCACAGAGTTATGTCTTCGTCTTATGTGACGAGACTTGTCGTTATAGATAATGCTTCCAGCCCTTCCTATTGCAGCTTGACTATCACAATGTATGCATATAGGGGCCTTTGGTTTGGGCTAAAATGGAATATCTTCTAAGAAATTCCGGAGTCATTCAGCTTCTTCACCTGCCTTGTCTAAAGCAATGAATTCAGACTCCATTGTAGAGCAAGCTATACATGTTTGTTTGGATGATTTCCAAGATATTGCTCCTCCAGCAATAGTAAAAACGTATCCACTTGTGGATTTTGTTTCAGTTGACCCAGTAATCCAATTTGCATCACTATATCCTTCAAGAACGGCTGGATATTTGTTGTAATGTATAGCATAGTTTTGAGTGTCATCTAAGTATCCCAAAACTCTCTTCATTGCCAACCAATGATTATGATTAGGATTACTTGTGTATCGACTCAGTTTACTGATAGCGCAAGCTATGTCTTGTCGTGTACAATTAATGACATAAATTAAGCTTCCCAATACGCTAGCATAGTCCAATTGAGACTGACTTTCACCTTTATTCTTTGCAAGATGAAGATTTACATCAATTTGAGTCTTTGCCCTTTTAAAATTCAAAAATTTAAAATTTTCAAGTATCTTTTAAATATAATGAGTTTGAGACAATGCTAGACCGTTAGGAGTTTTTTGAATTTTAATTCCTAATATCACATTAGCAACTCTTAAATATTTCCTATCAAACTTACTAGCAAGCATACGCTTTGTAGCTTTTATATTAGCAATGTCTTTGCTCATTATAAGCATATCATCTACATATAGGCATAAAATAACTTCCTGATTTGGAGTATCTTTAATGTAAGCACATTTATCACATTCATTGATCTTAAATCCATTTGACAAAATAGTTTGATCAAACTTTGCATGCCATTGTTTTTGGTGCTGTTTTTATCCCATAAAGTGACTTAATAAGTTTGCACACTTTCTTTTATTTACCAGGAACTACAAAACAGTTAGGCTGTTATATGTAAATTTCCTCTTCAAGCTCTCCATTTAAGAAGACTGTTTTCACATCAATTTGATAAATTTCAAGACCGTATACTGCAGCTAATGCAATTAACATCCGAGTTGATGTAATCCTAGTCACTGGTGAGTATGTGTCAAAATAATCAAGACCTTCCTTTTGTCTAAAACCTTTGACAACATGTCTTGCTTTATACTTGTCAATAGTTCCATCGTCTTTCATCTTCCTTTTAAAGATCCATTTTGAACCCAAGGGTTTGTTCCCAGGAGGAAGATCAACCAACTCCCAAGTATGATTGCATAAGATTGATTCAATTTAACTATTACCAGCCTCCTTCCAAGAAGTTGAGTCGCTAGACATAATTGCTTCCTTGAATGTTTGAGGCTCAGTTTCAAGAAGAAATGTTACAAAATCTTATCCAAATGTAGTAGATGTCTTTTGACGTTTACTGTGTCTTGGACTTTCTTCATTTTGTTCATTCTCTTTTGGTTCTTCTCTGGGTTCTTTAGATCCCCACTAGATGACTCAAGTCTAGTTTTATACGGATAGATATGTTAAAAAAGTTCAGCACTATCTGATTCCATTACCGTATTATCATGAATATCCAGATGTTCGGACTTATGAACCAAAAATTGACATGCCTTACTGTTTGTGGCATATCCGATGAATACACAATCCACAGTCTTAGGTCCCATTTTTACCCTCTTAGGTATAGGAACTTGGACTTTGGCTAGACACCCCCACACTTTGAAGTATTTCAAATTGGGTTTTCTACGTTTCCATTTCTCATATGGAATTACATTTGTCTTTGAGTGAGGCACTCTGTTAAGTATCTGGTTTGCTGTAAGGATAGCTTCCCATCACAAGTTCTGTGGTAAACCTTAACTTATAAGTAATGCATTCATCATTTCTTTTAAAGTTCGGTTTTTTCTTTCTGCAATTCCATTAGACTTAGGAGTGTAGTGAGCAGTAGTTTGATAAATTATTCCATTTTCTAAACATATTTCTGCAAATGGAGATTCATATTCTCCACCTCTATCACTTCTGATCATTTTGATCTTTTTATCTAACTGATATTCAACTTCAGTCTTATATTGCCTAAATGCATCTATTGTTTCATCCTTACTATTTAGCAAATAGGCATAACAATATCTAGTGCAATCGTCAATAAAAGTTATGAAATACTTTTTCCCACCACGTGATGGTGTTGACTTCATGTCACAAATATCAGTGTGAATCAATTCTAAAGGATTTGAAATCCTTTCAATAGATTTATAAGAATGCTTAGCATACTTAGATTCAACATAGATTTGACATTTTGATTTATTCCACACAAATTTTGGCAAAATATTAAAGTTAATCAGTTTTCGCAAGGTTTTGTTATTAACGTGTCCTAAACATTTAGACTCAAGCAAGTAAGAAGAAGAAAATTTTTTTATTGATTTGAACTGCAATTACATTGAGTTTGAAAAGGCCATCACTAAGGGAGCCTTTTCCTACATACATATCATTTTTGCTTACTACTACTTTATCGGAAACAAATACATATTTAAATCCATTGTTGGTCGGAACTGGAATTGAAACTAAATTCTTTCTCAATTCTGTAACATATGAGACCCTATTCAAAGTCACCACCTTGCTGATGTCATCTTTAATAGGACTTTGCCAGTTCCTTCCACCTTTGCATCAACGAAGTTTGCCATAAACAATTTTTGATCTGTAAGTGCTGGAGTATATGATGAAAATAATTCTTTGTTGGCACAAACATGGCATGAGGCACCAGAACCTATCCACCATTCTCTTGGATTTCAAACCAAGTTACATTCTGAAAGCATTGCACAGAGATCGTCCATTTCTCCTTTGGATATAGCCAAGTTTGCTTGATCCTTCTTTTTCTTGTCTTTCTTAGGACCCCGGCATTCATTAGCCCTATGACCATGTTTACCACAAATAAAGCAGTTTCCATTGAATTTCTTCTTAGGAGGATTGCTTTTTGGACCAGATGCTTTCTTTCTTTTCTTTAATTTTGTGGGATCTTCTTCAATAAAATTTACTACAGATATTGCTGAATTACCACGTGACCTCTTTTCTGCAGCCTTATTATCGTATTGGATTCTCAACCTTACTATGAGATCTGCAACAGTCATCTTCTTGCGTTTGTGTTTCAAGTAGTTTTTAAAGTCCTTCAACAATGGAGGTAACTTTTCAATAATTGCAGCCACTTGAAAAGCATCATTCACAATCAATCCTACATTAAAGGTTATGTGAGTATTAAGGGAAAACTTAATATTTAGAACATAGGCATTAAATATATTTATACCTTCAGCAAGGAGATCATGGATTATGACCTGCAATTCATGAACTTGGGTGACGACAGTCTTACTGTCTATCATCTTATAGTCCAGAAATTTTGCCACAATGAATTTTTTTCATTCCGCCATCTTCTGTTTTGTTCTTCTTTTCTAAAGCATCCCAGAGTTCTTTTGAGGTTTTGACATTGTTATACACATTGTACATATCATCTTACAGACCACTCAAAATATAATTTTTACACAAAAAATGTGAGTGTGTCCATGCTTCTGTTACCAAGAATCGTTCATCAGCCAGAGTGTCATCTGATATAACAGGAACATTCTCATTAATGAACTTCCGCAGACTCAATGTGGTGAGGTAGAAGAACATCTTTTGCTGCCATCTCTTAAAGTCAACTCCAGAAAACTTTGCAGGTTTCTCAGCCGGCGCTAAGGCCGCATTTGAACGATTATGTGCAACCGATGTTGTTGCAGCACTTACTGTTCCAGCATTTGTTTGACTTCAATTAGTCATATTTTTTCTGTCACAAATGACACATAAGTTAAGTATTTGAAATACTAACAGTAAAGAACAAATCTTTACACAAACTGTTTCTGATTTAACGCTAAAGTTTTTATGTTCTTTTAATCGTTAATCGAATGAATTTTAAAAATTCAAGCAGAGTAGAAAACCATAAAGGTTTTAATCTCCAGAAACCTCAAATATAGAAACTGTTAAATTTCTTAAGATTGTTATTCTTACAATAACTTGTATTTATAAGGTTAATAAACAGAAACAGAAATAATATGAAGCAGAAAAAATATAAAATACAAGAATTAATCCAGGTCCACAGAAACTACTGTGTGTCCTTAAGAAATTTAGTCCCCTCACTGTACCCAAGGTTATGGATTAATTTCTCCCAAGATAAAATGGATCAAACTTGTTAAAGAAATAGCGGTACCTCAAACTTCTTTAACTTCAACGAACTTAAGAACAGCAACAAGTCACACAGACTCAGTCGATCCACACTTTGATTTTATTTGAGAGAAAAATAAATGCAGTGAAAGAAAAATTTTCAGTGTTTAAAAAATCAAAAATTGACTTCCTTTTATAGCCATTTTCAGCAAGGAACATGTCTCTTCAGTGAAATCTGTTCAGACCATTTTATCCGGAAAGTTGTGTTTTTGGAAAAAATAACAACTTCTCAGAAAATTTTGTCTGTTAGGAAAATAACGACTTTTTGGAAAGTAACGACTTTTCAGAAAGAGTAACAACTTTTCGGAATGTTACCGTTACCTGCAAATTTATAAGAGTTAATTTTAAAAGAATTTATTTGATTTAATAAAAACTGATTAAATAAATTTTGTCCAAAAAATTTATCAATCAATCACATCATTTGCCAAATCAAAATCCAAATCCAAAGGCGAAGCTAAAGCCGAGGCCGAGGCTGAGGCCGAAGGAGCGACGACGACGACGGCGCGAGGGGGCATCCTCTTCTTATCACATTAAGAAGTAATGGAAGTGTTTCCTTCTATAAAGCAAACAATTTCCCTTTCTTTTGCCGATATCGGAAAAATGACTTTTCATTTGCACTTTGCAAATGACTTTTCATTTTCCCTCCGAAGTAGTTCCCTCACTTTTCATATTCTTTCTTTTATTTTCCTATTCATACTTGCTAAATCCCAACACTTGTAACATCATCAATTGAGTGTGTGTACGATTTTGCTCAGAATTGGCAACAACCAATTGTTGATCAACCTTCCTTTTTACATTTAATATTTCTCTCGCATCACCTTGATACTTTTCATTATTGATAGAACCTTTCGAAGCAACATTAATTTATCATCAATATTGTTTGTTATTTTAATTTCTTTTCGAGATCAAACGACAATTATCTTCATCATGATCTCGGTGGTTACAATCTTATACGATTTGGAATTTTTTCCATTAGATCAAGTATAACCTTGACCTTAGTTGTGCCTTGTGTTGACATATTTTAGTAGCTTTATCTATAGCTATTGGCTTTCCAACTGTCATTGCTATAGACAACAAAGACTTCTTTGCAAACAAATCTTGAGAGATAAGTTCAATAAAAAGCATCAAAAGCCACAACAAACATCGTTGTCTCCTAAGGATTATATCCAATGGCCCCTCGATAAACCCTAATTGGTTCTCCTGTCCATGTAAAAACTCTCTACAATGGACATCTTCGAGTTTTTAGTATTCACCATCCACCTCTCTCGATACATATAACACAAACCCAAACATATCGACTTTTCTTTTCAAATCTAGGTAACGAGATTATATTAGATATGCAATTATTGTTGGATTAACTTAGCATATAAATGTAAAAAATCAAAGGAAAGGTTTGGTAATTTCAACCAGTCATTATATTATAATATTATAATCTTCGCATTATTCTTCAAATGTGATTATATATTAGTAGTTTATATAGTTAATTCACAAATTACATTATTCGTAAATTGTTTTTTTAAAATGGCATAACTAATATTGTTATATATTTATCTATTAAATATAATAATGAAGAAGATTAATCAATCAAATGAATTAAATCATAACGGTTTAATAAAATAACATAAAAATATACTACACCTCATCTAACCCTAAACCCTAAATATGATTTTTATATTTTTCTTATTTAATTTAAATATTTAAATATATTTTTAGAATTTTTTCCCTACTTACATATAGATCATAGAAAAGAAATAAAAATGTTATTTAAAAATGTTTTGCCGCAAGTAAAATTAATTTTCTAAAAACGCACAACATGTGTTATTTCTTGTTTTTTAGTAAATAACATGTCCTCGACTAAATCACTTGTCCTTGACTACTTTTTTTTCTTTGTACTCTCTTCTAGATCTTTATGTGTACATTATTTCTTGTTTTTAACAAATCACGTGTTCTCGACTAAATCACTTGTCTTTGACTATTTTTTTTTCTTTCTACTCTCTTAGGTCGTTCCATTTCTCCACTCTCATTCTTCCAAGTCCCAGTGATCTTCTCTCTGTTGGAACTATGACTCCCAAAATTTCATAAAGAACAAGTATATTCTATATGTTACTCTGCATATTACAATAGTTACATTTTTAAAACAAATAAAATAGTAACACAATATATTATCACAAAAACCCCAAATCATAGAGGGTAAAAACCACGACCTACACCTATATACAATTTAACTTCATTTCATTAAACTCTGATCCTCAACGAAAGATTACAAACATATGTAACCAAAAGAATTATGAACTCTAATTCCTAGCTAAGAATTATAAACTGTAATTCCTAGTTTCTAAAGACACAACCCCCCATGTATCAGTCCCTACCATCCGTAAAGTTTCTCAAACTTGTTAGAAGAATCCTACACATATACTTGATTGTAATAAAAATTCTTAACTACAATCTTGCAAATTTTTCCTCATAAACTCGCGACACTCCCCAATAAATCTCAAAACTCTCTCAAACTCTTCATAATGTTTTAATCTTCTCTCTATGTAAGTGCACAAAATTCTTCAATTAACTATTGCAATATTTATAGACTTTGATAATATCCAACGTATTGTTAAACACAACTTAGTCTTCGCCGCTTTTAATAAACTTCTTTAACCCGAACTTGACTCGAACTCCTTCTCATGTTAGGGCTCCTCCTTGGATTTTGCTTTGAAAGGAAAAAACTTCCACAGAGTTTACCTTAACTGAATAAGAAAGTTTTATTAATGACTAACTCCTTGTTCTACTTGGTTTCGACTTCCTCTTCTACTTCAAATTTGAAGTTCACGTGACAAGTTTTTGCTTTTCTACTTCTTTCAGGCTTTTGTCTCCTTTACTTCTGCTTCCTAGTTTGTCTAGTTTAATGAATTGATTAAGAAAATTATCTTGTCTGCGCAATCCTTTATAAAAGAAAACTTTATATACTGGTTGGTTGTCGTAAAAGAAATAATTCCACAACTTTATAACTTTTAATTCGCGAGGTTGACATTCTCCTTATCCCGGTCGAATTCAGTCTTAAAAGTAGATATTGGCGCAACCAGTTCCTTTCATCTGTTCCTCTATTTTTCAATTATCAAAAATTTTCTTGTTCTAACACACTCAAAATCAGAGGGGGCGAGGAAGTATTCGAAAAGGAGCAATTCTTTATACGAGATGTGTAACTTAATTATCACACTAACTTTCAGAGCTTTTTGCCCAATTGTTGCTGCAATTTTCGGGCATATATATGTTGGTTAATTGTTGTGATTTTTCATTAATTTTTTTCTTTTACCCTTTTCGGTGTTTACAACTTTTGATTAAGATTTATATATAGAGATGTGGATTATTTTCAATGTTTTGATCTTTTATCGGGTTTGTGAATAGTAGTTATCAAAGGGGTAAAAATAAGATAGTTGATTTTTTTCCTTTTTTTAAACTCGTTCTCGATTTCTGATGTTGAAGTTGAATAAATTAAATTTCTAAAATCAATCGTTTTTTTGTTTTTATTCTTTTGTTTTATGTGTGAATATATGCAAATTAATCCACTACCACTAAAATCAAATAAGGGGGTAGCACTATAAAGATGATATACCTAAAACATTAATTTTATTACTTTATTGTTATATCATGTTAACAAAATTGTAAATCTTGTACCAGTAGTCTTTTTGTTAGGTGGATATATGAGTTCATTTTGTCATTTTCATCTCATAAAAATATTGAAGAGCTTGATTTCTTAATGGTTAAATTAAGAATAGTAGAAGGAGACTATTAGAGAGTTCGATTTATTTAAGCTTTCTGTTGAAGTGGCGTCAATATATGGTATACTGATGATACCTGTTGATTCCAAATTTTGACCCTCCACGATTCAATAAATTTTTAAGCTTCTTAAATATTGAACAATTGGAAATAATAGTTTTTGAAAATCAAAAATACTCTCAAGATTATCTTCCGAACACTTTTTTCCATATTTTCATATGGATTATACATCTTTATACATAAAATATATAGATTTGTATAATTTATCTGTAACACTCGATATCCAAAACAGACCATAAACCAGATTTTCAGAAAAATCTACAAGTGCAACCAACGGGGCCATTACCGATCGTAGACTGACCAACGGCCCGTCCTGCACATCCATTAATGGGGTCAGAAACCCCAAAAATATCAGCCCAAGAGAATTTAATTAAGTCATGATCAACGGACGAACCTATGGTCTGTAAGTGAGACTACACTCCATAGTTAATGACCTTCGATTAACACCCTATCCACCCGCTCTCTGATAAGAGCAATGGATGACCAACACGGTCCGTAGATAGACCCACGGTCCGTAGGTCTGACCATAGGTGGGAATTAGTAGACAGTTAAGGGAAAATGCAGTTAGATTAACTTCAAATGGTCATAAATTTTAGAACAAAATGAATTAGGTGTCCTATGACCTACCCACAGATATATAATTGATTTATTTTGGCATAGCCACCGAACTTGCTTAAATCAGAGCTCCGAGTAGAACGTTATCCCTATTTTACTAAAGACCTATCGAATAGACCCAATCTACGGACCAAACGACGTACTGTCTGTCCTAATCGTCATTTTATCCGACAACAACTTACCCGTGAGTCTTTTTCCACTTAATTTAAACCTAAGATAAGTTGTTTTGACCCTAAATCATCATATTTTAGTCAGTTTATGCCTAGAAACATAACAAGAACTTACCTAAGTCAAAATCGTAAATCAGAAGTTACAAAATTAGAAGCAAGAGAGGAGAAAAAGGTCAAGAACCCTAGTTTAAGAACGCAACAAGTTTCGAGCAGTTTTAGCCACAAAATCTAAGTGTTTCTCCGTAAATTTCATCACCAAATATGTGGGATTTCACAGGTGGGATCCTTTCACCCATTGGGTCCATAGTTTTTAGTGAATTCTTGATTCTCTTATCAAGATCAAACCTAGGTTCCCTAGAATTACAACAGAATATCATGATTTAGTCAAGATATATGTTCCAAATCAGATTATCATGTCGTTTTTCATATTATCACATGAAATTCAGAACTCTAGATTTGTATTTCTTTAGTTCTTGATGTATACATGATAGGTCAGATATTTCAATTATGCAGTTATACATGCTTCAGTTTTAATGCATCATTATCAGATTAAATGTTGCATTCCCAATTTACATGTTCAGTTTTGAGCTATGCAGCAATTAAAGAAATTGAGACATAATCTATTAACTACATAAATCAATGGGAGTAGCATAATATTGAGTTTGACTAGGGTTCAGCATACCTAATAGTCCCAGAACTACTAGCCAGGTAGGTTGTAAGTCATTTCTATGGACAATCAGTTTCGCGATCACGCCAACATGACTTTATACCTATGACAGGGTATATTGGGTCCTCTTGATGGTGCATATACATCAGAATCCACATTTAATTCATGTGGTGTTATTACCGGTAATTTGTAGCTCCCATAGTTCGATTAGGCTTTCTTGCATTGACCATTTATCAGTATATTTATTATTCAGTTTTAGCATGTTATAAATTGGTCATTATATTCATTTAGCTCATAATTCAGTATATTATGTTGAAATTATTATACTTGCTTTTGATCTTGTACAATTATGTTTTGTTTCAGCTTTACTGTATTCTACATTTTATGTACCTTCAAGTACTGACGCATACATGTGCTACATCTTCTTGTGATGAATATTCAGTTTCTCAGCATTGAGATCACGGATAGATCGATTTTCCAATCTCCATTTAAGTAGATTCAAAGGTGAGTCATTCTCCGAGGACAATAGTCATGAGCTTCTTTTTCAGTATTTTAGTCATTTAGTTTCAGTTTTGGCTAGATTTAGTTGGTGCTTGTCGCAGTATTTCTAGTCCATATTGGACGCTATTTTAAGACATAGTTTGTTTCAGCTTAGTATTGAGTTAATAACTTCTTTGTATTTAACTCATTGATATCATTTACACACTTATAGAATATGGGTATTTCCCATCTTTTTATTTTAAATTATGATTTAGCTTCCACATTCAATTTATTGTCATTAGTATGCTCATGATCATGCCATCATGGTTATCTTGGGATCACATGTGGTCCTAGGTTCAGTGTCTTCGTCTCAGGGGTAGCACAGGGCGTGACATTATCAATTTGAATTAATAGTTAGAAAATCATTTTACGAAAAACAAAGTTTCAATTAAGTACGCAACTTATTTTCTTTATAACTAGAAATTTAATTATGATCTTTCCTTTTGAAATAATTATTTTATGTCGGTAAAGTTAAGAAGCCTGAATAATTAGTTGACTTTATAATCCATGTCATTTCCCTTTGAAACTCTCTTAAGGGATTTTTATATAGTCCATATTTTGACCATCAGATAAACTTAAACCCGAATTTTTGCCCAAATTCACTAAACCCATTTCACATTAAGAGACCTAACACCCAATTCGGGATTTGAAAATTTCCAGATTCCCACATCGTTTTCCCCTATATTTTGACCTAGAGTTTGTCCTAAATAAACCCCCTCACTCTTAATGTTCAGGGGAGGAGATTTTGTAGGCGTGAAAAAAGACACCCAACTCTATGTTTTGGAGTTCTTATTTTCGTCGCTGAAATTTTGTTGATTCTCAACTATTTTTAGTCGAAGTGGTTTTGGAATTCGTCACGTCAAGGCTCGAGTTTCAGTCGCTGCATAAAACCAAGTAACATTCGTATTCCTTCCTCATTTAATGTGATGTGTTGGGTTTATTTTTGTTTTAGCTATTATGAATACATATTTTAGTTAACTAAAAAAATGTTTTTAGAATTAGCTTCGTTGTTTAGGGCTCTTTCTTAGTTTTTTATCCTTTCTCTTGTTTTGATCTCAATGCAAGAATGGAGGTTTATTTCAGCTTAATATTTTGTGAATAACGTGGTGTTTATCTAATTACAACATGTTGTGTTGTTTAGTCTTTTCCCTTGCTTTTTTTCCTTTAAAGATCTTTGTCGATAATCAATGTTTAATTATCTTGGAAATCCTTGATAGTATCCAGATTTAAGTACCGATATTTTTTCCGTGATTGTACCTTTTTTAATTAACTTGTCCTTCTCGTTTTACTTGAGAAATTTTCATCATGATCTCGGTGTTTACAATCTTATACTATTTGGAATTTTTTCCATTAGATCAAGTATAACCTTGACCTTAGTTGTGCCTTGTGTTGGCATATTTTAGTAGCTTTATCTATAGCTATTGGCTTTCCAACTGTCATTGCTATAGACAACAAAGACTTCTTTGCAAACAAATCTGGAGAGATAAGTTCAATAAAAAGCATCAAAAGCCACAACAAACATCGTTGTCTCCTAAGGATTATATCCAATGGACTCTCGATAAACCCTAATTGGTTCTCCTGTCCATGTAAAAACTCTCTACAATGGACAACTTCGAGTTTTTAGTATTCACCATCCACCTCTCTCGATTCATATAACACAAACCCAAACATATCAACTTTTCTTTTCAAATCTAGGTAACGAGATTATATTAGATATGCAATTATTGTTGGATTAACTTAGCATATTAATGTAAAAAATCAAAGGAAAGGTATGGTAATTTCAACCAGTCATTATATTATAATATTATAATCTTCACATTATTCTTCAAATGTGATTATATATTAGTAGTTTATATAGTTAATTCACAAATTACATTATTCGTAAATTGTTTTTTTAAAATGGCATAACTAATATTGTTATATAATTATCTATTAAATATAATAATGAAGAAGATTAATCAATCAAATGAATTAAATCATAACGGTTTGATAAAATAACATAAAAATATACTACACCTCATCTAACCCTAAAACCTAAATATGATTTTTATATTTTTCTTATTTACTTTAAAATATTTAAATATATTTTTAGAATTTTTTCCCTACTTACATATAGATCATAGAAAAGAAATAAAAATGTTATTTAAAAAAGTTTTGCCGCAAGTAAAATATAATTTTCTAAAAACGCACAACATGTGTTATTTCTTGTTTTTTAGTAAATAACAAGTCCTCGACTAAATCACTTGTCCTTGACTACTTTTTTTTCTTTGTACTCTCTTCTAGATCTTTATGTGTACATTATTTCTTGTTTTTAACAAATCACATGTTCTCGACTAAATCACTTGTCTTTGACTATTTTTTTTTCTTTCTACTCTCTTAGGTCGTTCCATTTCTCCACTCTCATTCTTCCAAGTCCCAGTGATCTTCACTCTGTTGGAACTCTGACCCCCAAAATTTTATAAGGAACAAGTATATTCTATATGTTACTCTGCATATTAGAATATTTACATTTTTAAAACAAATAAAATAGTAACACAATATATTATCGCAAAAACCCCAAATCATAGAGGGTAAAAACCACGACCTACACCTATATACAATTTAACTTCATTTCATTAAACTCTAATCCTCAACGAAAGATTACAAACATATGTAACCTAAAGAATTATGAACTCTAATTCCTAGCTAAGAATTATAAACTGTAATTCCTAGTTACTAAAGACACAACCCGCCATGTATAAGTCTTCTACCATCCGTAAAGTTTCTCAAACTTGTTAGAAGAATCCTACACATACTTGATTGTAATAAAAATTCTTAACTACAATCTTACAAATTTTTCCTCATAAACTCGCGACACTCCCCAATAAATCTCAAAACTCTCTCAATTTCTTCATAATGTTTTAATCTTCTCTCTATGTAAGTGCAAAAATTCTTCAATTAACTATTCCAATATTTATAGACTTTGATACTATCCAACATATTGTTAAACACAACTTAGTCTTCGCCGCTTTTAATAAACTTCTTTAACCAGAACTTGACTCGAACTCCTTCTCACGTTAGGGCTCCTCCTTGGATTTTGCTTTGAAAGGAAAAAACTTCCACAGAGTTTACCTTAACTGAATAAGAAAGTTTTATTAATGACTAACTCCTTGTTCTACTTGGTTTCGACTTCCTCTTCTACTTCAAATTTGAAGTTCACGTGACAAGTTTTTGCTTTTCTACTTCTTTCAGGCTTTTGTCACCTTTACTTCTGCTTCCTAGTTTGTCTAGTTTAACGAATTGATTAAAAAAATTATCTTGTCTGCGTAATCCTTTATAAAAGAAAACTTTATATACTGGTTGGTTGTCGTAAAAGAAATAATTCCACAACTTTATAACTTCTAATTCGCGAGGTTGACATTCTCCTTATCCCGGTCGAATTCGGTCTTAAAAGTAGATATTGGCGCAACCAGTTGCTTTCATCTGTTCCTCTATTTTTCAATTATCAAAAATTTTCTTGTTCTAACACACTCAAAATCAGAGGGGGCGAGGAAGTATTCGGAAAGGAGCAATTCTTTATATGAGATGTGTAACTTAATTATCACACTAACTTTCGGAGCTTTTTGCCCAATTGTTGCTGCAATTTTCGGGCATATATATGTTGGTTAATTGTTGTGATTTTTCATTAATTTTTTTCTTTTACCCTTTTCAGTGTTTACAACTTTTGATTAAGATTTATATATAGAGATGTGGATTATTTTCAATATTTTGATATTTTATCAGGTTTGTGAATAGTAGTTATCAAAGGGGTAAAAATAAGATAGTTGATTTTTTTCCTTTTTTTAAACTCGTTCTCGATTTCTGATGTTGAAGTTGAATAAATTAAATTTCTAAAATCAATCATTTTTTTGTTTTTATTCTTTTGTTTTATGTGTGAATATATGCAAATTAATCCGCTACCACTAAAATCAAATAAGGGGGTAGCACTATAAAGATGATATACCTAAAACATTAATTTTATTACTTTATTGTTATATCATGTAAAAAAATTGTAAATCTTGTAGCAGTAGTCTTTTTGTTAGGTGGATATATGAGTTCATTTTGTCATTTTCATCTCATAAAAATATTGAAGAGCTTGATTTCTTAATGGTTAAATTAAGAATAGTAGAAGGAGACTATTTGAGAGTTTGATTTATTTAAGCTTTCTGTTGAAGTGGCGTCAATATATGTTATAGTGATGATACCTGTTGATTCCAAATTTTGACCCTCCACGATTCAATTAATTTTTAAGCTTCTTAAATATTGAACAATTGGAAATAATAGTTTTCGAAAATCAAAAATACTCTCAAGATTATCTTCCAAACACTTTTTTCCATATTTTCATATGGATTATACATCTTTATACATAAAATATATAGATTTGTATAATTTATCTGTAACACTCGATATCCAAAACAGACCATAAACCAGATTTTCAGAAAAATCTACAAGTGCAACCAATGGGGCCATGACCGATCGTAGACTGACCAACGGCCCGTCCTGCACATCCATCAATGGGGTCAGAAACACCAAAAATATCAGCCCAAGATAATTTAATTAAGTCATGATCAACGGACGAACCTATGGTCTGTAAGTGAGACTACACTCCATAGTTAATGACCTTCGATTAACACCCTATCCACCCGCTCTCTGATAAGAGCAATGGATGACCAACACGGTCCGTAGGTAGACCCACGGCCGTAGGTCTGACCATAGGTGGGAATTAGTAGACAGTTAAGGGAAAATGCAGTTAGATTAACTTCAAGTGGTCATAAATTTTACAACAAAATGAATTAGGTGTCCTATGACCTACCCACAGATATATAATTGATTTATTTTTGCATAGCCACTGAACTTGCTTAAATCAGAGCTCCGAGTAGAACGTTATCCCTATTTTAGTAAAGACCTATCGAACAGACCCAATCTACGGACCAAACGACGTACTGTCTGTCCTAATCATCATTTTATCCGACAACAACTTACCCATGAGTCTTTTTGTCTTTTTCCACTTAATTTAAATCTAAGATAAGTTGTTTTGACCCTAAATCATCATATTTTAGTCAGTTTATGCCTAGAAACATAACAAGAACTTACCTAAGTCAAAATCGTAAATCAGAAGTTACAAAATTAGAAGCAAGAGAGGAGAAAAAGGTCAAGAACCCTAGTTTAAGAACGCAACAAGTTTCGAGCAGTTTTAGCCACAAAATCTAAGTGTTTCTCCATAAATTTCATCATTTCAAATATGTAGGATTTCACAGGTGGGATCCTTTCACCCATTGGGTCCAAAGTTTTTAGTGAATTCTTGATTCTCTTATCAAGATCAAACCTAGGTTCCCTAGAATTACAACAGAATATCATGATTTAGTTAAGATACATGTTCCAAATCAGATTATCATGTCGTTTTTCATATTATCACATGAAATTCAGAACTCTAGATTTGTATTTGTTTAGTTCTCTATTTATACATGATAGGTCAGATATTTCAGTTATGCAGTTATACATGCTTCAGTTTTAATGCATCATTATCAGATTAAATGTTGCATTCCCAATTTACATGTTCAGTTTTGAGCTATGCAGCAATTAAAGAAATTGAGACATAATCTATTAACTACATAAATCAATGGGAGTAGCATAATATTGAGTTTGACTAGGGTTCAGCATACCTAATAGTCCCAGAACTACTAGCCAGGTAGGTTGTAAGTCATTTCTATGGACAATCAGTTTCGCGATCACGCCAACATGACTTTATACCTATGACATGGTATATTGGGTCCTCTTGATGGTGCATATACATCAGAATCCACATTTAAATCATGTGGTGTTATTACCGGTAATTTGTAGCTCCCATAGTTCGATCAGGCTCTCTTGCATTGGCCATTTATCAGTATATTTATTATTCAGTTTAAGCATGTTATAAATTGGTCATTATATTCATTTAGCTCATAATTCAGTATATTATGTTGAAATTATTATACTTGCTTTTGATCTTGTACAATTATGTTTTGTTTTAGCTTTACTCTATTCTACATTTTAAGTACCTTCAAGTACTGACGCATACATGTGCTACATCTTCTTGTGATGAATATTCCGTTTCTCAGCATTGAGATCACGCATAGATCGATTTTCCAATCTCCATTTAAGCAGATTCAGTGGTGAGTCATTCTCCGAGGACAATATTCATGAGCTTCTTTTTCAGTATTTTAGTCATTTAGTTTCAGTTTTGGCTAGATTTAGTTGGTGCTTGTCGCAGTATTTCTAGTCCATATTTGACGCTATTTTTAGACATAGTTTGTTTCAGCTTAGTATTGAGTTAATAACTTCTTTGTATTAAACTCATTGGTATCATTTACACACTTATAGAATATGGGTATTTCCCATCTTTTTATTTTAAATTATGATTTAGCTTCCACATTCAATTTATTGTCATTAGCATGCTCATGATCATGCCATCATGGTTATCTTGGGATCACATGTGGTCCTAGGTTCAGTGTCTTCGTCTCAGGGGTAGCACAGGGCGTGACATTATCAATTTGAATAAATAGTTAGAAAATCATTTTATGAAAAACAAAGTTTCAATTAAGTACGCAACTTATTTTCTTTATAACTAGAAATTTAATTATGATCTTTCCTTTTGAAATAATTATTTTATGTTGGTAAAGTTAAGAAGCCTGAATAATTAGTTGACTTTATAATCCATGTCATTTCCCTTTGAAACTCTCTTAAGAAACTTTTATATAGTCCATATTTGGACCATCAGATAAACTTAAACCCGAATTTTGGCCCAAATTCACTATACCCATTTCACATTAAGAGACCTAAGACCCAATTCGGGATTTGAAAATTGCCAGATTCCCACATCGTTTTCCCCTATATTTTGACCTAGAGTTTGTCCTGAATAAACCCCCTCACTCTTAATGTTCAGGGGAGGAGATTTTGTAGGCGTGAAAAAAGACACCCAACTCTATGTTTTGGAGTTCTTATTTTCGTCGCTGAAATTTTGTTGATTCTCAACTATTTTGAGTCGAAGTGGTTTTGGAATTCGTCACGTCAAGGCTCGAGTTTCAGTCGCTGCATAGAACCAAGTAACATTCGTATTCCTTCCTCATTTGATGTGATGTGTTGGGTTTATTTTTGTTTTAGATATTCTGAATACATATTTTAGTTAACTAAAAAAATGTGTTTAGAATTAACTTCGTTGTTTAGGGCTCTTTCTTAGTTTTTTATCTTTTCTCTTGCTTTAATCTCAATGCTCAAGAATGGAGGTTTATTTCAGCTTAATATTTTGTGAATAACGTGGTGTTTATCTAATTACAACATGTTGTGTTGTTTAGTCTTTTCCCTTGCTTTTTTTCCTTTAAAGATCTTTGTCGATAATCAATGTTTAATTATCTTGGAAATCCTTGATAGTATCCAGATTTAAGTACCAATATTTTTTCCTTGATTGTACCTTTTTTAATTAACTTGTCCTTCTCGTTTTACTTGAGAAATTTTCCTTGTGTGTCCTCCTTTAATTTTGCCAGCTGTAAAATATTTTCCTTGTGTGTCCTCCTTTAATTATTGCAAGCTCTGAAATTGTATTTGATTGATAAAATATTCCCTTGCTTTCTTGATTAGATTTGCTCATGATTCACTTAATTCCTGCAATCATCTGGAACGAGAGCCTGTGCTTTGGTGATGTATCTTGTTCCTGTCCCGCAATAACAGACTAGTCAGCATATGCATTTGTCATTGTTAAAACATTTGATCATGAGGTTAGCACAATGTTGTGTTCACCTCTTTATGAGATTTGGTATGTGAGATATTAAATTGTCTTTTCCTCTCTTTTACGTCTCAATTTCCGTTTTCTTTTTTGAGTCTTTCTACTACTTTATTGTTTTTGTTTATTAAAATCAGTTATCAGCATTTGTTAAATTTCTCATAAATAACATCCTAAGACGCAAAAAGATGAAAAGAAAAAAAACTAGGACCCTACAGGACATTTTTTAATTTTAATCATTTGAATTCCTTAGTAACCCTAATTTATACGTCAATAAGATGTTCCCTTAATAGTCTGCCGTAAAATATAAAAATATTTCCTTATATTCCTAGCTTTTAATGGTGAAGTGTGAAGAAAGGATAATCAATAATCATTGAAGAAATGTGTATTTGAATAGATATAAAAAATATTGGAATTGCAGCTTGGAGTTATACCTTAGCTATCATGTGCATCAGAGAGACGAATAAACTCTAGTATAATATTGAAATACTTCTCAGAATATCTGTATGAATGCAGTGATAGTACCGAAAGAGTGCCATAATAAGGGAGCTAATTCCTCAAAAAGTTCCCTCTTCTAGAAAAAAGGAAAACAAAGTCAAATAACTCATCGCCTTTGTTTTCCTTTTCCTGAAGAGGGAACTTTTCCAAGATTTGACTCCTTACTGTGGCACTCATTTGATATTATATACACTTCATGCTTATATGCATTTGATAAGTATTACATTATAATTGTAGATTTTATTCCTCTCTCAAATGCAAATTAATCGGGAAGTGGACAAAGACGTTTTTAGAATTTAACTATGAGAGGGCTATGAGAAGGTATTCCATTCCTCTCACTCTTTATTCTCATGCTATGAATTTCAGATAAATTTTATAAACACGTTTAATGTACACTTATATGTAGGTGAAATTTGTTTTTCTGAAAGCCATCACCCATTTGTACGTGGTATTACAGGCAGCCAAAATGCTTCAACGCCATTAGTGTAAAGGATCTCTCCCAATGCTTTCTATTCACATTAACTTTCCAAGCTTATTCTCCAATTGTTGCTGTACTTTTCAGGTATACGTTGGTTTATTGTTATGATTTGCATTCAATTTTCTTTTACCCTTTTGGGTTTGAAAAGATATCTATTTTGCATTATTATCAGATGCATTTAAAACTTTTTATTAAGGTTTATATTTTGTGGATGATTTTAATAATTTTGATCTTTGATTGGGTTTACGGATACAGTCACCAAAGTAGTCAAAGAAGATAGTTGTTTTTTTCCATCTCTTTGTGAAATTTGATTCTTGTTTCCAATGTTAAAGTGGATTGTCTTAAATTTCTAATATCATTATTTTATTTTATTTTTTAGTCAAAAACAAATGGTAAGAATAAAATTTCATGTCCGACAATCTTTCGAATTCAAATGCTTTTTTAGTATCA
Organism: Solanum chilense; assembly: GCA_032847665.1. Classification (NCBI taxonomy): domain Eukaryota; kingdom Viridiplantae; phylum Streptophyta; class Magnoliopsida; order Solanales; family Solanaceae; genus Solanum; species Solanum chilense. The sequence goes on along the minus strand of CM064971.1, from coordinate 61,164,725 downwards.
CTATCATCTTCATAAAAAATCAAAGAAACATAACAAGAAGTTGACTCTCAGATTTTGGGGATCCCATAAGAGCAATACATAACCAATAATTAAGGAACAAAGAGTCAAAACACTACAAACCTACATTTCGAGATATTCCAAATATAGGAAACTTCTTATCAAGCAAAGAATGAAAAGATACTTAATAAATTATGTATATATTCTGACCACAGTACTCGGAAAAATACTTAAATGACTATAAAGAAGTTATATATGCCGACTAACTGTCGTCGTAAGATATATTAGGTCTAATAATTAATTACGTAAATACTATGAAAACTGTAGTCGGGATTTTTTTAATTAATAGACTATTATTTTAATATTTTTGCGAATACTGTAGTCGGTCATTTAGATAGTTTAATGGTCAGGACTAGTTTTATATATTTAGACCACCGTAATTGGTAAAGTATAAATACTTTAGTAGGTAAATATTTTACGACGTTCAATATGCTTACTATTCAAAAATAGTCGGAAAGTCATCCAAAAACTCCATTTTCTACTACATTTTAACTATTTTCCTGTCGGCAACCGATGAATTTCTAGTTGTTCGATAAAGCATAAAAATTATTCAAACATAATAGGTGTTTTGAGACATTACTAATATCTTGTCTCTTCTCACATGAAAATTTTCAGTCACACCCTTTTCACTATATGGAGAATAATTTTAACTATTCGGGGAAAGACTTGGTCTACTAGTTTAATTTTTGTGTGCAACCAGCGTCCAATTTTTAGTTACATTCATGGTTTGAACTTGCAAAACATGCTGCCCAGAATTTTAAGCTTCTTCAACCTCAGAATGTCTCCATTAGTTTGTTCTGACTCTATTAATTATTGGCCTGAACCAACTCGGGCCGCATCAACGTTTTCCCTCTATATTCAATAGTTGTTTGGACACCAATATTACTCGTAACACATCTATTGAGTGTGTATGGCTTTGCTCAGAAGTTACAACAACCAACTGTTCATCAACTTTTTTTTTTCATTTAATATTTCTCTCGCATCACCTTGATACTTTTCACTATTGATAGTACCTTTTGAAGAAACTTCAAATGTATCATCAATTTGTTTGTTATTTTAATTTCATTTCCACATAAAATGACAATTACCTTTTTTCATGATCTCGGTGCTTAATATAATTAGAATACAAAGGTAGATTATCATATACAATCTCCTGAAAAACCTCATTCAACCTACCTGATTTGGAAGCGTATCCATTGGATCATTATAACCTTGACCCTAGTTCTGCCAGGTCTTGGCTTGATTTGACTAGCTTTAGCTATAACTATTGGCTTGATTTGACAACAAAGACTTCTTTACAAACAAATATGGAGGTATAAGTTCGATAAAAAGACTCAAAACCACAACTAATGTCACTTTGTCCTTAGGATTATATCCAATGGACCATGGGAAAACCCTACATGGTTCTCCGGTCCATGGAAAAACTCTCTAAAATGGACACCTTCGAGTTTTTAGTATTCACCATCCGCCTCTCTCGATACATAGAACACAAGCCCAGACATTTCGACTTTCCTTCTCAAATCTAGCTTATGAGATTATATTAGATAAGCAATTTTTGTAGGATTAACTTTGCATATAAATGTGAGAAATCAAAGGAAAGGTATGGCAATTTCAACCAGTCATTATTTTATAATATTATAATCTTTGCGTTATTCTTCAAATGTGATGATATGTTAGTAGTTCATATAGTTGATTCACAAATCACACGAGTCATAAATTGTTATTTTGAAATGGCACAAGTAATATTATTATATAATTATCTATTAAATGTTTATGAAGAAAAAGAGTGATTATGGCATTTAAGGGTATAATCTAGTGATCAATTAAATGAATTCAATCATAATGGTTTAGTAAAATAAAATAAAAATATACTCTACCTCATCTAACTCTCTGCTCATAACTTATTTTTATTTTTATTTTATATTTTTCTTATCTTTTTAAATATGTAAATATATTTTTATAATTTGTTTCGTTCTATTATATAGATCATATAAAAGAAATAAAAATGTTATTAAAAGTTCTGTTGCAACTAAAGTTAAATTTTCTAAAAACGCATGACATGTGCATACTTTTCTTGTTTTTCAGCAAATAATCCGTCCTCGACTAAATAACCTGCCCTTGACTACTTTTTTTTATCTCTAATATCTTCTAGGTGTTTCATATACACTATTTCTTGTTTTCAACAATTCACCTGTCGTTGACTTTTTATTTATTTCTACTCTCTTCTAGGTCTTTCCATTTCTCTATTCTTATTCTTCCATGTCCCAGTAATCTTCACTCTGTTGGAATTCTGTCCCCCAAATTTGCCTAAAGAACATGTATATTCTCTATGTTCTTTTGCATATTAGAGAAATTCTGTTTTGTAAAGAAATTAAAATAATGATAGAATATATTATCGATAAAAACCCCAACTCCTAATGGGTAAAAACCATGACCTACACCTCTATAGGATTTAACTCCACTTCATAAACTCTGAGCCTCAACAAAAGATTACAAACCTATGTAACCAAAGAAATTATAAACTCTAATTCCTAGCGAAGAAATTATAATCTGTAATTCCTTGCTATCAAAGACAAAAAAAACCTAGGTTCATGTCTTCTAACATCCATCAAGTTTCTCCAGCTTGTTGGATGAATCCTACACACACACTTGATAGTAATCAAAACTCTTAATTACAATCTTACAACGTTTTCCTCAAAAACTCGCAACACTCCCCAATAAATCTAAAAACTCTCTCAAACTCTTGATCGTGTTTTTATCTTCTCACTATGTAAGTGTACAGAATTCGTAAATGAACTATTTGTTGTTCATTTTATATTCCTAAGATACTTAAAACAAAAGTTTGAAGAACTTAATAATACACACAAAGTTTAAGAATATTTTCATCAGTAGAAATTTAAAGTAGTAGAGAAACTAGATCAGAAACATAATAGAAAAAATATACGAAATATTTTTCTTAAAGAAGAATTGTTGTTTATCTGGGTTTAAAGAATCTTACTGATTCCAAGAAATTTTGCAGAAACATGAATTTACAAAAGTTTAATGAACTAGTGAAGAACATAAGAACACAATTTAATTCACAACTAAAAAATCTGTAACACATACCAGAATTTTGAAAAACAAAAAGAAGATCAAGCCCACTAAACGCACAGTGTCTCCATTAGGAAATTATTTCCTTCTAGTATCCGAGGTTTGAATTGAAATATTTCCTCCCAGGATAAAATGATGTAAATCACCAGTGTATTGATACCCAAAACGCTAGTGTAAGCGAGCCTTTCAACGATAGTAAAGTACACCTAGAATACTAGATTTAGAAGTAGTAGAAAAGTACAGAAATTGTATTATTAAAATGAGAGCAAATCTCTCAATTTATAGAAACTAAGGGTAGTGAGAGAAGGTTTTTATTATGCCTTATCAGAAAGGTCACAAATCTTTGAAAAGTCATAGTCTTTTGGAAAGGTCATCAGCTTCCATAAAAGTCACAACTTTCCATAAAAGTCGCAACTTTTCGTAAAAGTCACAACTTTTCATAAAAGTCGCAAATTTTCTTAAAATTCACAAATTTTCTTAAAATTCACAAATTTTCATTGAAGTCGCAACCTTTCAAAAAAGTCACAATTATTCATAAAATTCGCGACTCTTGATTTTCCATTCACACATTTAAAACCCAAAAATCCCCACATGAATGGGGAATGACTCCAAGACAAAGAAATGCATAAGTATGTGTACTTTAGAAGCAAGAATTAAATGCATCTCGATAAGTAGGTTTCCCCTTGGAATTTCCGTAGTGAACATATGTCGGATATAATCGGTCAATTTGTAAATGCGATATCTTTGAACCGGTGAGCTTCGGTGTATACCTAGACAACCATATGTAACATAATTAACCCTTTACCGTTTATGGTTCTTACGATTGTGTTCATTTCAGCCATGAACATCTCCTGGTTTCATGAGTGTATAGAGAGATGGGCTTTTGACAATCATCCTCTTTGAAGTGGCTTACTCTTCACACTCACATAGGTGATTTCTAACCGTGTTATCGCGTAAATACACTATTTGGTCAACTCTGCCAAACTTAGCAAATCATTAAAACCATTAAGCTTTATTAACTCATTAACAAGACATAATGTTGTATCCTTGTCCCTGAGCACTATATTCATCATGAGAATGGATTAAGTTTGCTGACAATGACGAATCATCAGACACAACTTTATTTTTCTCCTTTAATCTAGCTCTTGGGATCTCGAGTTTGCTAGATAGAGTTACTGCCATTCTGACTTGTCCTAAGCCATAAATTCATTCCCTTAGATGATTTTTAAACTTTATCTTTAGTTAGACCTTTTTATAAGTGGATCCGACACATTATTCTTTGACTTTACATAGTCAATTCTGATAATTCCACTAGAGAGTAGTAATTTAATGATATCATGTTTATGTCCTATATGACGAGATTTTCTGTTATACATCATGCTCCATCCCATACCTATTACATCTTCATTATAAAAGTGTATGCACACTAATGCTAATGGTTTGGGCCCAAAGAGATTATCTATCAAGAAATTCTGGAGTCTTTCAACTTATTCACCGACCTTATCTTAAGCACCCAGCTCAAAGATCATTATAGAAGTAACGATACATGTTTCTTTTGAAATATTTCCAAGAGGATGCTCCTCTACCAAGAGTAAGTATATATCCACTTGTGGATTTTACTTCATTTGTTCCGTGATCAAATTTGCATCACTATATCCTTTTAATACTGTTGGATATCGTTATAATTCAAGGCATCATTTAAAGTATTGTTTAAATACTCCAAAACTCTATTTATTGTCATATAATGAGTTTTATTGGAATTACTTGTGACCGACTCAGTTTACTAATATAAAATGTTACACCTGATCGCGCACACTTCAAAATGTACACTACACTTTCCAATACTCTAGCACAATCCAATTGTGAATCACTTTCACTTTCACTCTTTCGAAATGTAAAACTCACATTTATTGTAGACTTGACAATATTGACATCCAAATATTTGAACTAGTCAAGTAATTTTTCAATGAATTTAAACTGTGAAAATGTTAAACATTATGCAGTCCAAAGGATTCTTATACATAAGATCGCATCAGCAACTCCCAAATTTTTCATTCCAAGCTTGCTTTCAAGCATATGTTTAGTAGCATTTATGTCATTAGTGTATATATTGATGATCAACATATCACAAATATACAAACAAACATTTACCTTGTAATTTGAATGTGAACACATTTATCAGTTCTATCATTCTTAAATCCATTTGCCAACATGGTTTGGTCAAATTTCTTATGTCATTGTTTTGGGTGCTTGTTTTACTCCATAATGTGACTTAAAATTTTTGCACATTTTCTTTTATTCACCAGGAACCATAAAACCCCCGGGTTGTTTCATGTAAATTTCTTCCTCCAATTTTTCATTTAAGAGAAATGTTTCACATTCATTTGATGAATTTGGAGGTAATATATCACAATAATAATATTAGCATCTGAATTGATACAATTCTAGTTACTGATGAGTATATATATCAACAAGATCAAAACCTTGTTTTTTTTTCCTAATGTATTTGACACAAAGTCTTGTTGTATATTTGTTAATAGTTCTATCAACTTTCATTTTCCTTTTGAGGATTCACTTTGAACCCAAAATTTTATTTCCTGGAGGAAGATCAACCAACTTCCAATAGGATTGCTCAAGGTTACATCAATATCACTATTGATACCACTTGTCGAAAAGGATTTGTCTACACAAGTCACAAGAAATGTTACAAAATCATATTCGAAGGAAGTATATGTCCCTTGACATTTACTACACCTCTGAATCTATTTATTAAGTACATTCTCGTTTTGTTCTTTCCAAGGTCGTTTAGACCTTTCACTAGACTACTCAAGTCTAATTTTACAGTCCACAGTCTTAGGTTTTATTTCAATCCTTTAAGGAATAGGAACTTGGACTTTGGCTAGACACCCTCACACTTTGAAAAATTTCAAGTTGGATTTCCTTCCTATCCATTTATAATATGGAATAGATTTTGTCCTGAACAAACAAAATTGCTTTCTTTATGAAAAGACAATTTTTTTTGTTGTTCCCTTTTGCAATAAGGATTGTTCCTCCACACAGCTTTTATGGTAAACTCGAACTTCTACAAATGCATCCATCATTTCTTTCAACGTTCAATTTTTTTTTTAGATTGATGCGAATAGGGCTGTAGTTTGATGGATAAATACACTTTCCAAACATATTTCTGCACAAGGGGATTCATACTCTCTATTCTTATCACTTCTTATCTTTTTCCCAACTATTTTAAACTTCGATATTATGTTGTCTAGACATTTCTATTGGTTCATCCTTACTATTAAGCAAATAGACAATCTTCTTTTTTTAAATGCAATTGTCAATTAAAATAACGAGATACTTTTTCCCACTACGAGATAGTATTTACTTCATATCACAAATGTCAGTGTAAATCAATTTTAGGGGATTAAAATTCCTTTCAACATATTTATAAGAATGCTCAGCATACTTAGATACCACATAAAACTTGACATTTTTATTTGTTGTACTCAAAGTTAGACAAAACTTCTATGTTGATACGTTTTCCTTACAAGGTTTTGTAATTGACATGCCCCAAGTGTTCTTGTCACAAACATTGACTCAAGCAAGTAAGAACAAATAAAAACATTCAGTTCAAAAAGCTCTTTGCGAGGTAGCTTTTTCTTCACTACTTTTGGTTCCTATTTTTTATAATTTTGTATGATACAAATATTGTTTAGAGTCATCACCTTGTCAAATGTCCTTTTCAGAAGGACCTTTCCATAACTTTGAATGTGATTGTTATAGAACTACCCATGAACATAGTTTCATCGGGTTAAATAAAGGCAATATAGTCCAAATATTACTTTTACAAAAACATAAGAAATGACTATTCACCAATATTCATGCCTACGCAAATACTTTTAATATAATAGACATCTTTTCATGAAAAATAACGAAATTTTAAGCGACACTTTCTTCATAAAAGAACACAATTATTTTGAACATGTATATATATAATTAGACTGTTTCATACTAGTCACACTATATACTAGTAATAGGGAAACCCTAACATGATACAAAAGTATCCTTGAATTTCATATCTTTTGCTCCAAAGTTAAATTAGACAAGAAGCCTAATCATAAGCAAAGAACCCCTACATTTTAAATGTGATATCAAAATTATTTTTCAAGTATTTGAAAATAAATTTTTTCAAATATTTTTCCGTACTCTCAAAATCTCATTGGTAGTATAAAACCTCTTTTGAAAATATTATTCCACAAAAGAATTATCGAGTTTCAATTCTCTTTGACAATCTTTACATAGTGTAAAAGTTCATTCCATAGAGGCATAAAGACACTAACTCTAAGTCGCTGGTCTTTCTCGTCTATCACAAATAGGCATACTACTTAGTATTTAGAACACTAAAAATAAAGACAAAATTTGTACATTTTTTTCTATTTAACAATGAAGTTAATAGAACATAAAAAGTACAACACTGACTTATCATGTGGTTTTCATATTCTTCAAAGCAATTGCAAAGTACAATTTATTCAGAGTAGAAAACAACAAAAGTTTTTTAATCTACAACAATCAGACCCGATCAAATTGACAGAAAGTACAAAACTACCAAGGTTTTTTTTTTAAATTCCAAACAGAATAATACATATTCTTAGATTATCACATAGAAATGTTTTTTTTTTCATTTCAAGTAATCTTCCAACTATAACATTTTGACATACTATTTTATCAAACAATAATATCCAAGTCTCACTCTGCAAACTAGTGAATTTTAAGGGCAACACTATTTCCCAAGACAAATTCATTCTAAAATCATACGATTTTTAGAACTTTTTCCAAAGGCATACATGATAAATACAAATATTGTTAACCTTTAGAAACTTTTTTCCTCCTTAAATGAATAATAAGAAAGTTACATCTTTAATTGGAATACCAAAAAAAAACTTTTTCTGTTACATTCTCACTTCGAAGTTTCTAAACAAATGAATTATGGAGAAGTAATGCATTCATCTTCTACTTCCATGATCAGATTCTCTCAATCAGTAGAATACAAAAAATAATAATAGTATAATAATTTCCTTAAGATTGTTGTTCATTTTATATTCCTTTAATACTTAAAACAAAACTTTTAAGAACTTAATAATCCACAGCAAAGTTTAAGAATATTTTCATAACTAGAAAATTAAAAGCAGTAGAGAAACTAGATCAGAAACAGATTAGAAAAAGTATACAAAATATTTTTCTTAAATAAGAATTGTTGTCAATATGTGTTTAGAGAATCTTACTGATTCCAACAAAATTTGCAGAAACACGAAGTTACCAAAGTTTAATGAACCAGTAAGGAACAGAAGAACATAAATTAATTCACAAATCTAAAATCTGTAACACATACAAGAATTTCGAAAAACAAAAAGTAGATCAAGACCACTGAATGCACAATGTCTCCTGAAGGAGATTATTCCCCTCTAGTATCCGAGGTTTGATTTAGAATATGTCCTTCCAGGATAGAATTAAGTCAATCACCAGTGTATATCCAAAACACAGGTGTCAGCGAGCCACTCGATGAGAGCAAAGTATACTTAGAATACTAGATTTAGAAGTACTAGAAGAAGTCCGAAATTCTATTATTAAAATGAGAGGAAATCTCTCAGTTTATTGAAATAAAGGGTAGTACGAAAAGGTTCTTATTGTCCCTTACCGGAAATTGTCATAAACCTTTGGAAAAGTCACAATCTATTGGTCGTCATCTTTCATAAAAGCCACAACTTTTAATAAAAGGCACTACTTTTCATTAAAGGCGCAAATTTTCATAAAAGTCACAACTTTGCATTAAAGTCACAACCTTTCATAAAAGTCGCAACTCTTCATTTTACATTCACACATTTAAAACCCAGAACAATTGATGTATTTATAGACTTCAAAACTGTACTAAGTCTTTTCAACACAACTTAGTCTTCGCCGCTTTGATGAAACTTCTTTAAACCGAACTTGACTCGAACTGCTTCTCACGTAGGGACTCCTCCTTGCATTCGTCTTTGGAAGGAAATACTTACACACAAATTACCTTAACTGAATAGGAAACTTTATTAATCACTAACTCCTTCTTCTACTTGGTTTCAACTTCCTCTTCTACTTCGAATGTGGAATTTCACGTGGCAAGTTTCTACTTTCTACTTCTTATAGACTTTGGTCTCCTTCTTTACTTTTACTTCCTAGTTTTTCTAATTAATTACGAAAACTATTTTGCCTGCGTACTCCTTTATAAATGGAAATTTTATGTAATGATTGCTTCTCGAAAAAGCAAAACTTACATAGCTTTATAACTTTTAATTCGTGTGGTTGACGTTTCTCCTAATCCTAGTAAGATTCGGTCTCAAAAGCACATGTTGGCGCAACTGCTTTCTTTCATCTATTCCTCTATTTGTCAATTATCAAAATCTTTCTCGTTCTAACGCACTCAAAATTAGAGAGGGCGAGGAAGTATTCAGAAAGGACCAATTCTTTAGATGTGTTGTGCAACTTTAATTATCACTGTAACTTTCGAACCCTTTTCTCCAATTGTTGCAGCAATTTTCATGCATATATATGTAGGTTAATTGTTTTGATTTGCATTCAATATTTTCTTTTACCTTTCAGTATATAAAACTTTTGGTTAAGATTTATATATAGAGATGTGGATGATTTTCAAAGTTTTCTATCTTTGATTGGGTTTGTGAATTGCAATGACAAAACGGGTAAAAAGAAGATAGTTGACTTTTGTCCTTTTTTTTTTCTGAAGCTCGTTCTCGATTTCTGATGTTGAAGTAGACCGATTAAAATTTCTAAAATCAATATTTTTTTATTTTTTTTATTTTTTTTGTTTTATGTGTGAATATATGAAAATCAATCTTCTACAACTAAAATCAAATAAGGTGGAAACACTAAGAAGATGATATACCTAAAACATTGATTTTATTACTTTATTGTCATATCATGTTAAGACCATTCTAAATCTTGTACCAGTAGTATATTTGTTACGTGGATATATGAGTTCATTTTGTCATTTTGATTTCCTAAAATTATTGAAGAGCTTGATTTCTTAATTGGTAAATTAAGAATAGTAGAAGGAAACTATTAGAGAGTTCGATTTATTTAGGTTTTCTATTGAAGTAGCGTCAATATATGTTATAGTGATGATACCAGTTCACACCCAATTTTAACATTCCACGATTCGATTAATTTTTAAGCTTCACAAATATTAAACAATTGGATTTCAAGATTATCTTCCAAGCACTTTTTTGACATTTTTTCATATGGATTATATATCTTTATACTTAAAATATATATCTTTATATAATTTTTCAATTTGAATAAATAGTTAGAAAATCATTTTACCAAAAAAAGAGTTTCAATTAAGTACACAACTTATTTTCTTTCAAACTAGCAATTTTATTAAGATCTTCCTTTTTGAAATAATTATTTTTATTTTGGTAAAGTTAAGAAGCTCGAGTAATTATTTGACTTTATAATCCATCTCATTTCCCTTTGAAACTCTCTTAAGGGACTTTTATTCAGCCCATATTTGGACAATCATATAACCTTTAACCCAAAATTTTGGCCCAAATTCGTTAAACCCATTTCACATTAAGAAACACAAGACCCAATTCGGGATTTGAAAATTTCCTGATTGCCACATTGTTTTCCCCTTTTTTCGACCCAGAGTTTGTGCTATATAAACTCCATCACTCTCACTCTTAGGGGAGGAGTTTTCCCTAACTCTCACTCTTAGGGGAGTAGTTTTTTGAGGCGAGAAAAAGAACAACCAACTAAGTTTTTGGACTTATTTTCGTCGCTAAAATTTTGTTGATTCGCGACAATTTTGAGTTACAGTGGTGTTGGAATTCCTCAAGTCCAGGCTCGAGATCAAGTCGCTGCAAAAAACCAAGTAACACTCGTATTCCTTCCTCATTTGATGTGAAGTGTTGGGTTTAGTTTTTTATAGCGATTATGAATAAATATTTTAGTTCACTAAATAAAAGTCTTTAGATATAACTTCATTAGTTTTAGATCTTGTCTCTTGTTTTGATCTCAATGCGCAAGAATGGAGGTTTAATTTAGATTAATATTTTTAAATTAGGTGATGTTTAACTAATTGCATCAAGTTGTGTTGTTTAGTCTTTTCACTCACTTTTTTTGTTTTTTGAAGATCATTGTTGATAATCACTGTTTAAATTTTGTTTGAAATCTTTGATAGTATCCAGATTCAAATACCGATATTTCTTCCTTGATGTACCTTAATTTAATTATCTTCTCCATCTTGTTTAACTAGAGAGATTTTCCTTGTATGTCTTCCTTTAACATGTGCAAGTTGTGAAATAGTTTCCTTGTGTGTGTCCTTTAATTCTTGCAAACTGTGAAATTTGATCTGATTGATATAATATTCACTTTTCTTTCTTGATTAGATTTGCTCATGATTCACTTGATTCCTGCAACCATCTGCATTGAGAGTATGTGCTTTGGTGACGCATGTCGTTCCTTTCCTACATCAAGTGATTAGTCAGTATATGCATTTCTAATTATTAAAACATTCGATTATGAGTTTAACACAATGTTGTGCGCACCTATTTATGAGATTTGGTATATGAGCTGTTACATTGTCTTTTCCTCTCTTTTATGGCTTTTCTTAGTTATAACGTCTCAATTTCCGCTTTGTTCTTTGGGTGTTTCTACTAATGTGTTGTTTTTGCTTATAAAAATAAGTTATCAGCATTTGTTGAGTTTCTCGAAGATATCATCCTAAGACTCCATAAGATGGAAATAAAGTAGGATTGTACAGGACATTTTCAAATTTAATCATTTATATTCCTTAGTTACCCTAATTAATATGTTATGAAAATGTTTCCTTAATAGCTTGCCCTAATAGGTAAAAATATTTCCTTATACTCATTACTTTTAATGGTGCAGTGTGAAGCAAGGGTGATCAATAATCACTGAAGAAATGTTTGTTTGAATAGATATAAGAAATATTGGAATTGCAGCATGGAGTGATACCTTAGCAATCATGTGCATCAGAGAGACGAATAAACTCTAGAATAATATCGAAACACTTCAAAAAATATATGTATGAATGAGGTGATAGTACCAAAAAAGTGCAATAATTAGTAAGAAGTTCCCTCTTCTTGAAAAAAGGAGAGTAAAGTCAAATAAGTCATTGCCTTTGTTTTCCTCTTCTTCAAAAGGGAACTTTTCCAGGATTTGACTCTTATAGTGGCACTCATTTGATATTATATACAGTTCAAGTGTACATGTATTTTTAAAAGTATTCCATTACAATTGTAGATTTTATTCCTCTCTTAAATGCATATCAATCGGGAATTGGACAAAGAAGTTTTTAGAATCTAACTATGAGAGGGCTATGAGATGGTATTCCATTCCTCTCAGTCTTTATTCTCATGCAATGAATTTCAGAAAAAATTGATAAACACGTTTAATGTACACTAATGTAGGTGATTTTTTTTATCTAAAAGCCCCCACCCATTTGTACGTGGTATTACAGGCTGCAAAAATGCTTCAACTCCATTAGTATAAATGATCTCTCCCAATGCTTTCTATTCCCATTAACTTTCCAATCTTATTCTCGAATTGTTCCTGTGATTTTCAGGTATACGTTGGTTAATTGTTATGATCTGCATTCAATTTTCTTTTATCTTTATGGGTTTGAAACGATATCTATTTTGCATTATTTTTTTGAGGTATTTAAAGATTTTGATTAAGGTTTATATTTTGTGGATGATTTTCAAAATTTTGATCTTTTATTGGATTTTCAAATATAGTGACCAAAGGGTCAAAGAAGATAGTTGTTTTTTCCCATATCTTTGTGAAATTCGATGCTGGTTTCCGATGTTAAAGTGGATTGGCTTAAATTTCTAAAATCATTATTATTATTTTTTTAGTTTGAAACAAAAGGTAGAAATAAAATGTCATGTCCAACAAACTTTCGAATTCAAATGATTTTTTAGTACCACTATCATCTTCATAAAAAAATCAAAGAAACATAAGCAGAAGTTGACTCTCAAATTTTGAGGATCCCATAAGAGCGATACATAACCAATAATTAAGGAAAAAAGAGTCAAAACACTACAAACCTACATTTCGAGATATTCAAAATATAGGAAATTTCTTATCAAGCAAAGAGCATATGAAAGTTTATATGAATATACCAACAAAATATTGGGTAGATAAAATCCTTTTACAATGTTAGGATTAATGGAAACCTTGTTGATGCTTCATATTCTTCTTCAAAGTTGAAGACGCATATGTAGCACCATCAAAGCTTCTCTTTAATCCTGATAGTATCAAATGATTTTACCTACCTAACATTTTGTTGATCAAAGCAGATGTCACGACCCAAAAGCGAGCCGCGACTAGCACCCACACTTACCCTCCTATGTGAGCGAACCAACCAATACAAAACCCAACATTTCAATATAATATCAAAATACAATGCGGAAGACATAAACTCATTAATGAAAATCAATTCAATAACTATTAAAAACTCTATAACTATTATTATCCCCAAAATCTGGAAGTCATCATCACAAGAACATCTATCCTCAATTACTAAAACTAAGAGTATCTAAGAAAACTAAAATAAGTAAAAGCTAGTCCATGCCGGAACTTCAAGGCATCAAGACATGAAGAAGAAGATCCAGTCCAAGCTAGAAGCATTAGCTCACCCTGAAATCCGGTGTAATGAAGACTGGCTAGAGTTGCGGTTGAGTTGAAGACGACGGTACGTTTGCTGCACTCCACAAATAACAAAGAAAGAAACATACAAGTAGGGGGTCAGTACAAAACACAAGTACTGAGTAGGTATCATCGGCCAACTCGAAATAGAAAATAGTATATATCATATAACATCATAAAATCAACTATAATACTCAATCTGTAGCAATATCAATTATCATATCCCTTGGTCACAACACCAAGCACATCAATGAGGACTCACGCCTTCCCATCATACTCATTTGGGAATTAGGTTCATTAAATCGAGTATATAAACATCTTTCAAGATTCATTATCTTTATTTCTCTCATGTCGGTACGTGACACTCCGCTCTATATACTATCCTGGTGTCGGAACGTGACACTCCGATCCATATTCTATCCTGGTGCCGATACGTGGCACTCCGATCCTCATTCTATCCTGGTACCGGAACGTGGCACCCGATCCATATACTATCCTGGTGTCGGAACGTGACACTCCGATCCTCATATACTATCCTGGTACCAGAACGTGGCACCCGATCCATATACTATCCTGGTGTCGGAACGTGACACTCCGATCCTCATATACTATCCTGGTACCGGAACGTGGCACCCGATCCTCTATTTCTATCCTGGTACCGGAACGTGGCACCCGTTCCTCTATTTCTATCCTGGTACCGGAACGTGGCACCCGATCCCCTAATCTCACTACTTTCGTTCATCAAGCCTTCTTTTATCCCAAGGCATCATCATTAATAAAGTAGATTAGGGTTTTTCAAGATTTTGGATTCAATAGCTTCATCATGCTTAATTTATCACAATTATATAATCACATTCATGCAAGCATACAATTAAGCATATAGAAGGGTTTACAATACTACCAACACATATCATTCGCTATTAAGAGTTTACTACGAATAGCATAAACCATAACCTACCTACACCGAAGGTTCGTGATCAAGCAAGCAATTTCCCAAAGCTTTGTGTTTTCCTCTTTGTTTCTCCTCTCTCGATCGTTTCTCTTTCCCTCTCTTTATTCTTTCTATTTTTCTTATTAAAACCCTCTTTATTTTACCCTAATTAGCATATAATTAAGTATAAAAGATGAGGAATTAACCCACTAATTTACTCAAGGTTATCTCTTTTAACCCCCAAGAATTTAAGTTATTAATATTAACCCACGAAATTTATAATTATAGCAGGAATAGTCCAAAACGCCCCCTTAAAACTTAAACAAAAATCCGACCCAGCCTGGGATTACGCAACCTGTGACGGTCCATCATAGCTGTGATGGTCCGTCGCAAAGTTCAGAGACTCAATTTCCTTGAAGAGTCTGTGACGGTCCGTCGTACCCACGACGGTCCGTCTTGGAGGTCCGTCGCAAAGTTCAGAGAGTCGATTTCAGTACCCAAATTTCAGAATTCTATGTTTTTTGGAACGAGACACCCTCGACGGTCCGTCGTGGGTTCCGTCGACTCAGACATTTTTTCCAAAAATAAAATCTACTGCTCAAAACGACTAAACAGGTCTTTACAATAGATACCAATTTACCCATCGTTCGTCCTCGAACGATCACAAGAAGAAAGACAAGGGCGAAAAGGAGTACCTGAATCTGTAAACAGGTGTGGGTATCTTTCTAACATATCAGCCTCCTTCTCCCAAGTGGCCTCTTCAACCGGCCGATTCTTCCATTTAACCTTGATGGATGCAATCTCCCTCGACCTCAACTTGCGGACTTCTCTACCTAAAATAGCAACAGGCTCCTCCTCATAAGTCAAATTCTCATCAAGCAGAACTGAATCCCAATGAATAATGTAGTTTCCATCCCCATGGTATCTTTTCAACATAGACACATGAAATACCGGATGCACTCCTGACAGTCCTGGAGGCAAGGCTAATTCATATGCCACCTCCCCTACTTGCTTAAGTACTTCAAATGGTCCAATATACCTTGGGCTTAGCTTACCTCTTTTACCAAACCGCATCACCCCTTTCATGGGCGAAACCTTCAACAAGACTTGTTCACCCTCCATGAACTCCAAGTCTCTAATCTTTCGATCCGCATATTCCTTTTGCCTACTTTGAGCCGCTAAAAGCTTTTCTTGAATAGATTTCACCTTCTCCAATGAATCCCTCAACAGATCAGTACCCCAAGGTCTAACCTCAAATGCATCAAACCAACCAATGGGAGACCTATATCTCCTCCCATACAATGCTTCGAATAGAGCCATATCAATACTTGACTGATAGCTATTGTTGTATGAAAACTCCGCTAAGGGTAAGAAGTTATCCCAATGACCACCAAATTTTATCACAAATGCACGAAGCATATCCTCCAACACTTGAATCGTTCACTCAGACTGACCATCGGTGTGAGGGTGAAATGTAGTACTAAGATCCAACCTAGTACCTAATTCTTCATGCAATGTTCTCCAAAACTTAGAAGTAAACTGCGTACCTGTATCTGATATGATGGAGAGTGGAACTCCATGCAATCGAACAATTTCTGAGACATAAATTTTGGCTATCTTCTCTGCATTGTAAGTCACCTTGACCGGAATGAAGTGAGCAGACTTAGTTAATCTGTCCACAATTACCCAAATAGAATCAAACTTACCCAATGTCTTTGGAAGACCAACCACGAAGTCTATTGCGATTCTCTCCCACTTCTATTCAGGAATGGGCATTCTCTGAAGTGTTCCTCCGGGCCTCTGGTGTTCATACTTTACTTGCTGACAATTTGGACATTTGGCAACAAAATCCACAATGTCACGCTTCATTCTACTCCACCAAAAGTGTTGCTTTAGGTCACGGTACATCTTGGTTGCACCAGGATGTATAGAATATCCGGAACTATGAGCTTCTGTGAGGATGGTGTGGATCAAATCATCGATGCGGGGTACACATACCCTTCCCTTAATTCTCAAAACACCTTCCTCATCGATTTTTGCTTCCTTAGCCTCTCCTCGCAACACTTTATCCCGAATTCGACTTAGTTTCTCATCATCAAACTGTTTTCCCTTGATCTTGTCAAGAAAAGAGGATCTTGCCTCCACACAAGCCAAAAATCCTCCCTTCTCATTTACTTCCAACCTCATAAGGTCATTAGCAATAATCTGAACTTCTCTAGACAATGGGCGTCTAGAAACTTGCAAGTGAGCTAGACTTCCCATGCTTCCTGCCTTTCTACTTAAAGCATCTGCCACAACATTAGCTTTTCCCGGATGATACACAATAGTGATATCGTAGTCCTTTAGTAGTTCCATCCATCTCCTCTTTCTCAAATTCAAATCTTTCTGAGTATTGACATACTGTAGGCTACGATGATCCGTATAGACTTCACACTTAACCCCATACAAGTAGTGTCTCCATTGCTTTAGTGCAAATACTACCGCGGCCAACTCCAAATCATGGGTCGGATTGTTACGTTCATGCACCTTTAATTGCCTCAAAGCATAAGCAATCACATTGTTCTCTTGCATTAGCACTGCACCCAAACCAGAGTAGGATGCATCACAATAAACGATGAAATTCTTACCCTCTACTGGCAAGGTAAGAATTGGTGCAGTAGTCAACAAGGTCTTAAGTTTCTGAAAGCTTTCCGCACATTCATCCGACCATACAAATGGAACATTCTGCTTAGTCAAGTTCGTCAATTTGGAAGCAATAGAAGAGAATCCCTTGACAAATCGGCGGTAGTAGCAAGCTAAACCCACAAAGCTCCTTATTGCTGACACATTAGTAGGTCTTACCCAAAATCTTCACTGTCTCATTCTTAGAAGGATCCACCATCACTCCATCCTTATGAACCACGTGCCCCAAGAAAGACACTGAATCTAGCCAAAACTCACACTTGGAGAATTTGGCATAAAGCTGTTTCCTCCTCAACAACTCTAATACCATTCTCAAATGCTCCTCATGTTCCTTCTTACTCTTTGAGTATATCAGTATATCATCAATAAATACGATCACAAAGAGATCCAGATATGGCTTAAAAATCCCGTTCATCAAGCTCATGAAAGCAGCAGGGGCATTCGTAAGACCAAAAGACATTACCACAAATTCGTAATGCCCATACCTAGTTCGAAAAGCAGTCTTTGGCACATCCATTGCCCGTATTTTCAATTGATGATAACCGGATCTCAAGTCAATCTTAGAGAAGACACAAGCACCTTGTAACTGATCGAAAAGGTCATCAATGCGAGGAATGGGATACTTGTTCTTAATAGTTACCTTGTTCAACTGCCGGTAGTCTATGCACATCCGAAAACTCCCATCCTTCTTCTTCACAAATAACACCGGAGCACCCCAAGGAGATGCACTTGGTCTAATAAAGCCTTTGCTTACAACTCTTGAAGTTGGGCCTTTAACTCTCTTAACTCCGCGGGAGCCATTCTATAGTGGTGGTATAGAAATGGGGCGAGTACCCGGTTCCAGATCAATGCAAAAGTCGATATCCCTATCCGGTGGCATACCAGGAAGTTCTGCAGGGAACACATCCAAAAACTCACGGACTATCGAAACCGACTCAATTGAAGGTACTTGGGTAGTGTCATCCCTGAGATGTGCCAAAAAAGCTAAACACCCTTTGCTAACCATTCTCTTAGCACGAAGAAAGGAGATGATACGAACCGGAGTGGAAATGTAGTCACCCTCCCACACTAACGGATCTGTCTCAGGCTTGGCTAACGTCACAGTATTAGCATTACAATCCAAGATCGCAAAATTCAGAGAAAGCCAAGTCATACCAAGAATTACATCAAAATCAACCATTTCTAAGATAACCAAGTCTACATAAGTATTGCTCCCCACGAAAGTCACCAGACAAGACCTATATACTTTTTCAACTATCACAGACTCACCCACCGGAGTAGAAACACGAATAGGCATGTCGAGCAATTCACAATGTAAATTAAGACCAGTAGCAAATGAGGAAGATACATATGAAAATGTGGAGCCAGGATCAAATAATACAGAAGCCATACAATCACAAACCAAAAGATTACCTGTGATAACAACATCAGATTTCTCCGCTTCAGATCTCCCAGGGAAAGCGTAACAATGGGCCCTATCACCAGTCTGTCCGTTGCCCCTACCATGTTGTGCTGTAGTGGCCCCAGTTTGCCCGTCACCCCGGCCATTTTAGTGACCACCATTACCTCGGCCACCACGCCCTCCAGAATAACGGGCTCTACCATGACCACCTCTACCTCTAGCTATTGGGGGTCTATAACTCTGTTTTGGACAATACCTCTTAATGTGTCCAGTCTCCCCACATCCATAACACTCTCTGGATTCAAGCATAGGTCTCTCGGAGAAGTGTTGACCAATCTGAGGTGGGCCCCCAACTACAGTCTGTAGTGAAGACTGAATTGGTCGGACTGAGTAACCTCCTGAACCCTGTCCTCTACAGTAAGAACCATTAAACTCGCCTCCCTTTCGAAACCTTTTTGATGTCGATGCCATGGTGAAGCCATCTGGCTTCACTCCTTCCACCTCTATCACGAAGTCTACCACTTCTTGAAAGGATTTTGCCGTAGCCGCTACCTGTAAGGCTGAAATCCGCAATTCTTACCTCAACCCCTTCACAAAACGGCGAATCCGCTCTTCTAGACTGAAACAAAGTTGGGTGGCATACCTGGATAATGCACGAAACTTAGCCTCATATGCAGTAACCGACATCCTACCTTACTCTAGGCTCAAGAAGTTAACTCTTTTCCTATCCCTCAAAGTCCGGGGGATATACTTCTCCATAAACAAGCTAGAGAATGATGCCCAAGTCATTGGTGGTGCCTCTGTTGGTTGACACTCAACATGTGACCGCCACCA
Organism: Solanum chilense; assembly: GCA_032847665.1. Taxonomy (NCBI): domain Eukaryota; kingdom Viridiplantae; phylum Streptophyta; class Magnoliopsida; order Solanales; family Solanaceae; genus Solanum; species Solanum chilense. Next base: position 61,145,010 of record CM064971.1, on the reverse strand, counting down.
CATTTTTTGCGTTCCCTTGAAACTGATAAGTCACAAACTCAACACCAAACCGTTCTACTATACCCATCTTGTGTAGTAGATCATGACAGTCAACCAGAAAATCGTAGGCATCCTCTGATTCAGCACCCTTCAAGACTGGAGGTTTCAATTTCAAGAACTTACAGAAAAGTTCATGCTGATCGTTTGTCATTATAGGCCCTGTAGTCAGACGAGGAAACGTGCCTATTTCCCATGAGGCATCCATGCGGGGAGCCACAGTAGCCGCATGTTGTACCTCCGGAACCTAAGGTGCTGGTGCAGAAAACACTGGAGGTGTCTGGCCTTGATCAGATAACCCGCTAAGATAAGCAAGAACCTGATTAATCATCTCTGGGGTAGGTTGGGGTGGTAATTCCTCATTCTGCACTTGTTCATTCTCCCCTTCCTCACCCTCTCTTACTACTTCCTCAGTCGGTGGAGGAGTCACCGCCCTTGTATCAGATGGGCTAGGTGCTTGTCCTCTTCCTCTAGAGGACGTCCTCCCACAACTTCTTCCACGGCCACTCGCCACTACTCCTCTTCGAGCTACAGCCCCAGTGGCTGGCTCAGACGCTTCTTGTCTTGCCGGTGTTGGTGTTGGCGCAGTCGTTGCTCTAGTTCTAACCATCTGCGAAATAGAGTGAAGATGGTCAGATACCAATTTGTATCACCTGGATACCAATTGGATCCAAGTAATAGCACGAAAGAAAGAAAGAAAGAATGGAATTTTCCTAAAGTCTTAAAGCCTCTCAAAGAAAAGTAAAGGCGTCCCCCTACCGTTCCTTAAGACTCTACTAGACTCGTTCTTATGTGATGAGACCAACGAACCTAATTCTCTGATACCAAGTTTGTGACGACCCAAAACCGATCCGCGACTGGCACCCACACTAACCCTCCTATGTGAGCGAACCAACCAATACAAAACCCAACATTTCAATATAATATCAAAATACAATGCGGAAGACTTAAACTCATTAATGAAAATCAATTCAATAACTATTAAAAACTCAATAACTATTATTATCCCCAAAATCTGGAAGTCATCATCACAAGAACATCTATCCTCAATTACTAAAACTAAGAGTATCTAAGAAAACTAAAATAAGTAAAAGCTAGTCCATGCCGGAACTTCAAGGCATCAAGACATGAAGAAGAAGATCCAGTCCAAGCTAGAAGCATTATCTTACCCTGAAATCCGGTGTAATGAAGACTGGATAGAGTTGCGGTTGAGTTGAAGACGACGGTACGTTTGCTGCACTCCACAAATAATAAAGAAAGAAACATACAAGTAGGGGGGCAGTACAAAACACAAGTACTGAGTAGGTATCATCGGCCAACTCGAAATAGAAAACAGTATATATCTGATAACATCATAAAATCAACTATAATACTCAATCTGTAGCAATATCAATTATCATATCCCTTGGTCACAACACCAAGCACATCAATGAGGACTGACGCCTTCCCATCATACTCATTTGGGAATTAGGTTCATTAAATCAAGTATATTAACATCATTCAAAATTCATTATCTTTATTTCTCTCGTGTCGGTACGTGACACTCCGCTCCATATACTATCCTGGTATCGGAACGTGACACTCCGATCCATATTCTATCCTAGTGCCGGAACGTGGCACTCCGATCCTCATTCTATCCTGGTACCGGAACGTCGCACCCGATCCATATACTATCCTGGTGTCGGAACGTGACACTCCGATCCTCATATACTATCCTGGTACCGGAACGTGGCACCCGATCCATATACTATCCTGGTGTCAGAACGTGATACTCCGATCCTCATATACTATCCTGGTACCGGAACGTGGTACCCGATCCTCTATTTCTATCCTGGTACCAGAACGTGGCACCCGATCCTCTATTTCTAACCTGGTACCGGAACGTGGCACCCGATCCCCTAATCTCACTACTTTCGTTCATCAAGCCTTCTTTTATCCCAAGGAATCATCATTAACAAAGTAGATTAGGGTTTTTCAAGATTTAGGATTCAATAGCTTCATCATGCTTAATTTATCACAATTATATAATCACATTCATGCAAGCATACAATTAAGCATATAGAAGGGTTTACAATACTACCAACACATATCATTCGCTATTAAGAGTTTACTACGAATAGCATAAACCATAACCTACCTCCACCGAAGGTTCGTGATCAAGCAAGCAATTTCCCAAAGCTTTGTGTTTTCCTCTTCGTTTCTCCTCTCTCGATCGTTTCTCTTTCCCTCATTTTGTTCTTTCTATTTTTCTTATTCAAACCCTCTTTCTTTTACCCTAATTAGCATATAATTATGTATAAAAGATGAGGAATTAACCCACTAATTAACTCAAGGTTATCTCTTTTAACCCCCAAGAATTTGAGTTATTAATATTAACCCACAAAATTTATAATTATAGCAGGAATAGTCCAAAACGCCCCCTTAAAACTTAAACAGAAATCCGACCCAGCCTGGGATTACGCAACGTCTGACGGTCCGTCGCAAAGTTCAGAGACTCAATTTCCTTGAAAAGTCTGTGACGGTCCGTCGTACCCACGACGGTCCGTCCTGCAGGTCCGTCGCAAAGTTCAGAGAGTCGATTTCAGTAACCAAATTTCAGAATTCTAAGTGTTTTGGAACGAGACACCCTCGACGGTCCGTCGTGCCCATGACGGTCCGTCATGGGTTCCGTCGACTCAGACAGTTTTTCCAGAAATAAAATCTGCTGCTCAAAACGACTAAACAGGTCGTTACAGCAGATAAGTGTTTGTGTGGTCTTTCCTCTCTAAGAAGTTTCCCAAACTTGAAATGTTTTGATATGAATGCATGTAGTGATTTAACCCTTTTTTTCCTTACAGGGTCATTTTTCTTACTTTTTTGGTTTCTCAATAATCTGAGAGTTGACTTCGTGTTATTTTTTTTTTGGTTTTCGATGAAGATGGTATATAGTTATAATGAAGAATCATTTGAACTCAAATGTTTATCGGACACTACATTTGATCACCTCGAAGAAGGTTAAGCAAGAAAATTTTATATAAAGCATGTCTGAGGTGCAGTTTATAAAGATTTTAATAGCCAACTCCCTGGTGTTGGAGAGAATGCTAATAGATCGATAGTTTCTTGATCAAGAACTACGTGATACAAGATTAATTTTAAATTGAAATCTCAAAAAAAAATTCATTTGCATCACCTAAAGCAAAAAATGTCTAAATAGATTGAAGATGATCTCAATCTTTTGCTTAGAAGTTTAAAATCAAAAGGGAGAAAGAGATGTTTATTTAGTATTATCAAAAGTGACTCTATGGAACTATCGAGATGGGTAAAATAGTGATTTAGTAAAAGTTTCCAAAAGTGACCTTTCGGGTCATTACGTTATCCACCACTAAAACCATGTTCGTCCTCGAACACATAGAAGAAGAAGGACGAATAGACAACGTTATCAAAGCTCAGTTATGACCTACCAGTCGGTGTTCGTCTTTCCAAGTGAGCTCTTCCTTAAGACCATTAATCAAGATATACTACAAAGAACTGAACTTCCGAATATAACTTTTATCAATCCACAAAATAACCATTGAACTCAATCTAAACTGAAACACTCTGAACAATAACATAATCACCATGATGATTTTTTTTCCAGAAAACCACTATCAATTTATGATCAATACAACCTACCACCGAAGTGGAATTGAACTAACCACCACATACTCATAATGAATAAATCATGATAGATTTTATTAAAATTCCCTTTCACAATACAATATTTTTTAGAGTTTAAGGTATAAGAATTTGACTTTAGATATTGAGTACTTATTAAGGCATAATCAAACTTATCTAACCCGTATGAGGAAATGATAAAGTAAACACCCAACAAGCGATACACTTAAAATGTAGAACCTCTAACAACACTCTTAGACAATTATAAATCTTCAAATATCTTATATAAGTTGTCATAGGCAAGGTCATGCATGTAGACTCATTAGTATACTTTAACTATTCACTTACGTTTTGAATAAAAATTGAATACTTATTAGACTTACTTCAGGTGATGCTTGAACTTTTAAACTTAATGATATTGAATGGAAATTTCAATGATTAGGAATGTATTTGATGTTTGATTTTATTGTTCAATTTTCACGAATGAATTGTAGTATAATTTAACTGATGGTGTATGAAATAAACAATTTTTTATTAATAAAAATGCAATTTTTTTTACCACAGTAATCAGCAAAATGACCAAACTTTTTCAAAAATTTAATATTCTCTTCTATAGCAACCGGAGAGTACCTAAATAATTATTTAATAAATTATTGATATATTCTGACCTCAATACTCAGAAAAATACTTAAATTTATAAATAAGTTATATATGCCGACTTACTGTTGTCGCAACATATATTAATTCAAATATTTAAGTTCTTAAATACTACGACAACTGTAGTTGGGATTTTTTAAAATTAATAAACTATTATTTCAATATTTTTGTGACTACTGTAGTCAGTCATTTAGATAGTTTAATGGTCAGGACTAGTTTAATATATTTTCTGACTACCGTAATCGGCTAAGTCTTAGTACTGTAGTTGATAAATATTTTATGACATTCAATATGCTGACTACCAAAAAATAGTCAGCAAGTCGTCGAAAAACTCCATTTTCTACTACATTTTAACTATATTTGTGGTCGTCAAACGATGAATTTCTAGTAGTTCGATAAAGCATAAATGTTATTTGAATATAATAGGTCTCTTGAGACATTACTTATATCTTGTCTCTTCTCACTGCATGAAAGTTTTCAGTCATACCCTTTTCACTACATGGAGAATTATTTTGACTAGTCGGGGAAAGACTTGGGCGACTAGTTGAATTTTTGTGTGCAACCAACATCCAACTTTTAGTTACATTATTGGTTTTAACTTGAAAAACATGCTGCTCAGAATTTTCCGCATCTTCAACATCAAATGTCTCCATTAGTTTTCTTCCTTACTCCATTAATTTTTGGCATGAACCAACTCGCGGCACATCAACCACAACTGTTGATGTTTTCCCTCTCTATTCAGTATTTGTTTTAGACACCAATATTACTCGTAACATATATATTGAGTGTGTATGATTTTTCCAGAAGTGGCAACAACCAATTGTTGATTAACCTTTTTTTTCATTTAATATTTCTCTCGCATCACATTGATACTTTTCACTATTGATAGTACCTTTTGAAGAAAATTCAATTTTATCATCAATTTGTTTGTTGTTTTAATTTCATGTCCACATCAAATGACAGTTATATTTTTCATGATATCGGTGCTTAAAATAATTATAATACAAAGATTGGTTATCATATACAATCTCCTGAAAAATCTCATTCAACTTACCATATTTTCCATCCTCAAACTGCAATCTTATATGATTTGGAAGCTTTTCCATTAGATCATGTATAACCTTGACCCTATTTGTGCTTGGTCTTGGATTATTTGAGTAGCTTTATCTATAACTAATAGGTTTCCATCTGCCGATTGTAATGACCTGTTTAGTGGTTTTGAGCAGCAGATTTTATTTCTGGGAAAACTTGCTGAGACGACGGATTCCACGACGGACCGTCATGGGCACGACGGACCGTCGAAGGTGTCTCGTTCAAAAACACTTAGGAATTCTGAAATTTGAGTGCTGAAATCGACTCTCTGAACTCTGTGACGGACCTGCAGGACGGACTATCACAGATACGACGAACCGTCGTGAGCCCCCGTTTCAAAACACTTCAACTCTTGAAAAGTTGGTACTGGAAACAATTCTCTGGACGTCGTGACGGAAGTGCAAGGCGGACCGTCGTGGGTACGATGGACCGTCACAGACTCTTCAAGGAAATTGAGTCTCTGAAGTTTGTGACGAACCTGCAGGACGGACCGTCGCAGGCACGACGGACCATCACAGGTTGCGTAATCCCAGGCTGGGTCGGATTTCTGTTTAAGTTTTAAAGGGGCGTTTTGGACTATTCCTGCTATAATTATATATTTCGTGGGTTAATATTAATAACCCAATTTCTTTGGGGGATAAAAGAGGTAACCTTGAGTTAATTAGTGGGTTACTATTGTCATCTTTTATACTTAATTATATGCTCATTAGGGTAAAAGAAAGAGGGTTTGAATAAGAAAAATAGAAAGAACAAAGAGAGGGAAAGAGAACGATCGAGAGGGAGGAAAAACGCAGCTTTGGTAATTTTCTTGCTTGATCACGAATCTTCGGTGGAGGTAGGTTATGGTTTCTATGATATTCGTAGTAAACTCTTAATAGCGAATGATATGTATTGGTAGTATTGTAAATCCTTCTATATGCTTAATTGTATGCTTGCATGAATATGATTATATAATTGTGATAAACTAAGCATCATGAAGTTATTGAATCCAAAATCTTGAAAGAAACCCTAATTCACTTGTTAATGATGATGCCTTGGTATAAAAGAAGGCTTGATGAATTACATAATGAGATTGATGATGCCTTGGTATAAAAGAAGGCTTGATGAATTAGGGGATCGGGTGCCACGTTCCGGGACCAGGATAGAAATAGAGGATCATGTGCCACGTTCCGGTACCAGGATAGAATGAGGATCGGAGTGTCACGTTCCGACACCAGGATAGTATATGGATCGGGTGCCACGTTTCGGTACCAGGATAGAATGAGGATCAGAGTGTCACGTTCCGACACCATGATAGTATATGGATCGGGTGCCACGTTCTGGTACCAGGATAGAATGAGGATCGGCGTGCCACGTTCCGGCACCAGGATAGAATATGGATCGGAGTGTCACGTTCAGACACCAGGATAGAATATGGATCGGAGTGTCACGTACCGACACGAGAGGAATAAAGATAATGAATCTTGAAAGATGTTAATATACTCAATGTAATGAACCTAATTCCCAAATGAGTATGGTATTGAGGCTTGAGTCCTCATGGATGAACTTGGTGGTACATATTAATGATTTAGTACTTGTTGTTGCTACATGTTGAGTATTGTAGTTTATTTATGATATTATCTGATATATACTGTTTTCTATTTTGAGTTGGCCAATGATATCTACTCAGTACTCGTGTTTTGTACTGACCCCTACTTGTATATTTCTTCCTTGTTATATGTGGAGTGCAGCAAACGCGCCGTCGTCTTCAACTCTAGCCAGTCTTCATCAAGCCAGATTTCAGGGTGAGCTAATGCTTCTAGCTTGGACTGGATCTTCTTCTTCCAGTCTTGATGCCTTGAACTTCCGGCATGGACTAGCTTTTATTTATTTTAGCTTCTTAGAATACTCTTAGTTTAGTAATTTGATCATAGATGTTCTTGTGATGATGACTTCCAGATTTTGGGGATAATGAGTTATAAATTTTAGAAGTTTATTTAATTGATTTTTATTAATGAGTTTAAGTCTTCCGCATGAAATCTTGATATTATATTGAAATGTTGGGTTTTGTATTGGTTGGTTCGCTCACATAGGAGGGTATGTGTGGGTGCCACTCGCGACTCGATTTGGGTCGTGACACCGATGCAATAGACAACAAAGACTTCTTAACAAACAAATCTAGAGAGATAATTTAGATAAAAAGAATCAAAACCACAACTAGCGTCGTGTTCTCCTTAGGATTATATCCAATGGACAATGAAAGAACCATACATTGGTTCTCTTGTCCATGGAAAAACTCTCTACAATGGACACCTTGGAGTTTCTAGTGTTCACCATCCACCTCTCTCGATACATATAACACAAACCCAAACATATCAATTTTTCTTCTCAAATCTATCTTACGAGATTATCTTAGATATGCAATTGTTGTTGGATTAACTTCGCATATAAATGTGAGAAACCAAAGGAAAGGTATGGAAATTTAAACCAATCATTATTTTATATTATTATAATCTGTGTTATTCTTTAAATATGATGATATATTAATAGTTTATATAGTTTATACACAAATCACACTAGTCATAAATTGTTATTTTGAAATGGCACAAGTAATATTATTATATAATTATCTATTAAATGTTGATAAAGAAGAAGAGTGATCCAAGCATTTGAGGGTGTAATCTAGTGATCCCTCATTCAGCTTACTTCCATCCTCAAACTGCAATCTTATATGATTTGGAAGCTTTTCCACTAAATCAAGAATAACCTTGACCCTAGTTGTGCCGGATCTTGGCTTGATTTGAGAAGCTTCATCTATAGCTATTGGCTTAACATATGCTGATTCTATACACAACAAAGACTTCTTTGCAAACAATTCTGGAGAGATAAGTTCGATAAACAGAATCAAAACGACAACCAACGTCGTTTTCTCCTTAGGATTATATCCAATGGACCATGGAAAAACCCTACATTGGTTATCCTGTCCATGGAAAAAATTCCTCTACAGTGGACACCGTTGAGTTTTTAGTAGTCACAATCCACCTCTCTCGATACATATAATACAAACCCGAACATATCAACTTTTCTTCTCAAATCTAGCTTACGAGATTACCTTACATATGCAATTATTGTTGAATTAACTTCGCATATAAATATGTGAAATCAAAGGAAAGGTATGGCAATTTCAACCACTCATTATTTAATAATATTATAATCCTGGCGTTATTCTTCAAATGTGATGATATGTTAGTAGTTTATATAGTTGATTCACAAATCACACGAGTCATAAATTGTTATTTTGAAATGGCACAAGTAATATTATTATATAATTATCGATTAAATGTTGATAAAGAAGAAGATGATTCTACCATTTAAGGGTGTAATCTAGTGATCAATCAAATGAATTCTATTATAACGGTTTAATAAAATAAAATAAAAAATGTACTCCACCTCATCTAAATCTCTGCTCTTAACATATTTTTATTTTATTGTTATATTTTTCTTATTTTATTTTAAAATATGTAAATATATTTTTAGAATTTCTTTCCTACTTAAGTATAGATCATATCAAAGAGACAAAAATGTTACTTAAAAGTTTTGCTGCAAGTAAAGTTAACTTTTCTAAAAATGCACAACATGTGTACATTATTTCTCATCTTTCAGCAAATAATCTGTCGTTGACGAAGTAACCTGTACTTGACTACTACTTTTCTTTCAACTCTCTTCTAGGTATTTCATATAAACTATTTCTTATTTTCAACAAATCACATGTTGTTGACTGCTTTGTTTTCTACTCTTTTCTAGGTCTTTTTGTTTCTCCATTCTCATTCTTCCATGTCACTGTTATCTTCACTCTGTTGGAATTCTGACACCCAAATTTGCCTAAAGAAAATGTATATTGTAAATGTTACTTTGCATATTAGAGCTGTTACGTTTTCTAAAGAAAATAAAATAATGACAGAATACATTATCGCAAAAACCCCAACTCATAAAGGGTAAAAACCACGACCTACACCTCTAGAGGATTCAACTCCACTTCATAAACTCTGTGCCTCAACAAAAGATTACAAACCTATGTAACCTAAGAAATTATAAACTCTAATTCCTAGTTAAGACTCACCCAGGTAAGATATAAAGAGACAGCTCATACAATCTCTTCAATACCCACCTTAGTGATCTTTAAGACTACTAAATATAAGCATACTTCATTTCATTTAACAAGTCAAAATCTATTACTTATGGTACTAGAGGAAACACACAGATATTCAAGAGCTTCACATGAAGACAATCCTCCAAGACAACCCCCAAGCTACACTTTATGAAATGTGAAAGTAGCATTCCATACTACTAATTCCACTTAATGCCCCTTAGGATTCACCCTAGACTAGACACATCACATTCATCATTTACATAAATTCATCAAATTTATACATAATATCAATATGCTTCAATAACATTAGACATAGAGTCAACTTACTTCATTAACATCATGTACTAACCCATCATACATTTTCATATAAGGACACACCAAGACTTCTTCCAAATGTCTACTAGTGGAATGGATAGATAGCATCCCATTCCACCACCTACCCTAATTAGTACACCCTTAAGAAGACTTAGTTCATTTACATTCATTTGTGGGGGCTAGATTTAACCAACATAGACCATGAAGGCTAGGTATGGAATCTCGGTATTAACCCCTACCGATGAAAGATCCCCTCTTGCCTTCGGTAGGGTCATTCTCTTGACCTTTACATGGATCTCCAATAGCTAAACTATGTGGGTGGATAGTAAGGGGATAAGGAGATTGCTTATAAATAATTCATATCAACTCACGAAGAGTACTCTTTCAGAAGCTACATTGGATACAACATCTCTACTCACGAGGAGAATCCACCCCTTCATCAAATCCTCTCGGTGCTAAGCATAAGTTCCTAAAGAGTTCTAGACATTAATTACATTCATTAGCTATAGGTTAAGGGATTACAAAGTACTACATTGTAACTCACGAAATGTACTAATCTCTAGAGGTTACTAATACTACATCTCAAGTCATGAAGAGTATACAACCTCCAACATTTCTTTGGAAAACTCTTGGGAATAGGGAGGTTGCTACTGAACACTTCATCTCAACTCACGAAGAGTGTCCACCCCAAAATCCTCCTTCTTTGTTAACTAGATTTCTTAGGAATAGTATGGTTGGTGTTAGACACTTCATCTCTACTCTTGAATGATGTCTACCCTAGAATCCCCCATTTTAATTAATTAACTTCATTCATTCATTCGAAGTGTGTGGGAGAGTATATGTGAGAACACTATTCACATAACAACCATATTAAGAAATTTGACTTTTACACAATCATGCTACAATAATCATAATTCAAACACTATCATGCTTCACATTCATATTATACCTCAGTTAGACAGCGCATCTTCAAGACACATATTGACAGCTTCACAGTAGAACTTGTTGACACCCAATTTTGCACCTACATAACATGAATTAATAATCGAGTTTCTTAATTCTAAACAATTTGAAATAATTATATTTTATAAAGTTTAAAATGTTTTTAAGTTATTTTAGATTAATCCCATTACTTTTATAATTTTAAGATAATATATATGATTAACATAATTATATATATGATTAGTATAATTTATGATTACTCGAAAATCGTCTCGAAAGATTTTACTTTGTTTAAATATTTTACTAGCTAGTTTAGTTATATAATATTTTGCATTTCATTCTATTTTTTTTCTCGCTATTTATATATTCTTTAAACATATCTTTTATCTATTTTTCAAGCTTTTTTCTTAGTATTAGTTGAAAGAAAAATTAATCGTTGATTTTTATCGCCTCTTCTCAAAAAAATTCTTCCAATATTTTTTCTCTGTTCTCCCAAAAATATTTTGGCCCCTTTATCGCTTAAACTTCTTCAAAAAAAAACAAATAAAAGTCAGAAAAAGGCTTAAATAGAGGAGATTTTTTGGGGAAATGGATGGAAATCTGGACCAATTCAAAAATTACAATGCATGCACTAATATGGCATAATGCATAAAATCATGATAAACGGACATTTGTATCACAATATGCACTTTTATATTAAAACTTCATATGTAAGCATAACGACAACATTTAAACACCAAACATCATATTTAATACACATTCTAAAACATACTCAATTTATAGCACCTTACATTGACTTCAGAGTAACTTCACATAAAACTCATGTATCATGAGATAAGATCAATAATACATCAAAATAGATAAGCACAGTCACATGATGGTCTTGGATAAGACCTAAGGAGTCACATAATAACATCTTCAAAGCCTAATCGTGCAATGTCTAGATAATGTCCAATTCTACAACCTAAAATTCTTAGAACTTATCCAATACTAGCATGTATCCCACATAATGAGAAAAGGGAAATATCTTACATAGACACTAGTATCTTAGCATGGAATCCGGAGTCAATCCTACTTTGATAAAGGGTGTTCTACTTCCCAAGGGTAGAACTAGGACACAACCCATGAAGGAACATGGTTAAGGAATATGAAGGGTTTCTTTGTCCTGCAATGTCATCTTATTTAGAGTGACTGTCCAAGACATACTCACTCGGTGATAGCATTTGTTCTAATAGTGTAGTTCACATAAAGAAGTATATGAAGAGGTTCTTATCTAGTTCACCACAAAATCATAACACCTTACCAAAGAGGTCCCCTATACTCACATAAATCAACTAGGAGAACTCGTGGCTAGACTTCACATATACACTTAAATCATCATGACCTTCATAATAATCACATAATCAAGTTATAACATGATAAAATCATAATATATAAATTAAGGTCAATGCGGCCACATTGTTTCAAAATTCATTGAGTAATGTCGACGAGGCCACATAGTTCACAAGTATAGCACATAAGCACAACTACCATAAGTAGACCATACCAATCATCATCATAGTTTTATACTATACTACACATTATAGATAGATTTATGGAAGCATACCATCTATCCAATCTCACAACTTCAATCCATAGTTACATCACCCAACACAATACTCAAAGTCTCTTACCAATAGTCATGATCACAGATTCAATCCAATAATCGTAATATACAATGAATTCAAAGGAATTAAATATAAATTAATCAATTTAGTACAGCCTAAGTATGATTATAATATAATTATTTCATAATACAACAGCCCGAAACAAACCACATATGAAATCATTACTATACAGACATGATCAATTCACCCATATTATAGTAAAAATGTGAAATTCATGGTTTGCATGGGTTCATGAAGATTTTAGGTTAAAATAATAAAACTAACATCAATTAAATAATAATACAATTATTCAAAACGTTTATGCAAGAACGCATACCTAGGTCACAAGTTAGAAGTTAATCTTTTGAGACAACTTTGGAAAACCATTTTGAAGATTTTAACCTTGAATAAAAGAGATTCAAGAATGAAAATCATTCGTTAATTTATTCTAGACAACAAAAATTGAGAGTTATTGATGGAGAAATCAGCCTTCAAGCTCCAATCTTCCTTCAAGATTCAATGGTGTTCTAGAGAGTTCTTTAGAGGTCTAGGGGTTATGATTTTATATAATGACTTGAATAGGGATTCTAGACTTATAAATCTACATAAAATACCATAAATGACCTTAATAAACCCTCAAAATATTTTTAGGAAGTCTAGGTGAAAATCCCAAAATGCCCTTGGGCTGGCCGAGACACCTCAGAAAAATACACGTGCCATCGACGGCCGCTAATCGACGCCCCGTAGCCCAACCAATGGACCGTCCTGTTGTTCCATAGTTTCGGTCAGAGACTGGACAAATGGGAGAACAAGCTCCCAAGCCTATGTTCAACCTATTCCCACAACCTACGGTGCGTCGGCCAGCGTACTGGGTGTCGATTTCCATCCGTAGGTGAGGCTGTTTTTGACAGCTCTTGGCTAGGAGTTGGGTCCTCCTCAAGAACCCCTTGGTTGGTCCTTGTGGAGTTTTTCCCTGACGTTTCCTAACTGAATATACTCGTACACATTTTAAATACTTTTCACATCAATTTCATCCCAAACAAACACGTAAAACTTGACGAAACATACTAAGACACACAAGCAAGATTTAAGGCAAACCTTTCGAACGTCATGGACGTTCTTGGACGTTTGACCTCCAAACTTCACAAAAATTTAGACACTGCCTCCTAAAACTGTTACAAGTCATTTTTGTACTTACAATGTCTTTACACAAGTGTTAGGCTCTAGTTACAACTAAGTCATTTTAGAGGTATTAAATGCACTTTACAAAGGATCTTAGCAAGAGCTAGATACACAATACTAAGCCAATGATCAATCCATACCAATGATCAGCAACATACAATATGAATATCATTATTATAAGGAAGCATAAAAACAATTTTATCGTGATCTATACATAATTCAAAAGCCCAATATAATCTACACAAAAATTCTACAAAATGAAGCGATGATCAATTCACCCAAATTAGAGCCAATAATAGGAATTTATGTGATGCATGGATTCATAGAGTTTTTTTTAATATTCAAACATTAAAGTAACCTCAACTATATAATAAAACATTTATTTAAACCTTTCATGCAAGAACCCATGGTGAGATTTCAAAATAGGAAATTCTATGTTTTAAACATCTTTAAAAAGACTCTGAAATGGGGTCCTTTATTGGGAGAATAATCAAGGATGAAGCATCATATCTATACTGAAGATAATCCATGAAATTGATGAAGAATCAATGGATATATCAAGATCCTACCTTCAACCTTGTGCATAGCTTCAATGGAATCTAGAAAGGATTGTGTTTGATCTTGCAGTTTATTTTTTGAATAAAGAATTCTAATCTATGTTTTAGGCTTATAAAGTAACTTAGAAATACTTAAAATAAATTTCCATGACTTAATTAAGATCCTAGTTTAATTTCCAAAAATTCCCAATGCTTGGTTGATACACCAGTAGAAAATTGCAGGTGTCATTTCGACGTTCACACCTATGGGCCATGAACTAACCAACAGACCATCCTGCCGGTCCACGCTTTTGGGAAGAGTCTTTCATATGGGGGATAATATCCCACAGCTAAGTATGCATCCATCCCCCTAATCTTCGGGGCGTCGATGGAGCTACAGAGCTTCGATTGAGTTCGTTGTTTGGGACTGCCTTGGACAGTTTCTTGCCAATGTTTGGGTCCTCCTCAATGACCTTTGGGGTGGTCTTTGGGGAGTCTTGCATAGATGTTTCAACCCTAAACACATTCATCTAGATATTAGGAACCTTTCCTATTGATTTGAACTCCAAAAACGCGTCAAACATGAGAAGCCACACTGGCACACACTAAGTCTATGTTTCGAACGGCTTGGTCGTTCTTTGCTGTTTCACTTCCAAACTGTTCAAACTTACTTCTAACAATATAAGTCATCATTTTTACACCTTATCAACAAACTAAACACATGATATGATCTTGTTTGAAATAGTTCATTTTTAAGGGTGTTACATTCTCCCCAAGTTGTGTCACACAATGAAAGTACACCCTAGAAGATATGGCATTCTCGGATTTCAACATGGCGTACTTGACCTCTCAAAGGTCTTGTACAAGTCCTTTGACATTATTTATTGCATACATGTATGAAAAGTTGTGAGGAATTAAAAAATTTCACACGAATAATATCTCATAACATCTTTCATATAAAGCCATAGGAAATAATAAGCTTCAACATAAGTCAACCTGTCTTGGCCTTTTTTTTTGGTAGAGACCGACTTTCCTTAGCCTAGCCAATTTATTTATTAAAATTGATTTTCAATACATAGCATAGTGTTTTAGTCTTCTAATCTTGTTTGAAATTTAATTTTTTGACTATTATTTGACATTAAGTCCTCTTCTTGTTCTTGCATTCAATGGAGGGTTTAATGTGTTTGGATACATTTTGACTAAAATTATAGTTGGTGAAAGTCTTATGGGATGATTAAGCTTACTGAAGTTTTAGTCCATAATGCTATAAAAATTAGCTATGTTTATATTCTATTCCTGAGTTACCATCTGGTAGGATTCTTGAGTATTGTATTTAAATACGAGAATTTGTAGTTGTTGTGACTTAAATGTGAGTTTATTGCTGAAAAATGTCCCTTTGTTCAAGTGCTCTCTAAGTGCTGAATTTGATATTGTTGAATTGTACTATTTAATTATTATTTTTTTAAAAAAATGGAGTAGCATGTGAGACTTTCCTATCATGTTTATTTTTTAAAAAAGAAGTAATATGTGTGACTTGGCTATCATGTTTATTTTTTAGCTTGTTACATTTTCTCCCCAGCTTATGAATATGCTAGTAATGTCCGTAGGTTTTTTGTTGGCTCACCTATTACTTAATAGGTGATTTTGATCACTTTCGTGCATATAGCTAACTACCATGTTAATTAATTTAGTTGGAACCATCAGCATGTTCATTAGTAATTTTTCTAGCTTTCTGTATGCCCTTATATGATTTCCTTTAATTATGTTATAAGTATATATGTCTCATTTCTTCCCTTTGCAAAATTTAGTATGTTCTTTTTTACTGTCCGTTTTGGTTAGGTCGTATGCGAATGTTCCTTTCCCTTTTTATGCATGTAAAAACCGTCCGAGTTCGCCATGAACTCTTCCCCACCCCCTCTTTCATTTTGTGAGAGCCGTAAATTCTCCAATTCTCCATCAAATCTCCCAACCTTAAAATTGACGAACAGATCCCCCAAAATTAGAGGATATGAAGTCAATTGAAGAGTTGAAGTCGTGTGGAAAAAAGCAAGTTTTTCTTTTGTTTAGTGTTGTATTTTGTAAAAATTGGGCCTAATCCCTTGTCATCTTTGTATTATTTTTCTTAAACATAGGACAGGCACAAAATTGAAATAGGTCAAAAACCCAAAACGGAATGGGTCCAAGTACAGGCCCAGCCGGACAGAAATCCGATTTGGACCCAACTCCCTCTCTCTCTCTCTCTCTCTCTCTCTCCCTCTCTCTCTCTCTCTCTCTCTCTCTCTCTCTCTCTCTCTCTCTCTCTCTCTCTCTCTCTCTCTCTCTCTCTCTCTCTCTCTCTCTCTCTCTCTTTACTTTATCTTTTACTTGCTGATTGATACTTATTATTAGTTTTAAGGTTAGAAAAATTTAAATCCCCCATAAGACGTCACTTTGTTTTAACGACTCAATTAAATCAAATAAGTAAATATGCTTAAAATATATTTTACAAATTAAAATTCACTTAGATAGTAAAATCAATACTTCCTTTTTCAAACAACATCAAATAATTTTTATCTAAAAAATTAAGTTAGAATATTTCTAGCCAAATAAGTTAGTTGTTGGATAATCGCGATTTAGCGAATATTTTAGGTGTCGTAAAAACCTTCCTAAAATATAAATAAGAATCCCCGAACCCCCTTTTAAGTTTTCAAAACAATTTTCCGTTTAAGTCTTTTGAAAACAAAAGTTTTCTTGATTTTCCTTTAAAAATTAAGTGGCGACTCTGAAAAAGTCGAAAACCTATAAAAAACAATTTATTTCCGAAAATGAATTAAAACACAACTCATGCTTATACATCATAACATCTCAATGTCTTCAATGACATAATGACAATACACACACATAAGATCAATTAAATAAGAACTAAGCAAGATAGATCAACTTATTCTTCATGCTAGCCTTTGCCACATTTTCTCTATTCTCCAAAAAAATCATCGTAATAAAGCACAAAGGTAGTAGGTAATTCACAATACGACATAAGAAACACTTCTCTAGCATTATCTCGTCATATACATTAAACCCACTTCATAATTTAAAATTTGAGGATTTGCATATTCATGGGTTTATTGAGTTTTTTACCGTAAAATCATTAACTAACATTGAAAAATTTCATATTTCATTCATTCAAAAATTTTTATGCAAGAAACCATACTGAAATTCAAAATAGAAGAATTTAGGAATTTGAAACCCTTTTTGAAAATTCTTTGGATTGGCTCCTTGGGTGAGAGAAGAATCAAGGATGAACTATCATACCTTCTATGAAGTAACCCACGAAATTTGGTTAAGAAATCACCAAAAACCTTCAATCCAAGTTCTACCTTAAGTTCAAGCTTCAATGGGGTTTGAAGAGAGTTTTTCTTGGGTGGGAGGTTTTGATTTTCAAAAGTGAAGAATAACTTAGATTCTAGGAGTACAAACTAACTTAAAATACCTAAATACCCCTAAAACAACCGTCAATATTTTTTAAAAGACTTGGGATGAATTAACCAGAAGACCCCAAGCATGGGTGAATCACAAACAACTTTTGCAGGCTTCGAAATGACGGACCCATCTACTAGGCAATGTTTGAATGAAGATTGAAACAAACACAATTACAACCAACTAATCGTTCTATTAATTACCGAAAAATTTACAACGACTAAGATTACAGAGAACTGCAAGGAAAGAAGAAGAAACAGAGAAGAGATGAGAAGAGAATTACAGAAGAAAATAGAGACGAGAATTAGGGATACGATGCAACAATGATAGTCTAAACTAACTACACCTAAAGATAATAGATTTATATCTGACACTTGCTATTCCACTTGCCGCATATTTAGCACACAATTTTCCCCCACATTTTGTTATACAAAGTGAATAAATCTTTTAGATGGTATTTCACACGATTACTCCTTCTAGGCTGAATAAAATTATCTTCCAATTTAGCCTCGTTGTACTCCGGGTCATTACTCTTGCTTTGCTCCACGTCATCACTCTGTATCATAACAAAGACCCATCCTGATGGGCGTCATTTAGTTCAGAGAGTCATTTCTTTGTGTCTTATATCCCATAACTAAGTGTGGATCTAAGCCCCAAATCAATAGGGCGTCATTCAATCTTGCCAGTCGACTACGGTCGCCATTTGGGCAGTGCTTGACAGCTTTCTTGCAAAGTCTTGGGTCCTCCTCAACGACCCATAGCGTGTCCCTTGGGGAGTTGTACCTGGACGTCAAACCCTAAGAATTCTCATCTAGGTCTTAGGATTCTCTCCTATCAAATAGAACCCCAAAAAATACATAAAACATGCAAAGACACACATATACACACACAAGAAAATAGACGTCTAGTCGTCGAACATCTTGGTCGTCCCTTGATGTTTGACTTCCAAATATATCAAACTGACCTCATTACCTCTAATGCTAAAATTTATTATTTTAATACATTATGAACTCATGAAACATATGCGAAGCTCTAGTTTGACCTATTTCATTTTGAGGGTCATTAAAAATTTATTATGAGATTTTATAATTTTTTATTTATTTGATAATATTGAATAAACAATTGGGGTTATTTTAATAATTTTAGAACCTATGAGATTTTTATGTTTATAAAAAAATATACAACACCAAAATTTCATATCGCATATCCAAACTGATAGTGTAATATACCTCAAATACAATAAATTAAAGTTGAAATGAAACGAACCAAAATGTATAAACAAATCTTCAGGCTGAGGAATAGATATATCACACTCTTCAAGGAGATTCAATCCCACTGCGGCATAATATACACTGGTCCAGCAGTATAACTCTTTATTTTCCCCCTTTAGGATACAACAACCCAACAACAATGTATAACTCAAACAACTCTAGATTAGTTGAAGAGTCCAAAGCTCCACAAAAGAACACCTTCCTTCAACATATAATACTCTCTTTTGTACAGTGAGTTTAATTGAATACTTAGAACATTTTCTATGTCTCAACCCTCTCTTTCGCTACACAAAGCTCAATATAATACTACTCATCTGTATCACTCTATATTTTCTTGTATTTCTCTTGTTTCTTCTTGTATCTCAATACAAATGAAGACTACACTATTTATAGGTGATGACTTCTTCCTTGCAATGAATAGTGGATAATGGATAATAAATTTGCCAAATGATAACTCAAATGTTACATAAGTTACAAGACAAAAATATAGAATAATGGATGAAATGAAGAGTTGGCGGTTAGACAAGTCACTAAAAACTAATTATCAATTTCTTCCACAATTGATGAGAGTAAAGAGACACAAATGTGATCTCTATGAATAGGCATAACATGATATATAATGTGACATATAATATATATTTTAATTAATATTAAAATGTCACACCAACAATCGGACACTCATTTTTTAAATTAAGATAAGAGAGTTTTTTAGAACTTAGTTAAAGGTAGACTATTATGCATAAAGAAGGTATGCTCTGCTTTGAACCTTTAATCAGATTTGAACTATGAATTCTTAACGGAAATAAAAAATTACAGCTTACACACAATAATGAATGTGTTGACATCACCTTTAATAGCTAACACGTTACGACCTTCTCTTATCACGGTTTCATGAGTATTTTTTAGAATAAGCCCATTCTCATAGAAAGTTACCTACTTTCAAATTCATATAGGTGAAATCTGTCAAGGGTGCTCCTATAATTTTACACCACACTCATACGAGATACAAACTTTCATTAAGAGTTTAAATTAACAGTAGTGCATCTCACAAATAGTAATTATATGATTTGTTCTTCTCATTGAACCTGGTTATAAGATCTGTAGTTCCCAAGTTGGATTTCCTCATATATGACTAAGAATTTATGAGCTTCAACTTTCATCCAGCTCCATGTGCTTCAGACTCTTTATCTTTCTAAGGCCTTGGTTCATGAATCTGCAAGATTATCACAAGTTTTAACACAAATAACATTGATGGTATACCAACGATCAATCTGATCTAATAATATTATGTTTTTCTCCCCATGAGTCTAAATTTACTGTTATAATAACGATTTTGTATTTAACAACTATATTGGTGCTTTAACATTTGATCAAAATTATAAAAAATATTTTCTCAAAATAAAGTGTTTCAATTCATTTTTTCACTAGTTGAAGTTTAATTTATTTATTGTTTTTACTTCAACCTTCATAGTAGAGATGGCAAAAAGTAATTTGCTTTTCTCATCCCACTAAATAACACCAAAAAAATTTTCTCATCTAGTTTGCTACTAACTTCAAAGCACTTGTACAGCAAACACAATATCAAGACAAGTTGTTAGTCACAACTCATATATTTATAAGACTAGCATACTCCATTTGTTTTTATTTATCACAACTTTCTTACCAAATTGAATCAAAAGGAGTTGCAAGACTCACTCAACCAAACAAATTGCATCTCATAATTATTTCCATATTATGTGACTTGACAAGGAAAATTTCATCACATGTTTTATGGTCCTTTTTTCATTTGAAGAATGAAATTTATCTCAACATAACATTTCATGTTAAATAACTACTTAAAATTGTTTTCATAATTTATTTAAAACACTCATGTTAGATTTAAAAATCATCACATTATAACTAAATAATAACATGTCTTTTATTTCACAATTAATATATATGTACTTGTAACACTCTTTTAGAGCATTTTTTCGAAGATGCAAAAATCACAATTTCACAATGATTTTTTTTAATTCATGAACCCCCACTATTTCAAGAATTCAAACATCATTTTTTTCAGGAAAAATAGATTCACTTTATTCCTGAAAGTACAAGGTAAATTTTTTTCTTTACCTTTTCTCCACTTTTGATCAAGTAGAAAAATACTTACCTTACACGTCTTCTCTTCCATATCTTCAAGAGAGCGATGTTTGAGCAGAATGATGATGTAACACCCCTTATCCAAAACACACAAAAAACAAGCTTTTTAGAAATATCTGCAAGTGGAGCCAATAGTGGCCATCAAAGGACCGCAGCCTGACCCACGGTCCGTCCTGCACATCTATCAATGGAGTTAGAAACCCCAAAAATCTCAGCCCATGAAAATTATGTTAAGTCCTGATCAACGGACGGACCTACGGTCCGCAGGTTAGACTACGGTCCATAGTCTATGACCTCCGATCGACAACACATTCACCCACTCTCTGATACAAACCACGATTGACCAGCAGGAACCGTCATTCTATCTACGGTCCCTAGGTCTGACCGTAGATGGAAATTAGCAGACAATTTAGGGGGAAATTCATTTGGGTCAACTTTAATCGATCATAACTCTAAAAAAATTAACTAGGTGTCCCATGACATACCCACAGATAGAAAATTGAATTATTTTTCCATAGCCACCGACCTTGCTTAAATTAGTCCTCCACGTAAAAATTTATGCCCATTTTACTATAGGCCTGTTGAACAGACCCCAAATGACGGACTGTCTATCTAGGTCATTGTTTCATCCGACAACAATTAACTCAGGGGTGTCTTGTTCTTTTCCCACTTTGTTTAAACCGCAAGATACGTCGTTTTGATCCTAAATCATAAGATTTTAGTCAGTTTAAGCCTAGAAACATAACTAAAACTTACTTAAGTCAAATCAATAATTGAAATCTTCGAAAATTAGAAGCAAGAATGGAGAAAAGGCAAAGAACCCTAGTCAAAAACTCAACAAGGTTCTAGCAGTTCTAGCCCCGGAATCTGAATATTTCTTCGTGAATTTCATCACCTGGTATGTGGGATCTCACTAGTGGATTTCTTTCACCCATTGGGTACCTAATTTTCAATCACTTCTTGGTTCTCTTATCATGATTATACCTAGGGTTTCTAGAACATCGATAGAACTTCATGTAGATGTGTTCACTGACCATAAGAGCCTTCATTATGTGTTCACCCAGAAAGAGTTGAATCTTATCCAGAGGAGGTGGCTTGAGTTCCTTAAGTATTATGTTATGAGTGTGTATTATCATCATGGTAAGACGAATGTAGTAGCAGATGCTATTAGCATATTATCTATGGGTAGTGTAGCCCATGTTGAGGAAGAAAGGAACAAGCTAGTGAAGGATATTTATAGGCTTTCTCGCTTCGAAATCCTCCTTAAGAGCATATCAGACAATGGTGTAATAGTTCAGAATAAGGAAGAATCGTCTTTAGTAGTGGAGGTTAAGGAAAGGTAAGATAGTGATCCAATCTTGCTTGAACTTAAGGGTGCAGTCCACAATCAGAAACTGAAGGTTTTCTCCCAATGGGGAGATGGTGTACTTCGCTACCAAGGTAGATTGTGTGTTCCTTATGTGCGCGAGTTGAGACAACACATTCTTGCAGAAGCCCATAACTCCATGTATTCTATTCTTCCAAGTGCCACTAAGATGTACCGTGATCTGCGGGAAGTCTATTGGTGGAATGGCATGAAGATTGATATAGAAGATTTTCTGAATAAGTGCCCCAACTGCAAGCAAGTCAAGGTAGAAAATCAGAAACCAGGAGGTATGACTCAACATATCGATATTCCTACTTGGAAAAGGGAAGTTATCAATATGGATTTTATCACAGGGTTACCTCGTACTCGCAGACAATTTGACTCCATTTGGTTGATAGTTGACAAAATGACTATGTCTTCTCGCTTCTTAGCGGTCAAGACTACAGATTCAACAGAGGACTATGCCAAGCTTCACATGAACAAAATTGTGAGGTTGCATGGGATTTCTTTATTTATCATCATATATAGAGGTCCTCAGTTTACCTCTCATTTCTGGAAGTCATTTAAGAAAAGTCTTGTTACTCAGGTTATCCTTAGTAGAACATTCAATCCACAGACAAATGGATAGACAGAGCGTACCATTCACACCCTATAGGATAGGTTGAGATCATGTGTGATACATTTCAAAGGTAGTTGGGATGATCACCTTCCTCTTATTGAGTTTGCCTACAACAATAGCTACCATTCAAGCATTCAGGTGGCCCCTTGTGAGTCTTTGTATGGGCGTAGATGTAGATCTCCTGTTTGTTTATTTGAAGTAGGTGAAGCAGCTTTGATAGGGCCATATTAAGTCATTTATGATATGGAGAAAGTCCAGCTCATTAGAGATAGGATTAAGACAACCAGAGTCTTTAGAAATATTACGCAAATGTAAGTAGGAGGGAACTAGAGTTCCAAGTTGATGATTGGTTTTTTTTTTAATGTCTCACCTATGAAAAGGGTGATGAGGTTTGGCAAGAAAGGGAAGCTCATTCCTAGGTATTTGTAGGCCCTTACAAGATATTGAAAAGGAATGACAAGGTGGCATATGAGTTAGAGTTGCCAGCAAAATTAGCAGCAATGCATCCGGTCTTCCATATCTAACTCTTGACAAAGTGTTTGGGTCATCCAGCCTCTGTAGTTCCATTAGAGAGTGTGGTGGTGAGAGATAGTCTTTCTTATGAGAATGTACCAGTTGAGATTCTTGACCTTCAGGTTAGAAGGTTGAGAAATAAAGAAGTTTTTCAGTTAAGATTTTGTGGAAGAGTCAGTCCGTAGAGGGAGCTACTTTGGAAGCAAAAGCATTCATGAAGCCAAGTATCCTTAACTTTTTCCTTCCAATCCACTCCAGCTTGAGGTAATAGTTCCTCTTAAATTTTCCAGTCATTCATGCGTGAATTCAGTCTTAGAATCATGTTCCCTCAGTTATGATTGCAATTTTAGCGTATTTGCATGTTCTCGGAACTCAGTTCATTCAGAAACTGAGTACTTTGTGTTTAGTAGTAGGGATTGCAGCTCTCTCCCTCTAATCCTGCTAGTTTAGTTTTCATTCGAGGACGAATGGTCCCAAGGGGGAGATAATGTAACACCCCGTATTCAAAACACACCAAAAACCATCTTTAAGAAAAATCTGCAGGGGAAACAAATGGTGAACATCGACAGACCGTAGCCTGACCAATGGTCCATCATGCACATCTGTTAATATGGTCATCAACCCCCAAAATTTCAGCCCAGGAAAATTTTGTTTAAGTCCTGATTGATGGACAGACCTACGGTTCGTAGGTCAGACTTTGGTCTGTAGTCTGTGACCGTCGTCGACATCCCATTCACCCACTCTCAGATACGAACCACGGTTAAACATCACAGACTATCATTCAATCTATGGTCTGTAGGTTTGACGATAGATGGAAATTAGCAGAAAGTTTAGTGTCACGACCCAAAACCGAGCCGCGACTGGCACCCACACTTACCCTCCTATGTGAGCGAACCAACCAATACAAAACCCAACAATTTAACATAATGAACAAAATACAATGCGGAAGACTTAAAACTCAACAATTATTATTATTATTCCCCAAAATCTAGAAGTCATCATCACAAGAACATCTATCCTCAAATTACTAATCTAAGAGTATCTATCCTCTGTTGGTTGACACTCAACATGTGACCGCCACCACATTTTGGTGTTCCCTTGAAACTGATAACTCACGAACTCAACACCAAACCGTTCTACTATACCCATCTTGTGTAGTAGCTCATGACAATCAACCAGAAAATCGTAAGCATCTTCAGATTCTGCACCCTTGAATACTGGAGGTTTCAATTTCAAGAACTTACTGAAAAGTTTATGCTGATCATTTGTTATTATAGGCCCTGTAGTCAGACGAGGAAACGTGCCTATTTTCAATAAGGCATCCATGCGGGGAGCCACAGTAGCCGCATGTTGTACCTCCGGAACCTGAGGTGTTGGTGCAGAAAACACTGGAGGTGTTTGGCCCTGATCAGACAACCCACTAAGATAGGAAAGAACCTGATTAATCATCTCTGGGGTAGGTTGGGG
This sequence comes from Solanum chilense, assembly GCA_032847665.1. Lineage (NCBI taxonomy): Eukaryota > Viridiplantae > Streptophyta > Magnoliopsida > Solanales > Solanaceae > Solanum > Solanum chilense. Next base: position 61,120,011 of record CM064971.1, on the reverse strand, counting down.
TGGTAATTCCTCATTCTGCACTTGTTCATTCTCCCCTTCCTCACCCTCTCTTATCACTTCCTCAATGGGTGGAGGAGTCACCGCCCTAGTACCAGATGGGCTAGGTGCTCGTCCTCTTCCTCTAGAGGACGTCCTCCCGCGACCTCTACCACGGCCTCTTACCACTGATCCTCCTCGAGGTACAGCCCCAGTGGCTGGCTCAGACGTTTCTTGTCTTGCCGCTGTCGCTGCTGGCGCGGTCGTTGCTCTAGTTCTAACCATCTGCGAAATAGAGTGAAGATGGTCAGATACCAATTTGTATCACCTAGAAACCAATTGGACTCAAGTAGTAGCACGAAAGAAAGAATGAAACAATGGAATTTTCCTAAAGTCTTATAGCCTCTCAAAGAAAAGTAAAGGCGTCCCCCTACCGCTCCTTAAGACTCTACTAGACTCGTTCTTGTGTGATGAGACCAATGAACCTAATGCTCTGATACCAAGTTTTTCACGACCCAAAACCGAGCCGCGACTGGCACCCACACTTACCCTCCTATGTGAGCGAACCAACCAATGCAAAACCCAACAATTTAACATAATGAACAAAATACAATGCGGAAGACTTAAAACTCAACAATTATTATTATTACTCCCCAAAATCTGGAAGTCATCATCACAAGAACATCTATCCTCAAATTACTAAACTAAGAGTATCTAAGAAACTAAAATACATAAAAATCTATTCCATGCCGGAAATTCAAGGCATCAAGACATGAAGTGGAAGATCCAGTCCAAGCTAGAAGCATTAGCTCACCCTGAAATCTGGCTTTATGAAGACTGGCTAGAGTTGCGGTTGAGTTAAAGACGACGGAACGTTTGCTGCACTCCACAAATAACAAAGAAAGAAACAAACAAGTAGGGGTCAGTACAAAACACGGGTACTGAGTAAGTATCATCGGCCAACTCAAAATAGAAAACAGTATATATCAGACAATATCATAAATCAACTACAATACTCAACATGTAGCAACTACAAGTACTAAATCATTAATAAGTACCATCAAGTTCATCCATGAGGACTCAAGCCTCAATACCATACTCATTTGGGAATTAGGTTCATTACATTGAGTATATTAACATCTTTCAAGATTCATTATCTTTCTTCCTCTTGTGTCGGTACGTGACACTCCGATCCATATTCTATCCTGGTGCCAGAACGTGGCACTCCGATCCTCATTCTATCCTGGTACCAGAACGTGGCACCCGATCCATATACTATCCTGGTGTCGGAACATAACACTCCGATCCTCATTCTATCCTGGTACCGGAACGTGGCACCCGATCCATATACTATCTTGGTGTCGGAACGTGACACTCTGATCCTCATTCTATCCTGGTACCGGAACGTGGCACCCGATCCATATACTATCCTGGTGTCGGAACGTGACACTCCGATCCTCATTCTATCCTCGTACCGGAACTGGGCACCCGATCCTCTATTTCTATCCTGGTACCGAAACGTGGCACCCGATCCCCTAATTCATCAAGCCTTCTTTTATACCAAGGCATCATCATTCTCATTATGTAATTTATCAAGCCTTCTTTTATACCAAGGCATCATCATTAACAAAGTGAATTAGGGTTTCTTTCAAGAATTTGGATTCAATAACTTCATCATGCTTATTTTATCACAATCACATAATCATATTCATGCAAGCATACAATTAAGCATATAGAAGGGTTTACAATACTACCAATACATATCATTAGCTATTAAGAGTTTACTACGAATATCATAGAAACAAAACCATAACCTACCTCCACCGAAGAGTTCGTGATCAAGCAAGCAAATCCTCACAATCTTTGATATCCCCTTCGTTCCTCCTCTTCTATCGATCCTCTCTCTCTCTCTCTCTCTCTCTGATCTTTTTATTTTTTTTATTCAAACCCTCTTTCTTTTACCCTAATTAACATACAATTAAGTGTAAAAGATGACAATAATAACCCACAATTTAACTCAAGGTTACCTCTTTTATCCCCCAAGAAATTGATTTATTAATATAAACCCACGAAATATATAATTGTAGCAGGAATAGTCCAAAACGCCCCTTTAAAACTTAACCAGAAATCCGACTCCGACTGGGATTACGCAACCTGTGACGGCCCGTCGTGCCTGCGACGGTCCGTCCTGCAGGTCGTCGCAAAGATCAGAAACTCCATTTTTCAATAAAGAGTCTGTGACGGTCCGTCACGCCTGTGACGGTCCGTCCTGCACTTCCGTCACGATGTTCAGAGAATTGTTCCCAGTACCAAATTCTCAAGAGTTGAAGTGTTTTGAAACGAGGGCTCACGACGATTCGTCGTACCTGTGACGGTCCTTCCTGCAGGTCCGTCACAAAGTTCAGAGAGTCGATTTCAGTACTCAGATTTCAGAATTCCTAAGTGTTTTGGAACGAGACACCCTCGACGGTCCGTCATGCCCATGACGGTCTGTCGTGGTGTCCGTCGTCTCAGCCAGTTTTTCCAGAAATAAAATCTGCTGCTCAAACGACTAAACAGGTCGTTACATTTAGGGGGAAATACAGTTGGGTCAACTTCAATTGATCATAACTCATAGCACAAATTTAATTAGGTGTTCTATGGCATACCCAATGATAAATAATTGAATTAGCTTTCCATAACCACTAACCTGTCTATTATCAAACCTCCGAGTAAAAATTATGCAAGTTTTAGTAAAGGACTCTCGAATAGACACAAATGACGGACCATCGATGGAACGATGGACCGTCTGTCCTGGTCGTCGTTTGGTCCGACAACAATTAACTCAAGGGTCTTTTGGTCTTCTCCCACTTCATTTAAACCCCAAGATACGTCATTTTGATCCTAAATAAAAATACTTTAGTCAGTTTAAGCCTATAAACATAACTAAAATTTACCTAAGTCAAATCATTAATCAAAAACATAGAAAATTAGAAGCAAGAAAGGAGAAAAAGGTCAAGAACCCTAGTGAAGAAGTCAGTAAGGTTCCCACAGTTCCTGCCCCCAAAATCTTAATATTTCTCCGTGTATTTCATCACTAGGTATGTGGGATTTCACTAGTAGGTTCTTTTCACCCATTGGGTTTCTAGTTTTCAGTCAGTTCTTCATTCTATTAGCATGATTAAACCTAGGGTTTCTAGAACTTCGATACAACTTGATGAATTTATAAAATATATGTCCCAAATAAGATTGTAAAGTTATTGTTCAATTTATCGCATGAATTTCAGAAACTAGCTATGTATTTCTTCAGTCCTTGAATAACACATGCTACGTCAAATATTTCAGTTTTTCAATTATACATGCCTTAGTTATTTATGCATAATTATCAGATTAAATGTTGCATTTTTCAGTTTGCATGTTACATTTTTAGCTATCCAATATTTATAGTAACTTAGTCATAATCATTTAAACATAATTAATTGGGAGTAGCAAAATAGCCAGCTGGACTAGGGTTTAGAGTAACTAATTAGTCCCACAACTACTAGCCAATTAGGTTGTAAGGCCCCTCTGTGGGAAATCAGTTTAGTGATCACGTCAGCATGTCTTTATACCTCTGAGAGGGTATATGGGGTCCTCTCGATGGGGTGTACATATCGGACTCCACATTTAGATCATGTTACTTTATTATCGTTTATTAATAGGTCCCACAGTTCACTCAGACTCTCTTGCATTGACCATTTATCAGTATATTTAGTATTCAGTTTCAGCATGTTATAAATTTGTCATTGCATTTAGTTAATATATCATGTTTATATTATTATACTTGTTTTTTTGTACTTGTTTAGTTATGTTTTATTTCAGCTTTATTCTATCCTACATTCTCAGTACCTTTCAAGTACTAACACATATGTGCGCTCCATATTCTCGTGATGTAGGTTCAGGTTCTCAGCATCAATATCACGCTTAGATCGATTCCCTATTTTCAGTTCAGCAGATTCAGTGGTGAGTCCTGATTCACCGAGGACAATAGTCATGAGTTACTTTTTTCAGTATTTAGTCCCTTAGTTTCAATTTTCACTAGGCTTAGTTGGGGCTTGTCCCATTATTCTTAGTCTTTTAGAGTCTTATTTCACACTTAGATACTTTCATCTTAGTTTTGAGTTAGTAACTTCTTTGTATTAAACTCATCAATATTTCATTTATCTCAGTTATACTATATAGGTATTCCCCATCTTTTTAGTTTAAATTATGATTTAGCTTCCTCATTAAGTTTATTATCTTTAGTATGCTCATGATCATGTTGGCAAGGTTATCTTGGGATCACTTGTGGTCCTAGGTTCAGTGTACACGTACCAGAGGTAGCTCAGAGCGTGACAGATGTTGTGATCCATATCTTGATATCCACATTTTTTCAAACTGTAACAAAACATGAATCTCCTTAAAATTATTGGTGTAACATACAACAAATACAATAAACTACAATTGACATAAAATGACAAAAATGTACAAACAAATATTTAGGCCGAAATACGAATATCTCACTCTCTTTAAGGAGATTCAAGCCCACTGTGGCATAATATATACTGGTCCAGTAGTATAACTCAAGTAACTCTAGATTAGTGGAAGAGTCCAAAGCTCCACAAAAGAAAACATTCCTTCAACAAATAAAACTCTCTTTCGTATAGTGATTATAGTTGAAGACTTAGAACATTTCTGTGTCTCAACTCTCTCTTTCACTACACAAACCTCAATATTATACTACTCATCTTTCGCACTCTATATTTTCTTATACTTCTCTTGTTTCTTCTTGTATCAAAACACAAATGAAGACTACAAAATTTATGGGTGATGAATTCTTTCTTGCAATGAATAGGAGATAGTGGATCGTAAATTTGTCAATTAAATGGCTCAAATGTTACGTAAGTTACAAGACATAAATATAGAATAATGGATGAAATGCAGAGTTGGTGGTTACATAAGTTACTAAAAACTAACAATCACTTTCTTCCACAATTGATGAAATTAAAGAGGCACAAATGTAATGTTCATCAATAGACATAACATGATATATAATATGACATAAAATATTTAATTTTATTAATATTAAAATGACACACCAATGAAAATAAAACTTTAATTTCATCTCATGATTCCATATCATCATAGCATTTCATAATTCCATATCATGATATCATATCGTATACCAAACGGGAAGCAAGTTCTGATGTATAATTAGAGCATTCTGATATTTTCTTCTTATGTCGGTTCAACCAGTAATATGAGTGTGAATAATTTTTCTTCTCTATTTCTATTTTTGTCATTGTGTTCTCGTTCTTTGTAACACGTCATGCCAACGAAATATATGCAATGTAATTTTTCGGTGAAGGGGTGTAGCTTGACACCGTTGCCCCTAAGGTAGCATCGCCCTTGGAGGTCCACTGTAATTGAATCATATCTTGAGGAGGTCTCCAAAATTATCCCTAAATCTAGTAAAGAGAAATTGAAAAATGTACATATACTCATTAACATTAAAAAGATAATATCTCACATGATCCCTCAACTAAGAGTTTTTTCTTAGAAAGTCACTCAACTCTTTTTCATAACCTCAAAGTCACCCAATAACAAATATTTTATCTACACATTGTCAACCCTATTTAATTTATTTTTCATTTAAATTTTCTTACATGAATTTTTTTAAATAGAAATTTTAAGAAACAAAAAGGATATTTCTTTAAATTATTTAATAATTTTACCTACAAAAAGAATTTTTTTACTCATTTCTCTCCTAAAAATATACTTCCGCGGCCCACTTTTAATTGTTATGTTATATTTATCAAAAGGTAATTATATTAATTTTTAAAGTTAAACTAGAATACATTAATTTGTTATTTTAAATAGAAAATGTCAAAGCTATATGAAAATACTATATATTCTAATTTCTTACATAAATGATGAAATCTTAGTCAAAGTTATTACTCCCTCCGTCTATTTTAATTTGTCATGTTGCGCTTCTAGAAAGTTAATTCGACTAATTTCAAAGTTAAATTAGATTACATTAATTTGATATTTTCAGCATAATGTAAATATTAAAAAACTATAACAAAAGTACTATAAATTGCAATTTTTTTGCATACCAAAATGATGAAGAAATACACTTAAAATATAAACAAAATTTCTAAAATTTGACACTAAAAAATAATGTCCCTCCACTAATTGGCAGCTTAAGTGGAGGGACAAGTCCATATGCCTAGCCATGTCATTAAAAGTTTTGGGTGTTAACTCTTGAGAGGTATTTGTGATGTCTTGTAATAATGAAGGAGTATTTTTAATCCTAAAATATAACAGAAGACAGAATTAATCTATTTCGCATAGTTCAGAAATATTTTTGACCCTTTTCCAATTTTCATGGAAAAAATAGTTTATTTTAGCGGTGACTATCCTATATCTACACATGGCCACGGTGTATGCAAATATTACATTGCTGCATAATTTATGCATCATGCATATCTGTAACGATAAATATTATTCCTTCTATCTCAGTTTTTATCATCATTTTCAAATTTTGAATGTGAATTCCTACTTTAGATTTTGAAACAAAAATTATGAATTTTTAATTTCCGAAAAGTTATTATAGCCACAACATTTCACAATTTTTAAACTATATAAGAGAATTATGGTGAATTAACAATTTATTTAACCCGCAAAATTATTTTATATTAGTTATATTAGGTTTCTCACTCTCTTTACAATAGTGCACAATCTATTTATGTGAAATAGACAAATGATGATGTTATAATATCAGATCAAGATTGTCAAGGGTGTTCAAAATTGGAGATTAAATTTTTTTAGCTACTGGGTGTGCAATATATTTATTACCAGTATGAGGGTTTGAAATAAAATTACATATTCATTTCCCATTTTTTTTCTTTAAACTTAAAAATGGTTGTTGTACATTTGCTCATCAAGAATCAAACCACAGACATTTAGCTCTGAACTGAACACACTTACCACTAGACTATCAACCTCCACTGATATTTAGTGTGTGCATTTATTTATAGATGAAATAACACAGAGTATATTGCCTATACATACGATTTTATTTTCCGACGAAAGGTGGTAAGATGACCACCCTTCACGGGCTGTAGCTCCGCCCCTGAGTAGAACGCCCGTATAGTTAAGATATATTTTTAAAAATTCGATTATATTTAGGTGTCATTTGATTTTTTTTTAAAAGTATACATATTGTTTCTGAATGACATGTTTTTAGCTACAAATTTCTTTCTGAATGACATGTCTTTAGCTACTTTATAGATTTAAAAAGAGAAAAGAGATAAAGTGAACCTGGAGTTATCCCGAATTTTCAAAAAAACATCTAAACTATGCAAGTGTCCTATTACATCCTCAAACAATCCTGAACTTATATTATTCCATCATTTTTTGTCCACCTGGCATGGAGAGTGAATACACTCTCTTAAAGAGCGTGAACAAACTAAAAAACGTATAATTTTATTTTTACAAGAATTTTACTATATAATATATTTTTTATTTTCTATTTTTTAAATTTTTCTCCTTGTTATTGTTTTCTTTTCTTTCTTCCTTCTTCTTCAATAATTCATTGTCATCTTCATTGACTTTTCACTTTCAACGTCATTTTTACTACAACTCCATCTCTCTTTTGTTCTGCTATTAGTTTAACTCTCTTTAATTTTAAAATTATACCTACATATTTTAATACATTTCGAAAAATGTGATAAACCTATTAGATTTCAAGATGATTAGTAGACAATATTTAGTTTTTTAATACAAATTCTAATTAAAAATTTTCAATTTTCGGAGAATTCTTATGCTTTCAAAATTATCATTTCTAGTTTTGAATTTATATGGAAATGAGATAAATTAAATGATGATACCTTCAAATTTTTTATCTTTCTTAGAAAAATAATTAGTTCTGTTATCAATAACTCAACAAAGTCAAAAAAATAATATAATTTTAGAAAGTAAGAAATTTGACCAAATAAGAAGAAAAGAGAAAGAAAATGGAGGGGCTCAACTTGATATGGGTGTGGGGTTTGGTGAAGATAAGAGGTGAAGAAGAAGAAATAAAGAAAGAAAATGGAGGGAGCTTGATAGTTGGGATGGAAGATGAATTAAAAATTGAAATGAAATTAAACTAAAAATAATAAAACTAAAATTAGTCAAAAAGTAAAACAAAGAAATAAAGAAAAACTTAAAACGAAAAAAAAAATTATATTTCAAATTGAATTAACACGTGTCACATAATGATTGGTGTGTGATTACACTTGCCATTTAAAATTTGGAATTGATCCAAAAATGATGTAATAATATATGTTCGGAATATTTTAGGGGGGTAAAGGACATCTGCATAATTAAGATGTCTTTTTAAAAATTCGGCACAAGATCAGATGTCACTTTATGTCTTTTCTCCATTAAAAAAAGAAAACTACTATATTGTTTTTATGGTACAAGATGAATAAAAAAATCATAAATTAAGTGTGTCAATTCTATATTGAACGCCTTTAATTTTGAATCATAAACCCAACATTTTTAAGTTAATCTTATGACATGTATTTACTTTTTTATATAAGGGAACAAATAAAGGACGAACATAACATCACTAGTTTTTTATTTAGTTTTTCACATGTATATTCGAATAATTTGTCATTTTTAATAAAAATAAAATTACACTAAAGGTACACCAACTTTAATATATGAATTAATCATATGTAATATAGAAATAAAAGTACGTTTATTATGTTATTTTCTGATATGTATGATTTTATCCTTGAATCATTTGTGTTTATAAGCATGTTTTTTTATAAAAAAAAAAATCAATTAATTTTCTGATTGATCTGTTTCTGTTTTATAAAGTGTTTTCATAAGCCAACTGCCAATGTCTGCGATAATTTCCTTTTCTGATTGCCATGCATAACAACAAGCAAGTGGTATATTTAATCTTAACTAATAATAGATGTGTCTAGACATTTATAGTGACATAATAAGAAATGTAATGAAGGATGTTAAATATTGAATAATAAAACTAAAAAAAATAGTAACTCTAGATTCAATCTTACATCCCTTGTATACTTTTACATTCAATTATCACCAAGCTTCTGCTCTATTAGTTCACGTCAAATTTAGGCTTTTAAAAAAATTTACAGCAATGAATTGAATCTAATAGCTAGTAAGTCTCATATATATATATATATATATCATTGTGTTGTAGTTCTCCATTTGTTTTGCTGGTGTTTAAGATATTTTATATATATCAATATAAAGTAATATTTGACCTATATATAATGTAATTTTCAAAAGAAAGGTGTTATTCAGACTATAGTTGCGCCACTGATCATCAAGATACTTCAATTTAATATAAGTGTGTTTACGAATAATTTCTAAAATGCACATCTACATACTCATTTAATAGGGTCTATTCCAGATGTGCATTTTCGAGGATAAATTGTTTAATGAAGTCAACTTAGACCAAATTAAGATATTTAAATGTATATTTTGAAGTTGAAAGTTTAGTTGAATTGAGATCAATCAAGATTTTTCTTTGTATACAAAGTGTGATGAAGTTAGAATTATTATTTAAAATTTATGTATCAACACTTATAATTAAAGTTTTCTACATAGAAAGTTTTCCATTTTGAAAGAATTTAAATTTAAAAGAGATTTAACACGACTATTAGTGACCAAATCTACATAAGTTTATTTATTTAGTTAGTTTATTGAATTTGTATAAATTTTATTTAGTAGAGCAACATATCTATGATATTTCGAGTTATATAATTCAATGTCTTTTTGAATAATTTTTGCTATAATAGTCAAATTATATTATTTAACTGGACTAATATTGTTATAGGTGTAAAACAACCAATCATTATAGAATTCAGAAAAGTGTTGAAACAAACAAGATTGTTACAGTGAAGTCTGATTATTGTAGTTTTGTTATGTAGGGGTATTTTAGTTTTTGATGGCTAATTTTTTTTTTGGAGAAGTTCTAGATAAGATCTTGATTGATACTACATTCAGCTTTTTACAGGTGTTGTCTTGTTTATGTTTAGGAATTCATTTATAAGGTAGCGCTATTGAATATTAAGAGAAGAGAGGCAAAACTATAGGAAGCAATTCATAAGGTGTTACAAAGGACAATTAGAAACTTATTTGGAGTTTGACCTCGATCATAGTGAAGAGTTTTCGAATAATCATGTACAGAGAAAGATTATAATTTTTACTCTCTTGGAAAAATAGTTTTTCACACAAAATACTTATGGAAATGAAAAGAGATTTTTGGTATTGAAAGAAAAAAATATCAGTAATAAAATGAAAAGAGCTTTTTTGTATTGAATGGAAAATAACCATTAATTATATTACAACAACATTATATCTTAGCCTTTTGATACTTGAATGAGAAATTACCATTAATTATATTAATATATTTAGTTAAAGGTCAAAGAAGGGTTTAACCTGTATATATTTAGTCAAAGATAAAATTGTAGAATGAACACAATCATTTGTCGTATTACAATAACAATAAAAAAAGAATTAAATATCTATTTATCTAAAAAAATAAGAGCATAAAAAATATACAAAATTCGACTATATATATCTCGTCACAGGCAGAAGTATAGAATGTACAGAGAAAGGTACTATGTGTGAAGTAAGAAACTCAATACACATAGTAGTCTTGAAAACAAAGGAACAAAATTCCCCCATTCTTCCTCGAAATTTTATTTTCTAGGCTTCATTGTTAGTATAATAAAAAAAATTTGTTCCAATTCGTCATTCCTGCCTTCCTGGACTCCACTCCATTTCACCCATGATTATAGGTAAATCAACAAAAAATTATTTGCTCAATTTTGTCCTCAAGTTTGCCCTTTTGTTCTTCTCAATTTGATTTATACTGTTGTTCTTTCTATAACTATTTTTGTGAATTCTAACATATGTTTTAAGTTTATCTTTTTGTCTATTCAGGAACATTCTAAGACAAAATGATTTGGCTAGTTTGTGATCCTTGACGAATGTTTTACAAATTGTGATATACCTGTATAGAACCTATTTGTATTCCTTAAAAGTATAAAATCATATTCTAAATTCCTCTAAATAGTTAAAGGCTATATTGCTTATTCTTGATTAAGGTTAAAGACTTGAAACAGTCCAAAAATTGCCTTCTGATAGAAGCTCTAATAAAAGTTATTCAAAATTTACTTTTCTATTTTTTTTTAAAAAAAATTACTTTTTCTTTTGCGGTTAGCATTATATTACATAGTTTTTTTTAGGACTTTTGAATTTTAATACAGAAATTATTGATTTGATGTTCTAAATCTAAAAATTGAAAGAACTTCTTATGTTTATTTAATTTATTACTAAATATAAAAAGATTTTAGTAATGTCAAACTTGAACTAGATGAAAATATTCATTATTTTTCTTTGTAGGTTGAGATATATAAAACAAAGAGAAAATCTGAAACAAAAGGTAGGAATAAAATATCATATCCGAGAAACTTTGGAATTCAAATGATTCTTCAGTATCACTATCATCTTCATACAAAATCTAAGAAACATAACAAGAAGTCGACTCTCAAATTAGATCCCAAAAGAGCGATAAGTAATCAATAATTATGGAAAAAAAGACTCAAAATACTACAAACCTACATTTAGAGATAGTCCAAATATAGGAAACATCTTATCAAGCAAAGAGCATATGAAAGCTTATATGATTCCACCAACAAAATATCGAAAAGATAAATCGTTCGACATTGTAAGGATTCAAGGGAAACATTGTTAGTGCTTCATATTCTTCTTCAAAGTTGAAGAAGAATATGAAGCACTAACAAAGCTTCCCTTCAATCCTGATAACATCAAATAATTTTACCTAGATAACATTTTGTTAGTGAAATCAAATGAGCGTTCGTGTGTTCTTTCATTGATAGGAAGCTTCCCAAACTTGAAATATTTTGATATGAATGTTTGTAGTGCTTGAACTCTAATTTTTTTCTTATATGTGTTATTTTTCGTACTTTTTTGGTATCTCAATGATCTGAGAGTTGACTTTGTGTTATATTTTTTTAGGTTTTCGATGAAGATGGTATATAGTGATACTGAAGAATCACTTGAACTCGAATATTTATAGGACAAGACATTTGATCACCTTGAGTAAGTTAAGCAAGAAAATTTATAAGAAGAATGTCTGAGATGGAGTATATCTTTGTTAGCCAACTCCCCGGTATTGGAGAGAATGCTAATAGATCGACAGTTTCTTGATCAAGAACTTCTTGACACAATATTATAGCTTTTCATTTAGATCTCAATTTTTTTTTTGTGTCCATCACCTAAAGGAAAAATTGTCTATATAGATTTAATCTGATCTCTATCTTTTGCTTAGAAGTTTAAACTCAAATGGGAGAAAGAGATGTTGATGTAGTATTATTTATCTATGTAATCACCCGGACATGGAAGGTCATTTTTGGAAATTTTATAATATTACCGTTTTACCCATCTCAGTATTGGCCGGAGTCACTTTTGATCAATTGGTGAAGTTGTGTCTCAAATTTTTGAGGTATTTGTTAATTAGGATTGTTTAATTACGAGTGTTTTTAAATAATTAATTTTAGTTAGTAGCTTACGGCTAAGTGCATAATTTATTTAAAAATCCAATAGTATTTGTCACAAATATATTAAATAAATAAATAGGGTTACACAATTATATGCAAAACTAATTAAGAAGCGAGAGGAGTGTAGTGAGAAAAAATATTTTTGTGACAATGACAAGAAGAAAACGACCTCCCAGTAAGCAAATCTTCACGATTTATGCCTTCTTATCTTATCTCCGCAAATCAGTAACATTGTATACGTGTGGAAATAAAATAATAAGGCATAAATGAGTTCTGGAACAACATGTGTATCTCCTACCAATACCCATCACAAAATCTGATTCCACTATTAGCCAACATTTTTTAAAAGGAACAAATTATGGATTATTCAATGATTCAATAGGGAAATAGCATAGTTGATGTACCTTAGGGGAAAAATCCAACAAGTTTAGGAATATATTTATGTGTTTGACCTTAAATATATATATGGCACATTATTATTATTTTTTTAAAATAAAATAAAAGAATAATTGGGCCCGTATTTAAGGTTTGACTTTCAGTCCCCCAATTTTGTTGAGTCGGCCCTAAGTCCATCTACTACACCAGCAATTGTCATATCTACGTCTAGGATGTGATACCACATAACATATCATTATCTCTCCTTTGACCACATGTTAGTTGGAGAAAGCATCACAACATGCATTGGTTGATATTAAATCAATAAATGTTTAATTAATTTTTTGTTAGTGTGTTTTTGATGATTTACTTCATGTTAAATTCTTACAATTATTTTTTCTATTCTTATGAATCTTCATGATTAATTAATTTGCATTTTAACTCCTCTCATAGTTAACAAAACCTTTACTCTTCTCATTGTCAACTTCCCAAAGTGGCTAAAGGCTTAATTCAATTGGATAAATGGAAATTTCCGTCCATAAATTGCCATTTATATTAGTTACAGATAAATATGATTTTTTTAAAAATTTTAAATATAGCAGTTTGCATATTAATATTCTGTTATTCATCAATTGGACTATTATTGACATCATGCTTCCTTTTTTTAATTACTATGTTTCTTTTTCATTTTATTTTGAAATGTTTTATTTGAGTTGAAGATTTAATAGACATAATCTCTCTAGCTTATAGGATATTAGTAAATTTACCTATACATGATTCTATTCAAATCTAGCTTATGATATTATATTCGATATGCATTTATTGTTGAATCATCTTCACATATAAATGTGATAAATCAAAGGAAAGGTATGATAATTTAAACCTGTAATTATTTTATAATATTATTAGGTTATCATTATTCTTCAAATGTAATGATATATTCGTAGTTTATATTGTTGATATAAGATTAAATACTTGGATACATAATATAAGGATCTTGAACACGATAATCTTACATAGAGATCATTAGGACTACATACCTGATAAGGAAGACATCATCAAAGAGAAAAGCGGAAGCGTTAGTCGTAAATTGGTTTCTACCTCCTTGACCTAACTTTATGTTATCACAACTGTAAATGATTGAATTATTATAGAGAATATGTGATAACCCGAATAGGTGCATGGAGGGAGGACCAATTTATAGAGGTTATAACTTAATCTGGTACGTGCATCAAATAACCATTGTACGGGTGATATCCTTATTAAATACTATTTATGATAATAATTGGATTGCAAATAAATTTGGGGTATAATTAAGAAATAATGAATAATAATTAAATAATAATTCTTACAGTTGACTCACATATCACACGAGTCATAATTGTTTTTGTGAAATGGCACAAGTAATAACATTATATAATTATCCATTAGATGTTGATAAAGAAGAAGAATTTTCTATCATTTAAGGGTGTAATCTTGTGATCAATCAAATGAATTAAATTATGAAGGCTTAATAAAATAAAATAAAAATCTAATCCATCTCATCTAACTTTCTGCTCATAATTTATTTTTATTTTATTTTTATATTTTTCTTATTTTGTTTTAAATCTGTAAATAAATATTTTAAGAATTTTTCTACATACGTATAGATCATATAAAAGAAATAAAAAGGTTATTCAAAAAAATTTTGCTGCAAATAAAAAATACTCTTCTAAAAACGCACTACATGTGTACACTATTTCTTGTTTTTAACCAAATAACCTATTTTGGACTAAATCATCTGCCCTCGACTACTTTTTTTCTCTCTCTAATCTCTTCTAGGTCTTTCATGTGTACAGTATTTCTTGTTTTCGACAAATCACATGTCGTCGACTAAATTACCTTTCCTTGACTACTTTTTGTCTTTCTACTCTACTCTAGGTATTTCCATTTCTCCATTCTCATTCTTCCATGTCCCAGTAATCTTCACTTTGTTGGAATATGACCCCAAGTTTTCCTAAGGAACAAGTATATTAAGTATGTTCCTTTGCAGATTACAACAGTTACGTTTTGTAAAGCAGATAAAATAATGACATAATCATTTATCGTATAAACCTCCAACTCATAATGGTTAAAACAACGACCTACACCTCTATTAGATTTAACTACACTTCATTAAACTATGATTCTCAACAAAATATCACAATCCTAGGTAACCTAAGGAATTAAAAACTGTAATTCTTAGCTACCCAAGACAAAAAAACCCAGGTTTAAGTCTTTTACCATCCGTCAAGTTTCTCAAACTTGTTAGATGAATACCACACACACACTTTATTGTAATCAAAATTCTTAATTACATTCTTACAATTTTTTCCTCCCAAACTCGCAACTCTCCGCGAAAAATCTTAAACACTTGATCTTGTTTTGATCTTCTCTCAATGTAACTGCGCAAAATTCTTCCATGAACTATTGCAGTAATTATAGACTTTAAAACTCTACTAAGTATTGTTCAACATAACTTACTGTTCGCCGCTTTAAAAAAAACTTATTTAAAACTAACTTTACTCGAATTCCTTCTCACATTAGGACTCCTCCTTGCATTCTGCATTGAATGGAAAACTTCGACGCAGTTTACCTTAACTGAATAAGAAAACTTTATTAATCAACTAACTCCTTATTTCACTTGGTTTTGACTTCCATTTATAATTTGAAGTTTTAAGTTCACGTGGCAAGTTTCTGCTTTTCTACTTCATTCAGGCTTTTGTATCCTTCTTTACTTCAGCTTCCTTATTTGTCTAGTTTTCCTATTTGATTAAGAAAACTATCTTGCCTGTTCAATTTTCTTGTAAAAAAAAAACAATACTTCCACAACTTTATGAGTTCTAATTAGGTGGTTGATCATTTCCTTATCCCACTAGGATTCGGTCTGAAAAGTACATGTTGGCGCAACCGGTTCCTTTCATCTATTCCTCTATTTGTCAATAATCAAAATCTTTGTCTTTCAAACACACTCAAAATTAGAGGGGGCAAGGAAGTATACGGAAAGGAGAAATACTTTAGACGAGGTGTGTAAGTTCAATTATCACTATAACTTTCGGAGCTTTTCTCCAACTATTGTTGCAATTTTCAGGCATATATATGTTGGTTAATTGTTTTGATTTACATTCAATTTTTTCTTTTACCCTTTTCAGTATTTAAAACTTTTGATTAAGAGTTACATATAGAGATGTGGATTATTTTAAAAGTTTTGATCTTTGATTGGTTTTGTGAATTGCAGTGACCAGAGGGGTAAAAAAAAGATAGTTGATTTTGTTTGATGTTGAAGTGGACTGATTTAAATGTCTAAAATCAATCTTTTTATTTTTTTATTTTTTATTTTTATGTGTTAATATATGTAAATCAATCGGTTAAAACTAAAATCAAATAAGGGGGTAAGACTAAGAAGGTGATATTCATAATATAATAATTTTATTACCTTATTTTCATATCATGTTAAGACAATTCAAAATGTTTTACCGATAGTCTTTTTGTTAGGTTGATATATGAGTTCATTTTGTCATTTTCATTTCATCATCTCTGTTCTGTTTGTCATAAAATTATTGAAGAGATCGATTTCTTAATGGGTAAATTAAGAATAGTAGAAGGAGACTATTAGAGAGTTTGATTTGTTTAGGCATTCTGTTGAAGTAGCGTTAATATATGTTATAGTGATGATGCCTGTTAACACCCAATTTTGACCCTCCCCGATTTAATTAATTTTTAAGCTTCATAAATATTGAACAATGGGAAATAATTTTTTTTTAAATTAAAAATACTCTAAAATTATCTT
This sequence comes from Solanum chilense, assembly GCA_032847665.1. Lineage (NCBI taxonomy): Eukaryota > Viridiplantae > Streptophyta > Magnoliopsida > Solanales > Solanaceae > Solanum > Solanum chilense. Next base: position 61,103,238 of record CM064971.1, on the reverse strand, counting down.
CCAAAACACTTACATATCTTTATACTTAAAATATATATACCTACATATTTTTTCAATTTGAATAAATAGTTAGTAAATTGATTTACCAAAAAACAAAGCTTCAATTAAGTATGCAACTTATTTTGTTTAAACTGACACTTTAATTAAGATCTTTCCTTTTGAAATAATTATTTTGATGTTGTTAAAGTTAAGAAACTTGAGTAATTAGTTGACTTTATAATACATATCATTTCCCTTTTAAACTCTCTTCAGGGACTTCATTTTGTCCATCTTTGGACCTTCAGATAACCTTTAACCCAAAATTTAGGCCCAAATTATTTAAACCCATTTCCCATTAAAAGATCCAAGACCCAATTCAGAATTTTAAAATTTTCAGAGTCCCACATCGTTTTCCCCTTTATTTCAACCCAGAGTCTGTCCTATATAAGCCCCCTCACCCTTACTATTCAGGGAAGGAGTTTTTGGAGGCAAGAAATAGAACACCTCGCTATGTTTTTGGGAGTTCTTATTTTTGTCATTGAAGTTTTGTTAATTCGCGACTATTTTGAGTCGGAGTGGGGTTGGAATTCGTCACATCCATGATTGAGTTCCAGTCGCTGCCCAGAACAAGGTAACACTCGTATTTCTTCTTCTTTTAATGTGAAGTGTTGGGTTTAATTTTTTTTAACGATTATGTATACATATTGTAATTCACTAAATAAAGGTGTTATATTTAACTTTGTTGTTTAGCACTCTTTGTTAGTTTTAGATCTTCTCTCTTGTTTTGGTCTCAATTCTCAATAATAGAGGTTTACTTTAGCTTAATATTTTGTGAATTAGGTGGTGTTTAACTAATTTCATCTAGTTATGTTGTTTAGTCTTTTCACTCGCTTTTTCATTTTAAAGATAGTTGTTGATAATCAGTGTTTAAATTTTTTTTGAAATCCTTGATAGTATCTAGATTAAGTACCTTATTCAAATTGTGATCTTGACTGCTGGCCCGATATTTATTCCTTGATTTTACCTTGATCTTGTCCTTCTTGTTTTACTTGAGATATTTCATTGTGTGTCTTCCTTTAATTTGTGCAAGCTGTGAAATATATTCCTTGTGTGTCTTCCTTTAATTCTTGCAAACTGTGAAATTTGATCTGATTGATCAAATATTCACTTTTCTTTCTTTACTAGATTTGCTCATGATTCACTTGTTTCTTGCAATCAGGTTGATTGAGAGTCTGCGATTTGGTAATGTATCTCGTTCCTTTCCTGCATCAAGTGACTAGTCAGTATATGCATTTGTCATTATTAACACCATCGATTATGAGGTTAACAAAATATTGTGTGCACCTCTTTATGAGATTTCGTATAGGTGTTGAACATTGTCTTTTCCTCTGTTTTATGGCTTTTCTTTGTTATGACGTCTCAATTTGCACTTTATTTTTTGGGTCTTTCTACTACTATGTTGTTTCTGCTGACTAATTGTTTTTGCTTTTTACACTTTACATTGTGTTGTTTTTGCTTATTAAAATCAGTCATACTTTCATCAATATTTGTTGAATTTCTCATAAATATCATCCTAAGACTACAAGATGAAATGAAAAAAAACTAGGACTCTACAGGACATTTTTAATTTTAACAATTTTAATTTCTTAGTAACCCTAATTTATACGTCATTAAGATGTTTCCTTAATAGCTTGCCGTAAAAGGTAGAAATGTTTCCTTATATTCCTATATTTTAATGGTGCAGTGTGAAGCAAGGGTAATCAATAATCATTGAAGAATCAAATATCTTATTACCTCTTTTTTCCTTTTCAAGAAGAGGGAAATTTTCGAGGATTTGACCTCCTTATGTTGGTACCTCATTTGATACTAGCACTTCGTGCCTACATGTATTTAGAAAAGTTTTCCATTACAATTGTAGATTTCATTCCTCTCAATTACAAATCAATCGGAAGTTGACAATGATGTTTTTAGAATCTGACTACAAGGGGGCTATGAGAAGGTATTCCATTCCTCTCATTCCTTTTTCTCATGCTATGAAGTTCAAACAAACTTGATAAATAAATTTATTGTACATTAATGTGCAAGTAACAAAATTGCGTTAACCTAACACAATTAGTCAAAAAGAACTCTGTCAATGCTTTATTTTTATATTAACTTTCCAAGCTCCTTTTCCAATTGTTCTTGCAATTATCAAGTATATTTTGGTTAATTGTTTTGATTTGCATTTAATTTTCTTTTACCCTTTCGGGTTTGCACAAATATTTATTTTTCATAGGTCTTTAAAGATTTTGATTGAGGTTTATATAGTGTGGTCTTTCATTGAGTTTGAGAATGCATTGACCAAAGGGGTAAAAGAAGGTAGTTGTTTTTTCCATTTCTTTGTGAAACTCGATTCTGGTTTCTATTTTAAAGTTAACAGACTTATAATTTCAAAAATCAATGTTTTCATTTATTTTTTTAATCTTATATGGGAATATACAAATCAATCTGCTAACACATCATCAATATAAAATAAGGCGGTAGTAGTGAGAAGATGATATACCTAAAATATGAATTTATTACTTTGTTGGCATATCTTGTAAGGGAAATTCTTATTTTGTACGGAGAGAGACTTTTAGTTGGGTTGATATATGAGTTCATTTTGTCATTTTTTTATTTCATTATATTTTTTCTGATTGATGATTTTGATTTGTGTTCTTTTTGTCATAAAATTGTTAAAGAGCTCGATTTCTTAATGGGTTAATTAAGTATACTAGTTTGACAAAAGAAGAATATTTAGAAGGGAGTTTAATTATATTTAGCCCTTCTGTCGAATTAGTGTCAATATATGTTACAGTGTTGGTACCAACATCTGACACATAAGAAAAAACTTACAAAAATGACTCATTAAAAAGGACCTTCTAGTCGTTAGTACAAAACTAAAACCAAAATTCCTATTAAATGATATTGAATGGAAAGTAATACTTTTCGTAGTTTTTTTTAACAAATATTTTTGCAGTCTTTGTCTCTTATGATTCTCTCATGGATTCTTATATGTTTTAATTTGTTCTTAATTTTAACTAAAAACTGTGAGTTATTTCTAAAAAAGAAACAATCTGATAGGTAACTGCATATTAAATTTAATACTATACAATATTGATTAAACCAACTGAATGTTTTATACTAGGTAGGTTTTATCTCTCGAATTAGATGATGATAAAAGTTAGTACAATTAATTACTCAACTCTACTATTAATAATAGGAAATGTAAGAAACTTCACATCAATAAGGTTTCACAGGGAAGCCCTTGGAATGAATGTTGTTGTTGTTTGATTTTCCTAAAAAAAATCATGGCTTCTCAATTCATCTTTCATTTTGGGTCTTATTAGTACTGCATTGTATTGGTTTTAGTTTTTGTTTTTTTATACTCTCCACTGTGTTGTTTATAAATCACTCCAAAAGAATTAACGTTGTTGGAGAGGTGCCTAAAAGATTGGCAGAAAATTACTCCTTGTCTTCTTTCTAACACACATTGTGTCAAACGCAGTGGAACAATATCTCAAGTACATCACGATCTTACAATTCCGGTGTCTTCATCAACATCAACGTCAATTTAGGACATCAAAACATCCCTATGATTATGCCACTACCTCATTAAATGTGTTTGACAAAAATGTTATTCATTTTTATTGGTAAATAAAGGATTTTCATTTATCAAAGTAAAGAGTCATTACAGAGACTAATCTAAAGTTATTGATCTTATATGACTAGACAATGAGAATCCGATTGCAAGACATAATCTACATGACATTTAGGTTGGGACTTGGGTCCCTGCTAAATATTTATGTTGATACAAAATGTGGGTTTATGCCAGAGTAGAGGAAGAATATAAAACAATCAATGGTAAGTTGTTTAGATATTATAAGTTTGATTATAGGGATTGTCTTATTCACTTATTAAAAAAAAAAAAAATTCAATAGGCACATAGACTATCTGTAAATTGTTAGTTCAGTATGAATCAATGTTTGATTCTACGGTGATACAAGTTTGAAAGATGATCAATATTGTTCGAAGACATATAATAAATATAGCTAAAGTATGATCTTTCTCACATATACATGAGAATGTTACATTCCTACCCATGTTAGTGCAAATTCATTTTGCTAGATGTAGCTAAACTATGTATGTTGTATTGTTACAGTGAGAACGACATTATATTGAACAACTACTCAATATGAAGAAATTATAGTTATGATTTCCAAGAGATCCGAGATGCTAGAGTTAAAAAGTTTCATTAGTCCAGTTTTGTCAAGTAGAATACTGATATTTTTTTAGTTAATCAGTTATGCAACCTTAGTGTGACTAGCGTTAAATAGTCATCAAAATCCTCAATTTTACCTAACTTCACCATATTCAAGAATTGAAATTATACAGAATCATGCCAGGATAAATCAAGACAAATAATAAAATGATATGAAAGTAAATGAAACATAAGGGTAAGCCTCTAAATTAGAACAATAAACCTTTGAATGTTTTAGAGAAGTGTTTCCACGAAGAATAGGGTTGCGGAGATCAAGTACAAGTTGTTCAACAGATTACATTTTGCAATCCTGATTTGTCGGTGCTCCGACATCAGAAGATGCCGACAATGTAGCTCCTACTCCTCTAGAAGTGTCAATACCGACTGAGAGAGACTTAGGCAAATTTTTCATTTTTAAAACCTCAATCAAATGCTTTTATCATTTTCTTTTTTTCGCTTTTCCAAATTTATTTTCTCTCCTCTTTCTTCTATTTCGAACTTAAATAAAGACAATTGACCATTTGATTTAAAACCACACCATAATAAATGAAGATCAATAATGAACTTTAAAAGTAAATGAGAAGCACATTTTTAATCATTGATGGTGGCACAATTTTAAATGAAATGATGTTTTGCCTTCATTCAATTGTGGAATAGAATAACTAGGAGAGGAATTAAAATAAGGAAATAGAAATTCAGAAAATGCTAAAAGCATTTGATTGTAGCTTTAGAATAAAAAACTTAACTCAGTCTCTCTCAAACACTCTGAAATTGTCGACATTCTTAGAGGAGTAGAAAGTTTGTCGCCTTCATATTTCGGTGCCAGAGCACCAACCAATTAAGGACTTGAAAATATAATTTTCTGAACAAGTTGTACTGATCTCCGTAATCCAAATCTATGTGAAAAGCCCCTTCTTGAATATTCCCCAAAATCTTTGTTAAAAAGCCCTTCTGGAACATGCGAATTGGCATTTTTCATGTTTTGATGTTCGCTTTCATGTTTCATTTATTATCAGATTGTTTTCTATCGATTCCATGGGAATGATTTTGTATAATTTCAAATCTTCATTATGGTGCTTTGAGGGTTTTGATTACACAATTAAACATTTGTCACTTGATAGAGTTTAAATATAATTGGATAAACATAAAATTAATTAAGATGGAAAATGATGTTATCGACTGTCGAATTTAGCTATTGTTGAGAAAATTAGGAGGAAAAAGAGGTATAATATCATGTACCCTATTTTAATCTTAGTTTAAGTTATTTCATCTAGGATTGAGCTGTTTAACTATGAATTCAAACATAATTTTTAAAAATCAATATCGAAACTATAGATATATAATTAGCAAGTAGAAAATGTTGTAACTACTGTGTAGCAAATAAACTATAGACGTCATTTTACTTCTACATTCCCACTTCCAGTGAATAGTGGAACATGGCCCCCTTAATTTTATTGTGGCACACTCTTGGTACTATCGCTGCATTCTACATATACTTTGGGAAGTGTTTCACTATAACTCAAGAGTTTATTCGTCTCTCAAATGCACCTGCATCTCTTGAGTCTTGTACCATAAAACTTGCTTAATACCATATTTTCAGTTAAATATAATTCTTATTTAATACTCAAAACTAATTCCACAGACATAAGTCCATAAATAAGATCCAAATAGTATCAAATTAATGCAACTCTACATTTGTTTGATAAATCATTGGAGGAGAATTGAAATTTTATTTATATATGAAGAAATTATACACTTGGGTTTTTCTTTTCCTCATAATTCACGAACTATCAAGTAATAGAATAGTGACTGTTCATCCTTGACATTCAATGATGACCATAAAGAGGAAGGAAGGAAGATTACATGTTTGTGACCTTAAGTTCATAAGGCGCTGACAGATGCAGCACAAGAATGTTGTCTTAAATAATTATATTCATGAAAAATGCTTTTTAACCTTGAAAAACTTGGAAGTTATCACTCATAAGAAAAAAGAATCAAATAATCAATTATGTGTTCTCATGTATAGACTTTTGTGTGATGATAAGCGTAATTGTGATCCATCATAGTTGTGATATTTGGTTTCCCTATAATAAATCTTTTGGATAGTTTTCTACTTTAAAGAATATATTTCTTTGTATTTCTATCACGTTGTTAATACAACAAACAAGTCAACACCTTTCCAATATTTGAAGCTAACAAACTTAGGTGTCATTGGTGATCCCGTGAAGGAATTATGTATGGAAATACAGTAGACATATTACCTTCTTGAGGGCACCAAAGACTTAAATATTCACAAGGTGTTAGACGTGATTGTTGTATTAAGGGGGACAAATAAAAAGGAATCTTTGCTGCAACGAAGAAGACTGTCAGAAGAATCTATTCAAGGAAAACCAACTATCACAACTATGAAGGATCATAATTACAACTATCATCACACAAAAGTCTATCCTGATCTCGAGAACTCATCTGATTCATAAGTTTATATATCTTATTATTTATTTAGAGAAGATGTTCTTAAATGTTTTTGAAGGTTAAAAAGTATTTTTACATGAATAATATGGACTTGGATATTTATCTCAGACAACATTCTTATGTTCCATGCACCGGCTAGCTCATCATTTCTTACTCTGAATGGACATCATTGACTACCATGGAAAGATTTTGTTTATGACTTGATATTTGTGAACTCTAAGGAAAAGACAACCCAAGTATAACTTTTTTTACAAGTAATAGATAAGGTTATAAATCCAAGTATATAGCCTTCATATGTAAATCAAATTCCAATTCTCTTTCGATAAGAATTCGATATGAGTCTTAATCACTTTGGACTGAATAGAGATCAATAACCGCCACATTAAACACATGCTCTATTTTATCTCCATTATGATGCACTCCACTAATCCATTTCATTTTATTTTTCTGTTGCTTCTGATCCTCAATGCAAGAATTCATTTATTGATGCTATATTTTTTTAACTATTGCCTTAGCAACTAAAGAGGGTGGATCTATGTCAAATTCACGACTTCAACTTTTCATAGAATCTGTTAATAGGATACAATGATAACAAAATTTGTTATTCTGCTGCTTATTTGATATTTTGTTCCCATGATATTAAACGGGTCATTATTAATTTGTAAAAGGCTATGCCCTATGGTTGAATTGTTTTGTTGGTTCTCAAAAGTAAAGTTTTGATTAATATGTTATGAGGCATAAATAGTAGCTTTCTAGTGATTTGATTCATTTGAAAGAGTCTTGCATGAACGGAGTGAAACACGACTTATCTTTGAGGATGGTTCCACGACACAACTGTCATTTGATGATATATATGGATAAATATGGCATAAGGAAGAAAAAAATATGATAGAGGGTGTGAAAAAACGTAAAATTTAGGGACTTGGAGTAAAACCTTCCTCAATTCATTCATCACCATTGTTGTTTTGTGCTTCAACTTCTCACTCTTCGAAAGAAATTTATTTAGTATGTTTGAACATTTTCTATGATATTTAGAATTGTTTTAAACTAGTTAGTTCTGTTTTGACTAACATTTTAATACTTATTAGACTTTCTTCAGGTGATGCTTGAATTTTTAAATTTAGTTATATTGAATAAAAATTTGAATGATTAGGAATGTATTTGATGTTTGATTTTATTGTTAAACTTTTACGAATGGATGGTAGTATAATTTAACAGGTGGGGTATCAAGTAAACAAAAAATTCTACCTAAAAATGCAATTTTTTTACCACAGTAATTAGAAAAATGACCTGACTTCTTCAAAAAAAATTAATATTGCCTACTACAGCAGTCGGAGAGTACCTATTTATTTATTTAAAAAATTACTTATTCTGATTACGCTACTAAGAAAAATACTTAAATGATTATACAGTACATGGAAGATATATTAATTAAATAATTAATTACTTAAATTCTATAGCTACTGTAGTTGGATTTTTAATTAATAAACTATTATTTTAATATTCTTTCGACTACTGTATTCGTCCATTTAGATAGTTTAATGGTTAGGACTAGTTTTATATTTTCTGACTACGGTAATCGGCAAAGTCTGACTACTATAGCCGCTAAATATTTTATGACGTTCAATATGTCGACTACCCAAAAATAGTCAGAAAGTCATCGAAAAATTCCATTTTCCGACGACATTGAAACTATTTTTGCGGTCGGCAAACGACGAATTTCTAGTAGTTCAATAAAGCATAAAAGTTATTCGAAAATAATAGGTTTTTTTGAGACATTACTAGTATCTTGTCTTTTGTCACTGTCATGAAAATTTTCATTCACACCCTATTCAATTACATGGAGAATTTGTTTGACTAATCGGGGAAATGCTTCAATTACTAGTTGAATTTTTGTGTGCAGTCTGCATCCTATTTTTAGTTACATCTTGGTTTCAACTTGCAAAACATGCTTGCCAGAATTTTCAGCATCTTCAATATCGTCAGATGTATGCATTAGTTTGTGCCCTGACTCCATTAATTTTTGGCCTGAACTAACTCGCGGCGCGCATCAACCCCAACTCTTGACGTTTCCCTTTATATTCAGTTGTGATTTGGACAACAATATTGCTTGTAACAACATCAATTGAGTGTGTGTACGATTTTGCTCAGAATTGGCAACAACCAATTGTTGATCAACCATTCTTTTTTCATTTAATATTTCCCTCGCATCACCTTGATACTTTTCACTATTGATAGTACCTTTCGAAGAAACATTAATTGTAACATCAATTTGTTTGTTATTTTAATTTCTTTTCGAGATCAAACGACAATTATCTGATCTCGGTGCTTACAATCTTATACGATTTGGAATTTTTTCCATTAGATCAAGTATAACCTTAACCCTAGTTGTGCTTGGTCTTGGCTTATTTGAGTAGCTTTATCTATAACTATTGGCTTTCTAACAGTCGAACTATAGACAACAAAGACTTCTTTGCAAACAAATCTAGTGAGATAAGTTCAATAAAAAGCATCAAAATCACAACTAACATCGGTGTCTCCTTAGGATTTTATCCAATGGACTCTGGAAAAACTCTAATTGGTTCTCCTGTCCATGGAAAAATTATCTCTCGATACATATAACACAAACCCAAACATATCGACTTTTCTTCTAAAATCTAGCTTACGAGATTATATTAGATATGCAATTATTGTTGCATAAACATAGAATATAAATATGAAAAATCAAAGAAAAAAGTATGGTGATTTCAACCAGTAATTATTTTATAATATTATAACCTTTGCATTATTCTTCAAATGTGATGATATATTAGTAGTTTCTATAGTTAATTCACAAATCACATGATTCGTAAATTGTTATCTTGAAATGGCTCAAGTAATATCATTATATAATTATCCATTAAATGTTTATAAAGACGAAGAGTGATCAATCAAATGAATTAAATATTAACGGTTTAATAAAATAACATAAAAACTCCACCTCATCTAACTCTCTACTCTTAACTTACTTTTATTTTTTTACTTTTCTTATTTTGTATTAAATATTTAAATATATTTTTAGAATTTTTTCCTATTTATAGATCATAGAAAAGAAATAAAAATGTTATTTGAAAAAGTTTTGCCGCAAGTAAAAAATACTTTTCTAAAAACGCACAACATGTGTACACTATTTCTTGTTTTTTAGTAAATAACATGTGCTCGACTAAATCACTTGTTCCCTTGACTACTTTTTTTTCGTTGTACTCTCTTCTAGGTCTTTATGTGTAAACCATTTCTTATTTTTAACAAATCACATGTTCTCGACTAAATCACTTGTCTTTGACTAACTTTTTTCTTTCTACTCTCTTCTAGGTCTTTCCATTTTTCCATTCTCGTTCTTCCCTGTACCAGTAATTTTCACTGTGTTGGAATTCTAACCCCGAAATTTGACTAAGAAACAACTATATTCTATTTGTTACTTTGCAGATCATAGCACGTTTTGTAAACAAATAAAATAATGACACAAAATATTATCGCGAAAAACCCCAAATCACAAAGGGTAAAACAAATGACCTACACCTCTTTAGGATTTAACTCCACTGATTAAACTCTGAGCCTCAATGAAATATAACAAACATATGTAACCTAAGGAATTATAAACTATAATTCCTTGTTAAGAAATTAAAAACTGTAATTCCTAGTTACTAAAGACACAACCCCCGAGGTATAAGTCTTCTACCATCCGTAAAGTTTCTCAAACTTTTTAGACGAATCCTACACACATACTTGATTGTAATCAAAATTCATAATTACAATCTTACAAATTTTTGCTAACAAACTTGCGGATCTCCCCAATAAATCTAAAAACTCTCTCAAACTCTTGATCATGTTTTAACTTCTCTCTATTTAAGTGCACAAAGTTATTCAATGAACTATTGCGATATTTATAGACTTTCAAAATCTCCTAAGTCTTGTTAAATACAACTTAGTCAACTATTGCCATATTTATAGACAACAAAGACTTCTTTACAAGCAAATCTGGGGAGATAAGCTCGATAAAAAGAATCAAAACCACAACTAACGTCGTTTTCTCCTAAGGATTATATCCAATGGACCATGGAAAAACCCTACATGGTTCTCCTGTCCATAGAAAAACTATCTCCAATGGACACCTTCGAGTTTTTAGTATTCACCATCCAACTCTCTCGATACATAGAACACAAACCCAAACATATCGACTTTTCTTATCAAATCTAGCTTACGACATTATATTAGATATGCAATTATTGTTGGATTAACTTCGCATATAAATGTGAGAAATCAAAGGAAAGGTATGACAATTTCAACCAATCAATATTTTATAATATTATAATCTTTCTGTTATTCTTCAAATATGATGATATATTAGTAGATTATATTGTTGATTCACAAATAACACGAGTCATAAATTGTTATTTGAAATGGCATAAGTAATATTATTGTAACGACCTGTTTAGTCGTTTTAAGCAGCAGATTTTATTTCTTGAAAAACTGGCTGAGACGACGGACACCACGACGGACCGTCGAGGGTGTCTCGTTCCAAAACACTTAGGAATTCTGAAATCTGAGTACTCAAATCGACTCTCTGAACTCTGTGACGGACCTGCAGAACGGACCGTCACAGGTACGACGAACCGTCGTGAGCCCCCGTTTCAAAACACTTCAACTCTTGAGAATTTGGTACTGCGAACAATTCTCTGAACGTCGTGACGGAAGTGCAGGACGGACCGTCATAGGCGTGACGGACCGTCACAGACTCTTTAGTAAAAATAGAGTCTCTGATCCTTGCGACGACCTGCAGGAACGACGGGCCGTCACATGTTACGTAATCCCAGTCGGAGTCGGATTTCTGGTTAAGTTTTAAAGGGGCGTTTTGGACTATTCCTGCTATAATTATATATTTCGTGGGTTTATATTAATAACTCAATTTCTTGGGGGATAAAAGAGGTAACTTTGAGTTAATTAGTGGGGTATTATTGTCATCTTTTACACTTAATTATATGTTAATTAGGGTAAAAGCAAGAGGGTTTGAATAAAGAAAATAGAAAGAACAAAGAGAGAGAGAGGATTGATCGATCGAGAGCTAGAAACGAGAAGAAGAACAAAGCTTTGGGGAAATTGCTTGTTTGAATTCAATTCTTCGGTGGAGGTAGGTTATGGTTTATGCTATCTTATAGTAAACTCTTAATAGCGAATGATATGTGTTGGTAGTATTATAAAGTCTTCTATATGCTTAATTGTATGCTTGCATGAATATGATTATGTGATTGTGATAAAATAAGCATGATGAAACTATTGAATTCCAAATCTTGAAAGAAACTGTAATCTACGTTACTAATGATGATGCCTTGGTATAAAAGAAGGATTGATGAATTAAAGTAATGGGATTGATGATGCCTTGGTATAGAGAAGGCTTGATGAATTGATAGAATGAGATTAGTAGAACAAAGTGTCACGTACCAACACATAGTATTAGGGGATCGGGTGTCACAAACTGACATGTAGAATTAGGGGATCGGAGTATCACGTACCGACATATATTATTAGGGGATTGGGTGTCACGAACTGACACGTAGAATTAGGGGATCGGAGTGTCACGTACCGACACATAGTATTAGGGGATCGGGTGTCACGAACCGACACGTAGAATTAGGGGATCAGAGTGTCACGTACCGACACATAGTAGTAGGGGATCAGAGTGTCACGTACCGACACAAGAGGAAGAAAGATAATGAATCTTGAAAGATTTTAATATACTCAACATAATGAACCTAATTCCCAAATGAGTATGGTATTGAGGATTGAGCCCTCATGGATGAACTTGATGGTACTTATTGATGACTATAGTACTTGTTGTTGCTACATGTTGAGTTTTATAGTTGATTTATGATATTAACTAATATATATTGTTTTCTATTTTGAGTTGGCCGATGATATCTACTCAGTACTTGTGGTTTGTACTGACCCCTACTTGCATGTTTCTTTCTTTGTTATTTGTGGAGTGCAGAAAACGTGCCGTCGTCTTCAACTCAACAGTAATTCTAGCCAGTCTTCATTGCACCGGATTTTCAGGGTGAGCTAATGCTTCTAGCTTGGACTGGATCTTCTTCTTCATGTCTTGATGCCTTGAAGTTCCGGCATGGACTAGCTTTCATTTGTTTTAGCTTTTAGAATACTCTTAGTTTAGTAATTTGATCATAGATGTTCTTGTGATGATGACTTCCAGATTTTGGGGATAATGAGTTATAAATTTTAGAAGTTGTTTAATTGATTTTGTTAATGAGTTTAAGTCTTCCGCATTGTATTTTATTTAATATGTTTGGGTTTAAATTGGTTGGTTCGCTCACATAATAGGTTAAGTGTGGGTGCCAGTCGCGGCTCGGTTTTGGGTCGTGACAAACTTGGTATCAGAGCATTAGGTTCGTTGGTCTCATCACACAAGAACGAGTCTAGTAGAGTCTTAAGGAACGGTAGGGGGACGCCTTTACTTTTCTTTGAGAGGCTATAAGACTTTAGGAAAATTCCATTCTTTCAGTCTTCTTTCGTGCTACTACTTGAGTCCAATTGGTATCTATGTGAGAGAAATTGGTATCTGACCATCTTCACTCTATTTCGCAGATGGTTAGAACTAGAGCAACGACCGCGCCAGCAGCGACAACGGCAAGACAAGAAACGTCTGAGCCAGCCACTGGGGCTGTAGCTCGAGGAGGATCAGTGGTAAGAGGCCGTGGTAGAGGTCGTGGGAGGACGTCCTCTAGAGGAAGAGGACGAGCACCTAGCCCATCTGGTACTAGGGCGGTGACTCCTCTACCGACTGAGGAAGTTATAAGAGAGGGTGAGGAAGGGGAGAATGAACAAGTGCAGAATGAAGAATTACCACCCCAACCTACCTCAGAAATGATTAATCAGGTTCTTGCCTATCTTAGTGGGTTGTCTGATCAGGGCCAAACACCTCCAGTGTTTTCTGCACCAACACCTCAGGTTCCATAGGTACAACATGCGGCTACTGTGGCTCCCCGCATGGATGCCTCATTGGAAATAGGCACGTTTCCTCGTCTGACTACAGGGCCTATAATGACAAATGATCAGCATGAACTTTTCAGTAAGTTCTTGAAATTGAAACCTCCAGTCTTCAAGGGTGCAGAATTTGAGGATGCTTACGATTTTCTGGTTGATTGTCATGAGCTACTACACAAGATGGGTATAGTAGAACGGTTTGGTGTTGAGTTCGTGAGTTATCAGTTTCAAGGGAACGCCAAAATGTGGTGGCGGTCACATGTTGAGTGTCAACCAACAGAGGCCCCACCTATGACTTGGGCATTATTCTCTAGCTTGTTTATGGAGAAATATATTCCCCGGACCTTGAGGGATAGAAAAAGGGATGAGTTCTTGAGCCTAGAGCAAGGTAGGATGTTGGTTACTGCATATGAGGCTAAGTTCCGTGCATTATCCAGGTATGCCACCCAACTTTGTTTCAGTCCACAAGAACGGATTCGCCGTTTTGTGAAGGGGTTGAGGTCAGAATTGCGGATTTCAGCCTTACAAGTAGCAGCCACGGCAAAATCCTTCCAAGAGGTGGTAGACTTTGTGATAGAGGTGGAAGGAGTGAAGCCAGATGACTTCACCACGACATCGACATCAAAAAGGTTTCGAAAGGGAGGTGAGTTTAATGGTTCTTACACTAGAGGACAGGGTTCTGGAGGTTACTCAGTCCGACCAATTCAGTCTTCACTACAGACTGTAGTTGGGGGTTCACCTCAGACCGGTCAACACTTCTCTGAGAGACCTATGCTCGAATCCAGAGAGTGTTATGGATGTGGGGATACTGGACATATTAGGAGGAATTGTCCAAAACAGAGTTACAGACCCCCAATAGCTAGAGGTAGAGGTGGTCATGGTAGAGGCCGTTTTTCTGGAGGACTTGGTGGTCGAGGTAATGGTGGTCACCAAAATGGCCGAGGTGATGGGCAAACTGGAGCCACTACGGCACAACATGGTAGGGGCAACGGACAGACTGCTGATAGGGCCCATTGTTACACTTTCCCTGGGAGATCTGAAGCGGAGGCATCTGATGCTGTTATCACAGGTAATCTTTTGGTTTGTGATTTCATGGCTTTTGTATTATTTGACCCTTGCTCCACATTTTCATAAGTATCTTCCTCATTTGCTAATGGTCTTAACTTACATTGTGAATTGCTTGACATACCTATTCGTGTGTCTACTCCGGTGGGTGAGTCTTTGATAGTTGAAAAAGTATATAGGTCTTGTTTGGTGACTTTTGCGGGGAGCAATACTTATGTAGACTTGGTTATCTTAGAAATGGTCGATTTTGATATAATTCTGGGTATGACTTGTCTTTCTCCAAATTTTGCGATCTTGGATTGCAATGCTAAAACTGTGACGTTAGCCAAGCTTGGGACAGATCCGCTAGTGTGGGAGGGCGACTACACTTCCACTCCGGTTTGTATCATCTCCTTTCTTCGTGCTAAGAGAATGGTTAGTAAGGGGTGTTTAGCTTTCTTGGCACATCTCAAGGATGACACTACTCAAGTACCTTCAATTGAGTCGGTTTCGGTAGTCCGTGAGTTTCTGGATGTGTTCCCTGCAGATCTTCCTTGTATGCCACCGGATAGAGATATTGACTTCTGCATTGATCTGGAACCGGGTACTCGCCCCATTTCTATACCCCCTTATAGAATGGCCCCCGCGGAGTTAAGAGAGTTAAAGGCCCAACTTCAAGAGTTGTTAAGCAAAGGCTTTATTAGACCAAGTGCGTCTCCTTGGGGTGCTCCGGTGTTATTTGTGAAGAGGAAGGATGGGAGCTTTCGGATGTACATAGACTACAGACAACTGAATAAGGTAACTATTAAGAACAAGTATCCCATTCCTCGCATTATTGACTTGTTCGATCAGTTACAAGGTGCTTGTGTCTTCTCTAAGATTGACTTGATATCCGGTTACCATCAATTGAAAATACGGGCAATGGATGTGCCAAAGACTGCTTTTCGAACTAGGTATGGGCATTACGAATTTGTGGTAATGTCTTTTGGTCTTACGAATGCCCCTGCTGCTTTCATGAGCTTGATGAACGGGATTTTCAAGCCATATTTGGATCTCTTTGTGATAATATTTATTGATGATATATTGATATACTCAAAGAGTAAGAAGGAACATGAGGAGTATTTGAGAATGGTGTTAGAGTTGTTGAGGAAGAAGAAGCTATATGCCAAATTCTCCAAGTGTGAGTTTTGGCTAGATTCAGTGTCCTTTTTGGGGCACGTGGTTTCTAAGGATGGAGTGATGGTGGATCTTTCTAAAATTGAGACAGTGAAGAATTGGGTAAGACCTAATAATGTGTCAGAAATAAGGAGCTTTGTTGGTCTAGCTAGCTATTACCGTCGATTCGTCAAGGGATTCTCTTCCATTGCTTCCCAATTGACGAACTTGACTAAGCACAATGTTCCATTTGTATGGTCAAATGAGTGTGAGGAAAGCTTTCAGAAACTTAAGACCTTGTTGACTACTGCACCAATTCTTACCTTGCTGGTAGAGGGTAAGAATTTCATCGTTTATTGTGATGCATCCTATACTGGTTTGGGTGCAGTACTAATGCAAGAGAAGAATGTGATTGCTTATGCTTCGAGACAATTAAAGGTGCATGAACGTAACTACCCGACTCATGATTTGGAGTTGGCCGCGGTAGTATTTGCACTAAAGCAATGGAGACACTATTTGTATGGGGTTAAGTGTGAAGTCTATATGGATCATCGTAGCCTACAGTATGTCTTTACTCAGAAAGATTTGAACTTGAGACAGAGGAGATGGATGGAACTACTAAAGGACTATGATGTTACCATCTTGTACCACCCAGTAAAGGCTAATGTTCTGGCAGACGCCTTAAGAAGAAAGAAAGTAAGCATGGGAAGTCTAGCTCATTTGCAAGTCTCTAGACGCCCGTTGGCTAGGGAAATCCAAAATTTGGCTAATGACTTTATGAGGCTAAAAGTAAATGAGAAGGGAGGATTTTTGGCTTGTGTGGAGGCGAGATCTTCTTTTCTTGAAAAGATCAATGGAAAACGGTTTGATGATGAGAAACTAAATCGAATTCGGGATATAGTGTTGCGAGGAGAGGCTAAAGAGGCCATAATGGATGAGGAAGGTGTTTTGAGGATCAAGGGAAGGGTATGTGTGCCCCGTGTTGATGATTTGATCCACACTATTCTTACAGAGGCTCATAGTTCCGGATATTCTATACATCCTGGTGCAACCAAGATGTACCGTGACCTAAAGCAACACTTTTGGTGGAGAAGAATGAAGCGAGACATTGTTGATTTCGTAGCCAAATGTCCAAATTGTCAACAAGTGAAGTATGAACATCAGAGGCCCGGGGGAACACTTCAAAGGATGCCCATTCCTGAATGGAAGTGGGAGAGAATTGCAATGGACTTCGTGGTTGGTCTTCCAAAGACATTGGGGGAAGTTTGATTCTATTTGGGTAATTGTGGATAGATTAACTAAATCTGCTCACTTCATTCCAGTGAAGGTGACCTACAATGCAGAGAAGTTGGCCAAAATCTACATCTCAGAGATCGTTCGATTACATGGGGTTCCACTCTCCATCATATCAGATAGAGGTACGCAGTTTACTTCTAAGTTTTGGAGAACATTGCATGCTGAATTAGGTACTAGATTGGACCTTAGTACTGCATTTCATCCTCAGACCGATGGTCAGTCTGAGCGAACGATTCAAGTGTTGGAGGATATGCTTCGTGCATGTGTGATAGAATTTGGTGGTCATTGGGATAACTTCTTACCCTTAGCGGAGTTTCCATACAATAATAGCTACCACTCCAGTATTCACATAACTCCATTCGAAGCATTGTATGGGAGGAGATGTAGGTCTCCCATTGGTTGGTGTGATGCGTTTGAGGTCAGACCTTGGGGTACGGATCTATTAAGGGATTCATTGGAAAAGGTGAAAGCTATTCAAGAAAAGCTTTTAGCGGCTCAAAGTAGGCAAAAGGAATATGCGGATCGAAAGGTTAGAGACTTGGAGTTCATGGAAGGTGAACAAGTCTTGTTGAAGGTTTCACCCATGAAAGGGGTGATGCGGTTTGGAAAAAGGGGAAAGCTAAGTCCAAGGTATATTGGACCATTTGAGATACTTAAGCGAGTGGGGGAGGTGGCTTATGAATTAGCCTTGCCTCCAGGGCTGTCAGGAGTGCATCCGATATTTCACGTGTCTATGTTGAAAAGATACCATGGGGATGGAAATTACATCATTCGTTGGGATTCGGTTCTGCTTGATGAAAATTTGTCTTATGAGGAGGAACCTGTTGCTATTTTAGATAGAGAGGTTCACAAGTTGAGGTCGAGGGAGATTGCATCCATCAAAGTTCAATAGAAGAATCGACCAGTTGAAGAAGCCACTTGGGAGAAGGAGGCTGATATGCATGAAAGATACCCACACCTGTTTACAGATTCAGGTACTTCTTCTCGTCCTTGTTTTTCTTCTTTTGATCGTTCGAGGATAAACGATGGGTAAATTGGTATCTATTGTAACGACCTGTTTAGTCGTTTTGAGCAACAGATTTTATTTCTGGAAAAACTGGCTGAGACGACGGACACCACGACGGACCGTCATGGGCACGACGGACCGTCGAGGGTGTCTCGTTCCAAAACACTTAGGAATTCTAAAATCTGAGTACTGAAATCGACTCTCTGAACTCTGTGATGGACCTGCAGGACGGACCGTCACAGGCACGACGAACCGTTGTGATCCCCCGTTCCAAAACACTTCAACTCGTTAGAATTTGGCACAGGGAACGATTCTCTGAACGTCGTGATGGAAGTGCAGGACGGACCGTCGTAGGTACGACGGGCCGTCACAGACTCCTTATGGAAATCGAGTCTCTGACGAACCTGCATGACGGACCGTCGCAGGCACGACGGGCCGTCACAGGTTGCGAAATCCCAGTCGGAGTCGGATTTCTGGTTAAGTTTTAAAGGGGCGTTTTGGACTATTCCTGCTATAATTACAAATTTCGTGGGTTAACATTAATAACTCAGTTTCTTGGGGGATAAAAGAGGTAACTTTGAGTTAATTAGTGGGTTATTATTGTCATCTTTTACACTTAATTATATGTTAATTAGGGTAAAAGAAAGAGGGTTTGAATAAAGAAAATAAAAAGAACAAAGAGAGAGAGAGAGGATCGATAGAAGAGGAGAAACGAAGAAGGAACAAAGCTTTGGGAAATTTGCTTGCTTGACCACTAATCTTCGGTAGAGGTAGGTTATTGTTGTTTTTACGTTATTCATAGTAAACTGTTAATAGCGAATGATATGTGTTGGTAGTATTGTAAACCTGTCTATATGCTTAATTGTATGCTTGCATGAATATGATTATGTGATTGTGATAAAATAAGCATGATGAAGCTATTGAATCCTAAATCTTGAAGAAACCCTAATTTACTTTGTTAATGGGATTGATGATGCCTTGATATAAAAGAAGGCTTGATAAATTATATAATGAGATTGATGATGCCTTGGTATAAGAGAAGGCTTGATGAATTGATAGAATGATGTTAGTGGATCGGAGTGTCACGTTCCGACACATAGTATTAGTGGATCGGAGTGTCACGTTCCGACACATAGTATTAAGGGATCGGGTGTCATGAACCGACACGTAGAATTAGGGGATCGGAGTGTCACGTACCGACACATAGTACTAAGGGATCGGGTGTCATGAACCGACACGTTGAATTAGGGGATCGGAGTGTCACGTACCGACACATAGTATTAGGGGATCGGTTGTCACGAACCGACACGTAGAACTAGGGGATCAGAGTGTCACGTACCGACACATAGTAGTAGGGGATCGGAGTGTCACGTACCGACGCAAGAGGAAGAAAGATAATGAATCTTGAAAGATGTTAATATACTCAATATAATGAACCTAATTCCCAAATGAGTATGGCATTGAGTCTTGAGTCCTCATGGATGAACTTGGTGGTACTTATTGATGATTATAGTACTTGTTGTTGCTACATGTTGAGTATTGTAGTCGATTTATGATATTAACTAATATATACTGTTTTCTATTTTGAGTTGGCCGATGATACTTACTCAGTACCCGTGTTTTGTACTGACCCATACTTGTTTGTTTCTTTCTTTGTTATTTGTGGAGTGCAGCAAACACGCCGTCGTCTTCAACACAACCGTAATTCTAGCCAGTCTTCAATACACCGGACTTCAGGGTGAGCTAATGCTTCTAGCTTGGACTGGATCTTCTTCTTCAAGTCTTGATGCCTTGAATTTCCGGAATGGACTAGCTTTTTATGTATTTTAGTTTCTTAGATACTCTTAGATTAGTAATTTGAGGATAGATGTTCTTGTGATGATGACTTCCAGATTTTGGGGATAATGAGTTATAAATTTTAGAAGTTCTTTACTTGATTTTGTTAATGAATTTAAGTCTTCCGCATTGTGTTTTGTTCAATATGTTTGGGTTTAGATTGGTTGGTTCGCTCACAGAGTAGGTTAAGTGTGGGTGCCAGTCGCAGCTCAGTTTTGGGTCGTGACAAATGTCTAACCATTTTCACTATAGATATATCTTCTATAATCGGCAAATCTAATTAAATAAGTTAAAAAATTATCTACCAAAAGAAGAAAAAGATAAAGAATAAGGAGAACATTACATTTAAACACATATAATCATTTTTGACAAAATATAATTAATTCAAAAGGAAATAATATAATAGAAACATTACTTCTTAAAGACCTAAAAAAATAAAGAATAATCACTATATAGCTCAAAATCCATTAATCTCCATCTCTAAATTTTATCATTTTATCCTATATACAAGAGTCAAGAAAAATAATTACAAATAAATTATTAGTCCTAAAATGAATCTCAAAGTTAACAAAAAAAAATATTATATCTCATAAAGAATAAGGAAAATTACATTCAATCATAAATTCTCCTACATAATCATTTTGGACAAATAATCAATATATTTAACTCAAAATCCACTTATTTTCATCGCTTGATGTTATCATTTCATCCTATATACAAGAGTCAAGAAAAATAATAACAAATACATTATTAGTCATAAAATAAATCTCAAAGATAACAAAACAAAATAATTTACCTAGAAGAAATAAAAATATGATGACATATTAGTCTTACTTGCTAATTAAATATAATATATGAAATAATATTTGAAAAAATAATGCACCTCAAAGCTTACAACTATTGCAATATTTCTTCCACTAATTCTCTACCAAAGATGACTACAAAATAACAAACAATTTTAGTGTGATTTTATTGTGTTAATATAACCTTTCACATTAAATAATTAGAAGTTATGAATATAAAATGTTTAAGAGGTTATGAATATGAAAGGTTTGAGGGTTATGAATATTATTAATACTAATTTAAGAATAGAATTTATATAATTAAAGATGTATAAGTTATAAAAAAAAAAATTGAAAAAAATAAGAAAAAAAGTCAAATAAAAAAAAGATAAGAAAAAATGAATGGAGGTCATAGAGAGGTGCCACATCACCTCCTCTATGATCCTCATTTATATATATATATATATATATATATATATATATATATATATATATATATATATATATATATATATATATATATATATATATATATATATATATAGATTGGGTTACTTTTTGTTGTCTCTCATTCAGTTATTTATCTTTAATAATTCAATGTAAGCAATATTACAAAGTATTTTTCTTTTACCTTCTTTTTCTTCCATATTTTATTTCAAAGAATTATATGGTCTTTCTCCTCTTTTTTATTTAATTTATAACATCCATAAGTACAATTCAAATTAAAATATTCAGAAAAATAACTGCAATATATTTAATGTGCCTACGTCCATTTTTATTTCTAATTAAATTGAAAAATTAATACATCTTAATTATCACACTATCTTTTTTTTTTCCATATTTTTCATCTCTCTTCAAATTTGTTATTTTTATATTATCATAATGCTTTTATATATTATTACAAAAACTTGGTTTGCTCCATCAATAAATTTATAAATTTATTTTAATTATTTTATCTTAAATTGGAATAGATTATATTTTGCAATTGTAGTTTGTGACTTGATAAACATCAAAATTTTATTACCGTTCCAATTTAGATTCAAGAAACAAACGATATTGGGGAAAATTTAGTTGTTGAAAATAAATATCACATAGTAAGTGTTGAAAAAATGTATCAAATAGTAAGTGTTGAGAAAATGTGTTAAATACTAGTTGGTTGTATCAATCATCATAGACTTATATTTATAAGCAATTGCCTATTTTTAGCAAGTGTTATTTTGTAAAAGGTTAATGCAACAAATTGAACACTCTTTTAAATATAAGAATATTGATTGTTGTAAGTGCGGTGTAAAGGATTGGGTCGGCTAAGATTTTGTAAATATCAAATTAAACTATTTATGTCAAAATTTTAAATTTATAAACCAAATTAATAGAATTGAGATATTTCAACCTCGAATTTTTTCGGGTTGCTTCCATTTTTTTTAAATATCAAGCCAAATTATTTTGTTAAATTTTAAATTAATAATTAAACCAAACTAATAACCTCAATTTTTTAATATTTATTTCAAGTCATTTTAACCTTTCCAAACAGTTCCTAACTTATTTTAAATCATTTTTGACTTATTTTAAGTTATTTTTTACATTTGTCAAATACTTTCAGAAATCAAATCTGACTTAAAAATAAATCACGCAAAAAAAAAAGACTTAGAAATAGGTTTGGGTTTGACAAATCTGTAAGACAATTCAAACATCCTGTCGTGATACATAGGAAAAAACATAAGTCTATAAAAGGCAAACATTCATTGTCATGGAAAATCTATAAAAAAGAAGAAGAAGCTAAATTTATGAAATTACCAAAGTTAAAAGATACTCATGCATTAGTTGTAATAAATATAGTTAAAGAGAAAGATAAATCTCGCAAAGTTTTGTCTTATGAGTTCATTGATAAGTTTAAAATATTGAATTGGGATGAAGTTTTGCAAAGAAATATAATCATTTCATTGCAATCTCATGAGAAGCTACCGTTTACATCCCAACAAACAAAAACATCCAATTAACACCTTCTCTTGTCATGTTTTTGTTATCGTATATTATACTATATACCGTTTTCTTTTTGACTCTCTGATAGTTGTTGATTTGTTCTTTTTAGAAAGCTTCTCCTAGTAGTCATTAGGTTATTTGTCTTTAATAACTCAATGTAAGAAATATTACTGTAACATCTCATAATTTGAAATAACTAAGAATAAGTTAAGAAACAAAGAAGGGAAAATGCACAAGTACCCCCTCAACTTATGCCCAAAACATGAGAGACACACTTATACTATACTAAGGTCCATTACCCCCCTGAACTTATTTTATAAATAATTTTTTACCCCTTTTCAGCCTACGTGCCACTATCATGTGGGCCCAGCGTGTGTTAATATTTTTTTTCAAGCTAGTTCTGATATTTTGGGCATAGGTTGAGGGGGTACTTATGCATTTTCCCTACAAAGAATAATCATTTTTAGAAATAAATAGGGAAATCTAGAAAATTTCCCGATTTTGAAAGCGAATTTTTGCTCATTTTCAACCGCCATAACTTCCAGCTCAGAAGGAGTTAGGGTGAGTTCTTTATATGGATGGAAGTTCTTGGGAAGATCCCAAAAAAAGCGTTGTGTTTACGAAATTTTGAGGTCGTATGAGGGTGATATGACTTGTGGAAGTTGGGTTGTTGGAATGAGAAAAGTTCAATCCGAATTTTTTAAAAGGGTGTTTTGGTCTTTCTAAAACTGTCACGACCCAAAACCGAGCTGCAACTGGCACCCACACTTATTCTACTATGTGAGCGAACCAACCAATACCAAACCCAACATTTCAATATAATATCAACAGAAAGTAATGCGGAAGACTTAAACTCATTAATGAAAATCAATTCAATAACTTCTAAAAACTCAACATCTATTATTTCTCCAAAATCTGGAAGTCATCATCACAAGAACATCTATCCTCAAATTACTAAAACTAAGAGTGTCTAAGAAAGCTAAAATAAGTAAAAGCTAGTCCATGCCGGGATTTCGAGGCATCAAGACATGAAGAAGAAGATCCAGTCCAAGCTAGAAGCATTAGCTCACCCTGAAATCCGATGTAATGAAGACTGGCTAGAATTGCGGTTGAGTTGAAGACGACGGTACGTTTGCTGCACTCCACAAATAACAAAGAAAGAAACATACAAGTAGGGGTCAGTACAAAACACAAGTACTGAGTAGGTATCATCGGCCATCTCAAAATAGAAAATAGTATATATCAGTTAATATCATAAATCAACTACAATACTCAACATGTAGCAACAACAAGTACAATAATCATCAATAAGTACCACCAAGTTCATCCATGAGTACTCAAGCCTCAATACCATACTCATTTGGGAATTAGGTTCATTAGATTGAGTATATTAACATCTTTCCAGATTCATTATCTTTATTCCTCTTTTGTCGGTACGTGACACTCCGATCCCCTACTACTATGTGTCGGTACGTGACACTCTGATCCCCTACTTCTACGTGTCGGTTCGTGATACCCGATCCCCTAATACTATGTGTCGGAACGTGACACTCTGATCCCCTACTACTATGTGTCGGTACGTGACACTCCGATCCCCTACTTCTACGTGTCGGTTCGTGACACCCGATCCCCTAATACTATGTGTCGGAACGTGACACTCTGATCCCCTAATTCTACGTGTCGGTTCGTGACACCCGATCCCCTAATACTATGTGTCGGAACGTGACACTCTGATCCCCTAATTCTATGTGTCGGTTCGTGACACCCGATCCCCTAATACTATGTGTCGGAACGTGACACTCCGATCCACTAATCTCATTCTATCAATTCATCAAGCCTTCTCTTATACCAAGGCATCATCAATCTCATTACTTTAGTTCATCAAGCCTTCTTTTATACCCAGGCATCATCAATTTTATTACTTTAGTTCATCAAGCCTTCTTTTACATCAAGGCATCATCATTAACAAAGTGAATTAGGGTTTCTTCAAGATTTAGGATTCAATAGCTTAATCATGCTTATTTTATCACAATCACATAATCACATTCATGCAATCATACAATTAAGCATATAGAAGGGTTTACAATACTACCAATACATATCATTCGCTATTAAGAGTTCACTATGAATAGTATAAAAACCATAACCTACCTCCACCGAAGATTCGTGATCAAGCAAGCAATTTCCCAAAACTTTGTGTTTTCCTCTTCGTTTCTCATCTCTCGATCGTTTCTCTTTCCCTCTCTTTGTTCTTTTTATTTTTCTTATTCAAACCCTCTTTCTTTTACCCTAATTAGCATATAATTAAGTATAAAAGATGAGGAATTAACCCACTAATTAACTCAAGGTTATCTCTTTTAACCCCCAAGAATTTGAGTTATTAATATTAACCCACGAAATTTATAATTATAGCAGGAATAGTCCAAAATACCCCTTTAAAACTTAAACAGAAATCCAACCCAGCCTGGGATTACGCAACCTGTGACAGTCCGTCATAGCTGTGACGGTCCATCCTGCAGGTCCGTCGCAGAGTTCAGAGACTCAATTTCCTTGAAGAGTCTGTGACGGTCCGTCGTACCTACGACAGTCCATCCTGCACTTCCGTCACGAAGTTTAGAGAGTCGATTTCAGTTCCCAAATTTCAAAATTCTAAGTGTTTTGGAACGAGACACCCTCGACGGTCCGTCTTACCTATGACGGTCCATCGTGGGTTCCGTCGTCTCAGACAGTTTTTCCAGAAATAAAATCTGCTGCTCAAAACGACTAAACAGGTCGTTACAATAGATACCAATTCACCCATCGTTCGTCCTCGAACGATCACAAGAAAAGAAACAAGGGCGGAAGGAAGTACCTGAATCTGTAAACAGATGTGGGTATTTTTCTTGCATATCGGCCTCCTTCTCCCAAGTGGCCTCTTCAACTGGTCGATTCTTCCATTGAACTTTGATGGATGCAATCTCTCTCGACCTCAACTTGCGAACTTCTCTATCTAAAATAGCAACAGGTTCCTCTTCATAAGTCAAATTCTCATCAAGCAGAACCGAATCGCAACGAATGATGTAGTTTCCATCCCCATGGTATCTTTTCAACATAGACACGTGAAATACTGGATGCACTCCTGACAGCCCTGGAGGCAAGGCTAATTCATAAGACACCTCCCCTACTCGCTTAAGCACTTCAAATGGTCCAATATACCTTGGACTTAGCTTGCCCCTTTTACCAAACCGCATCACCCCTTTCATGGGTGAAACCTTCAGCAAGACTTGTTCACCCTCCATGAACTCCAAGTCTCTAACCTTTCGATCCGCATATTCCTTTTGTCTACTTTGAGCCACTAAAAGCTTTTCTTGAATAGATTTCACCTTCTCCAAGGAATCCCTCAACAGATCAGTACCCCAAGGTCTGACCTCAAATGCATCAAACCAACCAATGGGAGACCTACATCTCCTCCCATACAATGCTTCGAATGGAGCCATGTTAATGCTGGAGTGATAGCTATTATTGTATGAAAACTCCGCTAAGGGTAAGAAGTTATCCCAATGACCATCAAATTCTATCACACATGCACGAAGCATATCCTCCAACACTTGAGTCGTTCGCTCAGATTGACCATCAGTCTGAGGGTGAAATGCATTACTAAGGTCCAACCTAGTACCTAATTCCGCATGCAATGTTCTCCAAAACATAGAAGTAAACTGCGTACCTCTATCTGATATGATGGAGAGTGGAACTCCTTGCAATCGAACGATTTCTGAGATATAAATTTTGGCTAACTTCTCTGCATTGTAGGTCACCTTGACCGGAATGAAGTGAGCAGACTTAGTTAATCTGTCCACAACTACCCAAATAGAATCAAACTTACCCAATGTCTTTGGAAGACCAACCACGATGTCCATTGCGATTCTCTCCCACTTCCATTCAGGAATGGGCATTTTCTGAAGTGTTCATCCGGGCCTCTGGTGTTCATACTTTACTTGTTGACAATTTGGACATTTGGCAACAAAATCAACGATGTCTCGCTTCATTCTACTCCACCAAAAGTGTTGCTTTAGGTCACGGTACATCTTGGTTGCACCAGGGTGTATAGAATATCCGGAACTATGAGCCTCTGTAAAAATAGTGTGGATCAAATCATCAACGCGGGGCACACATACCCTTCCCTTAATCCTCAAAACACCTTCCTCATCAATTATCGCCTCTTTAGCCTCTCCTCGCAACACCATATCCCGAATTCGGCTTAGTTTCTCATCATCAAACTGTTTTCCCTTGATATTTTCAAGAAAAGAAGATCTTGCCTCCACACAAGCCAACAATCCTTCCTTCTCATTTACTTCTAGCCTCATAAAGTCATTAACCAAGTTTTGGATTTCCCTAGCCAACGGGCGTCTAGAAACTTGCAAGTGAGCTAGACTCCCCATGCTTCCTGCCTTTCTACTTAAAGCATCTGCCACAACATTAGCTTTTCCCGGATGGTATAGAATAGTGATATCGTAGTCCTTCAGTAGTTCCATCCATCTCATTTGTCTCAAATTCAAATCTTTTTGAGTAAAGACATACTGTAGGCTACGATGATCCGTATAGACTTCACACTTAACCCCATATAAATAGTGCCTCCATTGCTTTAATGCAAATACTACCGCGGCCAACTCCAAATCATGGGTCGGGTAATTGCGTTCATGCACCTTTAATTGCCTCGAAGCATAAGCAATTACATTCTTCTCTTGCATTAGCACTGCACCCAAACCAGAATAGGATGCATCACAATAAACAATGAAGTTCTTACCCTCTACTGGCAAGGTAAGGATAGGTGCAGTAGTCAACAAGGTCTTGAGTTTCTGAAAGCTTTCCTCACATTCATCCGACCATACAAATGGAACATTCTGCTTAGTCAAGTTCGTCAATAGGGAAGCAATAGAAGAGAATCCCTTGACAAATCGATGGTAATAGCTAGCTAAACCAACAAAGCTCCTTATTTCTGACACATTAGTAGGTCTTACCCAATTCTTCACTATCTCAATCTTATAAGGATCCACCATCACTCCATTCTTAGAAACCACGTGTCCCAAGAAGGACACTGAATCTAGCCAAAACTCACCCTTGGAGAATATGGCATAAAGCCTTTTCTCCCTTAATACTTCCAACACCATTCTCAAATGCTCCTCATGTTCCTTCTTACTCTTTGAGTATATCAGTATATCATCAATAAATACGATCACAAAGAGATCCAGATATGGCTTAAAAATCCCGTTCATCAAGCTCATGAAAGCAGCAGGGGCATTCGTAAGACTAAAAGACATCACTACAAATTCGTAATGCCCATACCTTGTTCGAAAAGCAGTCTTTGGCACATCCATTGCCCGTATTTTCAATTGATGATAACCAGATCTCAAGTCAATCTTAGAGAAGACACAAGCACCTTGTAACTGATCGAACAAGTCATCAATGCGAGGAATGGGATACTTGTTCTTAATAGTTACCTTGTTCAATTGCCGGTAGTCTATGCACATCCGAAAACTCCAATCCTTCTTCTTCACAAATAACACCGGAGCACCCCAAGGGGATGCACTTGGTCTAATGAAACCTTCACTTAGCAACTCTTGAAGTTGGGCCTTTAACTCCCTTAACTCCGCTGGGGCCATTCTATAAGGGGGTATAGAAATGGGGCGAGTACCCGGTTCCAGATCAATGCAAAAATCAATATATCTATCCGGTGGCATACCAGGAAGGTCTGCAGGGAACACATCTAGAAACTCACGGACTACCGAAACCGACTCAATTGAAGGTACTTGGGTAGTGTCATCCTTGAGATGTGCCAAGAAAGCTAAACACTCCTTACTAACCATTCTCTTAGCACGAAGAAAGGAGATGATACGAACCGGAGTGGAAGTGTAGTCGCCCACCCACACTAACGGATCTGTCCCAGGCTTGGCTAACGTCACAGTTTTAGCATTACAATCCAAGATCACAAAATTCAGAGAAAGCCAAGTCATACCCAGAATTACATCATAATCAACCATTTCTAAGATAACCAAGTCTACATAAGTATTTCTCCCCACAAAAGTCACCAAACAAGACCTATATACTTTTTCAACTATCACACACTCACCCACCGGAGTAGACACACGAATAGGTATGTCAAGCAATTCACAATGTAAATTAAGGCCAGTAGCAAATGAGGAAGATACATATGAAAACATGGAGCCAGGATCAAATAATACAGAAGCCATGCAATCACAAACCAAAAGATTACCTGTGATAACAGCATCAGATGCCTCCGCTTCAGATCTCCCAGGGAAAGCATAACAATGGGCCCTCTCGCCTGTCTCCCCGTTACCCCTACCATGTTGCACTGTAGTGGCTCCAGTTTGTCCATCACCCCGGCCGTTTTGGTGACCACCATTACCTCGGCCACCATGTCCTCCAGAATAACGGCCTCTACCATGACCACCTCTACCTCTAGCTATTGGGGGTCTATAACTCTGTTTTGGACAATTCCTCCTAATATGTCCAGTCTCCCCACATCCATAACACTCTCTGGAGTCAAGCATAGGTCTCTCAGAGAAGTGTTGACCGGTCTGAGGTGGACCCCCAACTACAGTCTGTAGTGAAGACTGAATTGGTCGGACTGAGTAGCCTCCTGAACCCTGTCCTCTAGAGTAAGAACCATTAAACTCACCTCCCTTTCGAAACCTTTTTGATGTCGATGCCATGGTGAAGTCATCTGGCTTCACTCCTTCCACCTCTATCACGAAGTCTACCACTTCTTGAAAGGATTTTGCCGTAGCCGCTACATGTAAGGCTGAAATCCGCAATTCTGACCTCAACCCCTTCACAAAACAGCGAATCCGCTCTTGTGGACTGAAACAAAGTTGGGTGGCATACCTGGATAATGCACGAAACTTAGCCTCATATGCAGTAACCGACATCCTACCTTGGTCTAGGCTCAAGAACTCATCTCTTTTCCTATCCCTCAAAGTCCGGGGGATATACTTCTCCATAAACAAGCTAGAGAATGAGGCCCAAGTCATAGGTGGTGCCTCTGTTGGTTGACACTCAATGTGTGACCGCCACCACATTTTGGCGTTCCCTTGAAACTGATAAGTCACAAACTCAACACCAAACCGTTCTACTATACCCATCTGGTGTAGTAGCTCATGGCAGTCAACCAAAAAATTGTAAGCATCCTCAGATTCAGCACCCTTGAAGACTGGAGGTTTCAATTTCAAGAATTTACTGAAAAGTTCATGCTGATCATTTGTCATTATAGGCCCTGTAGTCAGACGAGGAAACGTGCCTATTTCCAATGAGGCATCCATGCGGGGAGCCACAGTGGCTGCATGTTGTACCTCCGGAACCTGAGGTGCTGGTGTAGAAAACACTGGAGGTGTCTGGCCTTGATCAGATAACCCGCTAAGATAAGCAAGAACCTGATTAATCATCTTTGGGGTAGGTTGGGGTGGTAATTCCTCATTCTGCACTTGTTCAGTCTCCCCTTCCTCACCCTCTCTTATCACTTCCTCAGTCGGTGGAGGAGTCACCGCCCTAGTACCAGAGGGGCTAGGTGCTTGTCCTCTTCTTCTAGAGGACGTCCTCCCACGACCTCTTCCACGGCCTCTTGCCACTGCTCCTCTTCGAGTTACAGCCCCAGTGGCTGGCTCAGACATTTCTTGTGTTGCCGGTGTTGGTGTTGGTGCAGTCGTTGCTCGAGTTCTAACCATCTGCGAAATAGAGTGAAGATGGTCAGATACCAATTTGTATCACCTAAATACCAATTGGGTCCAAGTAATAGCACGAAAGAAAGAAAGAAAGAATGGAATGTTCCTAAAGTCTTATAGACTCTAAAAGAAAAGTAAAGGCGTCCCCCTACCGTTCCTTAAGACTCTACTAGACTTGTTCTTGTGTGATCAGACCAACAAACCTAATGCTCTGATACCAAGTTTGTCACGACCCAAAACTGAGCCGCGACTGGCACCCACACTTATTCTACTATGTGAGCGAACCAACCAATACCAAACCCAACATTTCAATATAATATCAACAGAAGGTAATGCGGAAGACTTAAACTCATTGATGAAAATTAATTCAATAACTTCTAAAAACTCAACATCTATTATTTCCCCAAAATCTGGAAGTCATAATCACAAGAACATCTATCCTCAAATTACTAAAACTAAGAGTGTCTAAGAAAGCTAAAATAAGTAAAAGCTAGTCCATGTCGGAATTTCGAGGCATCAAGACATGAAGAAGAAGATCAAGTCCAAGCTAGAAGCATTAGCTCACCCTGAAATCCGATGTAATGAAGACTGGCTAGAATTGCGGTTGAGTTGAAGACGACGGTACGTTTGCTGCACTCCACAAATAACAAAGAAAGAAACATACAAGTAGGGGTCAGTACAAAACACAAGTACTGAGTAGGTATCATCGGCCAACTCAAAATAGAAAATAGTATATATCAGTAAATATCATAAATCAACTACAATACTCAACATGTAGCAACAACAAGTACTATAATCATCAATAAGTACCACCAAGTTCATCCATGAGGACTCAAGCCTCAATACCATACTCATTTGGGAATTAGGTTCATTAGATTGAGTATATTAACATCTTTCCAGATTCATTATCTTTATTCCTCTTGTGTCGGTACGTGACACTCTGATCCCCTACTACTATGTGTCGGTACGTGACACTCCGATCCCCTACTTCTACGTGTCGTTTCGTGACACCCGATCCCCTAATACTATGTGTCGGAACGTGACACTCCGATCCCCTAAAACTATGTGTCGGTACGTGACACTCCGATCCCCTACTTCTATGTGTCGGTTCGTGACACCCGATCCCCTAATACTATGTGTCGGAACGTGACACTCCGATCCCCTAATTCTACGTGTCAGTTCGTGACACCCGATCCCCTAATACTATGTGTCGGAACGTGACACTCCGATCCCCTAATTCTATGTGTCGGTTCGTTACACCCGATCCCCTAATACTATGTGTCGGAACTTGACACTCCGATCCACTAATCTCATTCTATCAATTCATCAAGCCTTCTTTTATACCCAGGCATCATCAATCTCATTACTTTAGTTCATCAAGCCTTCTTTTACATCAAGACATCATCATTAACAAAGTGAATTAGGGTTTCTTCAAGATTTAGGATTCAATAGCTTCATCATGCTTATTTTATCACAATCACATAATAACATTCATGCAAGCATACAATTACGCATATAGAAGGGTTTACAATACTACCAATACATATCATTCGCTATTAAGAGTTCACTACGAATAGTATGAAAACCATAACCTACTTCCACCGAAGATTCGTGATCAAGCAAGCAATTTCCCAAAGCTTTGTGTTTTCCTCTTCGTTTCTCCTCTCTCGATCGTTTCTCTTTCCCTCTCTTTGTTCTTTCTATTTTTCTTATTCAAACCCTCTTTCTTTTACCCTAATTAGCATATAATTAAGTATAAAAGATGACGAATTAACCCACTAATTAACTCAAGGTTATCTCTTTTAACCCCCAAGAATTTGAGTTATTAAGATTAACCCACGAAATTTATAATTATAGCAGGAATAGTCCAAAACGCCCCTTTAAAACTTAAACAGAAATCCGACCCGGCCTGGGATTACGCAACCCGTGACGGTCCGTCATAGCTGTGACGGTCCGTCCTGCAGGTCCGTCGTAGAGTTCAGAGACTCAATTTCCTTGAAGAGTCTGTGACGGTCCGTCGTACCTACGACGGTCCGTCCTGCACTTCCGTCACGAAGTTCAGAGAGTCGATTTCAGTACCCAAATTTCAGAATTCTAAGTGTTTTGGAACGAAACACCCTCGACGGTCCGTCGTGCCCATGACGGTTCGTCGTGGGTTCCGTCGTCTCAGACAGTTTTTCCAGAAATAAAATCTGCTGCTCAAAATGACTAAACAGGTCGTTACAAAAACGATATGATAATTTCATCATAATCTGATGAAAAGCTACCGTGTAAATCCCAAAAAACAAAACCATCCAATCAACACCTTCTCTTGTCATGTTATTGTTATCCTATATATATATATATATATATATATATATATATATCATTTCTTTGTTGTCTCTCTCATAGTTGTTGATTTGTTCTTTTTATAAAGCTTCTCCTAGTAGTCATTAGGTTATTTATCTTTAATAACTCAATGTAAGCAATATTACATAGTATTTTTCTTTAACCTTCTTTTTCTTCCGTTTTTAATTTCAAAAGAATTCTATGGTGTTTCTCCTCTTTTTTGTTTAATTTAAAACATCCACAAATATAACTAAAATTAAAACACTCTTAAAAATAACTACAATTTATTTAAATGACTCTACGTCCATTTTAATTTCTAATTTATATTAAACAATTAAAACATTTTAATGATAAAGCGATATATGTTCTTATGTATTTGTCATCTCTTCTCAAATTTGTTATTTTTATGTTATTATAATATCATTATATTTTATTACAAAAACATGACTTGCTCCCTCAGCTCCCTATATATATATTGTAGATTATATGTTGTTAATTAAATAAATTAGTTAATTTAATTTGATTATTTTATGTTAAATTGGGATAGAATGTACTTCGTAACTATAAATTGGTGACTTGATCAAAATTCTACTGTATTTTCAATTCGAATTTGAGAAACAAAAGAGATTGGCAAAAATTGAGTTGTTAAATATATCAAATAGTAAGTGTTGAAAAGATATTTCAAATACTAGTTGACATATAAATCATCATTCTCATTTTCACTAAACAATTACATGTTATTATCGTAGTTGTGTCATATAGTAAGTGTCACGACCCAAATCGAGCCGCGAGTGGCACCCACACTTATCCTACTATGTGAGCGAACCAACCAATCTACACCCCAACATTTCAATATAATATCAATAGAAAGTAATGCGGAAGACTTAAATCTCATTAATGAACATTGATTAAATAACTTCTAAAACTCAACAACTATTATTATTCCCCCAAAATCTGGAAGTCATCATCACAAGAACATCTATCCTCAAATTACTAAATCTAAGAGTATCTAAGAAGCTAAAATCAATAAAAAGCTAGTCCATGCCGGAACTTCAAGGCATCAAGACATGAGGAAGAAGATCCAGTCCAAGCTAGAAGCATTAGCTCTCCCTGAAATCCGGTGTAATGAAGACTGGCTAGAGTTGCGGTTGAGTTGAAGACGATGGTACATTTGCTGCATTCCACAAATAACAAAGAAAGAAAC
Organism: Solanum chilense; assembly: GCA_032847665.1. NCBI lineage: Eukaryota > Viridiplantae > Streptophyta > Magnoliopsida > Solanales > Solanaceae > Solanum > Solanum chilense. The sequence goes on along the minus strand of CM064971.1, from coordinate 61,069,127 downwards.
ATACAAGTAGGGGTCAGTACAAACACAAGTACTGAGTAGGTATCATCGGCCAACTCAAAATAGAAAACAGTATATATCAGATAATATCATAAATCAACTACAATACTCAACATGTAGCAATAACAAGTACTATAATCATTAATAAGTACGCCAAGTACAATCATGAGGGCTCAAGCCTCAATACCATACTCATTTGGGAATTAGGTTCATTAAATTGAGTATATTAACATATTTCAAAATTCATTATCTTTATTCCTCTCGTGTCGGTACGTGACACTCCGCTCCATATACAATCCTGGTGTCAGAACGTGACACTCCGATCCTCATCATACTATCCTGGTGTCAGAACGTGACACTCCGATCCATATTCTATCCTGGTGCCGGAACGTGACACCCGATCTATATACTATCCTGGTGTCGGAACGTGACACTCCGATCCATATACTATCCTGGTACTGGAACGTGGCACCCGATCCATATACTATCCTGGTGTCGGAACGTGACACCCGATCCCCTAATCTCACTACTTTCGTTCATCAAGCCTTCTTTTATACCAAGGCATCATCATTAACAAAGTAGATTAGGGTTTTTCAAGATTTAGGATTCAATAGCTTATTCATGCTTATTTTATCACAATTATATAATCACATTCATGCAAGCATACAAATAAGCATATAGAAGGGTTTACAATACTTCCAATACATATCATTCGCAATTAAGAGTTTACTACGAATAGCATAAACCATAACCTACCTCCACCGAAGAATTGTGATCAAGCAAGCTAATCCTCAAAGTTGCGTGCTTCTTCTCTCCCTGTTCGTTCGTTTCTCCCTCTCTTGTTATTTCTATTTTTCTTATTCCAACCCTTTTTCTTTTACCCTAATTAGCATATAATTAAGTATAAAAGATGACAAAAGTAACCCATTAATTAATTCAAGGTTATCTCCTTTAACCCCCAAGTAGTTAAATTATTAACATTAACTCACTAAATTTATAATTATAGCAGGAATAGTTCAAAACGCCCCTTAAAACATTTAACAAAAATCCGACCCAGCCTGGGATTACGCAGCCTGTGACGGCCCGTCGTGCCTGCGACGGTCCGTCCTGCTGCTTCCGTCACAAGGTTCAGAGACTAAATTCCTTGAAGGGTCTGTGACGGTCCGTCATGCCTGTGACGGTCCGTCCTGCCATTTCGTCACGAAGTTCAGAGACTTAATTTCTGTGAAAGATGTGTGACGGTCCGTCGCGCCCATGACGGTCCGTCCTGCCATTCCGTCACGAAGTTCAGAGAGTCGATTTCAGTTCTCAAATTTCAGAATTCTAAGTGTTTTGGAACGAGACCCCCTCGACGGTCCGTCGTGCCCATGACGGTCCGTCGTGGGATCCGTCGTCTCAGCCAATTTTTCCAGAAATAAAATCTGCTGATCAAAACGACTAAACAGGTCGTTACAATATATTCCAATTTACCCATCGTTCGTCCTCGAACGATCAGAAGAAAAGAAACAAGGGCGAAAAGGAGTACCTGAATCTGTAAACATATGTGGGTATCTTTCTTGCATATCAGCCTCCTTCTCCCAAGTGGACTTTTCAACCGGCCGATTCTTCCATTGAACCTTGATGGATGCAATCTCTCTCGACCTCAACTTGCGGACTTCTCTATCTAAAATAGCAACAGGTTCCTCCTCATAAGACAAATTCTCATCAAGCAGAACCGAATCCCAACGAATAATGTAGTTTCCATCCCCATGGTATCTTTTCAACATAGACACATGAAATACCGGATGCACTCCTGCCAGCCCTGGAGGTAAGGCTAATTCATAAGCTACCTCCCCCACGTGCTTCAGAACTTCAAAGGGACCAATATACCTTGGACTAAGCTTACCTCTTTTACCAAACCGCATCACCCCTTTCATGGGCGAAACCTTCAACAAGACTTGTTCACCCTCCATGAACTCCAAGTCTCTAACCTTTCGATATGCATATTCATTTTGCCTGCTTTGAGCCGCTAAAAGCTTTTCTTGAATGCATTTCACTTTATCTAACGATTCCCTCAAAAGGTCAGTACCCCAAGGTCTAACCTCAAATGCATCAAACCAACCAATGGGAGACCTACATCTCCTCCCATACAGTGCCTCAAATGGGGCCATACCAATGCTTGAGTGATAGCTATTATTGTATGAGAATTCTGCTAAGGGTAAGAAGTTATCCCAATGACTACCAAATTCTATCACACATGCACGAAGCATATCCTCCAACACTTGAATCGTTCGCTCAGACTGACCATCGTTCTGAGGGTGAAATGCGGTACTAAGATCCAACCTAGTACCTAATTCAGCATGCAATGTTTTCCAAAACTTAGAAGTAAACTGCGTACCTCTATCTGATATGATGGAGAGTGGAACCCCATGCAATCGAACAATTTCTGAGATGTAAAGTTTGGCTAACTTCTCTGCATTGTAAGTCACCTTGACCGGAATGAAATGAGCAGACTTAGTTAACCTATCAACAATCACCCAAATAGAGTCATACTTACCCATTGTCTTTGGAAGACCAACCACGAAGTCCATTGCGATTCTCTCCCACTTCCATTCCGGAATGGGCATTTTCTGAAGTGTTCCTCCAGGCCTCTGGTGTTCATACTTCACTTGCTGACAATTTGGACATTTGGCGACAAACTCCACAATGTCATGCTTCATTCTAATCCACCAAAAATGTTGCTTTAGGTCACGATATATCTTGGTTGCACCAGGGTGTATAGAATACCTTGAACTATGAGCCTCTGTAAGAATAGTGTGGATCAAATCATCGACGCGGGGTACACATACTCTTCCCTTAATTCTCAAAACACCTTCCTCATCAATTATTGCTTCTTTAGCCTCTCCTCGTAACACTTTATCTCGGATCCAAATCAGTTTCTCATCAGTAAACTGCTTTCCCTTAATCTTGTCAAGGAAGGAAGATCTTGCCTCCACACAAGCCAAAAATCCTCCCTTCTCATTTACTTCTAATCTCATAAGGTCATTAGCCAGAATCTGAACTTCTCTAGCCAATGGGCGTCTAGAAACTTGCAAGTGAGCTAGACTTCCCATGCTTCCTGCCTTTCTACTTAAAGCATCTGCCACAACATTAGCTTTTCCCGGATGATACAAAATAGTGATATCGTAGTCCTTCAGTAGTTCCATCCATCTCCTCTGTCTCAAATTCAAATCTTTCTGAGTAAAGCATATTGTAGGCTACGATGATCCGTATAGACTTCACACTTAACCCCATATAAATAGTGTCTCCATTGCTTTAATGCAAATACCACCGCGGCCAACTCCAAATCATGGGTCGGGTAATTGCGTTCGTGCACCTTTAATTTCCTTGAAGCATAAGCAATTACATTCTTCTCTTGCATTAGCACTGCACCCAAACCCGAATAGGATGCATCACAATAGACAATGAAATTCTTACCTTCCACTGGCAATGTGAGAATGGGTGCAGTAGTAAACACAGTCTTGTGCTTCTGAAAGCTTTCTTCACACTCGTCCGACCGTACAAATGGAACATTCTGCTTAGTCAAGCTTGTCAATTGGGAAGCAATAGAAGAGAACCCCTTGACAAATCGGCGGTAGTAGCTAGCTAAACCAACAAAGCTCCTTACTTCTGACACATTAGTAGGTTTCTCCCAATTCTTAACTGCTTCAATCTTAGATGGATCCACCATCACTCCATCCTTAGAAACCACGTGCCCCAAGAAGGACACTGTATCTAGCCAAAACTCACACTTGGAGAATTTGGCATAAAGCTTTTTCTCCCTCAACATTTCCAATACAATTCTCTAGTGCTCCTCATGTTCCTTCTTGCTCTTTGAGTATACCAGTATATCATCGATGAATACAATGACAAAGAGATCCAGATATGGCTTGAAAATCCCATTCATCAAGCTCATGAAAGCAGCAGGGGCATTCGTAAGCCCAAAAGACATTACTAAGAACTCGTAATGTCCATACCTGGTCCGTAAAGCAGTCTTGGGCACATCCGTTGCCCGTATTTTCAATTGATGATAACCAGATCTCAAATCGATTTTTGAGAAGGTACAAGCACCTTGTAACTGATCGAACAAATCATCAATGCGGGGAAGAGGATACTTGTTTTTAACAGTTACCTTATTCAGTTGTCTGTAGTCTATGCACATCCGAAAAATCCCATCCTTCTTCTTCACAAATAACACTGGAGCACCCCAAGGGGATGCACTTGGTCTAATGAAACCTTTTCCTAACAATTCTTGAAGTTGAGCCTTTAATTCCCTTAACTCCGTGGGAGCCATTCTATAAGGGGGTATAGAAATGGGGCGAGTACCCGGTTCAAGATCAATGCAAAAGTCGATATCCCTATCCGGTGGCATACCAGGAAGGTCTGTAGGAAACACATCCTGAAACTCACGGACTATCGAAACCGACTCAATTGAAGGTACTTGGTTAGTATCATCCCTGAGGTGTGCCAAGAACGCTAAAAACCCTTTACTAACTATTCTCTTAGCACGAAGAAAGGAAATGATACGAACCGGAGTGGAAGTGTAGTCGCCCTCCCACACTAACGGATCTGTCCCAGGCTTGGGTAACGTCACAGTTGTTGCATTACAATCCAAGATTGCAAAATTTGGAGAAAGCCAAGTCATACCCAGAATTACATCGAAGTCAAACATTTCTAGGATAACCATGTCTACATAAGTATTGCTCCCCACAAAAGTCACCAGACAAGACCTATATACCCTTTCAACTATCACAGACTCACCCACCGGAGTAGACACACGAATAGGCATGTCAAGCAATTCACAAGGTAAATTAAGACCAGTAGCAAATGAAGAAGATACATATGAAAATGTGGAGCCAGGATCAAATAATACAGAAGCCATGCAATTACAAACCAGAAGATTACCTGTGATAACAGCATCAGATGTCTCCGCTTCAGACCGTCCGGGGAAAGCGTAACAACGGCCCCTATCGCCTGTATGCCCATTGCCCCTACCATGTTGTGCTGTAGTGGCTCCAATTTGCCCGTCACCCCGGCCGTTTTGGTGACCACCACGTCCTCCAGAATGACGGCCTCTTCCATGACCACCTCTACCTCTAACCATTGGAGGTCTGTAACTCTGTTTTGGACAATACCTTTTAATATGTCCAGTCTCCCCACATCCATAACACTCTCTAGATTCAAGCATCGGTCTCTGTAAGAATGACGAAGTCTGGGAATATCCTCCAACCTCAGAGAAATGTTGACCGGTCTGAGGTGGACCCCCAACTACAGTCTGTAGTGAGGACTGAATTGGTCGGACTGAGTAACTTCCTGAACCCTGTCCTCTAGAGTAAGAGCCATTAAACTCACTTCCCTTTCGAAACCTTTTTGATGTCAATGACATGGTGAAGTCATCTGGCTTCACTCCCTCCACCTCTATTACGAAGTCTACCACTTCCTGAAAGGATTTCGCTGTAGCCGCTACCTGTAAGGCTGAAATCCGCAACTCTGACCTCAACCCCTTCACAAAACAGCGAATCCGTTCTGGTGGACTGAAACAAAGCTGGGTGGCATATCTGGAAAGTGCAAGAAACCTAGACTCATAAGCAGTAACCGACATCCTTCCTTGCTCTAGGCTTAGAAACTCATCTCTCCTCCTATCCCTCAAAGTACGGGGTATATACTTCTCCATAAACAAGCTAGAGAATGATGCCCAAGTCATAGGTGGTGCCTCTATTGGTTGACACTCAACATGTGACCGCCACCACATTTTGGCGTTCCCTTGAAACTGATAGGTCACAAACTCAACTCCAAATCGTTCTACTATACCCATCTTGTGTAGTAGCTCATGACAGTCAACCAGAAAATCGTAGGCATCCTCAGATTCAGCACCCTTGAAGACTGGAGGTTTCAATTTCAAGAACTTACTGAAAAGTTCATGCTGATCACTTGTCATTATAGGTCTTGTAGTCAGACGAGGAAACGTGCCTATTTCCAATAAGGCATCTATACGGGGAGCCACAGTAGCTGCATGTTGTACCTCCGGAACCTGAGGTGCTGGTGCAGAAAACACTGGAGGTTTCTGGCCTTGATCGTATAACCCGCTAAGATAGGCAAGAACCTGATTAATCATCTCTGGGGTAGGTTGGGGTGGTAATTCCTCATTCTGCACTTGTTCATTCTCCCCTTCCTCACCCTCTCTTATCACTTCCTCAGTCGGTGGGGGAGTCACCGCCCTAGTACTATTTGGCTAGGTGCTCGTCCTCTTCCTCTAGAGGACGTCCTCCCGCGACCTCTACCACGGCCTCTTGCCACTAATCCTCCTCGAGCTACAGCCCCAGTGGCTGGCTTAGTTGCATCTTGCCTTGCCGGTGTTGGTGTTGGCGCAGTTGTTGCTCTAGTTCTAACCATCTGCGAAATAGAGTGAAGATGGTCAGATACCAATTTGTCTCACCTAGATACCAATTGGATCCAAGTAATAGCACGAAAGAAAGAAAGAAAGAATGGAATTTTCCTAAAGTCTTATAGCCTCTCAAAGAAAAGTAAAGGCGTCCCCCTACCTTTCCTTAAGACTCTACTAGACTCGTTCTTGTGTGATGAGACCAACGAACCTAATGCTCTGATACCAAGTTTGTCACCACACAAATCGAGCCGCGAGTGGCAACCCACACTTATCCTACTATGTGAGCGAACCAACCAATCTACACCCAAACATTTCAATATAATATCAACAGAAAGTAATGCGGAAGACTTAAATCTCATTAATGAACATTGATTAAATAACTTCTAAAACTCAACAACTATTATTATTCCCCCAACATCTGGAAGTCATCATCACAAGAACATCTGTCCTCAAATTACTAAATCTAAGAGTATCTAAGAAGCTAAAATAAATAAAAAGCTAGTCCATGCCGGAACTTCAAGGCATCAAGACATGAGGAAGAAGATCCAGTCCAAGCTAGAAGCATTAGCTCATCCTGAAATCCTGTGTAATGAAGACTGGCTAGAGATGTGGTTGAGTTGAAGACGATGGTACGTTTGCTGCATTCCACAAATAACAAAGAAAGAAACATACAAGTAGGGGTCAGTACAAACACAAGTACTGAGTAGGTATCATCGGCCAACTCAAAATAGAAAATAGTATATATCAGATAATATCATAAATCAACTACAATACTCAACATGTAGCAATAACAAGTACTATAATCATTAATAAGTATGCCAAGTACACCCATGAGGGCTCAAGCCTCAATACCATACTCATTTGGGAATTAGGTTCATTAAATTGAGTATATTAACATATTTCAAGATCCATTATCTTTATTCCTCTCGTGTCGGTACGTGACACTCCGCTCCATATACTATCCTGGTGTCGGAACGTGACACTCCGATCCTCATCATACTATCCTGGTGTCGGAACGTGACACTCTGATCCATATTCTATCCTGGTGCCGGAACGTGACACCTGATCCATATACTATCCTGGTGTCAGAACGTGACACTCCGATCCATATACTATCCTGGTACCGGAACGTGGCACCCGATCCATATACTATCCTGGTGTCGAAACGTGACACCCGATCCCCTAATCTCACTACTTTCGTTCATCAAGCCTTCTTTTATACCAAGGCATCATCATTAACAAAGTAGATTAGGGTTTTTCAAGATTTAGGATTCAATAGCTTCATCATGCTTATTTTATCACAATTATATAATCACATTGATGCAAGCATACAATTAAGCATATAAAAGGGTTTACAATACTACCAATACATATCATTCGCTATTAAGAGTTTACTACGAATAGCATAAACCATAACCTACCTCCACCGAAGAATTGTGATCAAGCAAGCTAATCCTCAAAGCTGAGTTTTTCTTCTCTCCCTGTTCGTTCGTTTCTCCCTCTCTTGTTCTTTCTATTTTTCTTATTCCAACCCTTTTTCTTTTACCCTAATTAGCATATAATTAAGTATAAAAGATGACAAAAGTAACCCATTAATTAATTCAAGGTTATCTCCTTTAACCCCCAAGTAGTTAAATTATTAACATTAACCCACTAAATTTATAATTATAGCAGGAATAGTTCAAAACGCCCCTTAAAACATTTAACAGAAATCCGACCCAGCCTGGGATTACGCAGCCTGTGACGGCCCGTCGTGCCTGCGACGGTCCGTCCTGCTGCTTCCGTCACAAGGTTCAGAGACTAAATTCCTTGAAGGGTCTGTGACGGTCCGTCCTGCCATTTCGTCACGAAGTTCAGAGACTTAATTTCTGTGGAAGATGTGTGACGGTCCGTCGTGCCCACGACGGTCAGTCCTTCCATTCCGTCACGAAGTTCAGAGAGTCGATTTCAGTTCCCAAATTTCAGAATTCTAAGTGTTTTGGAATGAGACCCCCTCGACGGTCCGTCGTGCCCATGACGGTCTGTCGTGGGATCCGTCGTCTCAGCCAGTTTTTCCAGAAATAAAATCTGCTGCTCAAAACGACTAAACAGGTCGTTACATTAAGTGTTGTATTATAAAAGATTAATGCATCAATTGAACACTCTTTTTGAGATAGAATATCTTAATCTTTCTGAGATAAGAATATCTAGTGATACATGACCATCAGATTGACTCATTTTAAATATCAAATTAAATTATTCTTGTAAAAAATTTAAATTTATAAATCAAATTAATAAAATTGGTGGTTTTCAGCTTCGCAATTTTTTGGGTTGGTTCGATTTTTTGAAATATCAAACTAAATCATTTGTGTTTAAATTTTTAATTAATAAATTAAACCATACTTATAAACCTTTGTTTTTTTTATTCTTCCGATAAAATATTCATACAAGTATATAATTAACTTTTCCTCCAAATATTTTTTTAGTCCAACCATAATACATCTAAGGTGCTTCTCAACAAAACAACACAAAATATGAGATGTGTGATGACACTAAAATATTCAACAAAAATAATAATAAATCATATAAAATAAAATTTTCAAATCAATAAGTCATTATGAAAATGATTATCATTTAAAAGTACTCAATCACGCTAAAATAAGTCTAAAAAATATTAATTACATGATTAACAATAAATTAAAATTAAAATTAGGTTATTCAGTTTAAATGCCTGAATAAATGTAAATTAAAATATAAATATTCAACATTATTGTCATTTTAGTGTTGAATTAATTTTTTTTAAGGAGTACTTCTTAGTTAATTTTGAATTGTGCTTCATTAGAGTTGCATATATCAATAGACTATAACTTTTACTTCACTACTCAAAATTCTAAATCTCAAAAATTTAAAAATATATTAGATGATAAAAATTATGAAAAATTATAAGTGATATTTAGAAATTATAAGTAAAAGTCAATACTTTTATTATAACATCTCGTAATTCGAAATATCTAGGATTAAACCAAGGAAACTAAAAATAGTTATTTTCGGAAAGAATAGGAAAAATCTGGGAATTTCTTATGTATTGGTAATTTTCAAACAACAATATCTTCTAGCTTAGGAGGAGTTAGGGGCAGTTTTTTATATGGATGCAAATCCCTTGGAAAGATCTTCTCCAACGGTACCGAGTTTTCTCCTATTCTATGTCGTATGAGGGAGATATACCTATCGGAAGTTGGGCTATTGGACTGAGGAAAGACAATCCGGATTCTAGTAAAGGCAAAGTAGTCTTTTCACCCTACTATTTACTAATTTGTTTAAGAGTTTAATTGGGGTAAAACCAAGTTTTATTTCAGATTATAAAAGTAGTTTTCATGCTTAGACTTTGGGAGAAAAGAGAAGAGAAGAAGGAGAAGGGAGAAAGAACAAGATTTCACCAAGTGGAATTCATCGGGGGTGATCCCTAATCAGGTATGTGAGATCTTTCTGTGATGGGTTCTTCCACCCACACAACAATATGTTCAATTTAGCGCATATATTGAATGATGAACATTGAAGTTCTTGATGAAAAATTGTTGAATTCTTGTTGTTTGAGTTCTAGCATGGCTTATTTGTTTGATTCATGTTTCCAGGTTGTTTTAAGAGTCAAAGCTATTGGTTATTGAGTATTTTAATGATCCTAAGTGTTTTGGGTGAGATCCATGGGAGTTTAAAAGGTGTAGAATTGAAAATCGGAAAAGAAAAGTCAGAAAAAACCGTCTGGGAAGCCCTAGCCTTGGGGCGCTGCGACTGCCAGAGCCCTTAAAGGCAGCCTCTGTCTAACAGAGCCTAGCATGTCGTGCCAGCCAGATCCTCCCAAGAAAGTCTCTGTCCATCAAACTCTGGTGCCCCGCGCCTCTAAGAGCTTCAGGGTCACCTCGAGATATCATTTTCCCCTATCTTTGCGTACGAGTTCCCAAGTGATCTACCTATAATTTCTAGTTGATTCCAACACTCTAAAGTTCATCTAAAAATCATGAAATCATCCATAAACATGAGATCAGGATCCTTGAATCCATACTCCAATTCAAGAAAAGTTAAGATCAAAGTCGCAAAAGTTAACAGTCAAGCCTAAAAGTTAAGAAGTAAGTCAAAGTGAATTTTTAATGTTTTCAAGAGTCTTAAGAAACACTCTAACTTTGTTTTAAGGCTCAATCCACAAGTTAGGCAAAGAGTAATGAGTTAAGTTTAAGTCTCAAAAGTTATAAGGGAACTAAGTATTCTCTAAGAGTTAAGTTACAATTAAAACAAAAAGTATAGAGTGAGTTCATTTCTCAAAATCAATAAGGGAACTAAGTAGTCCCAAAGAGTTACAAATGTTTTCACATTTTGAGAAAGAAAGGAAGCTAGTTCACAGAGCGTTTGGTTAGTTTTAGAAAATGGGAACTATGATTTCCAAGAGAGCTTCTAAAGCTAAGTTTGAGCAATTACCTCAGACTAGAGAATAAGTTTTTTTAAAAACATATGATCTAAGTATTTTGAGAGTAGTATTGAGCACCGATATAGAAACGCGAGTTCATACCAACTCAAGTCTCCATAAACCATGTAGCTATCATGGACAAAATAAAGGATCATACTTTTTAGATTATTCGTTAGTGCTTTTTAGCATATACTAGTGGATCCACTTAGTACATCAGGGTATATATCGACGACAAGGTATAGAGAGGTACTCTAGAAATATGAGGTATGACGTTGTACCATCGCTTTGGTTCATATGGATGGTTGTCAGTTAGAGAATCTCCAACAGAAACTTTATTGCTTAAAGCTTAGTTTATTATTGTGTTACTTTTAATGAACTAAGTGTGTACACTATTTTACAAACTTTATAATATATTGCAAGTGTCTTTACTACTTTATATTGAGTTGTAGGATTTGAAACTATGTAGAAAAACTTCAACACATTTACAGTCTGCCGTGACTGCTTTAGTTGATCAAAGCTAATGTAAGTTCATTCTTAACCCTTTAAAGATTATTAGTTTTTGTTTAGCATTCCAACTCGCATACTCGTACATTCAATATACTGAAATCAGTTGGTCTGCATCATCTTATGACACAGAAGAAGGTAACCAGGATCAGCATCCAGCGCCTCGTTGATCCAGCTTGAGCATTCAGAGTCAGTGATGAGCCTTCTTGCATTCCGTAGGACTCTTTAATTACTTTCCGTATTTTCTTTATAGTATTTTATGGTATTTTTCCTAATATTCATCTTAGTAGTAGTAGAGGCTTCATAGACAAACAGATAGTCAAACAGTCAGTTTTTGGTCTCTCTTTATTTGCAGCAGATTGACATACATTATTTTTAGACTTAACTGCCATATTTGGACAAGACTATTATTTAAAGTGTTTTCATGAGAATGTTTCCATATTTATACTTGAGTTAAGTTAAGTGTTATGCTAAGTCAAGTAATCCAAGCCAAGGATTCTCTCAAGGCTAGCAATGGTCGTTGGGTGCCGGCCACGTCCACGATGTAGTCTTGGGGCATGACATTTATGTAGAGGGAGCTACTCTGATGGTAAGCACCCCTCACTTCCAAACTGAAGGTTGCGAGTTCCAGTAACCAAGGGAGAAAAAGGGGTGAGAGCTCCTAGGGGAAAGGGGGGGGGGCAAAAAAATTCAAACATAGTAACTCGTCCAACCCATCAAGAATTTATAAGGGTTGGGCTCAAGATAATTTGAATTGAATTCAATCTCAACTCGTTCAAGCATAACCCATTTAAAGAGAATTCTCAATGTAGCCCAATTTAATCTCCAGTTTCAACTGTTTTAAAACTCTTTACTAATCGAGACCCAACTCGATATATATTTCAACCCATTTTAGTATCTCCAATTTTAACCAAACCAGCCCGCTAAGCGCCCCCTACTTTTATGTATAAAATAATTTTTTAAAATTATATATATAATGACGTTTTAGTCTCCGGATGACTTGTTTTTAGTTGAAACCAAATCAACAAAGTATACTTGGATTCTATTTAAATACCAAATCAAATCAAACCAAACCAAAAATAAGATGTTATTTGACTCAAACTACTATTTGATTCATTTTCAGTTTTATTTTGTACACAACTAGTTGCAAGTGTGTATATACGTCTATTTAAGGCAAATACTAATTAGGGATGGTAAATTCCAAAGGAATAACTAAATTGATAAAGTTACCAAAGTAAGAGAAACACGTTAATAATTGTAAGAAATATTACAATATAAAGACAGTTTTTCTAAAGTAAGAATCTTCTTCTCTTTTTTATTGAAATGAATTGATGGATGTCTACAACAGAAGGAGAGTATATGAGAGTGATTAAATAAGGAGAAGCTTCACACGTAGTCTTGTCTTATGAATCATTAATAAGATAAAAAATATTGAATTTGATGATTTTTTGAATGAGGATTTTATGATTTGACAACAACATTATGAGTAGTTATCGTGTGCATCCAAACAAACAAAATCATCCAACTAACACCTTACCTTGTCACGTGGTTAATAGGAATATATGATTAAGTATATAGTAATTATACTTAAAATACATGAATATATCCTATCATCTTAGCTAAAACATGGGTCAAATGTTGTGCACAAATATGTTAGCATAACTTTATTTTTGCATATGTATGTACAAATCAAACAAGTTTATGGTTGAACTTGCATCATAAATAAAGAATTTGTAGAAGTTGTTGGAGATCATCATTGTCTTCACCAGTGAAAGAATTATGTTATCAGACTATGTCAAGTTATATAGCAATAGTAGTCGACACAAAACAAAATGTACACATTGGTTGATCGAATAGTGATCGCAACCAAACAATGAAGAAGTATAAAGATCTAATAATGCGAGAATATCAATCTATTCAAGATGAATTTTTTAAAAAATCTAATCAAACCAAACAAGAGCACACAATTTGTTTAAATGATTTAGTTGAGGTGCTGATACTCCTTTCGAATCAAGGATTGATATTTTATGGACATCGATAAGATGAGTCATCATTAATCAAAGGTAAATTTTTAAAATTCTTTCAAGGTATGAGAGGCGGTGTGATTAAATTAGATATCTTGTGTTGAAAAAAGCTTCAAGAAATAATAATGTCATGACCCAAACCGTCGTGATTAACACCCATACTAACACTTTAATGGGAGAGCCACTATTACCATCCTGCTAAAGCAAATAATCTAAGCAAAGGTATTTAAGTTACAAAAGCAAATTAAATAAACTAAAAAATATAGAAAATACGCTTAGAATAACATGAAAGTCACTGTACCAAAACTCTAATAATGACAAGTCGAAGAACAAAGAGTACAATCCAAGAACTAACAACACCTTAACAAAATAGTTTGAGTTCGAAAAGAGTGCACTTAAACAAACAGAACTCAAAGAATCCTGGTAGAGCTAGCTCAGCCTTGAATTCGAATGATCATTGATCTTATAAACGAGGTTGTCAATAGCTGCTGGAAGATGTCATGTACTCAAAAAAAATTAATAGGAAGTGCAGAATTAGTACACAACCATAAAGTACTGGTAAAATTATGTGGTTATCCCACTGGTGAAACATAAAAAAGAAATTAAAACATTATAACACATTCATAAATATCAAAATATTCAATACTATCATAAGAATCAACATCGCAATTCACATGCTTTATCACATAGTTGGTCCTTTCATGGACCCAAAGTCATATTGTTAGCATGCCAGAATGTGGCAGTCCGATCCAATTTTTATGTCGGAATAGGGCAACCAATCCAATTAGCATGCCGAAACATGATAATCCGATCCAAATTAGTATGTCATAACGTATGTGGTAGCCGATCCCAATCACACATCACATTAACACATCAAGATCACTATTCAATCATGATTTCCTGGTATTGATATTTACATATCTCATTTCAACATCAATGACTAATATTGTAGCATGCATACATATACAAGTATCACAACAAAGCAAAACAAGTGTATATCAGACAATCATACTATTGCAACCATCACCTACCTCGAAATAAGCTTGAAACCCTAGAAAACTTGATCCTTCCTTTTCCAGATTTGTTTCGCTTGTTCGTGGTGTACAATTAAAAATTTATACATGGGAGTCAATAAATAAATACTAAAATTCAAAATACTAAAGAATTATGAACCCTAGTTCAAATCCATGATCAGAATACCCAAATTAGGGATTTTCCCACCATAATTCTTAGATAAAAACCCTTTCCTGTCAACGATAACCTAAGAAAATAGGTTATAAGAATTGAAAGGCTGATTCATGGAGTTGAAAGTTTGCCACTCTAGAGGCCAAAATCCCGCTCTAGTTCTCCCAACGGAGGTAGAATGTACCCTTTCACGAAAATATTATTTTCGGAAGTACTACTCATCAAAATTCGATTACTAAAATGGTACGGGTTCGTTATTTTCTTATCTATCCACTCATGTAATAAACATCACTATTATATCTCTTATTTATTTCTAGATTTTTCCTACACCTAAATAACTCCGACTTCTTTCAAATCTAGACTGGATTCGGTAATTCCAAGTTACTCAAAAGAGTTTCTTGCCCCGATTCTTTCTTCATTGACTTTTCTATAACAATAGAATCAATTCATTACAAATAATAATTTCAGTTCTCATAAAATTGACAAAGAAATTATCAGTGCGTGTAAGATTGAAACAATTAAGCTATTATGAAGGATCTAAATGGTTACTATTTGTCATTGCTAGTCGATGAATATTGCGATGTGTCACGTAAAGAGAAAATGAAAATTGTTTTGTGATATGTTGTTAAATAGAGATTTGTAATTGAAAGGTCAATTGGGATTGTTCATATTCATAGAACTAGTGCTTTATGTTTTCTTTTTAAAAAGCAATTGTTCATTTTCTTGCTTGATATTTTCTGAGTGTATATCATATACGTGGGAAATTTTATCACGGAGAAAGATATATGCAACGACGACTAAATGGCCTTAAATTTTCATTCGACAAGAAAGTAGATCAACTCATGCAATCCATTGTTTTGTTCATCAACTTTAGTTTACTCTTGTTGGGGTATTTAAAATTATAGATGTTGATTCTTAATTTGTTGAATAGAGCGCTTGAGCAACATGATGTCTTAAATTTTGTCAAGCATTTGAGATTGCTTTCATATTGCACTTGATGAAAGATATTTTGGCTATTACAAATAAGCTTAATGAGGAAACAACAGGATATTACAAATGTCATTCAACTTGTTAAAGTGGTGAAGAGATGATTGCAAAATGTAAGGGATGAAGGATGAGATTCACTTAACGAGAATGTATCTACATTTTTTTTGTTAAGTATGACATTTTGATTCCTAACTTTTTATAAGTTCTATGTGAATTTTGAATGACCTCAATGTAAAGTTACTAAGTATACTATCTCACATCATTATCGTGTTAAAGCTTATCTAAAAATTATTTATTGACAACTTCAAGAACTCAATGATTAATTTAATGAGGTGAGAACAAATTTACTTATTGGAGTTGCTTACTTGAATCCGATTGACTCGCTTTTTGATTTTAACATCAATAAAGTATTGAGAATGACTAAATTATATCCTGATGATTTTAGTGAAAATATGATGGTTACTCATAAGAGTTAGTTAGTGACATATATTGTTGATGTCCGTGATGTTGATGATATATTCTTTACCCAGAAAGGTCTTGATGATATTTTTTGAAAGATAGTCAATGCAAAGAAACATTTAATTATTTTCATGTATTTTGCCTTGTGAAATTTCCATTGCTCTTGCCAGTAGCCATTGTTTCAGTTAAAGAGATTTTTCGTCAATGAAGTTTATGAAAAGTGCAATGTGAAATTAAATGGACGATGACCTAATTAGAGGATGTATTGTGCCTTATTTAGAAAAAAAAATATTTCATATTATTTCTGATGATAATATTATGAATATGTTTCAAGAAATGAAAGACTCGCAGAATATAATCGTAATGAATATTTTGATCAATAATGCTTTCTTTTGTTGTTAAATTATTCGCTTATGTAAGTTTTTTTCTTTTTTATGTTGAGCCCATTTGGTAAAATTTCTGAGTCCACCACTGCCTACAAGACTTTCTCAAATCTTGACTAAAATCCCACTAATCAAATATGTTGAAATTTGTAAGAATAATATGTCTAAACACATGATTAATAGTATATACCCTAACAATCTCCCACTTAGACTCTTAGCTATGCACGTAAACTTTCGCAGGCATTCCTTTATTTCTTATCGAAAGAAAATTTACCAAACTATTTTCTCATGCAATTTTGTTTAGTAGTACTTTGTCGTAACAAATAAATTTTGTACTAGATCTTGAGAGACATTATCATAAATCCCTCCAAGAGTGTACTTCTTTTCAGGAGCTCTATCATAATGTATTTCTCAAACATACAAAATAAATCAATCTTTGTTATGATTCTCACATTACGACTAAGTAATAATATTATAACCACCTTTCATGTTCTTGAGTTTTAATATTATCTTCAAAATCTTTCTATATTGAAATATTAACAACTATTCATGAAGTGTTCTTTTAATATGCTCAATGTCAGTCCCAGTACTTGAGAAAGTAGTTTTCTTATGTCTAGTAACGTTTCTCCCACTACTTAAATATCATAAAACCTCAATTCTTACATACCCATTAGATGTTCTTGAGTGTCTGAATTTATAATCGACTTAGTTGTTATTTGTTTGTTTGTTTAATTCGTGTAAAATGAGTTTATTTCTAGGAACATGGTCTACTAAATGATCCTTTTCAAAAAAATCAGACGATTCTGTTAACAATTGCCTTATTTTCTTTAGTACACTAGAATAAACCCTCTTTCATTTTTTGAAATATCCAATTAACACACACATTCTGTTCATAATTCAAATTTTCTTATTCTCCCACTCAGCACATGTGCTGGAAAATCATATATCTGAACATGTCACATATTAGACTTACCTCATCGAACTAGTTCTATAGTTGTCCAAGGTACTGATCTGAAAGAAATTGAATTAAGAATGTGATATGTACTTTTTAGAACCTATCCCGAAAGAAACAAAATAACTAATAATAAGTCAATAATTAATCTTATCATCTTCATAAAAATCTACTTCTTTTCTCTTCTACACCAATCTATTATAGAGCGTCTGGTGTAGACAATTGAAATGTAATTATTCTATAAGATAAGTGACTCATGAGCTCTGTAAAGAGGTTTAAATTACTACAATCAGATCTCAATGATTTTTATATATATATTTTCATGATGCTATATTAGTTTAAAATATCTTAATCAGTTTATCAAGATATTCAGACTACAAAAACATAAAAAAACTATTCATATCACGAGTAACCGTTTGTGGAAATCTTAGAATACTCAAAGTCATCTCTTGCACGAATGTTCATTTACCTCATAAATCAAGATAGAATAATTCTAACTTATCAGTACCACCTTTTTCTTTTTATGAGGAAAAGTCTCTTAGTTATATTTCCTTCTAAAGAACTCACATGTTGGTAGTGACTTCACTTTCAATGAACCGTTATGTCTTTCTATTAACCAACCTCGAAGTTCTATTCAAAATAAATAACTTAGATTTTAGTGTACAAAAAGCTTCATTCAATTTAAAAATACTTTCTCCTATGAGATAGATTAATAAATTCAATTCATGTGAGATAATATTAATAAAAAAAAATCACGCATTACATACCACTATAAATGAAATATACATCAAATTCAATGATAGGAGAGTTACAAACAAACATATCAATATTCATTTCTTATGTAGTTAGAAACTGAAAATAATTCCTTCTAACACAAGGTATATGTACAATGCATTATTTGAATTAATATTTTATCCCTATCAAAAGAAAAGCTTAAGTAGTACTAAGTGAATATGAGACATAATACATTAAGTAAATCATTATATTTTGAATAATCCTGAATACAAAATTCAGGGCTTATTTATACATATATATTCATGCATCTCGAATAGCCAATCGATGGGATTGGAGAACTACTCATACAATACACATGTACGATGACCGATTTCCTCTATAAACTTATACAGACCTGACTTAGATGGAGAGTCTACTATTATTTTAGTCAAATGAAAATCCTCTAGATACATTGATCCAATCTTGTATTACTCAGTTTAGGAGAGTTAATATAGAGTATCAAAACTAGACGATTAAATACATAGTGATTTGCATCAATTTCATTCGATGGGGAGGAAGGTCTACACCAACACATAAAACTAATACTTCACTACAATTTAATCAAATATGACCAAAAACTCATTTAACGATCCAAAAGAAATTAATTTCTTACTAGGTCGTTCTTATGAATCAACCAAATTGCAGATCAATCAGAGTTTCTTTTTTTTTTAATTCCAAAACTATGTCAATTTGGTTGAAAACGTTATTTGGCCAAAATGGAATTTAAGATTTTCCCGCTCAGTAATTCTTATCATATATCAAAATTTTGTGAAATAGATACACCAATCAAGAATAAAGAATGAACTTCTAAAATCTCAAAAGAAAAAAAATGTATTTGTATACATTGAATGTTAAAATACAAAACACGCCTCATAGATATCAATACATCTTGAACAATAAATTTTGATGAAAAAATGACTACTTATTCATCATACATATATGGTGTCAGATATTCACTTCAGCAAATTTAAAACAAAATCCAACTCAGATGGAGAGTATATGTTAATTTAAGTTAAGTGAATATCATTATCCCTAGATCCATTGATCCAATCAAATATTGCTCAGTTTAGGAGAATCAATACAAATAATCAAAATTAGAGGTTCCATTTTAATGACTTGTATTAATTTCATCCGTTATGGAGGAAGGTTTAAGTCAACACATAAACTTAATAGTTCACTAAAATTTAGTCATGATAACCATAGGGAATAATCCCTATCACAATTATATCTTAGTCAAGTAATTTTTCATTAAAATTGATTTTCAATGTGCAAAGAAATATCTATAATCTAAATGACCTTAAATTTAAAAATCAATTCATAACAATCAATATTTCAAATTTGATCATTTCTAATGAAACTATCAAATATCAGATCAACCGGACTTCAAAAATTAATATTTATCTCCAAAGCTATGACCAAATTCAGATTCAAACGATTTGAGAAAAAATAAACAGATCTACATCCTTATCATATATCAATTTAGGTTAACTCATCACATGTAATTATGTACCACATATAACATAAATAAAATCGATATAAAGAATGTCATTCATGCTAAATCACATTTTAATTCTAAAGTACTTTAAAATCATTTTAATGATCTCGAAAAACTATAACCACATAGTAATGAGTAATTCTTACTAGGTCGTTATCAATGAATTTATCAAATTTTAGGTCAATTGGAGTCTGATAAGAATCTTCATTTCCAAAGCTATGACCAAATTCAAATTCAAGTGATTTAACCATCTTTAGGAATTAAAACAATATGACCTGCATTCTTATCACATATCAATTCATGTCAAATAACCATGTGCAATCATGTTCCAAATTTAATATAAACATAACTAACATAAAGAATGATCTTATCATATTCAAATCAAATTTTAATATGACAAACTACCTAAACCCATCTGAACAATTTTCGTTGGAACCATCAAATTTCAAGTCAATCAAAGGTCATAAAATTCATGACCACCTAAACTATGACCAAATTTGAAAAATTAATCGTTTAAGGCAAAGTTAAAGATTAAAACAACTTGATTCAAATTTCATTCTCCTTTAATAATTATCTCACGAGCATAAGGTATATTATGTGTCTTTCTTTTAACTAAGACACACAACAAACCTTCTTACAACAAATAAAATAAATAAATAAAATTACCATAAAAAACGTAGAATTTTGGCATCGTCTTGGTGGTGAAGACAGTGGGTTAAAACCATCTTACTGCATGCAAGCAGAGGCAGCCACCAATCCTATCTTCTCTTTATTTATTTATTTATTTATTTATTTATTTGTCATTATTTTTTTTTCAAAAAAAAAACCATGATTGGCAATAAAAAAAAGCACATTTCTTTAACAATGTAATGGTAGCTCGTTACATAGCATGTGTCGCCTCTCCTTTTAAAGAACTGAAAATCAGTTTTGCAGATTAACCGTCACTTGATGAACGACTACGTATCTTTTCCATAGCCGTCTGCCGATCAATCCATAACTTATTTTTCAATGTACATATATCAAAACACACACGCATATATATATATATATATATATATATATATATATATATATATATATATATATATATATATATATATATCAAACATGTTATCTTTTTCGATGTAAGTCTAGCTCTTGATACCAATTATTGGAAAACGTATATATATAGCGGAAGCATATCAGGATCTTTACTACTGACATAAATAATACATAATCAAAACCGTTTAAGTTAAAATATATATCATGCTAAAACACATAAACATACTGAAATTTAATTCGATAAATACCTTTTGAAATGTGAACTGATACCTTCAATCGAATCTACAAGATAGACAGAACTTGAAGCGAATCTATAAGATAAACAATAGTTATGGTCTTCTATAGTGATCCCAAGTCACATCCGAACTCTCTCAATACTTGGGCGGGCAAGTATCGAATAGAAAATTAATCCTCTCTTTTTTAGGGTAGGAGAATCTCTATATATATAGATTTCTTCCTAATCCGAAAATAACTAGAAAACCTAGTTTTTCTTAAAGAATAGAAAAACCCATATTATTCTTCTTTTTTCATAGAAATAGAATTCTGAGTTCTAGTTAAATATGAGAACTATAGGAACTACGAAATTAATTATCGAGACTTTCTATTATGGAAATAATTTCAAATAATTAATTTGAATTATTCTTACCATAATAAATTACAAATCATTCCACTAGAAATTAGTAATTGCACTCCTCTATTTAGTAATTCCCCATTAAACACTTATGTAATTCCCCATGTTAAGAATTCAGATACTAATCAATAAATTAAATTACTGACGTATTTAACATAATGATTAATTTCCTTTAGAGCACTACTTTACTTATTTCATGTGTCAAATTCATAAACCCACTTGCAAGATTTGACACGATGAAAACTTATAAGTTTCTCAAAAAGACATATCAATCAATCTTTATAACAAGACATAGATTATATCAACTAACTTATTATTTCACCAATATATATTATTATCGTCCAATTTACCAGCCATATTGACTCATCTCAGTATCTCACCTTTTAATAAATCAAACGATAATTAATATGTACAGATCATAATAGATATATCAGGACTAAGAATATAAGAACATTTAAACGTTTAGAGAATATGTTTTTGTCACTCAGTCTAAAACAAATATCTCTACTCGGTCCCGTTCAATACATACAAAATGTACTAGCACAAGAAGTTGGAACTATATCGTTCCCATAATCAAGACAAATTACATATAATCTTGTGCTACAATCGTACCCGATGACATGTCCAATTTCCATCCTAGATTGTGAACAAAAACTTTATACTTATAAGGAGCGGTGATTTAATACTCCGTGTATAAGTAAAACTCTAACACCAAATCATCTACTATATAAGTAAATAGACACCATAAACGAGCATATGATCTATTAAAATTGAGCAAATATTTATTCTCTAATAAATATTAATTATTAATATATGGTTAATAGTATACATCCCAACTTAGGTAAACTTGATTCACTCATGGTACCCACACACAAACAATCACTTGTACTAGGTGTGGTATTCGAATCAACTAGTAGTAATTTGTACCGATATAATTTATGAGTCTATTAAGAGATATTATGTACGACACATGGTAATGAAGCCAACCATTAGTATGTATTATGAATGTTACCCGAGCCAATGGACCATCACAATTAATGAAATGACACTTTTAAACCTAAATAAACACATTTATTGCATGAGAATAGAAACAAGCTAATATTTAAGTTTATACTCCTCCTGTCTCCCTAACAATACATATACAAGTTATACCAATGAAGCAGTTGATAACCACATATAACATAAATGTGAAACAATACAACCTCATAGATTAACACCCCTAGAGAAACAGTCAACAACAATCATAAGGTCAACATTAGCTATCAAATGTCTTATTATCTTAAGCAACTATATCACATGTTCATCTGCCCAAACTTCGTACCCAAAGATCTATACATATAATATCTTTATAATTTAAAGGTACTATGAAATTAAAGACATGCATGACTAATAGGTTCAGTCTAGCTTGCTTGGGCGCCAAACAACTATTAATAGAAGTTTGATCAAAGACTGTTTACTCCTTTTGTAAGATTTTAGTTTGTCCTAGGTCTAAATTATAACACAAGTATAAAATAAATCCCAACTAGTGTAACGTTCCTGAATTATAAATTATTCTCAAACTCAGGTCAACCTCATTATTTTTCCATAAAATCCAATACTTTCCCATCATTTATTTGTCTAAAACTATAATAAGACCCATGGTTACATAAGAGAATTACGGTAATTAAATTCAGAACAAATGTGTTTATAAAAATCCAAGGTCTTACACACCAAAATCCTCATAAACCCGAGTTTCCCCACCTTTGGATGAACCCAAACCCTCCCGTAGGGCCACAATTACCGTCTCTAAGGCCTAGAAATCAAAGTACAGAATTGGGGAACAAACTATTTACCTTGAAAAAGAATCTTGATGAAAATGATGAAATCACCCTAAATTTCCCTTGTTCTTACCCAA
Source organism: Solanum chilense (assembly GCA_032847665.1). Classification (NCBI taxonomy): domain Eukaryota; kingdom Viridiplantae; phylum Streptophyta; class Magnoliopsida; order Solanales; family Solanaceae; genus Solanum; species Solanum chilense. The sequence continues at coordinate 61,045,960 of CM064971.1, read as the reverse complement.
AAACTTCTTGTACAATAATGAGTAATTTTGGGGTGTTCAAATACTCAATTTAATAAACACATGAAAAAATAGGACCAAAAATTCTTATTGATCAAGGTCCCAATAGTGCTTATGGGTAAATTTACCTTTATAACTTTTGTCAATATAGAAACCAGTTAATAGTTTTTCTTTAAAAAATTGATCAAATGAATCAACAATTTTAGACATAAATACTTTTTATAGAAAATCAATACTTCAGATTCTTCAAAAAAATGACCAAAAAAAAAACTATTTGAGAAGAAGATTTTAACTCCCAAGGAAATGGGTTGTATTTAACAACACTCTTTTTCAGCGAAAATTCCATTGCAAGCATGACCTTAATTTCTAATTAAAAAGGAAATTATGTTGTGTTTTTTTTTTTTTTTTTTGCAATATTTAACTAATAAAGCAATCATCATGAATTGGAATTTAAGGTTCTGTAAGATTTTTTTTTATTTCAAGTTAACTATCTAGAGAAAACACATATCCCTCACCCCCCCCCCCCAAAAAAAAATAGTAGCACAACTTAATTTAGCACTTAAACTACACGGACGATTAAATACATCCTTAAAATTTGTATGTGAATTAATACAACCCTGAGAGTAAAATATCATTTTAACCTGCCACATCATAGTCGTGTAAGTGCTCCGTCACAACTATGTAAGTACCACGTCATTAATATTCAATTTATTTTTTAACTGATTTACCCTTTTTCAAATTTTTTTTAAAAATTCATTACACTAATAAATTAATTAAAAATGCATTTTAAAATTAAAATTGCCCCACCTTCCACCCCTTTTTTCTACCCCCACCCCTGTGTTTCTTGTTTTTTGATTTTCACACTTTTTAGCTTTCACTGACTTCTTTTTTCTCCGACCATTTTCAAACTTCTATACTTGGTTTTTTCTTCAACATTCATCAATTTTTTTTTATAAAAAATAGCATACTTACTATTTCTTCTTTGAACCGTCTCCCTCTCCTTCTCCTTCAAATTTGCTCTTGGAAAATGATTTTTTTTAAAAAGTACTTTTTTCTTAACAACTCAAATATAAAATGAAGGTTGTATATGAAAGTCGATAGACCAACATTTTTTTGCATCACAACTCATAAAATTCAAAACAGGTTACTTAAAATTCAAGAAAGTAAACATTCAATAATATGAATTAGGTGTTGAGTTTTATGGATTAATGAATGGCTAATGAGGTGAGAGATGAACTTGAAGGAATAATGACAAATATGAAAGAATAAAGGTATAAAGAGTGTGTCAATGAGAAAGAAAATATTTTGGGAACACAACAAAAGAAAGAGAAGACAAAAAGATTATTTAAAAAAAATAAAAAAAAATTACCCCACAAATTTCGTTTACTTCTAAACAAGAAATTTCACTTTTTAAAAAAAAATTACCTTGTAGAAAAAGTTAAAGCCTATTAGTTATATATTTGCCAATAAAAAAAATGTCATGTTTGATATTACCTTTTTTTTTTAATTATTGTTTAACGCGCTTTTAGAACAGTGAGTACTTTGTTTTGCCACGTCAGCCCTTAAGGAGGTACTTAATCACTTTCAAATTGTTAAGGGGTATTTAAACGCTCATATAGTTCAAGTACTAAGTTTTGCTGCAAAGTTTAGGAGGATTTTGATGTATTTTCTCTTTTAGATAGACATTGTTCTTATATTCAAATTTATTAATAATCCCTAGATTAAACATGGTGAGGCACATAACTTAAGTAACTTTCAACTTATGTTACCGTTTTAATTATGTAGAAAAAATATTCTCCCTCCGTCTATAATTATTTGTCAAGGTAAGGTCATGCACTTCCCTCAATGAAAATTTAATACAAGATGTAATTTGACTAATATAACTTTACTATACCAAGAATATCAAAAGTCTACATAACTTTTCAATTGAACAAAATGGAGTAATTATTAAGTGCAGAATTGGAAAAAATGATTTATTATTCCTTTTTTTTTTTTAAATTGACAATTAATCTTGGATGTCTATTTTTAATATACCTGTTAAACAATTGTGGACAGAGGGAGTATCAAATACTAACTCAAAGTTAACTCTTAAGTAAAAATAAGAAATCAAACTGAAATAACTTTAAGTCGAAAAATAAAAAGTAGAGGGAGACCTACTTTTGGGTTTTGACTTATTTCAAGTCATCTTAAACTTATTTTTAGTCATTTTACCTTGTCAAACACTTCCCAACATTTTTTAAGTCTTTTTTTGTCCTATTTTAATTTTTTTTATTTGTCAAATACTTCCAGATTTCAAAAGCTAAGTTAAAAATAAGTTTGACCGACTTTTAAGTCAATCCACACACCCTCTCATTTTTCATAAGCAATTACTTATTTTTACGGTATTTTGGTCATTTTGTAAATGTTGTGATGCATAAGTCAATACATATTTATGAAAAGAAAACATTAATAATTGAAAGAAAATTAAAAATATAAAAGACAAACATTAATTAAGGAAAGAAAATAAAAAAAAATGAAAGGCAAACAAAAAAATAGCTAAAAAAGATTATATCAACTTACAAAAGTTAAAGATACCCATGCAGTAGTTGTTATAAATATAGTACAAGAGAAAGACAAATCATTCAAAACAAAAATTTTCTTCTCCTTTTTATTGAATTGAATCGATTAATATAGAAATAACGTCAACACCAGAAGGCGAATGGATGACAGTGATAAAAGAAGGACAAGCTTCTCGCGTAGTTTTATCTTATGAGTTCATTGATAAGTTAAAGAACTTGAATCGGGTTGAAGTTTTGAAAAACAAAACGATCATTTCACCTCAATATGATGATAAGATATCGGCTGCACCCCCAAAAAACAAAATCATCCAATTAACACCTTCTCTTGTCATGCTTTGTTATCCTTTATTATACTATACTTGATTATTTTTTGTTGTTTCTCATTCGGTTATTTATCTTTAATAACTCAATGTAAACAATATTACAATGTATTTATCTTTTGCCTTCTTGTTCTTCCATATTTTATGTCAAAGAGTTATATGGTCTTTCTCCTCTTTTTTATTTAATTTATAACATCCACAAGTACAATTGCAATTAAAATATTTAGAAAAATAACTACAATAAATTTAATGTGTCTACATCCATTTTAATTTCTAATTAAGTTGAACAATAAAGACATATTAATGATCAGACATATCTTTTTTCCATATTTGTCATCTCTGATATACCGTGGTTTCACGGTATTATTAATATTGTTTCCTTAAGTTTAGTGTGTCAAAAAGCCTTTTTGTGCTAACTTTTATATGAGTTTCTCTTTATTTGCAGGAAATCTGTCCAAAGATGAATGCGGAGATTCTTAGCGAAGAAATGCAGAAGAGACCACCTACGGAGCTTGTGACGGTCCGTCGTGCTTGTGACGGTCCGTAGGTGGCAGCGTAGTGCAACTGCTAAAGGAAGATGGGGAAGTCTCAGAAAGTGTGGGGTTACGGAGTCCATGACGGTCCAGCGTGTCTATGACGGTTCGTCCTGCAGGTTTGTCATGAAGTTCAGAGAAGTAATCCCAGTACTCATATTCCAAGAGTTTAAGTGTTTTGGAACGAAGACCCTCGATGGACCGTTGTGCCTATGACGGTTCGTCATACTTGCCGTCGAGGGTAATGAAGAAAGCAGCAGAAGAAATTGCACAAGTATGGGACGACAAAGACCATGACGGTCCGTCGTGACCACGACGATCTACTCGGTCCAGTTCAACACATATAAAATGTACTAGCACAAGAAGTTGGAACTATACCTTTCCCATAATCAAGACAAATTACATATAATCTTGTGCTACAATCGTACCCGATGACATGTCCAATTTCCATCCTAGATTGTGAACAAAAACTTTATACTTATAAGGAGCGGTGATTTAATACTCTGTGTATAAGTAAAACTCTAACACCAAATCATCTACTATATAAGTAAATAGACACCATAAACGAGCATATGATCTATTAAAATTGAGCAAATATTTATTCTCTAATAAATATTATTTATTAAGATATGGTTAATAGTATACATCCAAACTTAGGTAAGCTTGATTCACTCATGGTACCCACACACAAACAATCACTTGTACTAGGTGTGGTATTCGAATCAACTAGTAGTAATTTGTACCGATATAATTTATGAGTCTATTAAGAGATATTATGTACCACACATGGCAATGAAGCCAACCATTAGTATGTATCATGAATGTTACCCGAGCCAATGGACCATCACAATTAATAAAATGACACTTTTACACCTAAATAAACACATTTATTGCATGAGAATAGAAACAAGCTAACATTTAAGTTTATACTCCTCCTGTCTCCCTAACAATACATATACAAGTTATACCAACGAAGCAGTTGATAACCATATATAACATAAATGGGAAACAATACAACCTCATAGATTAACACCCCTACAAAAACAGTCAACAACAATCATAAGGTCAACATTAGCTATCAAATGTCTTATTATCTTAAGCAACTATATCACATGTTCATTTGCCCAAACTTCGTACCCAAAGATCTATGCATATAATATCTTTATACTTTAAAGGTACTATGAAATTAAAGACATGCATGACTAATAGGTTCAGTCTAGCTTGCTTGGGCGCCAAACAACTATTAATAGAAGTTTGATCACAGACTGTTTACTCCTTTTGTAAGATTTTAGTTTGTCCTAGGTCTAAATTAGAACACAAGTATAAAATAAATCCCAACTAGTGTAACGTTCCTGAATTATAAATTATTCTCAAACTCAGGTCAACCTCATTATTTTTCCATAAAATCCAATACTTTCCCATCATTTATTTGTCTAAAACTATAATAAGACCCACGGTTACATAAGAGAATTACGGTAATTAAATTCAGAACAAGGTCTTACACACCAAAATCATCATAAACCCGAGTTTCCCCACCTTTGAATGAACCCAAACCCTCCCATAGGGCCACAATTACCGTCTCTAAGGCCTAGAAATCAAAGTACAGAATTGGGGAACAAACTATTTACCTTGAAAAAGAATCTTGATGAAAATGATGAAATCACCCTAAATATCCCTTGTTCTTACCAAAAAACTTCTTGTACAATAATGAGTAATTTTGGGGTGTTCAAATACTCAATTTAATAAACACATGAAAAAATAGGACCAAAAATTCTTATTGATCAAGGTCCCAATAGTGCTTATGGGTAAATTTACCTTTATAACTTTTGTCAATATAGGTAGCAAATAATAGTTTTTCATTAAAAAATTGATCAAATGAATCAACAATTTTAGAAATAAATACTTTTTATAGAAAATCAATACTTCAGATTCTTCAAAAAAATGACAAAAAAAAACAATTTGAGAAGAAGATTTAACTCCCAAGGTAATGGGTTGTATTTAACAACACTTTTTTTCAGCAAAAATTCCATTGCAAGCATGACCTTAATTTCTAATTAAAAAGGAAATTATGTTGTGTTTTTTTTTTTTTTGCAATATTTAACTAATAAAGCAATCATCATGAATTGGAATTTACGGTTCTGTAAGATTTTTTTTATTTCAAGTTAACTAACTAGAGAAAACACATATCCCTCCCACCCCCCTAAAAAAAATCGTAGCACAACTTAATTTAGCACTTAAACTACACGGGCGATTAAATACACCCTTAAAATTTGTATGTGAATTAATACAACCCTGAGAGTAAAATATCATTTTAACCTGCCACATCATAGTCGTGTAAGTGCTCCGTCACAACTATGTAAGCACCACGTCATTAATATTCAATTTATTTTTTAACTGATTTACCCTTTTTCAATTTTTTTTTAAAAATTCATTACACTAATAAATTAATTAAAAATGCATTTTAAAATTAAAATTGCCCCACCTTCCACCCCTTTTTTCTACCCCCACCCCTGTGTTTCTTCTTTTTTTATTTTCACACTTTTTAGCTTTCACTGACTTCTTTTTTCTCCGACCATTTTCAAACTTCTATACTTGGTTTTTTCTTCAACATTCATTCAAATTTTTTTTTATAAAAAATAGCATACTTACTATTTCTTCTTTGAACCGTCTCCCTCTCCTTCTCCTACAAATTTGCTCTTGGAAAATGATTTTTTTAAAAAGTACTTTTTTCTTAACAACTCAAATATAAAATGAAGGTTGTATATGAAAGTCGATAGACCAACATTTTTTGCATCACAACTCATAAAATTCAAAACAGGTTACTTAAAATTCAAGAAAGTAAACATTCAATTATATGAATTAGGTGTTGAGTTTTATGGATTAATGAATGGCTAGTGAGGTGAGAGATGAACTTGAAGGAACAATGACAAATATGAAAGAATAAAGGTATAAAGAGTGTGTCAATGGGAAAGAAAATATTTTGGGAACACAACAAAAGAAAGAGAAGACAAAAATATTATTTAAAAAAAATTACCCACAAATTTCATTTACTTCTAAACAAGAAATTTCACTTTTTTTAAAAAAAATTACCTTATAGAAAAAGTTAAAGCCTATTAGTTATATATTTGCCAATAAAAAAAATGTCATATGTTTGACATTACCTTTTTTTTTTAATTATTGTTTAACGCGCTTTTAAAAGAGTGAGTACTTTGTTTTGCCACGTCAGCCCTTAAGGAGGTACTTAATCACTTTCAAATTGTTAAGGGGTATTTAAACGCTCATATAGTTCAAGTACTAAGTTTTGCTGCAAAGTTTAGGAGGATTTTGATGTATTTTCTCTTTTAAATAGACATTGTTCTTATATTCAAATTTATTAATAATCCCTAGATTAAACATGGTGAGGCACATAACTTAAGTAACTTTCAACTTATGTTACCGTTTTAATTATGTAGAAAAAATATACTCCCTCCGTCTATAATTATTTGTCAAGGTAAGGTCATGCACTCCCCTCAATGAAAATTTAATACAAGATGTAATTTGACTAATATAACTTTACTATACCAAGAATATCAAAAGTCTACATAACTTTTCAATTGAACAAAATGGAGTAATTATTAAGTGCAGAATTGGAAAAAATGATTTATTCTTCCTTTTTTTTTTAAATTGACAATTAATCTTGGATGTCTATTTTTAATATACCTGTTAAACAATTGTGGACAGAGGGAGTATCAAATACTAAGTCAAAGTTAACTCTTAAGTAAAAATAAGAAATCAAACTGAAATAACTTTAAGTCGAAAAATAAAAAGTAGTGGGAGACCTACTTTTGGGTTTTGACTTATTTCAAGTCGTCTTAAACTTATTTTTAGTCATTTTACCTTGTCAAACACTTCCCGACATTTTTTAAGTCTTTTTTTGTCCTATTATAATTTTTTTTATTTGTCAAATACTTCCAGAAGTCAAAAGCTAAGTTAAAAATAAGTTTGACCGACTTTTAAGTCAATCCACACACCCTCTCATTTTTCATAAGCAATTACTTATTTTTACGGTATTTTGGTCATATTGTAAATGCTGTGATGCATAAGTCAATACATATTTATGAAAAGAAAACATTAATAATTGAAAGGAAATTAAAAATATAAAAGACAAACATTAATTAAGGAAAGAACATAAAAAAAATGAAAGGCAAACAAAAATAGCTAAAAAAGATTATATCAACTTACAAAAGTTAAAGATACCCATGAGTAGTTGTTATAAATATAGTACAAGAGAAAGACAAATCATTCCATACAAAAATTTTCTTCTCCTTTTTATTGAATTGAATCGATTAATATAGAAATAACGTCAACACCAGAAGGAGAATGGATGACAGTGATAAAAGAAGGACAAGCTTCTCGCGTAGTTCTATCTTATGAGTTCATTGATAAGTTAAAGAACTTGAATCGGGATGAAGTTTTGAAAAACAATACGATCATTTCACCCCAATATGATGATAAGATATCGGCTGCACCCCCATAAAACAAAATCACCCAATTAACACCTTCTCTTGTCATGCTTTGTTATCCTTTATTATACTATACTTGATTATTTTTTGTTGTATCTCATTCGGTTATTTATCTTTAATAACTCAATGTAATCAATATTACAATGTATTTATCTTTTGCCTTCTTGTTCTTCCATATTTTATGTCAAAGAGTTATATGGTCTTTCTCCTCTTTTTTATTTAATTTATAACATCCACAAGTACAATTGCAATTAAAATATTCAAAAAAAAAATAACTGCAATAAATTTAATGTGTCTACATCCATTTTAATTTCTAATTAAGTTGAACAATTAAGACATATTAATGATCAGACATATCTTTTTTCCATATTTGTCATCTCTGATATACAGTGGTTTAACGGTATTATTAATATTTTTCCTTAAGTTTAGTGTGTCAAAAAGACTTTTTGTGCTAATTTTATATGAGTTTCTCTTTATTTGCAGGAAATCTGTCCAAAGATGAATGCGGAGATTCTAAGCGAAGAAATGTAGAAGAGACCACCTACGGAGCTTGTGACGGTCCGTCGTGCTTGTGACGGTCCGTAGGTGGCAGCGTAGTGCAGCTGCTGAAGGAAGATGGGGAAGTCTCAGCAAGTGTGGGGTTACGGAGTCCATGACGGTTCCGCGTGTCTATGACGGTTCGTCCTGCAGGTTCGTCATGAAGTTCAGAGAAGTAATCCCAGTACCCATATTCCAAGAGTTTAAGTGTTTTGGAACGAAGACCCTCGACGAACCGTTGTGCCTATGATGGTCCGTCATACTTGCGTCGAGGGTAATGAAGAGAGCAGCAGAAGAAATTGCACAAGTATGGGACGACGGAGTCCATGACGGTCCGTCGTGACCACGACGATCCGTCGCGAGGTCCGTCGACCCAGCCCCGTTTTGACAGATTTCCAGCAAATAGAGTTCTTGTTTAATTAGGTTTTTATTTTCTATAAATAGTTCGAAAAACCTCATTTTTGAGGTTAGACTCGGTATTGTTAGACTCCGTATTGTTAGACTCCGCATTGTTAGACTGTGTATTAATGTTAGACTCTTGATTAATTTGTAGACTCTTTGAGAGATTATTGATTATCTTGAGACTTTTATCATTGATTGTGGGTGATTTTTGCTGATTAATCAAGTGAACATTGGGATTTTACTCTTTCTCATTGAAGTAACTACATGAACTCTTATCTAATATATTTGAATATTGCGATTATGACTATGAGTAACTAAACTCCATAACTAGGGTTGTGGGAACCATAAGAAAATAATGAGATAAAACCTAACTAAAATAACAATTCTAGAATAGTGTCTTGCTTGTATTAATAATTTTTTTGCTTAGAAGTCTTTTTAACGGATTGCCAACGTTAGAACTCGCCTTAATGCTATTTGCCGGACCAAGGAGGTAGATAATAGGAAAAGAATTATCAACATAGATTTAGTGTATGCTATCTAATAGGCTAGTATTGATTGGTACGAGGTAATAACTTAGTCAAATATCGAATACGATGCTTAATATGAGGTAAAGATAAGGGTTAGGATAGCAACACACGTAGCCGGACCAAGGTGCGGAGTGAGATTTTCTAGATGCCGGATCAAGGATTTAGAAATACATAACTTATCACTTTGCATGCAAGATACTAGAAAAGAATTGTTATAGTTAGAATTATCAAGTTATGAACCTGTGGGGAACACGTATACCCTAGTTACTTTGATTAATTGATTAAATTCCAACATTCAAAGCTGTTAAGTGTCTCTTTCAATTTTGGTAGTGATTTTCATTCATTTAGAAATAGAAACCCCCCCTTTTTAGTTTTTTTGCTTTCCAAGCAAGTAATTGACTGAACAATAGTAATAATAGGTTACCAACCTCACTAGTTGGGTTATTTACTTGACACGACCACTTTACTTCTTATTTGAGAAGTAAGTTTGAGCGTCTCAAATTTTGGCGCCGCTGCCGGGAAATATAGCTTTTAGATTAACTTGAACTTATTACTATAGTTTTGTTGATATTTTCTTTATTTTACTTTGTTTTATTGTTTTTGATTCTTTCAGAACTATCCTCCTTTTATGCCAAATACACGGAGAGGAAGAGACCCCTTGTTTCCCTACGATCACGAATTAGAGCGTACCCTACGCAACATGAATCGAAACTTGGGAATCAATGATGATGATCCAAACCACAACATCCCAGCTCCGGTTGATGTTCATGGTCAGCTGTTACCCGATGCTCCGGGTGAACACCAACAGAGGGGACAAAATCCCGTTCCACGGCCCCAAGCACACTACAGAGGCAACTTGTCTTTCCTCCTCTACCCACAAGCCACACCTTTGTGGTAAATAGTAGCCTGATTCAAATGCTCACTACCAGAGGTTTGTTTTCAGGGCTACCTTCTGCCCATATAGCTAAGGTAAGGGCAGTGTGTAAAAGCTCTGTAGGGAGGCCTGACTTGGACTTAGATGTAATAGGGCTCAGAGTGTTTTACTCTCACTGACGGGAGAGGCTGCTATATGGTTCACTGAGCTCCCTTATAAGTCAATTTTTACTTGTAACCAACTAAGGGATGTTTTCTTAGCACGCTACTATCCGGTCTCCAAGAAACTAAACCACAAAGACAGAGTGAACAACTTTGTGGCACTACCAGAGAGTCAATTAGTAGTTCTTGGGATAGATTCACCTCATTCTTGAGAAGTGTTCCAAATCACAGTATAGATGATGAGTCACTAAAGGAATACTTCTATCGGGGACAAGATGATAATAATACAGCGGTGTTGGACAGTATAGCAGGTGGATCTTTTAGGGAATGTCCTTATGCTGAGATTGCTGAAAAATTACAGAAAATCTCCCGGAATAATAAAGCTTGGAGTACTAGGAAGTCAGATACCGGGAGAAACACCTTCGTAGTGCAGTCCAGTCACAACCCACCCACAGATGAGATTCGTGAACAAATGGCTCAGATGAGAACTGAGATTGAGTTGGTACTAAAACATGTCACTTGGGGTGCAGAAAAGATAAATGCAATCAACTACTTGGCTAAACCACCACCTCCTAATGATGAATGCTATTATGCGGAGGACACTTATGCAATAAATGAGCAGACGGGGGGTTTCCGACCGAGCGCCCAAGGCTCACATAAGGATAACTGGCACCAAGGTCAAGGGAACCAAGGTCGGATCTATGGTAACTATAACCGTGAGGGTCATTATGTCCGAGATGGAAACTACAACCGCGACAACAACTTCAACAGGGGTAACTACGGTAACAAAAATGATAGGAATGTGCCCTATGTCCCTCCCAAAAATCGTGAAGTTACTCCTAGGGATGGTGGAGATAGTATGGCGCGAGTTGAGGAAATGTTGCACAAAATGATGAGGATGTTCGATGCTAGTGATGAGCACATTAAAGAGTTAAGGTGTGATTTAGCTAGTATTGGGCAAAAAGTTGATACACATGCAATATCGATTAAACAGATCGAGTTGCAAATGGCCCAATTTTCTGTGACAGTGAACACACGGCAACCGGGCACTCTTCCTAGCAACATTGTCAAAAATCCAAAAAATGATGTGCACTGTATGGAAATCACTACTCGGCGTGGTAAGCAAACCATTGACCCACCTATGCCGTCTAATGAGGAAAATGTGAGAAAGGATGATGATAAGGTGGTAAAGGGTAGTGGTGAGGAAGAAGAGAGCAATGGAAAAGATGCAGAAGTCCCTATGAAGGTAATTCTCATGCCTAGACCACCACCACCCTTCCCTCAGAGATTAGTGAAAAAGACCGAGGATGGTAAATATCGGCGTTTTATAACAATGCTGAAGCAGCTTTCTATCAATGTCCCTTTGGTAGAAGCTCTAGAACAAATGCCCGGTTATGCCAAATTTATGAAAGATCTGGTCACCAAGAAAAGATCGATCCCTTTTGAGGATGATGATAGACTGCAACATTGTAGTGCTATTGCTACAAGATCCCTCGTACAAAAGAACGAAGATCCGGGTGCGTTCACTATTCCTTGTACAATTGGGTCATTACATTTTGCGAAAGCATTATGTGATCTGGGGGCAAGCATAAATCTCATGCCCCTCTCGATTTACAAGAAGTTGGGTTTGGTGGATCCAATACCCACTGCGATGCGGCTACTGATGGCTGATCGGACAGTGAAACGGCCTATAGGGATACTCCATGATGTGCTAGTAAAAGTGGAGTCATTCATATTTCCGGATGATTTTGTTTTTCTTGACTGTGAAGTTGATTTTGAAGTGCCTATTATTATTGGGAGGTCATTCCTTGCTACAGGTTGAGCCTTAGTCAATATGGAAAAGGGACAGATGAAATTTCGGTTGAACAATGAAGAAGCGACTTTCAACATTTGTAGGACCATGAGGCAGATGGTGAGCTCCAATCTGTATCTACCATATCCCACAAAGAAAAGATGAAGAAGGAGAATGAACCAAAAAAGTACAAAACAAGAGTTTATGATTGGGGATTTAGTGCTTTTAGACAGTTCTGGGTCGCCTTGTCTTCCGGGAAAGCTCAAGTCCAAATGGACTGGCCCTTACTTGATTACCCAAGTATTCCCTCATGGAGCACATGAGTTAAAAGCCAAGGAGGAAGTGTGGTTTGAGGTTACTAGAGAACGAATAAAACTCTATTTTGGGCATAAAGCATTGGGGAATAAAGTGATAGAGGCAAACCATCTTGATAATGTCTGAGTAATCAAGTGTCCTCAGTCGTGCCGCGACATTAAATCAGGCACTTGTTGGGACGCAACCCAATACTTATAGTCTTTTTAGTAATGGTAGCATTTTTCTACTAATGGGTTTTTAAATTTGCAGGCACATCACCAGGAAATTCTGCAGAAAATTACTCTGCAGCAGTCAGTGACGGATACAGTGACGGACCGTTGCACCTGCGACGGACCGTCGTATGCATCCGTCGTACAAGGTACGTATTTTTGTTATTTTTAAACTAGGGCACACACGACGGAACCAATGACGGCTCGTCACAACTGCGACGTACCGTCGTCGGGGAATCATCGCGTCATTAATGAGGCGTACCCGGCCCGACCCGATTGGAGTTTTTTAATTAAAATGTCACCATTTAAACTCCCCAACCCCTCATTTCACCCCCATTCCTTCATTATTCCTCCCATTGCCCTCTCTTTTCAACTTCCACAATCTCTCCCTCTATCAACCGATCATTGCCCCCCCAAAATTCTCCAAAGCCTTAAAATTTGTAATCTGCTAGTCAGAGTTGCTGCTGTGGGTGTCTTCCTGGTCACCGAGTACTTGTCCATCTTGTTTTTATCCAATTCTAAGGTATGTGTCTCTAATTTCTACTCATTTATCTTGCATTTTTGTTTATAAATTAGTATTAGCTTAGTTCTTCGTGATATGTTTGTTTCTTTTATATAAGATTCTATCTAACCTATGTTAAAAATGTCCAAAATTTCCGTGTTTACAACCCTAGACATAGGTGCTTTTCCATTGCTAATTTCCTGGGTAGTTGGGTTAGACAAATGTAGGTCCAAAATACTACAAGTTCGATTTGGGATCATCGGGGATGCATGGGGTACCCCCAGTTCTATCACTGATCTACAGAACGAGACCCCGATGACAGACCGTCGTAGGGTCCGTTCCAACAACCCTAACACCCCACTGCCCATTTTTTCTAAGTGTCCTCCAATGGACATATGTGACGGAACGTCGTCTTCATGACGGTCCGTCCTGCACAATCATTCTGGTTGTCAGAGACCCTGTTTCTAAGGGTCTCTCTACATTTTTCTAAGTGTCCTCAAATGGATGAGAACGACGGACCGTCATACCCACGACGGTTCGTTCTTCATGACCGTTATGACGTTCAGAGACCCGTCTCCTAAGGGTCTCCGTATTTTTCAAGTGTCCTCTGATAGACACTTACGATGGACCATCGTACCTGTGACGGTCCGTCCTGCACATACCGTCATATTAGTCAAAGACTCTCCTTCTGGGTTCTCCATATATACATAGTCTAAGTAAGACACGACGGATCCTATGACAGTCTGTCATACTCACGACGTGCCGTCACCAGGCCCGTCGTGTGTCACTGTTACTATAGAAATGACATACTATTTTAATTTTTTTTGTGTGGTTTTGCTTGTATTGTTTGGCACTACTCGTACTAATATTGATCCTTTACAAGTACTTTCTACTATGGTACCCAAGCAAGATCGAATCTATTCACGCGGGCGATCGAAGTCTGTCGCCCCGTCTGCCCGCATGGTCATTGGCTTTGATGATGATCATGATCCCGAGTACGTGCCCCCAGACACTTCCACCCCTTCCCCTGCTTCACGTGCCACCAGAGCCACACCCACACAGGTGGCGTCCGGCTTAGTCACTGCCTCCCATTCTGATGAGGAGTGCACACTGACCGGCACACCTTCTGGGTCAGCCACCAACGAAGAAGGAGCGTCTGGCTCCTTAGGAGTTTCGTGGTCAGAGGAAGCCTCCGGCTTTGCTGAGGTTCCCACACCCGCCACCGCTGCAGCGTCGGCCTCGTCTTATGAGGCTGGCAGTTCGGAATCCACACCAGGATCACCAGCTCATGCCCCCACCCCGTCTACTTACCAGCCCAACCGGTGGTGTGTCGACGGGCAATTTCAAGTCTACTCCAACGCCAAGTTCCTGACTGACAAAGGAGTTATGACTCGAACACTCACATTGGAGCGGCGGGTCCTTATAGGGAGTCTCCAGACGATGCCTAAGATCCACAATCTCTTCACCAGGCATCGCCTGGAGTTGGGACGTTACAGTGAAGAAATAGTCTGAGAGTTCTACGCATCCTACGTAGCGACTCTCCGTATAGATTGAGAGGTGGGCTGCCCCCGCCAAATAGGCCCTACTGGAGCAGGTCCGAGTATGGGGCGTGCAGGTCGACATTTCCCTGCTTGCCATCCGCCGGTTTCTATACGGCGAGGGTATTGATGCTACTCGAACCCCTCTCACTGCCGAGTTTGACTACCGATGGTGGCTGGTTAAAGATGGCCAATTCCTGCGCGAGCCATCGCTGAGAGAGACCACCAAGAGGTGGATGGCCTTGCACCTGTCAGTTGATGGAGAGGGTGCCGACTGGGTGACCGAGCCAAAGGGGGCCATCAAGAAGGCCAACTTAACTTTCATAGCGAAGTTCTTGTGGCTGATTGTCCGCCACTGCCTTTCCCCCACAACCGCTGATAATATCGTTACATGGGATCGAGCAGTATTAATGGCGGCGATGATAGCCGGGTTCGAGGTGAATTTCACGTGACTTCTACAGGCAGTCATGCACGAGAGGGCTTTCAAGGTCAGAACTACTTACCCTTTCCCGTGCATGATCTTTTCTCTCTGTAGGTCCGCAGGTGTGCCTATATGGCACGTAGATCAGCTCAAGACCCCGCAGGGCATGGTTGATGTCGGCCTCATCAGAGATGAGGCGAATAAGTTGGCTCCATGCAGAGGGTCTCGTCCAGAGCTTCCCCCACTTGCTGATGATCTTTTTGATACGGTAGCCCAGGCCCGCACGGCTATGCAGGCGGCATCCACTGACACTACCCCGGTCGAGTCTATCCCGGGTAGTAGCACTGCCCCGAGCTCCTCTCACACATCCCCTCTACCCGCATTGGTCCCGCTTGCTAGGGTCCAAAAATTAGAGGCGCAAATGGCTACACTTCTGCATCATATCCAGTCGTGGATGCAGAGGTCCATTACCGAGACAGAAGATATCCTGGAGCGGAAAATGGTCCAGTATACAGAGCGGAAGGTCGCTGAGGTTCACCAGCGCTTGGACGCCTTTGAGTTGCGGGTGCTAGCCCGGCCAGCCCCTCAGGTGGATGTGTCGACTCTTCAGGCTGCGGTCGACAGTCTTCGCGCAGATATCGACACGATCTTAGAGTCTAGGGTGCGTGAGTCTGAGGCCCCTTCTGTCGAGCCTGCTGAAGACACAGTGTTAGAGGCGCTATTCGCCACCTCAGAGATTCAACCACCTCCCCCTCGAGAGCATGCCAAGAGGTGTAGGAGTCGAGCAGAGGACGAGGTGCGAGCACGGAAGAAGGAGCACCATGAGATGGAGGTTGCGAGGAGAGCCTCACTTGCTGAGGAGGCAGCGCACCAGATGAGAGCAGGAGAGTTAGCGGGTGGGGCGCCTGGCTCTCGAACGGTGGAGATAGCGGGAGACACTACTGATAGTGCGGTTGTTGGTGAGGAAACCACTGAGGGTGTCAGATTGCAGAGGACGTGGTGGGGAACTGGACCCACCAGCTTGCTGATCGACGGCGCTTTGCGCCACAGGTTTGCTTCACCTACCACTCTAGTATTTAAATTTTCTATGCATTGGGGACAATTGCATATTTTTTTTGTTGGGGTGGGGTAAATGGAAAGTGAGTGTTAGGGTGAAGTCTAAGTAGCCCAATTCACTATCCTCTTTTGGGGTTTTCTTGCTTGTGTTCTTTTTCCCCAAAAGAGTGATTACTTTTTCTGTTGAACCGGCATGTCTATATCTTTTGTACATAGTTTTATTCTGGAGCATGATTGCTAAAATGATATCCTGATAAACTGGAAAATGATGAACGACTAGGCATAGTAACTGATAAATGTGTGGCTCTAAGCATGACATAGAGGTACACCATTGCATTACCCTAAGTCTAAAATACAAACTAGGTGTCTGATAATCTGGTATAGTGATAAGATGTCAAGAGCGTGTGAGGAAGATTTGAATAGTCCACTATTGGTACTGAGCTAGAACTTGCCTGGTTAGTCCTGCTAAAAGTAAGTTGTAATAGACAATTAGGAAAGGATCATAGGCCCTTATTCAATATAGCCCATTTATAGACTAAATAAAACCAAAACCAAAATTTATCCTTCTTTGATCCAAATGATATGAGCTTAAATTAGACCTTTCTTTTTCACCCCAACTGATCTTTTCTGGGAACAATGTGTTGGCCTTGTTCCCTCCTTGGACATGTGCACCTCAATTTATGCCAAAAGCATAAGTTGAGGGTGGATAATGCAGTAAACAACCTTCGTTATGGCCCTGACCCAACTTTGGGTATTGTGTACCTTTATTCATGGCAAAGCCATGAGTTGAGGGTGGCTATTATGAGGAATGCTCTGGAAAGTGGGGTTGAAAGAACAAAGAGAAAGAAAGAACAAAAGTAAAGTGACTCAAGAATTAGTTGAAAGAAAAGTAAAGAAAAATAAAAATATACAAGAAATACAAGGAAGAAAATAAGAGAGTCACTTACACAAATGAAGAAAGAAGAGAAAATAGTAAGGTGAAAGAATATGAGAAACTGGGCGAGATAAAATGATAGAAAGTGGTAGGTTTAGCCGATATGTCAAGGAAGGCAAAAAGTCACTAAAGTATACCTTAATATACCCTACCTGACCCTGAGTCTATGTTACAAGCTAAGAAATTCCAATCGTGATCCTAAGGGTTGTATAGTGAACTTAAGGCAGTAAAAATAAGGGCAAGCTTTTGACAATAGGTATGAATGAGTGTGACTTTGTTCTGAGAGAGAGTGTTGAAAAGTAATCCTTATACTCAAACTTAAATCATTGTGTGAAAAATGAGGATTTTGTGTTAAAGTGAGGATACTAGTTGCAATACTGGAATTGTTAGCACCTCGGTGAGAAATTGAAGAGGATAGGTGTTAGTGCATGGTGAGTTTGTGTCATGTTCTGATCCCACATAATTCAAGCCTAATAGTGATAGCATGCATAGATATGATGAGATTAATCGCGATTGATAGCCAAATGATTGCAAAGGATAAACATGGATACTATTGTACCAAAATTTTGTATTGAGTCATAGTGCATCGCTTGAGGACAAACAACGAATTTAAGTTGAAGGTGTTGATATACCGTGATTTCACGGTATTATTAATACTTTTTCTTAAGTTTAGTGTGTCCAAAAGCCTTTTTGTGCTAATTTTTATATAAGTTGCTATTTATTTGCAGGAAATCTGTACAGAGATGAATGCGGAGTCGAAGAAATGCAGAAGAGACCACCTACGGAGCTTGTGACGGTCCGTCGTGCTTGTAACGGTCCGTAGGTGGCAGCGTAGTGCAGCTGCTGAAGGAAGATGGGGAAGTCTGACCAAGTGTGGGGTTACGGAGTCCATGATGGTCCGTCGTGTCTATGACGGTCCGTCCTGCAGGTTCGTCATGAAGTTCAAAGAAGTAATCCAAGTACCCATATTCCAAGAGTTTAAGTGTTTTGGAACGAAGACCCTCGACGGACCGTTGTGCCTATGACGGTCAGTCATACTTGCCGTCGAGGGTAATGAAGAGATCAGCAGAAGAAATTGCACAAGTATGGGACGACGGAGTCCATGACGGTCCGTCGTGACCACGAGGATCCGTCGCGAGGTCCGTCGACCCAGCCGCATTTTGACAGATTTCCAGCAAATAGAGTCCTTGTTTAATTAGGTTTTTATTTTCTATATATAGTTCTAAAAACCTCGTTTTTGAGGTTAGACTCGGTATTGTTAGACTCCCTATTGTTAGACTCCGCATTGTTAGACTGTGTATTAGTGTTAGACTCTTGATTAATTTGTAGACTCTTTGAGAGATTATTGATTATCTTGAGACTTTTATCATTGATTGTGGGTGATTTTTGCTGATTAATCAAGTGAACTTTGGTATTTTACTCTTCTCATTGAAGTAAGTACATGAATTATTATCTAATATATTTGAATATTGTTATTATGAATATGAGTAAATAAACTCCATAACTAGGGTTGTGGGAACCATAGGTAAATAATGAGATAAAAACTAACTAAAATAACAATTCTAGAATAGTGTCTTGCATGTATTAATAATTCTTTCGCTTAGAAGTCTTTTTAACAGATAGCCAACGTTAGAACTCGCCTTAATGCTACTTGTCGGACCAAGGAGGTAGATAATAGGAAAAGAATTATCAACATAGATTTAGTGTATACTATCTAATAGGCTAGTATTGATTGGTACGAGGTAATAACTTAGTCAAATTCGAATACGATGCTTAATATGAGGTAAAGATAAGGGTTAGGATAGCAACACACATAGCCGGACCAAGGTGCGGAGTGAGATTTTCTAGATGTCGGACCAAGGATTTAGAAATACATAACCTATCACTTTGCATGCAAGATACTAGGAAAGAATTGTTATTGTTAGAATTATCAAGTTATGAACCTGTAGGGAACACGTAAACCCTAGTTACTTTGATTAATTGATTAGATTCCAACATTCAAAGCTGTTAAGTGTCTCTTTCAATTTTTGTAGTGATTTTCATTCATTTAGAAATAGAAACCCCCCTTTTATTGTTTTTGCTCTCCAAGGAAGTAATTGACTGAACAATAGTAATAATAGGTTAAAGCTAAGTCTAAACTATTTTCCTCGTGGGAACGATCCCAACCTCACTAGTTTGGTTATTTACTTGACACGACCGCTTTACTTCTTATTTGAGAAGTAAGTTTGAGCGTATCAATATCTCCTCAAATTTGTTATTTTTATATCATCATAATGTCTTTATATTTTATTACAAAACTTGGTTTGCTCCCTCAATAAATTAGCCAATTTATTTTATGAATTTTATGTTAAATTGGGGTAGAATATATTTCGTAATTATAGTTTGGTGACTTGATAAACATCAAAATTCTACTGTAGTTCCTATTTGAATTTGAGAAACAAACGATATTAGGGAAAATTGAGTTGTTGAAAAAATGTATCAAATAGTTAGTGTTGAAAAAATGTTTCAAATGTTAGTTGATTGTATCAATCATCATTGACTCATATTTTACGAGCAGTACCCTACTTTTAGTAAGTGTTGTGTTTTAAAAGGTTAATGCATGAATCGAACACTCTATTTAATATAAGAATATCAATTGTTGTAAGTGGGTGCAAATTGGATCGATTAAGATTTTTAAATATCAAATAAACTATTTATGTTAAAATTTTAAATTTATAAATCAAATTAATAGAATTGGGGGTTTTCAACATCGTATTTTTTCGAGTTGGTTCCAATTTTTTCAAATATCAAACCAAATTATTTGTTTCAAAATTTTTAATTAATAAATCAAACCAAACCAATAAACCTTGATTTTCTAAAACTTCTTTCAAGTCATTTTAACCTTGCCAAACAGTTTTAAGTTATTTTAACACATTTTTGACTTATTATAAGTTATTTTTTACATTTTTCAAGTACTTTTAAAAATTAAAAACTGCCTTAAAAATAGGTCACGCAATAAAAAGACTTAAAAATAGGTTTGGGTTTGACAAAAATTTAAGTTAATTCAAAAACCATGTCGTGATACGTAAGTGTAAACATAAGTTTAAAAAGGCAAACATTAATTGTCGTAGAAAATCTTTTTATAAAAAGAAGATAAATTTATGAAATTACCAAAGTTAAAAGATACCCATGCAATACTTGTTATAAATATAGTACAAGAGAAAGACAAATCTTCCCAACCAAAAAAAAATTCCCCTTTTATTCAATTTAATCGTTTGTTAAAGAAATAATGTCAACTTCAGAAGGATAATGGATAAAACAGGTAAAAGAAGGAGAAACCTCTCGCGTAGTTTTGTCTTATGAGTTCATTGATAAGTTAAAAAAAATTAATTGGAGTGAAGTTTAGCAAAGTAATATGATCATTTCATTGCAATCTGATGAAAAGATACCATGTACATTCCAACAAACAAAATCATCCAATTAAGACCATCTTTTATCATGTGTTTGGTATCACACACACACACACACACACACACACACACACACACGCACACACGCACACATGCACACACACACACACACCGTTTCCTTTTTTGGTCTCTCTCATAGTTCTTGATTTGTCCATTTTAGAAAGTTTCTCCTAGTAGTCATTAGGTTATTTATCTTTAATAACTCAGTGTAACGACCTGTTTAGTCGTTTTGAGCAGTAAAGTATTTTCTGGAAAAACTAGCTGAGTCGACGGAACCCACGACGGACCGTCATGGGCACGACGGACCATCGAGGGGGTCTGGTTTCAAAACACTTAGAATTCTGAAATTTGGGTACTGAAATCGACTCTCTGAACTTCATGACGAAATGGAAGGACGGACCGTCACAAGCATGACGGGCCGTCACAGACCCTTAGTAAAAATTCAGTCTCTGAGCTCTGTGACGGAAGCAGCATGACGGACTGTCGCAGGCACGACGGGCCGTCACAGGCTGCGTAATCCCAGGCTGGGTCGGATTTCTGTTAAATGTTTTAAGGGGCGTTTTGGACTATTCCTGCTATGATTATAAATTTAGTGGGTTAATGTTAATAATTTAACTACTTGAGGGTTAAAGGAGATAACCTTGAATTAATTAATGGGTTAATTCATCATCTTTTATACTTAATTATATGCTAATTAGGGTAAAAGAAAGAGGGTTTGAATAAGAAAAATAGAAAGAACAAAGAGAGAGAGAGGATCGAACGAGAAAGAGGAGAAACGAAGAGGAAAGCAAAGCATTGGAAAAGTAGATTGCTTGAATCACAATTCTTCGGTGGAGGTAGGTAATGGTTTATGCTATTCGTAGTAAACTCTTAATAGCGAATGATATGTATTGGGTAGTATTGTAAACCCTTCTATATGCTTAATTGTATGCTTGCATGAATGTGATTATACAATTGTGATAAAATAAGGATGATGAGGCTATTGAATCCTAAATCTTGAAAAACCCTAATCTACTTTGTTAATGATAATGCCTTGGCATAAAAGAAGGCTTGATGAACGAAAGTAGTGAGATTAGGGGATCGGGTGTCACGTTCCGACACCAGGATAGAATGATAAGGATCGGAGTGTCACGTTCCGGCACCAGGATAGAATATGGATCGGGTCTCACGTTCCGACACCAGGATAGTAATAGAGGATCGGGTGTCACGTTCCGGCACCAGGATAGAATATGGATCGGGTGTCACGTTCAGCCACCAGGATAGAATGAGGATCGGAGTGTCACGTTCCGGCACCAGGATAAAATATGGATCAGGTGTCACATTCCGACACCAGGATAGTATGATGAGGATCGGAGTGTCACGTTCCGACACCAGGATAGAATGATGAGGATCGGAGTGTCACGTTCCGACACCAGGATAGTAAAGAGAATGAATCTTGAAATATGTTAATATACTCAATTTAATGAACCTAATTCCCAAATGAGTATGGTATTGAGGCTTGAGCCCTCATGGGTGTACTTGGCGTACTTATTAATGATTATAGTACTTGTTGTTGCTACATGTTGAGTATTGTAGTTGATTTATGATATTATCTGATATATATTGTTTTCTATCTTGAGTTGACCGATGATACCTACTCAGTACTTGTGTTTTGTACTGACCCCTACTTGTATGTTTCTTTCTTTGTTAATTGTGGGGTGCAGCAAACGTGTCGTCGTCTTCAACTCAACCGCAACTCTAGCCAGTCTTCATTTCACCGGATTTCAGGGTGAGCTAATGCTTCTAGCTTGGACTGGATCTTCTTCTTCATGTCTTGATGCCTCGAAATTCCGGCATGGACTAGCTTTTACTTATTTTAGCTTTCTTAGATACTCTTAGTTTAAGTAATTTGAGGATAGATGTTCTTGTGATGATGACTTCCAGATTTTGGGGATAATAATAGTTGTTGAGTTTTTAGAAGTTATTTAATCGATGTTCATTAATGAGATTTAAGTCTTCCGCATTACTTTCTGTTGATATTATATTGAAATGTTGGGGTTTAGATTGGTTGATTCGCTCACATAGTAGGATAAGTGTGGGTGCCACTCGCGGCTCGATTTGGGTTGTGACAAAACTTGGTATCAGAGCATTAGGTTCGTTGGTCTCATCACACAAGAACGAGTCTAGTAGAGTCTTAAGGAACGGTAGGGGGACGCCTTTACTTTTCTTTGAGAGGCTATAAGACTTTAGGAAAATTCCATTCTTTCTTTCTTCTTTCGTGCTATTACTTGGATCTAATTGGTATCTAGGTGATACAAATTGGTATCTCACCATCTTCACTCTATTTCGCAGATGGTTAGAACTAGAGCAACAACTGCGCCAACACCGACACCGACAAGACAAGAAGCGTCTGAGCCAGCCACTGGGGCTTTAACTCGAAGAGGAGTAGTTGCAAGAGGCCGTGGAAGAGGTCGTGGGAGGACGTCCTCTAGAGGAAGAGGACAAGCACCTAGCCCATCTGGTACTAGGGCGGTGACTCCTCCACCAACTGAGGAAGTGATAAGAGAGGGTGAGGAAGGGGAGAATGAACAAGTGCAGAATGAGGAATTACCACCCCAACCTACCCCAGAGATGAGTAATCAGGTTCTTGCCTATCTTAGAGCCTGTTTGGCTCAGCTTAAAAGCTGGTCAAACTGACTTAAAAGCTGGTTTTTGACTTATTTGACTGTTTGGCAATACTCAAAATAGCTTATTTTAAGTTAAAAAAAACGTATTTTAAGCCAAAAGTTAAAAGCTGGGGTAGGGGTTCTTTTTTTTTTTTTTTAGCTTATAAGCTGTTTTAAGTTGACACAATTTTTATGTTTTTTCCCTTAATATTTTTATACAATCTCCAAATTACCCATATAACCCTAACATCTCTTTCTTCTATTTTTCCCTTTTCACGTTTGGCATAACAACTTCAGCACTTTTATCCAAACGCATAACTGCTTATTTTAAAAATAAGTTTCAGCACTTTCAAAAGTACTTTTTTAAAGCTGCTTTTATTAAGCCCATCCAAACGGGCCCTTAGTGGGTTATCTGATCAAGGCCAGACACCTCCAGTGTTTTCTGCACAAGCACCTCAGGTTCCGGAGGTACAACATGCAGCTACTTTGGCTCCCCGCATGGATGCCTCATTAGGAATAGGCACGTTTCCTCGTTTGACTACAGGGCCTATAATGACAAGTGATCAGCATGAACTTTTCAGTAAGTTATTGAAATTGAAACCTCCAGTCTTCAAGGGTGCTGAATCTGAGGATGCCTACAATTTTCTGGTTGACTGTCATGAGCTACTACATAAGATTGGTATAGTAGAACGATTTGGTGTTTAGTTTGTGACCTATCAGTTTCAAGGGAACGCCAAAATGTGGTGGCGGTCACATGTTGAGTGTCAACCAACAGAGGCACCACCTATGACTTGGGCATCATTCTCTAGCTTGTTTATGGAGAAGTATATACCCCGTACTTTGAGGGATAGGAGGAGAGATGAGTTTCTAAGCCTAGAGCAAGGCAGGATGTCGGTTACTGCTTATGAGGCTAGGTTTCGTGCATTTTCCAGATATGCCACCCAGCTTTGTTTCAGTCCACAAGAACGGATTCGCCGTTTTGTGAAGGGGTTGAGGTCAGAGTTGCGGATTTCAGCCTTACAGGTAGCGGCTACAGTGAAATCCTTTCAAAAAGTGGTCGATTTCGTGATAGAGGTGGAGGGAGTGAAGCCAGATGACTTCACCCTGGCATCGACATCTAAAAGGTTTCGTAAGGGAGGTGAGTTTAATGGTTCTTACTCGAGAGGGCAGGGTTCAGGAGGTTACCCAGCCCGACCTATTTAGTCTTCACTACAGACTGTAGTTGGGGGTCCACCTCAGACAGGTCAACATTTCTCTGAGGTTGGAGGTTATTCCCAGACTTCGTCATTCTCACAGAGACCGATGCTTGAATCCAGAGAATGTTATGGATGTGGGGAGACTGGACACATTAAGAGGTATTGTCCAAGACAGAGTTACAGACCTCCCATAGTCAGAGGTAGAGGTGGTCATGGAAGAGGCCGTCATTCTGGAGGACGTGGTGGTCGAGGTTATGGTGGTCACCAAAACGGCCGGGGTGACGGGCAAACTGGAGCCACTACAGCACAACATGGTATGGGCAACGGGCAGACAGGTGATAAGGCCCATTGTTACGCTTTCCCCGGACGGTCTGAAGCGGAGACATCCGATGCTGTTATCACAGGTAATGTTTTAGTTTGTGATTTCATGGCTTCTGTATTATTTGATCCTGGCTCCACATTTTCATATGTATCTTCCTCATTTGCTACTGGTCTTAATTTACCTTGTGAATTACTTGACGTGCCTATTCGTGTGTCTACTCCGGTGGGTGAGTTTTTGATAGTTGAAAGGGTATATAGTTCTTGTCTGGTGACTTTTGTGGGGAGCAACACTTATGTAGACTTGGTTATCCTAGAAATGGTTGACTTCGATGTAATTCTGGGTATGACTTGGCTTTCTCCGAATTTTGCGATCTTAGATTGTAATGCAAAAACTGTAACATTGGCCAAGCCTGGGACAGATCCGTTAGTGTGGGAGGGTGACTACACTTCCACTCCAGTTCGTATTATCTCCTTTCTTCGTGCTAAGAGAATGGTTAGTAAAGGATGTTTAGCTTTCTTGGCACACCTCAGGGATGATACTACCCAACTACCTTCAATTGAGTCGGTTTCGATAGTCCGTGAGTTTCTGGATATGTGTCCTGCAGACCTTCCTGGTATGCCACCTTATAGAGATATTGATTTTTGCATTGATCTGGAACCGAGTACTCGCCCCATTTCTATACCCCCTTATAGAATGGGTCCCGCGGAGTTAAGGGAATTAAAGGCCCAACTTCAAGAGTTGTTAGGTAAAGGTTTCATTAGACCAAGTGCATCCCCTTGGGGAGCTCCTGTTTTGTTTGTGAAGAAGAAGGATGGAAGCTTTCGGATGTGCATAGACTACAGACAACTGAATAAGGTAACTGTTAAGAACAAGTATCCTCTTTCTCGCATTGATGATTTGTTCGATCAGTTACAAGGTGCTTGTACCTTCTCAAAAATCGATTTGAGATCCAGTTACCATCAATTGAAAATACGGAGAATGGATGTGCCCAAGACTGCTTTTCGGACCAGGTATGGCATTACGAGTTCTTAGTAATGTCTTTTGGGCTTACGAATGCCCCTGCTGCTTTCATGAGCTTGATGAATGGGATTTTCAAGCCATATCTGGATCTCTTTGTCATTGTATTCATCGATGATATATTGGTATACTCAAAGAGCAAGAAGGAACATGAGGAGCACTTGAGAATTGTATTGGAAATGTTGAGGGAGAAAAAGCTTTATGCCAAATTCTCCAAGTGTGAGTTTTGGCTAGATGCAGTGTCCTTCTTGGGGCATGTGGTTTCTAAGGATGGAGTGATGGTGGATCCTTCCAAGATCGAAGCAGTGAAGAGTTGGGCAAGACCCACTAATGTTACAGAGGTGAGGAGCTTTGTTGGTTTAGCTAGCTACTACCGCCGATTTGTCAAGGTGTTCTCTTCTATTGCTTCCCAATTGACAAGCTTAACTAAGCAGAATGTTCCATTTGTATGGTCGAATGAATGTGAGGAAAGCTTTCAGAAGCTCAAGACCTTGTTGACTACTGCACCAATCCTTACCCTGCCAGTGGAAGGTAAGAATTTCATTGTCTATTGTGATGCATCCTATTCGGGTTTGGGTGCACTGCGAATGCAAGAGAAGAATGTAATTGCTTATGCTTCAAGGCAATTAAAGGTGCACGAACGCAATTACCCGACCCATGATTTGGAGTTGGCCGCGGTAGTATTTGCATTAAAGCAATGGAGACACTATGTATATGGGGTTAAGTGTGAAGTCAATACGGATCATCGTAGCCTACAGTATGTCTTTACTCATAAAGATTTGAATTTGAGACAGAGGAGATGGATGGAACTACTGAAGGACTACGATATCACTATTCTGTATCATCCGGGAAAAGCTAATGTTGTGGCAGATGCTTTAAGTAGAAAGGCAGGAAGCATGGGAAGTCTAGCTCACTTGCAAGTTTCTAGACGCCCATTGTCTAGAGAAGTTCAGATTCTGGCTAATAACCTTATGAGATTAGAAGTAAATGAGAATGGAGGATTTTTGGCTTGTGTGGAGGCAAGATCTTCCTTCCTTGACAAGATTAAAGGAAAGCAGTTTACTGATGAGAAACTGATTCGAATCCGAGATAAAGTGTTACGAGGAGAGGCTAAAGAAGCTATAATTGATGAGGAAGGTGTTTTGAGAATTATGGGAAGAGTATGTGTACCCCGCGTCGATGATTTGATCCACACTATTCTTACAGAGGCTCATAGTTCAAGGTATTCTATACATCCTGGTGCAACCAAGATGTATCGTGACCTAAAGCAACACTTTTGGTGGAGTAGAATGAAGCGTGACATTGTTGATTTTATTGCCAAATGTCCAAATTGTCAGCAAGTAAAATATGAACACCAGAGGCCCAGAGGAACACTTCAGAGAATACCCATTCCGGAATGGAAGTGGGAGAGAATTGCAATGGACTTCGTGGTTTGTCTTCCAAAGACAATGGGTAAGTATGACTCCATTTGGGTAATTGTTGACAGATTAACTAAGTCTGCTCACTTCGTTCCGGTCAAGGTGACCTACAATGCAGAGAAGTTAGCCAAACTCTACATCTCAAAAATTGTTCGATTGCATAGAGTCCCACTTTCCATTATATCAGATAGAGGTACGCAGTTTACTTCTAAGTTTTGGAAAACATTGCATGCTGAATTAGGTACAAGGCTGGATCTTAGTACCGCATTTCACCCTCAGACCGATGGTCTGTCTGAGCGAACGATTCAAGTGTTGGAGGATATGCTTCGTGCATGTGTGATAGAATTTGGTGGTCATTGGGATAACTTCTTACCCTTAGCAGAATTCTCATACAATAATAGCTATCACTCAAGCATTGGTATGGCTCCATTTGAGGCACTGTATGGGAGGAGATGTAGGTCTCCCATTGGTTGGTTTGATGCATTTGAGGTTAGACCTTGGGGTACTGACCTTTTGAGGGAATCGTTAGATAAAGTGAAATCTATTCAAGAAAAACTTTTAGCGGCGCAAAGTAGGCAAAAGGAATATGCAGATCGAAAGGTTAGAGGCTTGGAGTTTATTGAGGGTGAGCAAGTCTTGCTAAAGGTTTCGCCCATAAAAAGGGGTGATGCGTTTTGGTAAAAGAGGTAAGCTAAGCCCAAGGTATATTGGGCCCTTTGAAGTACTTAAGCGCGTGGGGGAGGTAGCTTATGAATTAGCCTTGCCCCCAGGACTGCCAGGAGTGCATCCGGTATTCCATGTGTCTATGATGAAAAGATACCATGGGGATGGAAACTACATCATTCGTTGAGATTCAGTTCTGCTTGATGAGAATTTGTCTTATGAGGAGGAACCTGTTGCTATTTTAGATAGAGAAGTCCGTAAGCTGAGGTCGAGGGAGATTCTATCCATCAAGGTTCAATGGAAGAATCGACCAGTTGAAGAAGCCACTTGGGAGAAGGAGGCAGATATGCAAGAAAGATACCCACACCTGTTTACGGATTCAGGTACTCCTTTTCGCCCTTGTTTTTCTTCTTGTGATCGTTCGAGGACGAACAATGGGTAAATTGGTATCTATTGTAACGACCTATTAAGTCGTTTTGAGCAGTAGAGTATTTTCTGGAAAAACTGGCTGAGTCGACGGAACCCACGATAGACCGTCATGGGCACGACGGACCGTCGAGGGGGTCTCGTTTCAAAACACTTAGAATTCTGAAATTTGGGTACTGAAATCGACTCTCTGAACTTCGTGACGAAATGGCAGGACGGGCCGTCACAGACCCTTAGTAAAAATTCAGTCTCTAAACTCTGTGACGGAAGCAGCAGGACGGACCGTCGCAGGCACGACGGGCCGTCACAAGCTGCGTAATCCCAGGCTGGGTCGAATTTCTGTTAAATGTTTTAAGGGGCGTTTTGGACTATTCCTGCTATGATTATAAATTTAGTGTGTTAATCTTAATAATTTAACTACTTGAGGGTTAAAGGAGATAACCTTGAATTAATTAATGGGTTAATTCATCATCTTTTATACTTAATTATATGCTAATTAGGGTAAAAGAAAGAGGGTTTGAATAAGAGAAATAGAAAGAACAAAGAGAGAGAGAGGGGATCGAACGAGAAAGAGGAGAAACGAAGAGGAAAGCAAAGCATTGGAAAAGTAGATTGCTTGAATCACAATTCTTCAGTGGAGGTAGGTTATGGTTTATGCTATTCGTAGTAAACTCTTAATAGCGAATGATATGTATTGGGTAGTATTGTAAACCCTTCTATATGCTTAATTGTATGCTTGCATGAATGTGATTATATAATTGTGATAAAATAAGCATGATGAGGCTATTGAATCCTAAATCTTAAAAAACCCTAATCTACTTTGTTAATGATAATGCCTTGGTATAAAAGAAGGCTTGATGAACGAAAGTAGTGAGATTAGGGGATCGGGTGTCACATTCCGACACCAGGATAGAATGATGAGGATCGGAGTGTCACGTTCCGGCACCAGGATAGAATATGGATCGGGTGTCACGTTCCGACACCAGGATAGTAATAGAGGATCGGGTGTCACGTTCCGGCACCAGGATAGAATATGGATCGGGTGTCACGGTCCGGCACCAGGATAGAATGAGGATCGGAGTGTCACGTTCCGGCACCAGGATATAATATGGATCGGGTGTCACGTTCCGACACCAGGATAGTATGATGAGGATCGGAGTGTCACGTTCCGACACCAGGATAGAATGATGAGGATCGGAGTGTCACGTTCCGAAACCAGGATAGTAAAGAGAATGAATCTTGAAATATGTTAATATACTCAATTTAATGAACCTAATTCCCAAATGAGTATGGTATTGAGGCTTGAGCCCTCATGGGTGTACTTGGCGTACTTATTAATGATTATAGTACTTGTTGTTGCTACATGTTGAGTATTGTAGTTGATTTATGATATTATCTGATATATACTGTTTTCTATCTTGAGTTGGCCGATGATACCTACTCAGTACTTGTGTTTTGTACTGACCCCTACTTGTATGTTTCTTTCTTTGTTAATTGTGGGGTGCAGCAAACGTGCCGTCGTCTTCAACTCAACCGCAACTCTAGCCAGTCTTAATTTCACCGGATTTCAGGGTGAGCTTATGCTTCTAGCTTGGACTGGATCTTCTTCTTCATGTATTGATGCCTCGAAATTCCGGCATGGACTAGCTTTTACTTATTTTAGCTTTCTTAGATACTCTTAATTTTAGTAATTTTAGGATAGATGTTCTTGTGATGATGACTTCCAGATTTTGGGGATAATAATAGTTGTTGAGTTTTTAGAAGTTATTTAATCGATGTTCATTAGAGAGATTTAAGTCTTCCGCATTACTTTCTGTTGATATTATATTGAAATGTTGAGGTTTAGATTGGTTGGTTCGCTCACATAGTAGGATAAGTGTGGGTGCCACTCGCGGCTCGATTTGGGTCGTGACATTCAGTGTAAGCAATATATTATAAAGTATTTTCCTTTTACCCTATTTTTCTTAAGTTTTAGATTTCAAAATAATTCTATGGTGTTTCTCCTCTTTTTTATTTAATTTAAAACATCCACGAATATAATTACAATTAAAACACTCACAAAAATATATACAATTAATTTAATTGTGTCTACATCCATTTTAATTTCTAATTAAATTAAACAATTAATACATATGAATGATTATGCGATACATGTTCTTCCGTATTTGTCATCTCATCTCAATTTTTTATTCTTATGTTATTATAATGACATTATATTTTATCACAAAAGCTTGGTTTGCTCGATCAGCTCCATATATATATGGTAGATTATATGTTGTTATTTAAATAAATTAGGTAATTTAGTTTGATTATTTGATCCTAAATTGGAATATATATTTCGTAATTATAATTTGGTGATTTGATAAACTTCAAAATTCTATTGTAGTTTCAATTCGAATTTTAGAAACAAAAGAGACACGGGAAAATTAAGTTGTTAAAATTTATCAAATAGTAAGTGTTAAAAAGATATTTCAAATACTAGTTGACATATAAATCATCATTGACTCTTTTTTACTAAGCAAATGCCCATTTTATGGTAGTTGTTTCATATAGTAAGTGTTGTATTTTAAGAGATCAATGCAGCAATTCAACACTCAATATCTTGTGGTACATGATAATTAGATTAATTCATTTTGAATAGAGAAAATGCATAAGAACCCCCTCAACCTATGCCCGAAATCTCAGAGACACACTTATGTTATACTAAGATCCTATTACCCCCTGAACTTATTTTATAATAATTTTCTGAACTTATTTTATAATAATTTTCTGAACTTATTTTATAAGGGCCTACGTGACACTAGTTTGAAAAAAAAATGTCAACACACGCTGAGCCCACAAGATAGTGCCACGTAAGGCAAATAGGGGTAAAAATATATATATAAAATAAGTTAAGGGGGTAATAGGACCTTAGTATAGTATAAGTGTGTTTCTGGAATTTCGGGCCTAGTTTGAGGGGGGTACTTGTGAATTATCCCTTTTAAATATCAACTTAAATTATTTGTATAAAACTTTTAAATTTATAAATGAAATTAATAAAATTAGGGGGTTTTTTACTTCACAATTTTTCGGGGTTTCAATTTTTTAAATATTAAATAAAATCATTTGTGTTTAATAATTAGTAAATTAAACGATACAAATAAACCTTGATTTTTTTATTTTTCGGTAAAATGTTCATACAAGTATATGTTTAACTTGTCCTCCAGATATTTTTTTAATCCAAGAATAATACAACTACCTTAGGTGTTATTTAACAAAATAACACAAATTATGAGTTGTGTGATGACACTAAAATATTCAACAAAAATAATAATAATATCACATAAAATAAAATTTTCAAATTAATAAGTCATTATGAAAATGATTATTATAATTTCAAAGTACTCATGCTAAAATAAGTCTAAAAAGAATTAATTACATGATTACAATTAAATAAAAATTAAAATTAGGTTATGTAACGTAAATGTCTAAATCAATGTAAAACTAAACTATAAATATTCAACATTATTTCATTTTAGTTTTGACTTAATTTATTTATTTATTTTGTTAGGATTAGTGTTTAGTTATTTTGGAATTGTGCTTTATTAGAGTTACATATATCAATTGATTATAACCTTTACTTCACTATTCAAAATTCTAAATCTCAAAAATTAAAAAATATATTAGATGATAAAAACTATGAAAAATTATAAGTGATATTTAGAAATTATATAGAAGTCAATACTTTTATGTAGAGGGAGCTGCTCGGATGGTAAGCACCCCTCACTTCCAACCTGAAGGTTGCAAATTAGAGTCACCAAGGGAGCAAAAGGGTGAGATTTCCTGTGGGGGGGGGGGAGGGTAAAAAACACACACATAGGTAACCCGTCAAGAATTATAAGGGTTGGGCTCAAGATAATTTTAATTGGGTTCAATCTCAACTTAGTCAAGCATAACATATTTTTAGAATTCTCAATTGAGTCCAATTTAATCTCCAGTTTCAACTATTTTAGATCTCTTTTCTAGGATACATTCTTATAATAAAGGTATAATTATTATATATTCAACATCTTTTAGGATTTACCTTTCCATTTGTTGTTTTTTCTTAAAAAATTTTGAGCTGAAATTCGCATTGTGATTATAAAAGTTAGATATCATTATGTTAGAATTATTGATATTAATCGGGTAAAAATGGGCGGGTCAAGACCCAACTCAACACATTTGAACCCAAAGTAAACTTTGGCAAGTCAAGACCCAACTCGATTTCTATTTCAACCCATTTTAATATATCCAATTTCAACTCAACCAGCTCACTTAACACCCCCTAATTTTATGTAAAAATAATTTTTTAACACTATATATATAATGTCGGGTTGATTTGGTCTCAGGATGACTTCTTTTTAGTTGAAACCAAATCAAAAAATTATACTTGGATTTTTTTTTCAATACCAAATCAAATCAAACCAAACCACAAATAAGATTTTTTGTTATTTGACTCGATCTTCTGTTTGATTCATTTTCAGTTTGATTTTGTACACCACTAGTTTCATGTGTCTATATACGTCTATTTAAGGCAAATATTTATTATGAATGATAAATTCAAAAGGAATAACTAAAAAGACAAAGTTATCAAAGTAAGAGATATACGTTAATATTGTAATAAATATTACAATACAACAACAATTTTTCTAAAATAAGAATCTTCTCCTCCGATTTATTGAAATGAATTGATGGATGTATGCATCAGAAGGAGAGTATATAAGGGTGATAAACTAAGGAGAAGCTTCGCATGTAGTATTGTCTTATGAACCATTCATAAGTGAAATATATTGATTGGTTGATGTCACCAAAGGCCCGGAGGTTTAGCTCAAGATATCAAACTTTCGGAATGGAAGTGGGAGATGATTGATATGTACTTCATCACAGGCTTTCAAAGATCTCGATGGCAACATGATTCTATTTGGGTGATTGTCAATAGAATGACAAAGTCGACCTATTTCTTTCCGGTAAAGACTACATATTCGGTCGAGGATTATGCTAAGTTGTGCCTTCAAGAAGTGGTAAGACTTCATGGAGTTCCCGTCTTCATTATTTCAAAGGCAAATTTGAGTACTTCTTTTCATCCTAATATAGATGGACAAGTAGAGCGTACCATCCAGACATTAGAATATATGTTGAGATCTTGTGTGATAGACTTCAAGGGAAATCGGGATAATCGTATACCTCTTATTGAGTTCGCTTATTACAAGAGTTATGATTCGAGGATCCAAATGGCCCCATATGAAGCTCTTTATTGGAGAAGGTACAAATCTCCTATTGGGTGGTTCAAAGTTGGTGAAGCAGGGCTAACAGAACCACATTTATTTCACCAAGCTATGGAGAAGGTGAAAGTGATTCAAGAAAGGTTGAAGACAACACAAAGTCGCCAAAAGTCCTACACAGTCGTTAGGAGAAAGCCACTAGAGTTTGAGGTCAATGATTGGATTTATCTTAAGGTTTCACCCGTAAATAGAGCTATGAGGTTTGGTAAGAAGGGGAAACTTAGTCCCTGGCATACAGGACCTTATAGAATCTCCTAGAGAGTGGGCAATGTGGTTTATGAGTTGGAGCTATGATACGCTCAAACTTACTTCTCAAATAAGAAGTAAAGCGGTCGTGTCTAGTAAATAACACAACTAGTGAGGTTGGGATCGTTCCCACGAGGAAAATAGTTTAGACTTAACTTCAATCTATTATTACAATTGTTCAGTCAATTACTTCGATGGAAAGCAATAATGATAAAAGGGGGGTTTCTATTTCTAAATAAATGAAAATAACTAGCGAAATTAAAAGAGACACTTAACAGCTTCAAATGTTGGAGTTTAATCAATTAATGAAAGTAACTAGGGTTTACGTGTTCCCCACAGGTTCAAAACTTGATAAGTCTAACTATAACAATTCTTTCCTAGTATCTTGCATGCAAAGTGATAAGTTATGTATTTCTAAATCCTTGGTCCGGCATCTAGAAAATTTCACTCCGCACCTTGGTCCGGCGACGTGTGTTGCTATCCTAACCCTTATCTTTACCTCATATTAAGCATCGTATTTGATATTTGACTAAGTTATTACCTCGTACCAATAAATACTAGCCTATTAGATAGTATACACTAAATCTATGTTGATAATTCTTTTCCTATTATCTACCTCCTTGGTCCGACAAGTAGCATTAAGGAGAGTTCTAACGTTGATCATCCGTTAAAAAGACTTCTAAACGAAAGAATTATCAATACATGCAAGACACTATTCTAGAATTGTTATTTTAGTTAGGTTTTACCTCATTATTTGTCTATGGTTCCCACAACCCTAGTTATGGAGTTTAGTTACCCATAGTCATAATCACAATATTCAAATATATGGTATAAGAATCATGTACTTACTCCAATGAGAAAGATTAAAATCCGAAAGTTCGCTTGATTAATCAACAAAAATCACCAACAATCAATTACAAGAATCTCAAAATAATCAAGAATCTAACAAAAGGTCTAAAAAATAATTAAGAGTCTAACAATAATCAAGGGTCTAACCAAATAATCCAGAGTCTAACCTCAAAAATGAAGTTTTTCCAACTATTTATAAAAAAAAAAAAACCTAATTACATAAGGACACTATTTGCTGGAAATCTGTCAAAACGCGGCTGGATGACGGACATCGCGATGGATCATCGTGGTCACGATAGACTGTCATGGACTCCGTCGTCCCATACTTGATGCAATTTCTTCCGTTGCTCTCTTATTTACCCTCGACGGCAGGTATGACGGATCGTCACAGGCACAACGGTTCGTCAAGTGTCTCCGTTCCAAAACACTTGAACTCTTGGAATATGGGTAGTGGGACTACTTCTCTGAACTTTATGACGAACCTGCAAAACGGACCGTAATGGATACGACGGTCCATCGCGCTTTCCGTAACCCCACACTTGGTCAGACTTCCCCATCTTCCTTCAGCAGATGCACTACGCTGCCACCTACGGACTGTCACGAGCATGAAGGACCGTCACAAGCTCCGTAGGTGGTCTCTTCTCCATTTCTTTGCTAAAAAACCTCCGCATTCATCTTTGGACAGATTTCCTGCAAATAAGGAAAAACTTATATAAAAATTAGCACAAAAAGGCTTTTGGACACACTAAACTTAAGGAAAAAGTATTAATAATACCGCGAAACCACAGTATATCAACACCCTCAACTTAAATTTATTGTTTGTCCTCAAGCGACGCACTATGACTCAATACAAAATCTTTGTACAATAGTATCCATGTTTTATCCTTTGTAATCATTTGGCTATAAATCCTGATTAATCTCATCATATTTATGCATGCTATCACTATTAGGCTTGAATTATGTGGAATCAGACCATGACACAGACTCACCATGCACTAACACCTATCCTCTTCAATTTCTCACCGAGGTGCTAATATTTCCGGTACTGCAACTAGTGTCCTCACTTCAAAACAAAATCCTCATTTTCATACAATGATTTCAATTTGAGTATAAGTATTACTTTTCAACACTCGCTCTCAGAACAAAGTCACACTCATTCATACCTATTGCCATAAGCTTGCCCTTATTTTTACTGCCTTAAGTTCACTATACAACCCTTAGGATCACGATAGGAATTTCTTAGCTTGTAACAGAGGATCAGGGTCAGGTAGGGTATATTAAGGTATACTTTAGTGACTTTTTGCCCTCCTTGTCATATCGGCTAAACCTACCACTTTCTATCATTTTATCTCGCCCAGTTTCTCATATTCTTTCACCTTACTATTTTCTCTTTTTTCTTCATTTTTGTAAGTGACTCTCTTATTTTCTTGCTTGTATTTCTTGTATATTTTCATTTACTTTTCTTTCAACTAATTCTTGAATCACTTTACTTTTGTTCTTTCCCTCTCTTTGTTCTTTCAACCCCACTTTCCTGAGCATTCCTCATAATAGTCACCCTCAACTCATAGCTTTGCCGTTAGTCAAAGTACACAATACCCAAAGTTGGGTCAGGGCCGTAAAGGTTTTTTACTGCATTAGCCACCCTCAACTTATGCTTTTGGCATAAGTTGAGGTGCAAATGTCCAAGGAGGGGCCAGGGCCAACACATTATTCCCAGAAAAGATCAGTTTGGGTGAAAAAGAAAGGTCTAATTTAAGCTCAAATCATTTGGATCAAAGAAGGATGAATTTCATTTGGTTTTCTTTTATTTAGGCTAAAAATGGGCTATAATGAATAAGGGCCTATAATCCTTTTCTAATTGTTTATTACAGCTTACTTTTAGCAGGACTAACCAGACAAGTTCTAGCTCAGTACAAATAGTGGACTATTCAAATCTTCCTCACACTCACTTGAAATCTCATCACTCTACGAGATTATCAGACACCTAGTTCGAATTTTAGACTTAGGGTCATGCCGTGGTGTACCTCTATGTCTTGCTTAGAGCCACACATTTATCAATTACTATGCCTAGTCATGCATCATTTTCCATTTTATCAGGACATCATTTAGTCATCATGCTCTAGAATTAAACTATGTCCACAAGATATAGACATGTCGGTTCAACAGAAAAAGTAATCAGTCTCTTGTAGAGCTATCAATATGGGCTAGCCCACCCAATCCGGGCTAACCCATACAGGCTTTGACATTTTACGGGTCAGGCCGGGCTAGCCATTTTTGGCATGGGCCAGAAAACTGCCGACCCAACCGACAAGTACGCGGGCTACAAGTTTGCCGGGCCAGCCCACTTTTTAAAAAATTATTAAATTAAGTTAAAAATCATAATTTTAAAATATTATCATAAATATCAACAAAATAAAATTATTTGATGCTAATGTTACTACTTGTTAATGAAATCCAAAAATAAAATTAGTGATAATTTCAAAGACCTCCCTCCAGGTTTTGCTCTATAACACTCACCTCCCTTGAGGTTTACGATGTTATGTCTATTTCCCTTATTTCTATTTTCTTGTAACCATTCTTTAAATCTATTTAAAGTAAATATAAGTTAATTTATATTTGATAATTTTACCTTTATATATACAAGTTTAGATCTAATATTCAATGATTATCTCTATTCGTTGGATCATATTGCTTTTTTGCTCGTGAAAATGTTTAACTAGACAAAATTTGATTGTTCTTATCGACTTTCTCTTTTGATGAGTTCATTTTTATCTTTTATTTGAAGAAATTGTTGCTGGAAAATGATGGGTTATTTTAGGGAAAAAATCTACATTTATTGATAAAGATGAAATGGATATGAAGATTTAATATTTGGTGAAAATGGTGAGTCAGCTTGAATGAAGACTTTGATCTTTGTTTGATAAAAAATATGTATTTGTGCATATTTATTTATAAAATATTTGTTAAATAAATTATTCTTTATATAATATTTATTAATATAAAGGAACAAATGTAAAAAGGGTAAAATTATTAAATCTAATTTAATTTATATTTATTTTAAATAGATTGATAGAATTGTTAGAAGTAAATGGAAATAAGGGAGGTAGACATAATATCGTAAACCACATGGAGATCCGTGTTATAGAGTGAAACTTGGAGAGAGGTCTCTAAAATTATCCCATAAAATTATCTTTATAGTATTTATTAATTATTTTTCCATGAAAAAATATAAATATCTAAATAGAAATATTTACTTAATTATTTTGAGTTTGGACTCTCTTTAATTTTAAATTTTGATATTATATTATATTTTTAAATTAATTTATATTAGCCCACGGGCCGGCCCTATCTATATTTCTCAAGCCCCACAAATCAACAGGCTTATTCAGGCCGAGCTAAAAAGCCCTTTTCTTAAACGGGCTCCAAAAATCTAAGCCCAACCCTATTAAATCTCGGGTTAGGCCAGGCTGACCTAACAGGCCTAGCCTATATTGACGGCTCTAGTCTCTTGGGGGAAAAGAACACAGGCAAGAAAACCCCAAAAGAGGATAGTGAATTGGGCTACTCAGACTTCCACCTAGCACTCACTTTCCATTTACCCCACCCCAACAAAAAGACATGTCATTGTCCCCAATGCATAAAAAAATTGAAATACTAGAGTGGTAGGTGAAGCAAACCTGGGGCGCAAAGCGCCGACGATCAGCAAGCTGGTGGGTCCGGTTCCCCGGAAACCACTCCCTCTGTAATATGGACACTTAGTGGTGTCCTCGACATCAACAGCACTATCAGTAGTGCCTCCCGCTATCTCCACCATTCTAGAGCTAGACGCCCCAATAGCTAACTCTCCTGCTCTTATCTGACGTGCCTCCTCTTTAGCAAGTGAGTCTCTCCTCGCAGCCTCCATCTCACGGCTCTCCTTCTTCCGTACTCGAGCTTCATCCTTCTCTCGACCCTTACGACTCTTGGCATGCTCTCGAGGGGGAGGTGGTGGAATCTCTGAAGTGGTGAATAGGGCCGCCATCACTGTGTCTTCAGCAGGCTCTGCAGAAGGGGCCTCAGACTTAGGCACCCTAGCCTCTAAGATCATATCAATATCCACACGAAGATTGTCGACCGCAGCCTGAAGGGTCGACACATCCACCAGAAGGGCTGGACGAGCTAGCACCCGCAACTCAAAAGCATCCAAGCGCTGATGAATCCTCAGCGATCTTCCGCTCTGTGTGCTGGACCATTCTCCGCTCCAAGCACTCTTCTGCCTTGTCAATAGACGTCTACATTCAAGGCTGGATATGATGCATAAGTGTAGCCATTTGAGCCTCTAATTTCTGGACCCTAGCAAGCGGGACCAGAGCGGGTAAAGGGGCTGAGCAAGAGGAGCTCAGGGCAGTGCTACTACCTGGGATAAACTCAACCGGGGTAGTGTCAGTGGAAACAGCGTGCGTAGCCGTGCGGG
This sequence comes from Solanum chilense, assembly GCA_032847665.1. Taxonomy (NCBI): domain Eukaryota; kingdom Viridiplantae; phylum Streptophyta; class Magnoliopsida; order Solanales; family Solanaceae; genus Solanum; species Solanum chilense. Next base: position 61,006,798 of record CM064971.1, on the reverse strand, counting down.
CTTGTGCTACCGTATCAGCCAGATTGTCAACCAGTGGAGGCAACTCTGGACGGGGCCCTCTACGTGGAGCCAACTCATTGGCCTCATCCCTGATGAGGCCGATATCAACAGTGCCCAGAGGGGTCTTTGAGCTGATCAACGTGCCATATAGGCACACCTGCGGACCTGCATAGAGAAAATATCATGCACGGGAAAGGTTAAGTAGTTGTGATCTTAAAAGCCCTCTCGTGCATGACTGCCTATAGAAGCCACGCAAAATCCACCTTAAACCCGACTATCATCGTCGCCATCAGTACTGCTCGATCCCATGTGATGATATTATCAGCGACTGTGGGGGGAAAGGCAGTGGCGGACAATCAACCACAAAAACTTCGCCGTGAAAGTCAGGTTGGCCTTCTTAATGGCCCCCTTCGGCTCGGTCACCCAGTCGACACCCTCTCCATCAACGGACAAGTGCAGGGCCATCCACCTCTTGGTGGTCTATCTCAGTGATGGCTCACGCAGGAATTGGCCATCTTTAACAATCTGCCATCGATAGTCAAACTCGGAAGTGAGAGGGATCCGATTAGCATCAACATCCTAGCCGTATAGAAACCGGCGGATGGTAGGCAAGGAGATATCAACCTGAACGCCACGTACTAGGACTTTCTCCAGTGGGCCTGTTTAGCGGGGGTAGCCCTCCTATCAATCTGTGATCGAAGAGTCGCTACGTAGGATGCATAGAAATCTCGGACCAGCTCTACACTATAACGTCCAAACGGACATGCTGTCCAGTCCAGTCGATGTTTGGTGAAGAGATTGTGGATCTCAGGCATCGTCAACAGACTTCCCTTAAGGACCCGCCGCTCCAATGTAAGTGTCCGACTCATAACTCCTTTATCATTCAGGAGCTTTCCATCGGAATAGACTTGAAATTGCCTGTCGACACACCACCAGTTGGGCTGGTCAGTAACCGGGGTGAGAGCCCAAGTTGGTGAACCGGGTGTGGATTCTGAACTGTCAGCCTCATCAGACGAGGCCGACGCCGCAGCGGTGGCGGGTGTGGGAGCTCAGCAGATCCGTAGGCTTCCTCCGACCATGAAACTCCTACGGAGCCAGATGCTTCTTCTTTATTAGTGGTTGACCCGGAAGGTGTGCCGGTCAGTGTGTGCTCCTCATCAGACTGGGAGGCAGTGACTACGTCGGACACCACCTTTTGGGTGTGGCTCTGGCAGCACGTGCAGCACGGGATGGGGTGGAAGTGCTTGGGGGCAAGTACTCGGTGTCACGCTTATTATCAGAGCCAATGACCAGACGGGCAAACGGGGCGACAGACTTCGATCGCCCGCGTGCATAGACTCGATCTTGTTTTGGTGCCATAGTAGATATTACCTGTAAAGAATCAATATTAGTACTAGAAGGAGCAAACAAGACAAGCAAAACCACACAAAATAAATAAAAAAATAAAATAAAATGGCATTGCTATAGTAACAGTGAAACACAACGGACCAGGTGACGGCTCGTCTTGAGTACGACGGACCGTCATGGTGTCTATCGTGTCTTACTTAGACTATGTTTATATGGAGAACCCTGAAGGAGAGTCTCTGACAAGTGTGACGGTATGTGCAGGACGGACCGTCACAGGTACGACGGTCCGTCGTAGGTGTCCGTCAGAGGACACTTGAAAAAAAATATGGAGACCCTTAAGAGAGGGGTCTCTGACCATCATAAAGGTCATGAAGGACGGACATCGTGGGTATGACGGTCCGTCGTACTTGTCCATTTGAGGACACTTCGAAAAATAGAGAGAGAACCTTAGGAACAGGGTCTCTGACAACTAGAACGGTTCTGCAGGACGTACCGTCGTAGGGATGACGGTCCGTCGCTTATTTCCATTGGAGGACACTTAGTAAAAGTGAGAGACCCTTAGGAATAGGGTCTGTGACAACTAGAACGGTTGTGCACGATAGACCGTCGTGGGAACGACGGTCTATCGCGCATGTGGCCGTTGGTGGACACTTGGAGAAAATTGGACAGTGGGGAGTTAGGGCGGTTGGAACGGACCCAATGACGGTCCGTCGTGGGTACGACGGTCCGTCATCGGGGTCTCGTTCTGTAACTCAGTGACAAAACTGGAGATGCCCCATTCATCCCATATGACCCAAATCGAATTGGTAGTGTTTTGACCTACATTTGTCTAACCCAAATACCTAGTAAACTAGCAATGCTAAAGCACCTATTTCTAGGGTTTTAACACGGTAATTTCGAGTATTTTTTTAACCTAGGTCAGACAAAATTTGATAAAGAATGAACATATCAAGAAGAACTAGGCTACTACTAATTGATAAACAAAAATGCAATATAAATTAGTAGAAATTAGAGACACATACCTGAGAATTTGAGAAAAATAAGAGGGAAAGGTACTTGGTGATCAAGTAGACACTCACAACAGCAGCTCCGACTAGTAGATGATGAATTTTGAGGAATTTGGGGAAAATGATCGGTTGTAAGAGAGCTTTGAAAGTTGAAAAGGGAGGGAAATCGGAGAAAGAGTAAAAGAATGGGGTAAAATGAAGGGGTGGGGGTTTTAAATGATGAATTTTTAAAAATCCCCAACCGGGTCGGGTCGGGTACGCTTCATTAAAGATAGACGATTCCCCGACGACGGTCCGTTTCGGTTTCAACAGTTCGTCGTTGGTTCCGTCGCGTGTGCCCTAGTTTGAAAATAACAGAAAGACGTACCTGGCATGACGGATTCATGTGACGGTCCGTCGCAGGAGCAACGGTCCGTCGCTATATCCGTCAGTGACTACTGCAGAGTAATTTTTTGTAGAATTTCCTGGTGATGTTCCTGCAACTTTAAAACCCATTAGTAGAAAATGCTACCATTACTAGAAAGAAAAAACTATAAGCATTGGGTTGCCTCCCAACAAGCGCCTAATTTAACGTCGCGGCACAACTGAGGACACTTGATTACTCAGCCTTCATCAAGATGGTATGCCTCTATCACTTCATTCACCAATGCAGTATGCCCAAAATAGATTTTTATTCAATCTATGTTCACCTTAAACCGCACTCCCTCTTAGGTTTTTAACTCAACTGCTCCATGAGGGAATACTTGGGTAATCAAGTAAGGGCCAGTCTGTTTGGACTTGAGCTTGCCCGGAAGACAAGGCAACTGAGAACTGTCTAAAAGCACCAAATCCCCAACTGTTAGACCAGCAAACTACTTCTAACTACATGCAGACATGTCAAGGATTTGGGCATTAGTGTTGACATGGATGATGGCAAAACAGTGCAACACAAGTTCAAGGTGCTTGGGTGTTGGCATGGCAGCTTGAACATGCAAGGCTTACGTGCGGGCTAAGGGCATTGGCAAGGCAGCGTGTTGTCTTGACAAGGCAAGGTTGTGAAGACTTGACAATGGCAAGAACAAAGGCAGTTCACCCGCGTTGCTGAAATAAAACTAAGTGTTGGAGGACAGCTAAAATAAACTAAGTGTTGGAGGACAGCTAAAATATTCTAAGTGTTGGAAGCTGGCTGAAATATTCTAAGTGTTGGAATGTAGCCTGAAATATTCTAAGTGTTAGAATATTAGTATTTCGTATAGATAAGAATGTAATTTGAATTAGATTCTATCTGTTAGAAATATAGCTGTTGGAAAACATAGTTTGAACCTTGTGATGACAAGTGTTGGACAGGTGTCATTTGTAACTGCCGCATGTAACTGCCATGTGCAAAATTTTTACTAAGGCTTGGACAGAGTGTTTTTAGCATTAGACTAATTCGTGAAGCCTTCCTTTATATTAATTACTGACTAATAAAGGTTGGGACAAGTTCCTGTAAAGTCTGCTTGCTGTTAGCTTTGATGTTTAAGTATTTCTATACTTAGTCAATTTCGTGGGTGTAAAGTAGGCTGAGTGTTACAAACGTTTGTAAGACTACCTAGAGTGGTGTTCGGTAAAAATAAATCGACCCTCTTTCAATTGATATCAGAGCACGGTTGAAGGATGGTGAAAAACGCAGAATTGTGGGAACTGGCACGAAAAATCGAAGCATTCATTGGGTTTACAGATGATATCTTGGGAGACTCTACATTTGTGGATTTGTTTACACAAGTCATTGATTTGAGACTTGACGTTGAGAAAGTTCAGGGGGAGATTGGTGTATATCGACAGAATGTTGATAATCATATCACTGAAATCTTGGATTTTCGAACCACAACTAGGCAACAACTTGAGGGACTGCAGAAGGAAAATGACAACCTTCATGAAGAGCTCGTTGTATTGTGTCGGGCTGTGGCTACGTTGAGTTCAAATCATTTTGAATCATCTAAGGTTAAAATTCCAGAACCTAAGGCCTTTTGTGGCACAAGAAGTGCTAAAGAACTTGAAAACTTCATTCGGGACATGGAACAGTATTTTACTGTTGCAAGAGTGCCTGACGCTGACAAGTTAAATATTACCACAATGTACTTGACGGGTGATGCTAAACTTTGGTGGAGTACTCAAAATGCAGATGATGTAAGTGTTGGTCGTCCTAGAATTGATACATGGGATAAGTTAATAAAAGAAATGTGTGATCAATTTCTTCCTAGCAACGCATCTTGGCTTGCAAGGGATAAACTGAAAAGGCTAAGGCAGACGGGTTCGGTGAGGGAATACATTAAAGAATTTACCTCTGTTATGTTAGACATACAAAATATGTCTGATGATAAATTACACAACTTCATTTCGGGTATGCAAGGCTGGGCTCAAAACGAACTCAGGAGGCAGAATGTTAAAGATCTGCCTGGTGCAATTGCTGCTGCAGATTCGTTGGTTGATTTCCGGACGACTCGTCCTTTGACAGATGTTCCCTACACTTCAAAAACTAATAAAAAGAATGATAAGAAAGGGGAATGGAAAAAGGATAGTCGAAAGCACAATACAAATGACAAAGGAAAGACACAAATGAATGATGGGAAAGACAGACCAAAGAACAAAGATGATAATTATAAGGGTTGTTGGACTTGTGGTGGTCCTCATATGGACAAGTCTTGTCCAAATCGGGAAAAAGTAAATGCTTTGCTTGCTGGAAATATGAATCAAAGGGAGGAAGATGGGGATATCGTGGTTGCAATGGCAAACCCATTGGGATTGTCCTTCAACCATATTACAGGGATTAATAATGTTGGAGAAATGTCTAGTACTTTGAATCCTCATGCTTCCCTAATTTATATAGAAATGAAAGTGAAAGAACAACGTGTGATGACAATGGTTGATACAGGGGCCACTCATACGTTTGTAGATGTGAAAATTGCTACAAAATTGGGGCTGAAGTTGTCTAAAATCCCTTCCTACGTCAAAACAATCAATGCTAAGGCACATGCCATTGTGGGTATGGCTTATGGTGTGTCTACGTCGGCTGGAAGTTGGGTGGGAAAACATAATTTGATGGTGATGCCGCTTGGTGAACTTGAAATCATACTTGGGATTGATTTTCTAAGAAAATTCCAGTTTGTTTCGTTTCCTCACTTAGATGGAGTGATGGTCATGAATGGAAGAAATGTTGGATTTCTCAAAGGAGTTCATCCATTTGGGAACATTAATAAAGTTGCAAAGAAGAAAGACAAGGGGATGTTTTTGTCTGCTATGTCAATCAACAAAGGGCTGAAGAAAGGTGATGACACTATACTTGTTGCCTTGGTTGAAGTGAAACCTGATGTGAAAATGGAAGTGCATGATTGTATTGCTGAATTGCTTAAACAGTATGCTGATGTTATGCCGCCTGAATTACCAAAGAAATTACCACCAACGAGGGATATTGATCATAAAATTGATTGCTTCCTGGTACGGTTGCTCCTGCACAGGCTCCTTATCGTATGGATCCTAAGGAATTGGTTGAATTACGCAAATAATTGAATGAGTTGTTGGATGCTGGATTGATTCAGCCATCTAAGGCCCCATATGGTGCTCCTGTTTTATTTCAAAAGAAACAGGACGGGACGATGCGAATGTGTGTAGATTACAGGCGCTGAACAAGGCAACTATAAAGAACAAGTATCTGGTTCTGTTGGTGCAGTATTTGATGGACAAGTTAAGTAAGGCATGCTGGTTCACAAAACATGATCTCAGGGTGGGTTATTAGCTGGTTAGGATAGCAGAGGGTGATGAACCAAAAATAACATGTGTAACTAGATATGGTTCATACGAATTCCTTGTAATGCCATTTGGGCAGACTAATGCCCCGGCAACGTTTTGCAACTTAATAAATAATGTACTGTTTGACTATCTTGATGACTTTGTTGTTGTCTATATAGATTATATTACCATTTATAGTTGAATATTGGAGGAACATGTTAATCACTTAAGTTTGGTTCTGTGTTAGTTGAGAAAATACACACTTTATGTCAAGATGGAAAAATGTGAGTTTGCTCAACAAGAGATAAAATTATTGGGGCATCTTGTTACTAAAAACCAAGTTCGAATGGATCCTATGAAAGTGCAAGCCAGTGTTCATTGGCAGGCACCTCGTCATGTGAAGGATTTAAGGTCGTTTTTTGGCTAAGCTAACTATTACAGAAAATTCATTGCTGGTTACTCAAAAAGGGCAGCGGCTTTGACAGATTTGTTGAAGAAGGATACAAAGTGGGTTTAGAATGAACGGTGTAATGAAGCATTTAAGAATTTGAAGAATGCTATTGAATCTGAACCTATACTCAAATTGCCTGATTTTGAGTTACCATTTGAAGTGCACACTGATGCGTCAGACAAGGCAATTGGTGGCGTATTAGTGCAGGAAGGTCACCCAGTAGCCTTTGAAAGTAGTAAATTGAATCATGCTGAACAACGATACTCAACACATGATAAAGAAACGGTTGCGGTGGTACACAGTTTGCAGGTTTGGAGAGTCTATCTCTTGGGTACTCGATTTGTAGTAAGAACTGATAATGTAGCAAATACATTTTTCAAGACACAAAAAAAGGTGAGTCCTAAACAAGCACGGTGGCGAGAATTCGTGGCAGAATATGATTTCATGTGGGAACATCAACCAGGAAAACACAACCAGGTTGCTGATGTGCTGAGTAGAAAAAGAAGTGTTTGTGACAGTATATTCAATTTCAAAACTTGAAACTGGTTTCTATGATAGAATCAGGTTGTGTGCTGCAAATGATTCATTATATGTTAAATGGATGGTTCAAGTGCAAATGGCACAATGAGACGCTATTGGATCAAGGACGGTCTGCTCTATTTTAAAAGGGGGGAATCGTTGTACCAAATCAGGGCGGGTTGCACAAAGACTTAATGAAATAGGCGCATGATTCTGCTTGGGCTGGACATCCCGGTGTTGAAAGGATGTTAGCCTTACTGTCTCGTGTTTATTTTTGGCCAAAGATGGAAGACGATATAGAGGCATACGTCAAGACTTGTCATGTTTGTCAAGTTGATAAGACTGAACATAAGAAGGAAGCAGGTTTGCTGCAACCTTTGCCTGTTCCTAAAAAGTGATGGCTATCAGTAAGCATGGATTTCATTTATGGATTCCCTAAAGTAGATGTCAAAGCATCTATCATGGTGGTAGTTGACAGGTTTTCAAAATATTATGTTTTTATTGTTGCACCTGAAATATGTTCATCTGAAGTCGTTGTTGATTTGTTCTACAAATATATGGTTGATTATTTTGGTGTTCCGGCTGACATTGTGAGTGATAGAGATACAAGGTTCATTGGTAGATTTTGGACAGCATTGTTCAATATGATGGGAACTGAATTAAAATTTTCTACTGCAAATCATCCACAAACAGATGGACAGAAGGAAATAATTAATCACTTGTTGGAGGAATACTTGAGGCACTATGTGACAGCAAGTCAACGAAATTGGGTAACATTGTTACACACTGCGCAGTTCTGCTATAATCTGCACAAGTCGTCTGCAACAGAAATGAGACCTTTTGAAATTGTTTTAGGCAGACAGCCTATGACGCCACTAGATGTTGCCAAATCTAAAAATCAGGGAAAGTGTCCAGCAGCATACAGGGTTTCAAGGGATAGACTTGAAATGTTATCCGAGGCACAGGATAGTTTACGCAAGGCTCAGCAGGCATGAAGAAGTATGCTAATAAACATCGTCTTGAGTTCAAAGTGAGTGACAGGGTGTTACTTAAACATACCCCACAAATCTGGAAATAGATTGTAAGTAAGACCAGACATCGGGGTTTGATTTCTAAGTATGATGGTCCATTCGAAGTGGTGAAACGAGTGGGCGAAGTTGCCTATAGGTTAAAGCTGCCAGGAAGGTTGAAAATTCATCCCACTTTCGATGTGAGTTTCTTTAAACCTTACTTTGCAGATGCAGATGATCCGGACAGATGCAGGTCAAAGAGGGCTCCTCCATCAGTATCTACACAGTATGATGCTGAAATTGGGAAGATCCTTGATCACCGGGTTTTTGGCACAAGTAAGAAAAATACTAAGAAATAATTCTTGGTTCATTGGAAAGTCAAGAGTGCTGCTGATGTAGTTTGGGAAAAGGCAAAAGACTTATGGCAGTTTGATGCTCAAATCGAGGACTATCTTAAAACAGTCTCGATGAGGACATCGAGTTCAAGTGGTGAGGGTGGTCTGTTAGACCCACAAACTACTTGATCTAACTACATGCAGACATGTCAAGGACTTGGGCAATTGTCTGTGATGGCAAAACAGTGCAACACAAGTTCAAGGTGCTTGGGTGTTGGCAAGGCAGGTCGAACATGCAAGGCTTACGTGCGGGATAAGGGCATTTGCAAGGCAGTGTGTTAGCTTGACAAGGCAAGGCTGTGAAGACTTGACAATGGCAAGAACAAAGGCAGTTCACCCGAATTGCTGAAATAAAACTAAGTGTTGGAGGACAGCTAAAATATTCTAAGTGTTGGAAGCTGGCTGAAATATTCTAAGTGTTGGAATGTAGCCTGAAATATTCTAAGTGTTAGAATATTAGTATTTCGTATAGATAAGAATTTAATTTGAATTAGATTCTATCTGTTAGAAATATAGCTGTTGGAAAACTTAGTTTGAACCCTGTGATGACAAGTGTCGGACAGGTGTCATTTGTAACTTCCGCATGTAACTGCCATGTGCAAAAATTTTATTAAGGGTGGAAATTCGTCTAAGGCTTCGACAGAGTGTTTTTAGCCTTAGACTAATTTGTGAATCCTTCCTTTGTATTAATTACTGACTAATAAAGGTTGGGACAAGTTCCTGTAAAGTCTGCTTGCTGTTTAACTTTGTTGTTTAAGTATTTCTATACTTAGTCAATTTTGTGGGTGTAAAGTAGGCTGAGTGTTACAGACGTTTGTAAGACTGCCTAGAGTGGTGTCCGGTAAAAATAAATCGACCCTCTTTCACCAACCATAAACTCTTGTTTTGCACTTTTTTGTTCATTCTCCTTCTTCATCTTTTCTTTGTGGGATATGGCGAATACCAATTGGAGCTCACCACTCTACCTCATGGTCCTACAAATGTTGAAGCTCTCTTCTTCATTGTTCAACCAAAATTTCATCTGCCCTTTTTCCATATCAACTAAGGCTCTACCTGTAGCTAGGAATGGCCTCCCAAGAATAATAGGCACTTCAAAATCGACTTCACAATCAAGAATAACAAAATCTGCCGGAAATATGAATGACTCCACTTTTACTATCACATTATGGAGTATCCCTATAGCCTTTTCAATATTCGATCAGCCATCAGTAGCCGCATCGCAATGGGTTTTGGGTCACCCAAACCCAAATTCTTGTAAATCGAGAGGGGCATGAGATTTATGCTTGCCCCCAGATCACATAATGCTTTCGCAAAATGTAATGACCCAACTGTACAAGGAACAATGAACGCACCCGAATCTTCTTTCTTTTGTACGAGAGATCTTGTAGCAATAGCACTACAATGTTGCATTCTATCATCATCCTTGAAAGTGACCCATGTTTTCTTTGTAACCAGATCTTATATAAACTTGGCATAACCGGGCATTCGTTCTAGAGCTTCTACCAAAGGGACATTGATAGAAAGCCGCTTCAGCATTGTTATAAAACGACGATATTTACCATCCTCGGTCTTTTTCACTAATCTCTGAGGGAAGGGTGGTGGTGGTCTAAGCATGGGAATTACCTTCATACGGACTTCTGCATCTTTTCCAGTGCTCTCTTCTTCTTCACCACTACCCTTTACCACCTTATCATCATCCTTTCTCACTTTTTTCTCATTAGACGGCATAGGTGGGTCAATGGTTTGCTTACCACCCCGAGTAGTGATTGCCATACAGTGCGCATTATTTTTCAGATTTTGGATAGTGGTTCTAGGAAGAGTGCCCGATTGCCGTGTGTTCACTGTCGCAGATAATTGGACCATTTGCAACTTGATCTTCTTAATCGATATTGCATGTGTATCGACTTTTTGCCCAATACCTGCTAAATCACACATTAACTCTTTTATGTGCTCATCACTGGCATCGAACCTCCTCATCATTTTGTCCAACATATCCTCAACTCGCGCCATACTATCTCCACCATACCTAGGAGTAACTTCCCGATTTTGAGGAGGGACATAGGGATCATTCCTATCATTTCTGTTATCGTAGTTACCCCTGTTGAAGTTGTTGTCACGGTTGTAGTTTCCATCTCGGACATAATGACCCTCACGGTTATAGTTACCATAGATCCGACCTTGGTTCCCTTGACCTTAGCGCCAATTATCCTGATTTGAGCCTTGGGCGCTAGCTCGGAAACCCCCCGTCTGATCATTTATTGCATAGGAGTCCTCCGCATAATAGCATTCATCATTAGGTTGTGGTGGTTTAGGCAAGTACTTACCTGCATTTATCTTTTTTGCACCCCCAGTGATATGTTTTAGAACCAACCCAAGCTCAGTTCTCATCTGAGCCATTTCTTCACGAATCTCATCTGTGCCTGGGTTGTGAGTGGACTGCACTGCGTAGGTATTTCTCCCGGTATCCGACTTCCTAGTACTCCAAGCTTTAATATTCTGGGAGATTTTCTCTAATTTTTCAGTAATCTCAGCATAAGGACACTCCCCATAAGATCCACCTGCTATAGTGTCCAACACCGCTTTGTTATTATCATCCTGTCCTCGCTAGAAGTATTCCTTCAGTGACTCATCATCTATACGGTGATTTGGGACACTTCTCAAGAACGAGGTGAATCTATCCCAAGAACTACTAACTGACTCTCCTGGTAGTGCCACAAAGTTGTTCACTCTGTCTTTGTGGTTTAGTTTCTTTGAGACCGGATAGTAGCGTGCTAAGAAAACATCCCTTAGTTGGTTCCAAGTGAAATTGAGTTGTACGGGAGCTCAGTGAACCATATAGAAGCCTCTCCCGTCAGTGAGAGAGGAAACACTCTGAGCCCTATTACATCCAAGTCCAAGTCAGGCCTCCCTACACAACTTGTACACGTTGTTCTTACCATAGCTATATGGGCAAGTGGATCCTCAGAAGGTAGCCCTGAAAACAAACCTCTGGCAGTGAGCATTTATATCAGGCTACTAGTTACCACAAAGGTGTGGCCTGGTGGTAGAGGAGGCAAGACAAGTGGTCCATCGGAGTCTGCTATGTTATCATAGCCTCTGTAGTGTGCTTGGGGCCGTGGAGCGGTATTTTTTCCCCTCAGTTGGTGTTCACCCGGGGCATCGGACAAAAATTGACCATAACATCAACCGGAGCTGGGATGTTCTCGTTTGGATCATCATCATTAAATCCCAAGTTTCTATTCATGTTGCGTAGTGTACGCTCTAATTCGTGATCATAGGGAAACAAGGTTTCTCTTTCTCTACGTGTATTTGGCATACTAGGAGGGTGGTTCTGCACGAATCAAAAACAATAAAACAAAGTAAAATCAAGACAATAGCAACTAAACTATAGTAATAAGTTTAAGTTAATCTAAAAGCTACTTTCCTCGGCAGCGGCGCCAAAATTTGATACGCTCAAAATTACTTCTCAAATAAGAAGTAAAGTGGTCGTGTCAAGTAAATAACCCAACTAGTGAGGTTGGGATCGTTCCCACAAGGAAAATAGTTTAGACTTAACTTCAATCTATTATTACTATTGTTCAGTCAATTACCTTCCATGGAAAGCAATAATGATAAAAGGGGGGTGTCTATTTCTAAATAAATGAAAATAACTAGCGAAATTAAAAGAGACACTTAACAACTTCAAATGGTGGAGTTTAATCAATTAATGAAAGTAACTAGGGTTTACGTGTTCCCCACAGGTTCATAACTTAAGTCTAACTATAATAATTCTTTCCTAGTATCTTGCATGCAAAGTGATATGTTATGTATTTCTAAATCCTTGGTCCGGCATCTAGAAAATTTCACTCCGCACCTTGGTCCGACTACGTGTGATTCTATCCTAACCCTTATCTTTACCTCATATTAAGCATCGTATTCGATATTTGACTAAGTTATTACCTCGTACCAATCAATACTAGCCTATTAGATAGTATACACTAAATCTATGTTGATAATTATTTTCCTATTATCTACCTCCTTGGTCCGGCAAGTAGCATTAAGGCGAATTCTAACGTTGGCCATCCGTTAAAAAGACTTCTAAACGAAAGAATTATCAATACATGCAAGACACTATTCTAGAATTGTTATTTTAGTTAGGTTTTATTTGTCTATGGTTTCCACAACCCTATTTATGGAGTTTAGTTACCCATAGTCATAATCACAATATTCAAATATATGGTATAAGAATTCATGTACTTACTTCAATGAGAAAGAGTAAAATCCGAAAGTTCGCTTGATTAATCAAAAAAAATCACCAACAATCAATTACAAGAATCTCAAAATAATCAAGAATCTCACAAAAGGTCTAAAAGATAATCAAGAGTCTAACAATAATCAAGGGCCTAACCAAATAATCCAGAGTCTAACCTCAAAACGAGGTTTTTCGAACTATTTATAAAAAAATAAAACGGAAAAGGGCCTAAAATACCCTTAAAGTATCAGAAATGGTACAAAATTACCCTCCATCCACCTATTGGCTCCAAAATACCCTTATCATCCACCTATTGGCTCTAAAATACCCTTCACGTCCACCTTTGGGCTCAAAATTAACCACTTATTTAACAATTTTAAATTTAAAGTATTTAAATATTTTTTAATACACTGTGCTTAACTATTTGTTATAATTTAACTTATTAATATAATTTGTTAACCATTCTACTACCCAACCATTACTAATTAGATCATACCCAATTAATAAATTCGCCCCATTATTAATATACAACAGGAAAATTACTACCAATGAATGTTTCTAAAAATTTAAGGCGAAAATGTCTATAAAAGTATATTATCATACATTCAAGTCGTCAATCAACACATAATATAATTCAAATGTCCAAATAAAAATTACCGATAAACATAAAAGTCTACTATGTTCATCTTAATTATTCTCTCGCCTCAATTATGTGACGTTAGTTAATAGTAATTTTTTTAAGAAAAATAATATATTACACTTTTAATATTTAAAACAAATAATAAATATTTATAAAATTATATTTTGAAAAGTGCATGAATTAATTCGAGAGGTGATACTTATTTACCTTTTACCATAAATTTTGAATTCAAGCTTAAAACATAATCATATTGGAAGTGTCCTCCTAAATAAGCGGCTCAACCTAAATTTAATTGGGGATTCAATTCGGACTCAAATAATTTTGAATGTCATTTTCAGGAATCGGTAATCATCATGCTTTAGTAATGTTTAACGCGATTTTGATATTATAAATGGTATATTAATTGGGTGGAGCTTGATTAATAATGGGTGGGAAGTGGATTGATTTATAAATGATATTAATAAATTAAATTATATCCAATAATTGAGCGTCAAATATATTTAAAAATATTTAAATAGTTTAAATTTGAAACCGTTAAATAAATGGTCAATTTTGAACCCAAAGGTGGATGACAAGGGTATTTTTGAGCCAATAGGTGGGTGGAAAGGGTAATTTGGAGCCAATAGGTGGATGAAGGGTAGTTTTGTACCATTTCCAATACTTCGAGGGTATTCTAGACCCTTTTCCGAAAATAAAAACCTAATTACATAAGGACTCTATTTGCTGGAAATCTGTCAAAACGTGGCTGGATCGACGGACATCGCGACGGATCGTCGTGGTTACGACAGATCGTCATGGACTCCGTCATCCCATACTTGATGCAATTTCTTCTTATCCTCTCTTCATTACCCTCGACGGCAGGTATGACAGATCATCACAGGCACAACGGTCGGTCGAGTGTCTCTGTTCCAAAACACTTGAACTCTCGGAATATGGGTACTGGGACTACTTCTCTTAACTTTATGACGAACCTGCAGGACGGACGGTAATGGATACGACAGTCCGTCACGCTTTTCGTAACACCACACTTGGTCAGACTTCCCCATCTTCCTTCAGCAGCTGCACTACGCTGCCACCTATGGACTGTCACGAGCATGACGGACCATCACAAGCTCCGTAGGTGGTATCTTCTGCATTTCTTCGCTCAAAAACCTCCACATTCATCTTTGGACAGATTTCCTTCAAATAAGGAGAAACTTATATAAAAATTAGCACAAAAAGGGTTTTGGACACACTAAACTTAAGGAAGAAGTATTAATAATACCGTGAAACCACGGTATATCAAGCTACCCCAAGAGTTAACAACGGTTCATTCGGTATTCCACATTTATATGTTGGAGAAATGTTTGGGTGATCCTTCAGTGATAGTACCAACAAAGAATGTGGATATTAAGGATAACTTATTCTATGAAGATGTTCCGGTTCAGATTTTAGATCGTCAAGTTTGCAAGTTAAGAACAAAGGAAGTTGTTTCAGTCAAGTTCTTCCAGATGAACCAATTTTTTGAAAAAGCGACTTGGGAAGCTGAGGAGGATATGAAGAAGAGATATTCACATCTCTTTTAGTCCGGAGAAAATGTGGATCAAGGAACTAAATTCTCTTCTTAGCATTTTATAAAGTTATGTATAAGCATGTTATTACTTGCTTTTGTTTGTTGAGTGTTGAAATGATATTACTACCCTTAGCTTAGTGAAAGATTTCTCATTCGAGGACGAATTTTCCCAAGGGGAGATATTGTAACATCTCATAACTTCAACTAACTAAGAATAAGCTAAGAAACCAAGAATAATTATTTTTGGAAATAACTAAGTAAATCTGGAAAATTTCCTGCTTTCAAAAGTGAGTTTTGGTCATTTTCAAACGGTCATAACTTGCAGCTCATGAAGAATTTAGGTGAGTTCTTTATATGGTGGGAAATCCCTTGGGAACATCTTTCCAACTCTACCAAGTTTGTGAAAATTCCTAGGTCGTATGAGGGAGATATGCTTTTCAGAAGTTGGGTTGTTGAGCTGAGGAAAATCCAATCCGGACTTTAGCAAGGGCAAATTTATCTTTTCAACATAGTATTTCCAAATTCATTTTAAGGTTATCTTTGTGTAAATACTATGTCCCAAATCATTTTTACAAAGTTCTAGAAGCCTTAGGGCTTGGGAGAAAAAGAGAAAAAATGGAGAAGACCAAGAATCGTCCAAGAACACCAAGATCCTTGCGTGGATTTCATTCGGGGTGATACCAAACAAGGTATGTGAGATAATTCGGTGTTGGGTCCTTTCACCCACACTCCGAATTGATTCAATACAGAAAATTAGATATTTGAATGAAAATTTTGATGTTCTTGATGAAAAGTTGTGAAGTTCTTGTTGGTTGAATTGTAGTTGATCTCTAGTAGTTTCATTTCATGTCTCCTGACTGTTTTCGGGTCTAAACTATTGGGTAATGAGTTATAGGGATCCTAAGTGTTTGGGTGGGATCATGGGAGTTTTGGAGGTTTAGAGAAGAAAAGTCGTAGGTCCCGTCAAACAGCCCTTGGGGCGTCGCGCCTGCCAAAATGTCTTAGGGCAGGCTCTATCTGATAGGACCTGGAGCGGCGCTCCATCCAGAGATCCCCATACCAGGGTCTATCCGATAGGCCCTGGAACCCCACGCCTCTCAGAGCGCCAATACCCACAGGAGACCCCGTTCTTTCCCTATCTTTTAGTACTAGTTCCTAAGTGATGTACCTTTAATTCCTAGTTGCACACTCTAGAGTATATATAAACATCATGAAATCATCAATAAACATGAGATCATGATCCTTGAATCCATAATTTAATTCAAGGGAAGCTAAGATCAAACTTAAAGAAGTTAAGAGACAAGTTTAAAAGTTGAGAAACAAGTTAAAGTGAGTTCTTAAAGATTTCAATGACTCTTAAGAAATCATTTTAACTTTGATTTAAGGCTCAAGTTACAAGTCGAGCAAAGAGAAAAGAGTTGAGTTAAATTCTCAAAAGGTATAAGGGAACTAAGGATTCCCTAAGAGTTAATGTTTCAAGTTAAGTAAAGAGTAAGAGTTGAGTTCATTTCTCTAAATTTATAAGGGGGGCTAAGTACTTCCTAAAGGTTGATAAATGTTTCACATTTAAGTTAAAAGGTAACTAAGAAGTTCCAAAAAGATTTTTGAGTTAAAGAGGGGAAGTTTGTTTCCGTAAGGATATTTTTAAAGCTAAAGGGTTTAGTAAATTATCTCAACCCAAAGTAAGGATGTTTTAATAAAAGTATGATCTAAAGTATGTTTTAAGAGTAGTATTAAGGACTGATGTGGAAATGAGAGTTCAGATAACTCAAGTCCCCATGTAAACCATGTAGTCATCATGGGTATTAATGTGTCATACTTTTTAGATGATCATGCAAGTTTAGCCAGTGGATCCACTAGGTAGAGGATGTCCTATGTGACGGCAAAATATAGGACAGTTCTGGTAGCGTGGACGAGACATTGTATCATCACTTAGGCTAATAGTGATGGCTATCGGTTAGAGAAACTCCCACATAAACTATATTATTTTGATATATAAGTAAAGTTGAGTTTATTTTTGTTATATCTTTAATGATCTAAGAGTTACAATGTTTTATCAGTTATATATATATATATATATATATATATATATATATATATATATATATATATATATATATATATATATATATATATATATATATATATATATATATATATATATATATATATCTATACATATATATATATTGCATATGTCCTTATTGCTTTATATTGAGTTGTTATTCCAACTCGCATACTCGTACATTCAATGTACTGATACCAGTTAGCCTGCATTGTTTATGATGCAGGTTCAGGTAACTAGATCAGCACGAAGTGCACCGTTGATCCAGTTGAACACTCCACACTCGTTCTACTTAATAAAGTGGTGAAGAGATGATTGCAAAATGTAGAGGATTAAGAATGAGATTCACTTATAGAGAATGTATCTACATTTTTTGTTTAAGTATGACATTTTGATACCGAATGTTTAATGATTTCTATGTGAATTTGAAAGATCTCGATGTAAAGTTACTGAGTAAACTATCTTACATCATTATCGTGTTAAAGTTTATCTTAAGATTATTTATTGAAAAGTTCAAGAACTCAATGATCGATTTAATAAGGTGAGAACAAATTTACATATTGAAGTTGCTTTCTTGAATCCGGTTGACTCGCTTATTAATTTTAACATCAAGAAAATATTGAGAATGACTGAATTATATACTAATGATTTTAGTGAAAATGTGATGGTTACTCGTAAGAGTTAGTTAGAGACCTATATTGTTGATGTCTGTAATGTTGATGATATGTTCTTTATTCAAAAAAGGACTTGATAATATTTTTTTGAAAGACAGTCAATGGAAAGAAACATTTAAATTATTCCCTTGTATTTCGCGTTGTGAAATTTGCATTGCTCTTGCCAGTAGCCATTATTTCAGTTCAAAGAGTTTTTTTGGCATTGAAGTTTATGAAAAGTAAAATGCAAAATTGAATGGACAATGACCTAATTAGTGGGTGTAGCCTTATTTATATAAAAAAAATATTGTTTGTAATGAAAATATTATTAATAGGTTTCAAGAAACGAAAGACTCGAAGAATATAATTGTAATGAATATTTTGATCAATCATGCTTTGTCTTGTTGTTAATTTATTCTCTTATTTAATGTTTTTTTTATTTTGAACCCATTTAGTAAAATTTCTGAGCCCATCACTTCCTACAAGACTTTTACTAAACCTTGACTAAAATCCCCCTAATCAAATATGTTTTAGACCATCAAACTAAAAATATTGTGCAAGCTTGTGAATAAGAAAACTCCCGGTAAAATTCATGTCTTAATAATCAATAGAAATATATGAAAAATCATAATAATTACCCATATGTGATTCATCACACTTTTAATACAATCCGAAACACCAAGGTTTCCTAAGATATCATTTATAATGCTTAACATGTCATTTCGGTCTTTACAAGAACCATCTTATAATTTAAATATAAATATTGACCACTCATGAATCAATATATAAAAATACACTACAAAGAGGTAAACTTGCTTCACTCATGGAACCCAGAAACAAACAATCACATGTACTAGGCATGGTATTCGAATCAACTATTAGTAATTTGTATTGATATAATTTCTGAGTCTATTAAGAGATATTATGTAACACCCCGTATCTAAAACAGATCAGAAATCAGCTTAAAAGAAATCTGCAAGTGTAACCGACGGTTACAATCGACGGACCTTAGTCTGATAAACGGTCCGTAATGTGCATCACTCGTTTGAGTCTGAAGCCCAAAAAAAATTTGAAAGTGTCAAACGACGGACGGACCGACGCTCCGTAGGTCAGACTATGGTCCATAGTCTGTGTCCGTCGATCAAGACCCCATTTACCCACTCTCTGAAAAGAATCACGACTAACCAGTATGGTCCGTAGATGGACCTACGGATCGTACGTGAAAATTAGTAGGAAGTTAGGGGAGAAATGCATTTTTGTCAACTTCAATTGATCATAACTCTTAGCAAAAATATGACCTATGAAATAATAGATAATTGAATTAGTTTTTCATAGCCACCGAGTTTTCTAAAATTAGACCTCCGAGTAAAAAGTTATGTCCATTTTAGTAAAGGTATATCGAATAGACCCAACCTACGGACCCAAACGATAGACCGTCGATTGAACGACGGCCCGTCAGTCGAGGTCGTCGTTTGGTCCGACAAGAATTAACTCAGGAGTCTTTTGATCTTTTCCCACTTCGTTTAAACCCTAAGATACGTCGTTTTTATCCTAAATCATCATATATTAGTCAGTTTAAACCTAGAAACATAACTAAAACTTACCTAAGCCAAATCATTAAATAAAAACTTAGAAAATTAGAAGCAAGAAAGGAGAAAAATTTCAAGAAGCCTAGTTGAAGAACGCAGCAAGGTTCGAGTAGTTCCAGCCCAAAATCTAAATATTTCTCTGTGGATTTCATCACCAAGTATGTGGAATTTCACTAGTAGGTTCCTTTCACCCTTTGGGTCCCTAGTTTTTTGTCAGATTCTTTATTCCCATGTCATGATTAGACCTAGATTTTCTAGAACTTCAACAAAACTTCATGAATTAATTAGTTATATGTTCCAAATCAGATTTCCATGTTATTATTCAGCTTATCACATGAATTTCAAAACCCTAGCTATGTATATCTTTAGTTGTTAAAATTACACATGCTAGGTCAGATATTTCGGTTACTTCAGATATACATGCCTCAGTTATAAATGCATAATTACTAGATTAATTATTGTATTCTCAGTTTGCATGTTCAGTTTTCAGCTATCTAGTATTCACAGAAACTCAGTCATAATCAGTTGATTACATAATTCATTGGGAGAAGCATAATACGAAGTTGGAATAGGGTTCAACGTACCCAATTAGTCCCAAAACTACTAGTTAAGTAGGTTGTAAGTCCCCTCTGTGGGAAATCAGTTTGGTGTTCTCACCAACATGCATTTATACATCTGGCAGGGTATATTGGGTCATCTCGATGGGGTGTATATATCGGACTCCACATTTAGCTCATGTGGTTTTATTAACGGTTATTAGTAGCTCCCACAGTTCAGTCGGACTCTATTCCCCTTTGTGCCAATCGCTAGCGCATCCAGGACCCCGGCGCCAGCTCAGGTGGAGAGGCCTAGCCTAATCTGAGAAGTGCTAATTCGGTTCGGATAGACTTCATTCAAGAATGCCACCACCCCGGGAATCAATAAGAAAACAAGTGCTAAGTTTCAGATCAGTGAATAATATATCGATCATATTTAGAGATCAATTATTGTTCAGTCTCATCATGTTATAAATTTGGTCATTGCATCCAGTTAGCTCAGAATTCAGCATATCATGTTGAAATTATTATATTTGCTCTTGTGCTTGTTCAGTTATGTTTTGTTTTAGTTTTACTCTATCCTACATGCTCAATGCCTTCAAGTACTAACGCATACATGCGCTAAATCTTCTCGTCATGTAGGTTCATTATCACAGCATCAAGATCGCGCTTAGATCGATTTTTGATCTCCAGTTCAGCGATTTAGTGGTGAGTCCTCATTCTCCGAGGACAATAGTCATGTGTTTCTTTTCATTATTTAGTTTTTTATTTTTAGTTTTTTCTAGACTTGGTTGGGGTTTGTCCCAGCATATCTAGTCAGTTTAGAGGTTATTTAAAGACATAGTTAGTTTCAACTTAGTGTTGAGTTAATAGTTCTTTTGTATTAAAGTCGTCTGTATTTCAAATATCTAAGTTATAGAATATGGGTATTCCCATATTTTCAGTTTAAATGGTGATTTAGCTTCCGTATTCAGTTTATTATCTTTAGTATGCTCATGATCATGGCAGCATGGTTAGCTTGGGATCATTTGTGGTCCTATGTTCCGGGTCCGCATCTCGATGGTAGCTCATGTCATGATAAACTTGGTATCAGAGCACTAGGTTTAAGAGTCCTAGGATGTTTGAAAAGTCGCACTAAGTAGAGTCTTTTTCATGGGTGTGAAGTGCACCACATCTATTGAGAGGGAGGCTACAAAGTGTTTTAGGAAAACTTCACTTTCTTGTTATTATTATCGTGCGTAAGGTATAATCAAATTCCATTCTAACTCAACGTTCTACGTTTTAGATCATGCCTCCTCGTTGAGCTAACGATAGGAATGCGAATGCCAGGATTGCAAAGGCAGCTCCTCCAATCCCAGATCAGGAAGTCCCCAATGCTGAGTTCAGAAATGGCATACAGATGTTGGCTCAGATTACGACCAACCAGTACAATCAGGTTCATGCTCATGTGAATGCAAATGGGGGATCAGCAGCAGCAAGGGTCTGTGACTTTGTTAAGATGAATCCAGTTGAGTTTTTAGGATCACAAACTAATGAGGATCCTCAGAATTTCTTGGATGATATCAAGAAGATCTTTGAGGTAATGCAAGTCACTGGGAATGATCGGGTTGAGTTGGCATCATACCAGTTGAAGGATGTTGCTCATATCTGGTACATTCAGTGGAAGGAAAATAGGGGTACAGATGCGGCTCATATTACTTGGGATTGCTTTAGTGAGGTATTTTTGGATAGGTTTTTTCCAATAGAGTTGAGAGAAGCAAAGTCTCAGGAATTCATAAACTTAAAGACATGGAAACATGACAGTCAAAAGTATGGGTTGAAGTTTAACCAACTCTCCAAGTATGCTTGTCACATGGTTGCTGACTCCAGGTCTCAGATAAATAAGTTCTTGTATAGAGTGTTGGATTTGGTGAAAAATAAGTGCAGAAATGCTATGTTACTAGGAGATAGGAACATCTCTAGGATTATGACTCATGCTCAGCAAGTTTAGGGTGATAATCTTGGGGAACAGGCCAAGGAGAATAATAAGGCTAGGACTGGAAACTATAACTATTCTCAACAGAAATCGGGTGGTGGAAATCGCTCGCAGAGTCCACAGAAGTTTTCAGATCCAGCCTCTTCATCAGATAGTGTTTCATCCTCCAAGAATAGGTATGACCAGAAGGTTAAAGCACCAGGCTCTAATTCTCATGGAAGTGTTTCAGACACCAAGACTTACCCCACTTGCCCCAAGTGTGGTAAGAACCATCCGGGCGAATGTCTTGCAGGTTAAGAAGGATGTTTTGGGTGTGGTCCGTCTGGTTACAGGTTGAGGGATTGTCCTTCTAGACAGGGTCAAGGAGGTAGTAATGGTAGAGCTCAGTCGACAACTTCATCAGCACCAGTAAGTCACCCGACTCAGTAAGGTAACTCATCTGGTACAGGTGGTGGTCAGCGTCAGAACGTGTTGTATGCTCTTCAGGCTCGCCAGGATCAGGAAGGTTCTCCTAATGTAGTCACTGGTATATTACGAGTCTTTGACCTTGGTGTTTATGCATTGTTAGATCCAGGGCTCTTTCTTTTGTAACTCCTTACATAGCAGTCCAATTCAGTGTCAGCCCAGAAATTCTCTCAGTAACCTTTCTCAGTCTATCATCCAGTTGGTTACACAGTCATAGCTAGACGGTTATACAGACAATGCCCTATCACATTCTCTCAGAAAGTCACCTTAGAAGATCTATTAGAGTTAGAAATGGTAGACTATGATGTCATTCTAGGCATGGATTGGTTGCATTCCTATTATGCCTCAGTCGACTATTGAACTAGGATTGTTCATTTTCAGTTTCCAAACGAACCAATCTTAGAGCGGAAGGGTAGTAACTTAGCGTCTATGAGTCGATTCATTTCTTACCTTAAGGCCAGAAAGATGGTGTCTAAGGGTTATCTCTATCATGTAGTTCGGGTTAAGGATTCTACCTCTGAAACCCCAACTCTCGAGTCACTTCCCGTGAGTTTCCAGAAGTATTTTCAAAAGATCTTCCCGAAGTCCCTCCCGAAAGGGTGTTGACACCAAATTTTGACCTAACATTTTCAAAATTCGTGACATTACTTATTTAATAGTTCAAAATAATTCTTTTATAATTTTAATTAATTTATTGATAATTATCCTTATTTATTAAAATTTAGAATTTTTTTATTAGTTAATCTTAAAATTACATTTTTACATGTCATTTGTTACGTTCATAATGTTTTTTTTAAAATGTATTTTTTTATTTGTTAATATTTATGTTGTTATTTAGCGATCCAGAAAATTGTTAAAATATGAATAAAATTTGCACCTATAATTTTGGGCCTCAATCCCAAGCCCACACGTTTGGGCTCATTGCATAATTTTTTAGAGTTATTTTTACTTTAAATTTTTTATACTTTTCTGGCGAACTTTCCTTCTGGCCAGCCACCACCAAACCCCATTGGTGGTCCTCCTCTTCTCTCCTCGCTGCCACCGGAAAACCACCAAAGAAACCCACCTTCAAAGCACCACCAAACAGCCACCAAAAAACCTGTACCAATAGCCATCACCAAACCGCCTCCTCCATGCCAACAACAACAACCAAACGACTCCCATTTCTCTGCATTTTTCCGACCCCCAAAGAGACCCCGTTTACCCTTTTCTACTCTCACCCATCTCCAACCTGACCTCCCCCTCCCTCTTCTCTTTTCCCTTACCAGAAACTCACAAAACAACCAACCAGCACCACTAAACTTCACCGGAAAAATCACCACAACCCCAAACCCCATTTCCTTCTTCTCCGACCACACCACCCCCAAAACTCCTTTGTTTCTTTCTCGTTTTTGCAGTAAGAAGCGGCCCCGTCGAGGATCTTTAAGCTCCGATGAACCGGAGCCAAATAAGAAAAAAAATGAAACAGTCCCCTTCCATTTCCCCTTTTACATTTTTGTTTTGTATTGTTTTATAGGTGTTTGATTCAAAGTCGGAAACTCTGGCAAAAAATTGATGGAATACCATATCTGCTCGCTACCAGACCAACCAAACAGCCACCTCACCTCCAACATCGATCCTCCGTCTCTTAACCTAACTATTCTGGCGAGGAATGCAAAGGAACAATCAGGTTTAACCAAAATTTTACATATTTGATTTCACCGGAAAAGAGTAAGCTTCGAAGCTCAGTTTGTTTTATTTCTTCATTAAAGTATTATTTTATTGTTTTGTTTCTTTAAGCAAATATAGTTGATATATGGAAGTTGTTTTAAATTATTTTGCTAAGCTATTGGTTACTGTTTATTTTTTAATTTTTGTTCTTTTCTTTATTTGTTTGGATATATATAAGTGTTTTTTATGTATAAATCGTTCCCGGTTTATCATTCATTGTTATTATTGTTACTTTTAATTTCTTTTTTTTGTTACTTATGATTACATCATGAATATGTGTTGTAATTAATGTCTCTTTCTTTCTTGCTCTTTTACATAGTAGTGTCATTGGTTTTTATGTTTGGAATCGATTTAGTGTTTCATTTTCGTATTTGTTTCATGTTGTTATTTTTTTTTTATAATTAGATTGATCACGTATTTACTCTAATTTTTTTAAAAAAGAATATGTTCATCATTATCTATTATAGTTTGCCACAATTTATTATCTTCTAATATTGTTTTGTTATTTTTATTATATTTCTAATTTATTGTATATTCATGTATGTTAAAATTGACCAATGAGAAAAATCTCTCCGTCGATTTTGGAGACTTTTCTATTTTTAAGACGGTAATTTAGTAAAATTTATATATTTAGTTGTTAAAATGGCCAATGAAAATAACACTTCGTCGATTTTTGAAGCTTTTCCATTTTTAAAAACGAAAATTTAATTTAAGTTTATATATTTTATTTGTTAAAATGGCCAAGGAAGAAACTAACGTCCATTTCCAAAGCCTACCATTTAATAAGACGAATTTTTATTTGAAGTTATTATTTATTTTATTTATTTATTTGTATTTATTTAGTACAAACACTTTGCTAAGTGTCTTTACAGGTACACCGAGTTGCTTTCTATCGAAGCTATTCAAATAAAATTCGAATCGTAATTTTATTCATTATTGTGTATATTATTGATGTTAGGCAAACCTTAGGACGTTTCTTCTATTTTCTTATTTTATATTTGTGCATTTTGAATGTTTATTATACTTGTACATTATTTTATTCTTCTTCTCGATTTGAAAAAAATGAATTCATTCGGGATCCACATTTGTGGATTTTGAAGGGTGCCTAACCCCTTCTCTTCGGAATAATTGAACCCCTTACCTAGAATCAAATTGGTTTCGTAAATCACTTAATGGTCTCCTAGTTTTTTCCTAAAATTAGGTGGCGACTGTTTTAAAATTCGTTTATTCTTTAAATTCTTTTAAAACTGCCTTAATTGATTATTTTTTGAGTCACCGCGATGTCTCATCCTATTCTGAGATAGCAATAAGTTCAAGAGGAAGTACTTTCCACACAGACTTAGTTTATGATGGTACCCCAACGTGGGACTAAATTATTTGTATCCTGTTTTTTTTCCTTACTTTGTAATCATATTTGAAATTGTTCATAAAATTTGTAATTAGTTCTTTGAGGGACAAATATTTTAAATAGCATCATACATCCTTCAAATCGTTAGGTCTACCCTTGGCATAAAAGGATCACATATTTGTATAGGACGTGAAATGATTGCTTGTATGTTATGTGATGTATGTAATTGAGTTTCTCTTCAATCAAAATAGTGCTTATGTGTTTAATTGATTCTTTGTATGATATTTTGTGTTGTTCGTTAAGAACACGAACTAACAAATTTACCTTTTGAGTTTTTCTTCTTTTGGAAGCGAGAGGTTGATTTATGTCAAAATTCAGAAATCATTGTTCGTCTAAAGTTGCAAAGGACAAGAGGACTCGCGAATTTCGAGTCTTTGTATTTTACAAGACAAATAGCAAGTAAAAATGAAAAATCATGGGAGTTTTTGACTATGGGGTCGCACTCATTTATTTTTTATTATTATTTTGCATGATGGTCTTGCTCTCACATATTTATAATATTTTTGTATGAAAACTGTCCCTGACAACAGTCGGGAATGGTCATAACAATGTGTGATTCTCGTGGATAATTGGGAAAAGACATAATTTCAATAAATATTCAAAAGGAATACAAAAACAAGTGGTTACTATTAAAAAATGAGAGACCACATTCATCAGATAGTACAAAGGTTGACAATTAAGAGGATACAAAAATTGTTTCGAGTTTGTCTAAATTTTAAAATTATTTTATGTCGCATTTGAACGAACTACGTGAACCTGATTCTCATTTCGTTGATATACGAAGGCAACCTTTTTTGCGTTCGGTATTATTTTTCTCAAAAGTAAAAAAATATAATGAAATAGTTTGTGCATATTTTCAAAGTCATATATGCACGAACTACGCCAACGTGATTCTCATTTCAGTGAGGTACGTGGTCATCCCTTCTTGGGTTTGGTATTATTTTATTGAAAAGTAAAAAATAATATAAAATGGTTTGCGCATAATTTCAAAGGCATGATTACTTGAACTACGCACACATGATTCTCATCTCAATGAGATACGTAGGCATCCCCTTCTTGAATTCGGTATTCATTCTTTACAAAAAAAAATTGTGTATTCATAAAAGTCATGTCTTTAACTCATTTTGGACCAATGCAGTTAAGAGCATGTAAAAATATTTGATGTGATGGAGATGACTGATTTTGTGGTAAACTATAGATTCATTTGGTACCTCTCACTAGTATTTTTGTGATGCTTAAAGATTCTCTTTCATGCATTCAGAATAAGAACAAAGTCAATTTCATGATTCATGTGCATTGTATGATGAGCTTTTAGTTTAAAATTCAATTGCATAGCACTATTGATCTAGAAGTTTGCTTGAATGTTATCAAGGCGAAATTCTGAGTAATGCTTTGTCTGGAAAAGGATTGTATGTTTTCTTTGATCCGATTGTGTCTTTCAAAGCCCATCAAATCACATTAATTCCTACTTTTCCCACATTTGAGTCTGAAGCCTTTTATTTGGACAACCACATTTTAGTCATTTCCCTTTTAAGTGCTTATATGCACTATCCTTCTCTTGGCTCAACCTTTTTGAGCGAACCAAAGATGTGTAGGATATAAGAGAAGATCCGCATTTGGAGTTGCCGAAGGCAAACGATATCAAGTCTCCTAAAGTCAAGAAAGCAAAACGATTTCTAGAGAAAGAATCAAAAGAAAAGGGATTGAAAGAAATAAAGAAAGACAAAAATGCCCCTACAAGAACAGTGAATGACAAGAAAAAGAATACTACAACAAAAGAGGAGAAAATTCAAAAGAAAGGATCCAAGAAATGAGGACTTAAAGAAGTCGAAAGAAAGAGGTGAAATAAAAGAAAAACTCCAAGAAATAAGGACTCAAAAGAAGTCGAAACAAAAGGGGTGAAAAAAAGAAGAAGAAGGGAAAAGCTCCAAAAAAATGAGAATTTAAAAGAAGTCGAAACAAAAGGGGTGAAAAAAAGAAGAAGAAGGGCACAAATTCAGTGTGTCGCTCAAGGAGGAATTAAGTCACTCTTATGCCAAATAAATATTTCACTCATCCCTAAGCCTATGTTACAAGCCAATGACAAGCCCTACATGATGTCATTTCAAATATTCTCACATAAGTGGAGATTTACATAAGGGCCAAATAAATGGTATCACAATTGTATACATTAAACATTCTTGTGTGTGTGAGTGCACTTTGAAAAATGTGCTAAACTTAAATATTTTAAATATGCGTGAATAAAATTAGTCTTTATAGTGAGGGCACTAGAAACATGAGGATTGATACAATTCAAAACCTGTGTTTGAAGTAGG
Source organism: Solanum chilense (assembly GCA_032847665.1). Classification (NCBI taxonomy): domain Eukaryota; kingdom Viridiplantae; phylum Streptophyta; class Magnoliopsida; order Solanales; family Solanaceae; genus Solanum; species Solanum chilense. The sequence continues at coordinate 60,979,183 of CM064971.1, read as the reverse complement.
ATGAACGAATCTTGTTGATCCTTAAGTATGTTTGAAGTACCACTGAAAGATGTAGAAATTACCTTCAATTCAATCTTAATTAGAAAAAGAGATTTAAAAAGAGAGAATAAGAGATTTACCTACAATCTTAATTGTTGGTACCAATTGTAGTCAAGATTTGACTTTCTCATCACATTCTTTATTTTTCAAAAAAAAAGAAAAAGAAAAAGTGAGAGCAAGCACCCACTCTTCAATATTTTTTAAACCTTTTTTTAGAGTCTTTCCATTTAAAATAAGAATTAAAAAACGAAGAAAAATTGCCTTTGTTAGTTGTTTATTGTAAAAAGTGTCATTAGGTTAATTTTGTATATGTGACATTTCTATTTTACTTTATGGGGTTGTCCATCCCAAAAATATGACATGTCTTTTATCTCTAGGTTTTGAATACACATGGAATATTATTTTCCTATTTCATCATGCTCATAATGTGCATTTTTTACTGATGATCTTGTCTCAGATTCTTTGCACTATTCATCATTTAAAGGATTGGAACTATATTTGATCTGATTTCTGGCTCAACAGGATATGTAGGTGCCCCGACGGCTCGGTCATATACCCAGTCAAATCAAAATTGATAATCATTTTGAGATTTGTCAAAAGTTCTAACTGGGCAGAATTTTTGAGGAAGACCTAAAAAATTCCAACAAGTACTGTGAGAAGCTTGATAACAACTTCAAAAATCATTTAGTGCTTGAAGCTTAATGTCAACTTGCAAATCTTCAGCGTTGTCATGGCAAGCCGGCAGCTCCTCGTACAAATCCTCAATAAAACTTGAGTCACAATAAACATAAAAGGATCAAGAGTAAAATGTTGATTGCTCACATGTGTTAAAGTTGTCAGTCTTTTGTACATATTCTCTTTTAAAGAATGTTTCCTAAATGTTTCTTGACTAAGTCGCTAGCTAAGGTGACATTGTATCTACTAACTATTTCTTTTCAAGTACAGAAACAAGTGAAAGCATTGGAGCGGTGAAACTTTTAAGACAATCATCGAGTCATCCACCTCGTTACAGTGGACAATATAGAGTTATCCACCTCGTTACAGTTGACGATCCCCGAGCCATCTACCTCATTACAGTGGATAATCATCGAGTCATCCACCTCATTACAGTTGGATAATCATCGATCCATCCACCTTGTAACAGTGGAAAATCATTGGTTCATCCATCATTTGCATTTTAATTATATTTTTTATTTTATTTGCCAATAGGACCATTGCATTTTTTTTAATTACCAAAAAGGTCATTGCATTTTTATTTGCCAGGAGGGCCATCACATTTTTTATTTACCAAAAATATCATGTATTTTTATTTGCCAGGAGGGCCATCACATTTTTTATTTACCAAAAATATCATTGCATTTTTATTTGCCAAGAAGGTCATTGCAATTTTTTATTTACCGAAAAGGTCATTGCATTTTTATTTGCCAAGTGGGTCATTCCATCTAAGTCGCATCTATTCGGTGGTGAAGGATGTGCACCATATCTTTTAACGTTCAAGTCAGTGCAAATTTGCGCTGAAAGATATTTTCATTTAAATCGCATCTATTCGAAAGTGAACGTTCAAGTCGGTGGAAACTTGCGTTGAAAGATATTTGCATTTAAGTAACATCTATTTAGTAATGAAGGATGTGCATCATACCTTTTCAACGTTTAAGCCGGTGGAAACTTGCGTTGAAAGATATTTGGATTCAAATAAGATATATTCGTTGGTGAAGGATATGCACCATATCTTTTCAACGTTCAAGTCGGTGGAAACTTGCGTTGAAGGATACTTGCATTTATGTTGCATCTATTCGGTGGTGAAAGATGTGCATCATATCTTTTCAACGTTCAAGTCGGTGGAAACTTGCGTTGAAGGATATTTGCATTTAAGTCGTATCTATTCGGTGGTGACGAATGCGCACCATATCATTTCAACGTTCAAGTTGGTGGAGCTTGTGTGGAAAGATATTTGCATTTAAGTCGCATCTATTTGGTGGTGAAAGATGTGCACCATATCTTTTCAACGTTCAAGTTAGTGGAAACTTGCGTTGAAAGATATTTGCATTTAAGTCGCATCTATTCGGTGGTGAAGGATGTGCATCATATCTTTTCAACGTTCAAGTCGGTTGAAACTTGCGCTGAAAGATATTTGCATTTAAGTCGCATCTATTCGGTGGTGAATGATGTGCACCCTATTTATTCAACGTTCAAGTCGGTGGAAACTTGCGTTGAAAGATGTCTGCATTTAAGTTGCATTTATTCGGAGGCGAATGATGTGCACCCTATCTATTCCACATTCAAGTCGGAGGAGACTTGCGTCGAAAGAATTTCTTTTGTCCTACCGATGGACATACATTCAAAATCCTACCGATGGATAATCTTTTCATTCGTCCTACAGATGGACATACATTCAAAATCCTACTGATGACTAATGTTTTTCATTCATCCTACTGATGGACATATATTTAAAATCCTGCCGATGAATCATCTTTTTTCATTCATCTTACCAATAGACACACATTCAAATCCTACCAACGGATCATCTTTCTTATTCGTCCTACCGATGGACAAACATGCAAAACCGTACCGATAGATCATTATTTTTTTCTTTATTTTTTCATTTGTTCTACCTATGGAAATACATTCAAATCCCTCTGATGGATCATCTTCATTCGTCCTACCAATGAACATGTATTTAAATCCTACCATGGATCATCTCCATTCATCTTAGCGTAAGAGATTCTATCCTTTTTCTTTTAGTTTTGTCTCTACTAATGAGTCTTATATTTGTTTTTTTAGAACATCCCAAAAGATGCATTCTCAATTGAGCCATAGGTACATACTACTTCAACAAGGACACAACACAACGTGGAAGCTTTTGGAAGCAAGTCCGGAATTGACTTCCATCACATTTCAATCAAATTTTTATATAAAGGTCATGTGTTCGATCAAAATCTGATTTGTCAATTTTCGTTGTCCACGATTTCTTTCATCAATCATATCTAACGACAGGGATAGCACCACCAAACAGCCACCAAAAACCTGTTCCTCTTCTACCAATAACCATCACCAAATTGCCTCCTCCATGCCACTAACAACAACCAAACGACTCCCATTTCTCTGCATTTTTCCGACCCCCAAACAGACCTTGTTTTTCCTTTTCTTCTCTGACCCATCTACAACCAGACCTCCCCCTCCCTCTTCTCTTTTCCCTTACCAGAAACTCAGAAAACAAACAACCAGCACCACTAAACTTCACCGGAAAAGTCACCAGAAAACCCCAAACCCCACTTCCTTCTTCTCCGACCACACCACCTCCAAAACTCTTTTGTTTCTTTCTCGTTTTTGCAACTAGCAGCGACCCCGGTGAGGAGCTTTAAGTTCCGATGAACCGGAGCCAAATAAGAAAAAAAATGGAATAGTCCCCTTCCCTTTCCCTTTTTACATTTTTGTTTTGTATTGTTTTATAGGTGTTTGATTCAAAGTCGGAAACTCTGGCACAACCTCGATGGAATGCTATATCTGCTCGCTATCACACCCACCAAACAGCCACCTGGCCTCCTACATCGATCCTCCATCTCTTAACCTCACTATTCTGGCAAGGAATGCAAGGGAACAATCAGGTTTAACCACAGTTTTACATATTTGATTTCACCGGAAAAGAGTAAGCTTCGAAGCTCAGTTTGTTTTCTTTGTTCATTAAGGCATTATTTTATTGTTTTGTTTCTTTAAGCAAACATAGTTGATATGTGATAGTTGTTTAAAATTATTTTACTAAGCTATATTGTGCTTTTCTTTATTTGTTCGGATATATTTAAGTGAATATTATGTATAAATCGCTCCATGTTTTTTGTCATTCACTAGTGAATTCAATCGCGTTTCACGCCGTACATTAATATAATTTTAAAATATTTTTTTATAAATCAAATTGAAACAAAGAGAGAACTAAATTTGCTTTGAACCACAATTGTTTTTACATATTAACAAATGATAGATATCAAAGTATAACATGAATTATCAAGTTAAGTTGAACACCATTGAAAATAGATCAATAATAATAATTATTATCATATAGTTTAGATTTGTCCGGTCAAAATAAAACTAGGACTATGATCCTATTTTGTGATATTTACTTTTCATTTTTACTAAGGAGTAATAAGGACATCTAGACATGTTATACATTTTAAATTTAATCAAGATTAATTTATTTAATTGATGAGTTGAATGAAATAGTATAATTAATGACCATTATCAAAGTAATCTTCTTTTATTCCAATTTACTTTTTGAAAACAAAAGAAACAAATTAGATATAATATTAATTTCAATTCCTTGGCATGTAGTTAGTTTAAAATTTTCAATTTTAAAACAAAATAAACGATAAAATATATAGTTGAACATAGTAATTTCTTTATAATTTTGACAGATGAATAATATTCTCTAAATTATCCACGAACGGATATTATTAAGCTTAATTTAATTTTCAATTGTATATAATCATAATTAGAACATTGGAGCACCTAAATGACAATGTACCATATTTCATACCTTATATGATGAAAAAAGAAGTTACTATAATAAATATTTTTTCTTTAGTTGAACTTATAAATTTATAGACACATTAATATGAAGATTATCCCATTGGATTGGAATAATTTTTTGTTTTATTTAAAAATCTATATGTGATAATGAAATTTTCAAATACAACATTCCAACTTGAAGTTGTGCTTCAAGTTTGAAATTATTTTTCATCCCATTTTTCACTTTTAAAGTTATATTTAATTAAGTTAATTCAAGTATAAACATTATTTCAAATACTATTTGCAATAAGTATAACAAAACACATCTCATTCTTTCTAAAAATCAAATAACATTATTTAAAAAAAAAACACACATCTCAATCTTTCTAAAATTCAAATAACATTATTTTTTTAAAAAAAAATCTATATTGAACATCTACTTAAAAGATGAAAAAGTTATATTAGGAATGTTGAAATTGTGAATGGACTTTGCTTATTCAAAATTACATCATGAATAAAGAATTTTGTAAGAATAAGATTTTGTATCATCTTTACTCGTTACGTTCTTTCTTTTCCTTATTTGCTATCACGTCAATCGATTGAATTTCGTTTTAAACACTATATAACCCATGAAAAATTACCATTACACTTAAACTGAAATAAATATTAAAAAGCAGAGAAAGTAAAGACTAATTTTAAAAAAACAAACAAAAAAGAAATATAAATATTGGGACAAAATATGGCACCATAATAACCATAGAAAATTATAGAACTTCTATATAATTTTCAAACGTTTGTTCGCTTAATTTCAAGAATGGTTCTGGACTTTTTAAGTATAAGGGAGTTTCTAGATAGATTTCTGAAGTGCTTTATAAACGAAAGGCAAAAATTGGATACCTTAATTTTTGTGTTTTGATTTTTTTTCAAGTTAAACACGTTTTTGTATGTCACAAAAAATTTCCAAATCATAAGAGAATTTAAAACAAGTTAATTCAAATACCCATTCCAAACACATGAAGTAATATTACTGTTGAATATTTAAATTAGTATTGGTTCCTCCCTTTAATGATGCAATTAAGGAGATAATCGTACAAATGAGGTAAGAAACAATTATAGAATTAAATTTTGAAATACGTCATAGTTATAGCCTAAAAAATTTGAAATGTAATGACGTAATTTCTTGTGTATTTATGATTTAACAAACTTTTTAATTATAATGCAAGAAAAAAATTTAAAAATTGAGAAATTAGATAAATATTCTTCTTGGTCTCTCTATATAATCTCCCTTTTAATTGAACAATATTAAATGTAAATAATTATTTTTAAAAAATTGATAGATTAACTTTATTTCTTGTACAATCAGTTTAAGAAACATATAAGAGAAATCATCAAAAACAAAAATATCAATGCTGGACTAATTAAGAAGAGTGTCACATCACTTTTTTATTTCAGCATTATTACTTTTATTATTATAATATTATTAATAATTATTATTAGTATTATATAATATGCAAGTATTGATTTTTTTTAAAAAAAAAAAAAAAAAATCTAAATATGTTGAAAAAAATTGCAGTTCCTACTAAATTATACTATTTACTTATTTCTAGGAATACATAAATAAAAGGAAAGAAAAATAAGTGACTTAAAGAAACAATATAAATAACATTAGTGATGAGATTAAGATAAGAAAGTAAAAGAATTTTATAGCTCATGATAATATGAATTAAATATGGTCACTTGTTTTTTATATATATTATATAAAATTTTAAGATAAAATTTTCAACCTATTAAATCAGAAATAATAAAAATAAAATAAAAGTGAGGCATAATTTTTGTTTTGTAGAGGAGCTTCGTTGTTATTATTATTATTTGTTCTAAAATCAAGCTCATAAAAATATAATTATAAAGAAAAGAGGACAAGAGAAGTATATAGAAGAAGAGAAATTTTCTTCTTATTCAAGTATATATTACAATGGTGAATGATATCTCTATTTATAAGTAGAGAAATCAATCAAAAGGTTTAATGTTAGTAGATATATTTCTATCCCAAAAAGATTTGTATTACCTTGGGAATACATATCCATGATAAGAATAAGTTTATGATAAGCTAAATGGACAATCCACTTAATTCAATGTATTTATAACACTCCCCCTTGGATGTCCATAGATAATGTGCCTCGTTAAAACCTTATTAGGAAAAACCCTGTAGGAAAAAAATTCTACTGAAGGAAAAAAAGTACACATATCTATTGATATGCACTATTTGTTGGCTCATTAAAAACCTTGCCAGGAGAACCCGGTGGGAAAAAGCCTCGATCAAGGGAAAAAGAGTGCAACGCGTATTATACTCCCTCTGATTAAAACATCACTTAATTTCTTGTAATGATGTCTCCAATCTTCGTACATTGTGGTTGGTATATTCTTTTTCAAAGAAAAACCACATATTTTCTGAATATGGTATGTCATTTATCTCAACAGACGCCTTTCGACTTATTTCATGGAGGGCTTTCATTTCTGCGTAGCAACATTTGCTATATTGATCGCCAGGATATTATTGTGCCCCCACATGAAAACAAATAGCTTATTTGAGATCGTGCTTTATGCGGATCAGATAAATATTCTGCATTTGTATAAACAAAAAATTTTATCTTGGATTTCTCCGAATAGAATAAACCCATAACTATGGTCCTTCAAGGATATTCAATCATGTGCTCAACACCATTTCAATGTCCTTTTATCGGGGAAAAACTAAATCTTGCCAGTGAATTTACTGCAAAACAAATATCTGGTCAAATATTGTTAGTAAGATGTACTAGCGCCTTGATTGCACTAAGATATGAAGTTTCATCACCAAGAAACTCTTCATCCTTCTTTTGAGATCAATCTGAATCACCATTTATGTCAAGTGATCTCATAATCATTGGGGTACTCAATGAATGCGATTTATCCATATAAAAATGCATCAAAACATATTTGTGTATGTGCACTGATAGACAAATATTCCATTTGTCAAATTATCAATCTGTAGGTCAAGACAAAATTCTGTCTTACCAAGACCTTTTCATAAAAATATAAGGACACTTAAGGTCATTCTTTTGTACCCTTTCCTTCCTTCACCATTTCAATTCATATAAGGATTCTTGAAGCTTTATTGAAAAAGTTTCTTTCAAACTCTTATATGCTTCAGACACCTCGATTGTTTCAAGAATTTTCATATAACCTTCATTTTCTAGCTAGACATGACAATTATTCATTATATGCATTCAAGTTTTTCATATGTTGCCAGATCAAAACAAACCTCATTGCATCCACCATAGGAGAAACACATCTCCAATAATGTCAGGATTCTTGCGACAAACCTTTATGCCCCAAGGCACAAGTCGTACTTGATATCATACGATTATACTATCGCATAATAATTTATTTGTACCCCACTAACATTTTACCTTAATTTATGAACAATCCGTCCAAAACGTCACTTTTCGAAGTGAAACAATATACTTGAATTATGTATTTTACTTGGCCAACCATTTATCTGTCCACACTCTATGACAGATTTCAATTCAACATCCTCGTCACAATTTATATCATTGAGTGATACCTTATTGTAACGACCTGTTTAGTCGTTTGGTTAAAAATTTTTGTTTTGGGAAAAACTGGCTGCATGCGACGGACACCACGACGGACCGTCGTGGGCACGACGGACCGTCAAGGGTGTCCCGTTCCCAAATACTTGGAATTATGAATTTGAGTGTTGAAAACTGAGTCTCTGAACTCGGTGACGGACCTGCAGGACGGACCGTCACAGTCACGACGGACCGTCGTGAGCCCCGTCGCAAAACACTTAGACTTTTGAGAATTTGGCGTTTGAAACAACTCTCTGACCGTCGCGACGGACCTGCAGGACGGACCGTCGCAGGCGCGACGGACCATCACAGGCTCCGTCATCCCAGTCGGGATCAGATTTCTGGCTATTTTTAAAGGGACGTTTTGGACCATTCCGGCTTTAATTTATAAAGTTAGTGGGTTATTGTTATTAGTCCGATTCCTTGGGGGTTGAAAGACTAACTTTGAGTAACTTGGTGGATTGGTTTCATTATTTTTAAGACTTGAAGTCTTGTGATTTAGGGTAAGAAGAGGAAGAGATTGGAGGAAAAAAAGAGAAAGAGAAAAGGGAAGAGAAAGAGGCGATTGAGAGAGAAGGGCAAGGTTTCTTGAAGATTTCTTGCTTGAATACAAATCCTTGGTGAAGGTAGGTTATGGTTTATGCTACTTGTAGTAAACTCTCAATAGCAAATGTTATGTATTGGGTAATCTTGTAAATCCTTCTATATGCTTAATTGTATGATTGTATGAGTATGATTATATGTTTGTGATGAAATAAGCATGATGAAGTTTGTGAGCCCTAAATCTTGATGAAACCCTAATTTTACTTGTTATGAGAATTGTGATGCCTTAGTATAAATGAAGGCTTGATGTACTTGTTATGAGAATTGTGATGCCTTAGTAAAAATGAAGGTTTGATGTACTTGTTATGAGAATTGTGATGCCTTAGTATAAATGAAGGCTTGATGTACTTGTTATGAGAATTGTGATGCCTTAGTAAAAATGAAGGCTTGATGTACTTGTTATGAGAATTGTGATGCCTTAGTATAAAAATGAAGGCTTGATGTACTTGTTATGAGAATTGTGATGCCTTAGTAAAAATGAAGGCTTGATGTACTTGTTATGAGAATTGTGATGCCTTAGTATAAATGAAGGCTTGATGTACTTGTTATGAGAATTGTGATGCCTTAGTATAAAAATGAAGGCTTGATGTACTTGTTATGAGAATTGTGATGCCTTAGTATAAATGAAGGCTTGATGTACTTGTTATGAGAATTGTGATGCCTTAGTATAAAATGAAGGCTTGATGTACTTGTTATGAGAATTGTGATGCCTTAGTATAAGAAGGCTTGATGAACTATGTGTTGTATTGATAATGCCTTGGTATAAAAGAAGGCTCAATGGATCGGAGTGCCACGTTCCGGCACCGGAATAGAGATGAGGATCGGAGTGCCACGTCCCGGCACCAGGATAGAATATGGATCGGAGTGCCACGTTCCGGCACGGGATAGAATATGGATCGGAGTGTCACGTTCCGGCACCAGGATAGAAATGAGGATCGGAGTGCCACGTTCCGGCACAAAGATAGAAATATGGATCGGAGTGCCACGTTCCGGCACCGGAATAGAATATGGATCGGAGTGTCACGTACCGACACAAGAGGAAGAAAGATAATGAATCTTGAAAGATGTTATAATGCTAAGTCTAATGAGCCTGTTTTTCCTTAATGAGTATGATGTCGAGGCTTGAGTCCTCCTGGACGAACTTAGTGATATTTATTGATGATTGTAGTATTTGTTGTTACTACATGTTAAGTATTATAGTTGATTTGTGAGATTTATCTGTTATATACTGTTTTCTATTCTGAGTTGGCCGATGATACCTACTCAGTACGTGTGGTTGTACTGACTCCTACTTGTTTGTTTCTTTCTTGTATTTGTGGAGTGCAGCAACCGTTCCGTCGTCTTCAACTCGACAGCGATTCTAGCCAGTCTTCACTGCACCGGATCTCAGGGTGAGCTATGCTTCTAGCTTGGACTGGATCTTCTTCTTCTCGTCTTGATGCCTTGAAGTTCCGGCATGGACTAGCTTTCATTTGTTTAGTTTCTTAGAATACTCTTAGTTTCGTAAATTGACTTTAGATGTTCTTGTGATGATGACTTCCGGATTTTGGGAGATATTTATTGTATTTGTTTTTCGTATTGAGTTAAGTCTTCCGCATTGTATTTTGAGTTAAGTCTTCCGCGTTGTATTTGTTTGGGTTTAGATTGGTTGGTTCGCTCACACAGGAGGGAAGTGTGGGTGCCAGTCGCGTCCCAGTTTTGGGTCGTGACACTTATATCAAAGATAACGTCGACGGTATTTGATATCGATTCCAACAAGACATAACTTATCGAGATCTCTTCATTTTTCATTATTTTCCAGGTACCTGAACCTTTTCCAAGATTTTATGAAGTATTATGTCAATGTGATCTTTTGTAGCACTTGCCTCATTATCATGATCATATTGATCATTTTCTCCTGTCCTTCTTCAAAGAATTTTATATTTGGAATGAATTGGTCTATTACGCTTCCGGCGTATCATAGACTCTATCATTCAAGGACTTCACATTGAAGCATTTGTAGCTGAATTATATCGTAGGGTCAATGCATTCATCTAGCAACTGATTTGCAACATTATGCAAATGAATTATCTCTTGAACTTGAAGTTCACATATTTATTTAACGAGGATCTTATTAATTCATAATTAACCTCACATAATTTTCAGCTGTCAAAATCATCTCTCCACCTAATGTTAGAAAATCTAACATTCATCCCAACCTTATTTGGGAATTCATCTTTGTGCGTGGTGGAGAAATTAAAATTATAACCGCACATTTAACATTTTAGATTAAAATTATATGGTTACCGACACTGAATCAATTTTAATGGAGAAACCTTGTTGACTTGATGCATACATGTGTTGTTACATGTTAAATAAATTTATCTCATACCAAATTTTATTTGGGGGTTTTGTTCTCATAACCATGATTTAGATATAATTGGAGGCATACAATTTTTTCTAAATTAACCAGTATTATCAATATAATTTCACAATGTGAAACTGTGCTCTTAATTTAATAGTTTGAGCAAACAACCTTACAAACACCAATTTGTAAGTTGACAACAAAGCACATGTGATCATCGCATAAATGAATCTATCATATAGTTGCAAATGATCCACAAGGCAGGTGAATGGGCCCATATTCACCTTTTTATATGTTCCAAAAATTTCAGAGGATTACAATCTCAACCTTAGCTGGTACAATGAAAACAAGTAATACAAGATAATTCTTGAAGAATCTTTTATTTCTTCATCATATAAGCCACATAAATAATTTTTAATTATATTTGCATCACATCCAAACCATGATGGTCAACTTGTCATGCCAACTGATATTTATTTCAGTACACTTATAATTTACTTTCGCATGTGATTTCATCAGCATGCCCACGTTTGTGTGCAACAAACAAGAGAAAACAATGGGTAACCTTTTACAAAAATATTTATAACCCCTTCGGTTGTAGTGATTTATAGTCTCGATATTTCTTTTTAATTCATTCGAAACTAAAAATGTTTCTTTTGAGACTTACTACGATCCCATGATTATTTCTTTGATAATAGCACAACTCGTTAGAGTTTGCAATTAATTTTGTGTACTATGACATATTCCATGACACCATCCATATGGTGAAAATCTCCTCAAGGAGAAATTATATCATTATTGTCATGGTTAAATTATTACGAGCAATACATGTTTCTTGCTTTTCTTTTGTTGTACCATAGGTACACAACCAATGACAAATTTCTATTGTTACAAGGTGTATTTGATCATGGTCACAACCTTTATAGGCAAGAATTATTTCTTTCTTTTTGCCGTTTCGGTAGTTCATAACAAACATACCATAATATTCATGACGTATAAACGTACAAGACCATTGACCGTTCATGTCAAATAAAATTTATTTATTTCTCTCAAACCTCCCGTAGAGATGAGATGTGACATATATATTTGATAAAGGTGAGTTGTGTCATATATCCAACCCATAATGATTTTATCACATCTTGACGCATTCTCTTATAGAATGGTCGAGCATTAACAATACTCATCACAAGTCACATTCTCTTCAAGGAATGGACTAATCATTTATATGTACTTCATAAATTTGCATTATAAGTACATTGTCATGTTTTAAAATTCATCATATTTCCATGACACACCTCAACATCACTTTGAAAGATCAAGTGTACCATTACTTTATCTTTTTGTCTCGTGATAGAGGATTTATAGACTTGTCAAATTATTGGGTTGACAACATTCACAAGTCTAATGACCTTTCATACCATTTTGATAATAAAAATTGCCTTCACATTTTGAAGGACTATTTGAAGAACTCATAGTTTTCTCCTTTATCATTACCACAATGATGACTATTATAATTTTGTCCCTCCACACCCTTATTCATATCATTAATTATTTGTCATCTTTCAGACTAATTATTCACTGCTACCACATTCATATGATTTAATGGAGCAAGTCAACATGCGGATTTCAGAGTTATCAGTTGCTACCACATTCATTTCAAGGAATGAAACAAATTCAATATGATGAATTTCAAGACATTTCATCAAAAATATATTATTTTTACCTTAATCGTCATTTTATCACCATTATGGTGCATTGAGACTCAAACTCAATGTCTTATCCATATATTATTATCATGGTGCATCAAAATTAATGTCTTACCCTCTTGGTGCAATAGAATTTGTATCTATCGTCTTATCCTCAAATATTTTTTATTATGTGCATCTGGATTTAACCTGTTGTCTTACCCTTTTTGGTGCGATGAGACTTGAACCCATCGTCTTACCATTAACCAACGGTATAATAGACCGAAGTACAACATGACTCACCCTTTGAGTCTTTCAAAACAATCAAAATAATATTCAAACTCATGCTATTAAAATTTTATACCTTCTTCTATTTAAGAAATTTGAATTTTTCAAAACAATCAAAATAATATTCAAACGCATGCTATTAAAATTTTATACCTTCTTCTATTTAAGAAATTTTGTATAGCATGTCATATTCAACCAATAGTAGTATATGTCTTCAGTTCCTGATAATTGTTAGTGAGTGAATACTATTTTATTCTAAATCATAAAAATATTTTAGAAAATACATACCTGATTTTATGCATATAATACATTGATTCTCATAACGAGATCAACCAAAACATGAGTTAAAGAAAAACTAAAAATCAATCTCAGTTGATTGGAGTATCGTGCTGATAACGTGTTATAAAATCAAGCTAATAAGAATATAGAGAACTGGACAAGAGAAGTAGATAGAAGAAGAGGAATTTTCTTCTTATTCAAGTGTATATTACAATGGTGAATGATATCTCTATTTATAGGTAGAGAAATCAACCAAAAGGTCACCATGTTTAATGTCACATTAGTAGATATATTTCTATCCCAAAAAGATTCATATCTTCTTAGGAATACATATCCATGATAAGGATAAGTTTATGATAAGCTTAATGGACAATCCACTTAATTCAATGTATTTATAGCATTATTATTATTATTATTATTATTATTATTATTATTATTATTATTATTATTATTATTATTATTATTATTATTATTATTATTATTATTATTATTATTATTATTCAAAAAATTAAAATAAAAAAGAGGTAAGTCAAATACTATAAAATTTGTATTTTAATTCTTATTAAGTCATAATAGCTTATTTCTAGGATGGATAAATAATAAACAAAAAGAATGAATGGGAAAAAATGATTTAAGGATATAATATAATATCAATAACATTAATGATGACATTAAGGATAAGTAATAAACAAAAACAAGAAATGGGAAAAAAATTATTTATGGAAATAATATCAATAAAATTAATGATGAGATTAAGGAAATGAAGTAAGAGAATTTAAAAGTAGCAACTATGGTAGAAATTAAATATAATCATTTTTTATATTTTATAACATTTCAAGTCTATTAAAATTAGAAATAGTGTCAAAAATAAAATAAAAGTGAGGCACTCTATTTCACATATGAATAGTATTAGAGTGTTATAAATTAAATTAACAATATTATAGAAAAAAATTAAATTTATGTCCTTGGAAAAACAGTTAGTAAAATTATCATAGATATATGTGTTGCATACCAAATGATGAAATTATGTTGATGCAAGTGAGGACAGAATCTATATGATGATTTAGGTATAAACAAAAAGTCATGATCTGACTACCACAATAATCTATATGTTTAGTTGGTTAAAGTTATGATGTGTGTTAGTTTTGTTAACGACCTGATCTAAGAATGAATTTAATAATGTTTTGGATCTATTCAATGGATAGAAATATGTTAGCTATTGGTGTACACTTTTCTCGGTATTTAAGATGTGTTCTAGTGACAGATATAACGAACTTTTAAGATGTGATAATAGTGTTATTGAAAATGAATACGTCCATTGTCAACTGTGAATACTAAATATTTCACGAGTTGTCGGTTATAAGACGTATTTAGATAATGAGATATTGTGTTGCATTCTTATTTGAGAAGTCAACAAGATTATTACTACAAACTCTTGAGTTAAGCTTTATTTTTAAGAAAGATTTTAGTGGTGGATATTTTTATGGTATTAATGCAATTAGGTTGTGAAGTGTATCTTGAGAATTCTAAAGGAGTACTGACGATTTTATCTTAAGCTTCAAAAATTAGATTGATACTAGAATGACAAACTTATTGGAAAAGAAAGTCCTTGTGAGTATACTTTGGGTTAAGTAAATTGAGAATTTTAGTAAGAAGATGCGTATAATATTGGGTTAGTCCCTTGAATTTATACCTGAGTTTAAGGTGTCGGTCAGGGAAAAAGGTTCACTTTGTGGTGAAGACAAGGGCTAACTGAAAATTCATGAGGAATTGTGATTGAGATAAAATTTTATAATTAGGATTTGGTGGTTGAATAAATTTTTTATGGTAATAAAGACTTGCGAGTATCTAAGGTTGTGACTTTCTACTATTTGATGATTAGTGTGTTTATGTGGAAAGTTTTAGGAGATGTTGGGATACCTTTTGAATAGAGTTTAAAGGACAAAGATTCATAAAAAAAACAAGTTAGTGGGAGGAGAATATCCTTTGAAAATAGGTAAGAGTAAGAATATTTTCTCCGATTGTAAGGACTTAAAGGGTATCTTCAACGGGATTGAGAATTGGGTTCAAAGTTGCATAATTTCATCCATTTGATCTGATTATGGTAATAGTAACATGTTTTCATCATAATGAAAAAAAACTAGTGGATAACTGATATACCGTGGTTTCACGGTATTATTAATACTTTTTCCTTTAGTTCAGTGTGTTCAAATGCCTTTTTGTGCTAATTATTATATAAGTTTCTCCTTATTTGCAGGAAATCTATCCAAAGATGAATGCGGAGGTTTTTGAGCGAAGAAATGCAGAAGAGACCACCTACGGAGCTTGTGACGGTCCGTAGGTGGCAGCGTAGTGCAGCTGCTGAAGGAAGATGGGAAAGTCTGACCAAGTGCAGGGTTACGGAAAACGTGACGGACCGTCGTAGCCATGACGGTCCGTCCTGCAGGTTCGTCATGAAGATCAGAGAAGTAGCCCTAGTACCCATATTCCAAGAGTTCAAGTGTTTTGGAACAGAGACCCTCGACGGACCGTTGTGCTCGTAACGATCTGTCATACCTGTCGTCGATGGTAATGAAGAGAGAAGCAGAAGAAATTTCATCATGTATGGGACGACGGAGTCCATGACGGTCCGTCGTGACCACGACGATCTGTCGCGATGTCCGTCGATTCAGCCGCGTTTTTGACAGATTTCCAGCAAATAGAGTCCTTGTTTAATTAGGTTTTTATTTTGTATAAATAGTTTGAAAAACCTCATTTTTGAGGTTAGACTCTGGATTATTTGGTTAGGCCCTTGATTATTGTTAGATTCTTGATTATTTTGAGATTCTTTGAATTGATTGTTGGTGATTTTTGTTGATTAATCAAGCGAACTTTCAAATTTTACTCTTTCTCATTGAAGTAAGTACATGAATTCTTATATCATATATTTGAATATTGTGATTATAACTATGGGTAACTAAACTCCATAACTAGGGTTGTGGGAACAATAGGCAAATAATGAGGTAAAACCTAACTAAAATAACAATTCTAGAATAGTGTCTTGCATGTATTAATAATTCTTTCGCATAGAAGTCTTTGTAACAGATGACCAACGTTAGAACTCGCCTTAATGCTACTTGCCGTACCAAGGAGGTAGATAATAGGAAAAGAATTATCAACATAGATTTAGTGTATACTATCTAAAAGGCTAGTATTGATTGGTACAAGGTAATAACTTAGTCAAATATCAAATACGATGCTTAATATGAGGTAAAGATCAGGGTTAGGATAGAAACACAAGTAGCCGGACCAAGGTGCGGAGTGAAATTTTCTAGATGCCGGACCAAGGATTTAGAAATACATAACTTATCACTTTGCATGCAAGATACTAGGAAAGAATTGTTATGAACCTGTGGGGAACACGTAAACCCAAGTTACTTTGATTAATTGATTTAACTTCAACATTCGAAGCTGTTAGTTGTCTCCTTTTATTTCGCTAGTTATTTTCATTCATTTAGGAAAAGAAACCCCCCTTTTTATCATTTTATGCTTTCAAAGGAAGTAATTGACTGAACAATAGTAATAATATATTGAAGTTAAGTCTAAACTATTTTCCTCGTGGGAACGATCCGGACCTTACTTGTTGGGTTATTTACTTGACACGACCGCTTTTCTTCTTATTTGAGAAGTAAGTTTGAGCGTATCAAATTTTGGATAGACTTGCTGGAAAAGGGTGGTACTGTCGGACACCTACTAGTTGGGTTATTTTTTTCAAGTGTCCTCTGACGGACACCTACGACGGACCGTCGTACCCGTGACAGTCCGTCCTGCACATACCGTCATACTTGTTAGAGACTCTACTTCAGGGTTCTCCATATAAACATAGTCTAAGTAAGACACGACGGAACCCATGACGGTCCATCGTACTCACGACGAACCATCACCTGGTCCATTGTACTTCACTATTACTATAGCAATGTCATTTTATTTTAATTTTTTTTATTTATTTTGTGTGGTTTTGCTTGTCTTGTTTTCTCCATCCCGTGCTGCACGTGTTGCCAGAGCAACACCCAAAAAGGTGGCGTCTGGCGTAGTCACTGCCTCCCAGTCTGACGAGGAGCGCAAACTGACCGGCACACCTTCTGGGTCAGCCACTAATGAAGAAGGAGCGTCTGGCTCCTTAGTAGTTTCGTGGTCGGAGAAAGCCTCCGAATCTGCAGAGGTTCCTGCACCCGCCACCGCTGCAGCGTCGGCCTCGTCTTATGAGGCTGACAGTTCGGAATCCACACTCGGTTCACCAGCTCGTGCTCTCACCCCGGTTACTGACCAGCCCAACCGGTTGTGTGTCGACGTGCAGTTTCAAGTCTTTTCTAATGCAAAGTTCCTAAATGACAAAGAAGTTATGACTCGGACACTTACATTGGAGCGGCGGGTCCTTATGGAAAGTCTCCCGACGATGCCAGAGATCCACAATCTCTTCACCATACATCGACTGGAGTGGACAGCACGTCTGTTGTGACGTTACAGTAAAGAGTTGGTCCGAGAGTTCTAGCATCCTATGTAGCGACTCTCCGATCGCAGATTGATAGGCAGGCTGCCCCCACCAAATGGGCCCTACTGGAGCAGGTCCGAGTACGTGGCATTCCGGTTGATATCTCCCTGCCTTCTATCCATCGGTTTCTATACGGCGAGAATGTTGATGCTAATCGAACCCCTCTCACTGCCGAGTTTGACTACAGATGGCAAATTGTCAAAGATGGCCAATTTCTGTGTGAGCCATCGCTGAGAGAGACCACCAAGAGGTGGATGGCCCTGCACTTGTACGTTGATGGAGAGGGTGCTGACTGGGTGACTGAGCCGAAGGGGGCCATCAAGAAGGCCAACCTGACTTTCACGACAATGTTTTTGTGGTTGATTGTCCGCCACTGCCTTTCCCCCACAGCCGCTGATAATATCATCAGATGGGATCGAGCAGTACTGATGGCGGCAATGATAGCTAGGTTCGAGGTGGATTTTGCATGGCTTCTACAGGCGGTCATGCACGAGAGGGCTTTTAAGGTCACAACTACTTACCCTTTCCGTGCATGATATTTTCTCTATGCAGATCTGCAGGTGTGCCTATGTGGCACGTTGATAAGCTCAAGACCCCTCTAGGCACTGTTGATATCGGCCTCATCAGAGATGATGCCAATGACTTGTATCCACGCAGAGGGCCCCATCCAGAGCTGCCTCCACTTGGTGACAATTTGGCTGATACGGTAGCACAGGCCCGCACGGCTATGCAGGCGGCTTCCACTGACACCACCCTGGTCGAGTCTATCCCGGGTAGTAGCACCGCCCCGAGCTCCTCTCGCTCAGCCCCTTTACCCGCTCTGGTCCTGCTTGCTAGAGTCCAGAAATTAGAGGCGTAAATGTCTACACTTCTGCATCATATCCAGCCTTGGATGCAGAGGTCTATTACAGAGGTAGAAGATCTTGGAGCGGAGAATGGTCGATCACACAGAGCGGAAGATCCCTGAGGTGGATCAACGCTTGGACACCTTTGAGTTGCGAGTGCTAGCCCATCCAGCCCATTCGGTGGATGTGTCGACCCTTCAGGCCGTGGTCGACAATCTTCGCGCAGATGTTGATATGATCTCAGAGGCTAGGGTTCCTGAGTATGAGGCCCCTTCTGTAGAGCCTACTGAAGACACACTGATGGCGGCCCTATTCGCCACTTCATAGATTCCACCACCTCCCCCTCGAGAGCATGCCAAGAGGTGTAGGGGTCGAGAGGAGGATAAGGCGCGAGCAAGGAAGAAGGAGCGCCGTGAGATAGAGGCTGCGAGGAGAGCCTCGCTTGCTGAGGATGAGGCGCGTCAGATGAGAGCAGAAGAGTTAGCTGCTGGGGCATCTAGCTCCAGAACTGTGGAGATAGCGGGAGGCACTGCTGATAGTGCTGTTGATGCTGAGGACAGCACTGAGGGTGTCCAGATTACAGAGGTAGTGGGTTCTGGGGAACCGGACTCACCATCTTGCTAATCGTCGGCGCTTTGCGCCCCAGGTTTGCTTCACCTACCACTCTAGTATTTAAATTTTTTTATGCATTGGGGACAATTGCATGTCTTTTTGATGGGGGTGGGGTAAATGGAAAGTGAGTGCTAGGGTGAAATCTGAGTAGCCCAATTCACTATCCTCTTTTGGTGTTTTCTTGCCTGTGTTCTTTTTCCCCGAAAGTCTAATAACTTTTTCTGTTGAACCGGCATGTCTATATCTTGTGTACATAGTTTAATTCTGGAGCATGATGTCTAAAATGATATCCTGATAAAATGGAAAATGATGCATGACTAGGCATAGTAATTGATAAATGTGTGGCTCTAAGCATGACATAGAGGTACACCACTGCATGACCCTAAGTCTAAAATTCGAACTAGGTGCCTGATAATCTAGTAAAGTGATGAGATGTCAAGTGAGTGTGAGGAAAATTTGAATAATCCACTATTTGTACTGAACTAGAACTTGCCTTGTTAGTCCTGCTAAAAGTAAGCTGTAATAGACAATTAGGAAAGGATCATAGGCCATTATTCAATATAGCCCATTTTTAGCCTAAATAAAAGAAAAACAAATGAAATTTATCCTTCTTTGATCCAAATGATTTGAGCTTAAATTAGACCTTTCTTTCTCACCCCATCTGATCTTTTCTGGGAATAATGTGTTGGCCCTGGTCACTCCTTGGACATGTGCACCTCAGCTTATGCCAAAAGCATAAGTTGAGGGTGGCTAATGCATCAAACAACCTTTTTATGACCCTGACCCAACTTTGGGTATTGTCTACTTTGACTCATGGCAAAGCCATGAGTTGAGGGTGGCTATTATGAGGAATGCTCTGGAAAGTGGGGTTGAAAGAATAAAGAGAGAGAAAGAACAAAAGTAAAGTGACTCAAAAATTAGTTGAAAGAAAAGTAAAAATGAATAAATAAATAAAAAAAATAAAAAAAATATACAAGCAAGAAAAGAAGAGAGTCACTTACACAAATGAAGAAAAAAGGGAAAATAGCAAGGTGAAAGAATGTGGGAAACTGGGCAAAATAAAATGATAGAAAATGGTATGTTTAGTCGATATGTCAAGGAGGGCAAAAAGTCACAAAAATATGCCTAAATATACCCTACCTGACCCTGAGCCTATGTTACAAGCTAAGAAAGTCCTATCGTGATCCTAAGGGTTGTATAGCGAACTTAAAGCAGTGAAAATAAGGGCAAGCATATGGCAATAGGTATGAATGAGTGTGAATTTGTTCTGAGAGTGAGTGTTGAAAAGTAATCCTTATACTCAAACTGAAATCATTGTGTGAAAAATGAGGATTTTGTTTTGAAGTGAGGACACTAGTTGCATTACCGGTAATATTAGCACCTCGGTGAGACATTGAAGAGGATAGGTGTTAGTGCATGGTGAGTCTGTGTCATGGTCTGATTCCACATAATTCAAGCCTAATAATGATAGCATGCATAAATATGATGAGATTAATCGGGATTGATAACCAAATGATTGCAAAGGATAAAACATGGATACTATTGTACAAAGATTGTGTATTGAGTCATAGTGCGTCGCTTGAGGACAAACAACGAATTTAAGTTGAGGGTGTTGATATACCGTGGTTTCACGGTATTATTAATACTTTTTCCCTAAGTTTAGTGTGTCCAAAAGCTTTTTTGTGCTAATTTTTATATAAGTTTCTCCTTATTTGCAGTATATCTGTCAAAAGATGAAAGCGGAGGTTTTTGAGCGACAAAATGCAGAAGAGACCACCTACGGAGCTTGTGACGGTCCGTCATGCTTGTGACGGTCTGTAGGTGGCAGCGTAGTGCATCTGCTGAAGGAAGATAGGGAAGTCTGACCAAGTGTGGGGTTACGGAAAATGTGACGGACCGTCGTAGCCATGACGGTCCGTCCTACAGGTTCGTCATGAAGATCAGAGAAGTAGCCCTAGTACCCATATTCCTAGAGTTCAAGTGTTTTGGAACGGACACCCTCGACGGACCGTTGTGCTCGTAATGATCCGTCATACCTGCCGTGTTTTTGACAGATTTTCAGCAAATAGAGTCCTTGTTTAATTAGGTTTTTATTTTCTATAAATAATTCGAAAAACCTCGTTTTTGAGTTTAGACTCTGGATTATTTGGTTAGGCCCTTGATTATTGTTAGATTCTTGATTATTTTGAGATTCTTTGAATTGATTGTTGGTGATTTTTGTTGATTAATCAAGCGAACTTTCGGATTTTACTCTTTCTCATTGAAGTAAGTACATGAATTCTTATACCATATATTTGAATATTGTGATTATGACTATGGGTAACTAAACTCCATAACTAGGGTTGTGGGAACCATAGGCAAATAATAAGGTAAAACCTAACTAAAATAACAATTCTAGAATAGTGTCTTGCATGTATTGATAATTCTTTCGAATAGAAGTCTTTTTAACTGATGGCCAACGTTAGAACTCGCCTTAATGCTACTTGCCGGACCAAGGAGGTAGATAATAGGAAAAGAATTATCAACTTAGATTTAGTGTATACTATCTAATAGGCTAGTATTGATTGGTACGAGGTAATAACTTAGTCAAATATCAAATACGATGCTTAATATGAGGTAAAGATAAGGGTTAGGATAGTAACACACATAGCCGAACCAAGGTGCGGAGTGAAATTTTCTAGATGCCGGACCAAAGATTTAGAAATACATAACTTATCACTTTGCATGCAAGATACTAGGAAAGAATTGTTATAGTTAGACTTATCAAGTTATGAACCTGTGGGGAACACGTAAACCCTAGTTACTTTGATTAATTGATTAAACTCCAACATTCGAAGCTGTTAGTTGTCTCCTTTTATTTCACTAGTTATTTTCATTTATTTAGGAATATAAACCCCCCTTTTTATCATTTTATGCTTTCCAAGGAAGTAATTGACTGAACAATAGTAATAATAGATTGAAGTTAAGTCTAAACTATTTTTCTCGTGGGAACGATCCCGACCTCACTAGTTGGGTTATTTACTTGACACGACCGCTTTACTTCTTATTTGAGAAGTAAGTTTGAGTGTATCAATAACACTTGACAAAGAAGTGTATATATGTCAAACTTGAGTGTGATGATAAGTTCTTTTGTGGTGTGAGTTTTGTAATGAGTACATTTGAATTATTTTTTTTTGCGAAGAATATGAAAGATTGATGAAGAGGCGATCGATGATAAGTTAAGATACATGAATTCATAAAAAACTTTAAGGTATGAGCAACAATATGGTGTATTGAAGCATTCAAGGTATTTCAAATTGATGTCATTTCTAGAATTTAAGAAAGGTGATGTAATGAAACCTCTCAATAGACCCATGGATCAAAATTGAATGTTGTATGAATTTTCTCTTATAAGCTTAGATTTGACTATGAAGTGTGGACTCGTCCGATTCAAACTTACTAAGAGTTTATCACTTACTTTTATAAAGATTCAGTTTTGGTTTGGGTGATAAATGGTATGAAAAATTTAGTTCTATCGTGGGATAAAATTTCTCAAATTATGATAGGTGATGTAAGAATTATGTACAAGGTAAGATCTAATTCTACATGGTTATTAGGAATTTAGAGTTGGGTTATATTGCCATATTGATGGGACTACATAGAATGTAAGATGCGTTACATAGATATCCGATGGTGAATAGAGGTTATGAGCTTATAGTATACAATATAATTTAAGTGATCAAGAATTTCCCTAAGTATACGTATTGTCATGAGGAATATATGATTGTGTTGAATGGTAGCAAAAGTATGATAGGTGGAAGTGGCGGGAAGTTGACTTTGAGTGTGATTTTATGGTTTATCTCAATGAAAAGGTACTGTAAAATTTGAAATTAGTTTTATTAGCCGTGTTTGGGACTCGTAATTGTGATGACTTGCTTAAACGGAAAGAGAGTTAGCCATAATTTAAAAATGTATTTGATAAGAATACGTTGATACTAATGATGGTTTTGGAGTAAATCAGATGATCGATATGATTATGATGTTTGTTAATATTAAGATTGTTGCCTTAATTTGATGCAGGCTTTGATAAACCAAGTATATGCGTGCAATTATAATAGTAACTAATTTGGTGATTGTGGGTAGTTGAGAAATTAAAGATATAGAGTTGGATGAATGAAATTGTTTAGTATGGACAATATGAAAGGATTATCTTGTGTTATTCGACCTTGATGCTGTATATTCTGATGTGACCCCTTTCTTCGTACTGGACATTATTTGGAGTATGATTCACTACTTATACTACGCGTGTTTTCACATCTTTGGGTTGATTCATAGGTGTGGATCAGATGTATCGATCCTCTTGTGCCCTCTTGACAGGGTAGGATCTTTGGGCAAACTTGTTCATTTTAGTTATGATAGATATAGTGTTGTTTGGGATAGTTAAAGTATATAAGTAGTTCTATACGCACAAATTTTCTTATGAGAACTAATATAAGAGCTGCTATGAAGATTTACAATTGGCTAAGAGTATTATTAGAGATTCTGTATTTTGAAGTGTATCCCTTGTTGGTGTTTACCTGATATTGTTCTTATTTGTGTTAGATATGTTGATTCTCCCATGATGAGTAATCGATGTCTAAAGATAATTTTTATCACTTAAGCTTATGACGAAATTGTGTTTAAGGAAATCTTGATAAGATCTGTGATGGTTTGTGCACTATGAGTGTGTGGTGGTTGGTCAAAGTCCGCTTGTGGTTGTGACCACTATTGATTCAGGATTTATTTTATGGTTATGTTAGATAATATTTGTCCTAATGATCGTGTCAAGGTCAAGTTGGAGAATCGATCAGTTGAAGAGTCCATTATTGAAAATAGTTTTGGTGTTAGTTGAGTTACATACAACAACAATTATAACTAGAGTAGTAAGATGGACCCATTTAAGGCATTGTATGGGTGGAGGTATAGATCTCCAATTAGTTTGTTTAATATTCTGATATAAGACCTTGGATACTACTATTTTGAATGAATTGTTGAGACAACAACCCTTTCTTGTCTTGGCTTTCTTTGATCGTTTGAGGACGAACGATGGGTAAATTGGTATCTATTGTAACGACCTTTTGATAGTTTCAAGTGCTAAAGTCTTTATTTTATAAAATACTTTTCGATAGATTCTAAATGGGTATATTGGACTATTGGTAACTATATTTATGAATTAGTGGGCCAGTTTTAAATATTAAATTTAATTAGTAATTAGAGAAGATACCACTAAATATTAAAAGTGGGTCACTTTATTTATTTATTTATTTTTTAAAAATTGATAATATAATAATTAGGGTGATAATAATCTTTTAAAAAAAAAGAGAGGAGAAGAGGAGGACAATGGAGAGCGGCGTTCAACGAAAGGAAATTTGAGAGGCTAACCTTTCAGATAGGAAGGGTTCGTAGGTATTGAGGAAAGAAAAAGTATTAAAGAAGTAACTTGCTTGACTTCGGTTCTTTGGTGGAGGTAGGTTATGGTTTATGCTATTTGATAGTGAACTCTTAATAGTGACTGATATACATTGAATGATATTGTGAAGTTTTCTATGTACTTGATTGTGTGATTGTGTGGCTTAGTCATGTGTTTTATGATTGGTCTGAAATCCCGAGACCGTGGAGTGTATAATCTTAAACCATCTCTATCGATGTAATGCCTTGAATTAAAAAGGCTCGATGAAATATTATTAACGAATGAAAAAGTGGTGATATTAAATAATAAATTAATGGTATTATTGGATCAGAGTGTCACGTTCCGACACGATATTTTTGGATCGGAGTGTCATGTTCCGACACGGTATTTTTGAATCAGAGTGTCACATTTTGATACGGTATTCTTGGATCGGAGTGTCATGTTCCGACACGGTATTCTTAGATCGGAGTGTAACGTTCCGACATGATAATATTAAAGGAAAAACATGTTGAATTAATTGAAGATACTCAATCTCAAAGAACTCAACTCCCAAAATTGTTTGGTTTTGAGGCATGAGTCCTCATGTGTGATCTTGATACAGTTGACTTAATACATGCTTACTTTATTGTTATTGACACTTGTTCATGTTGTTTGTTGATTTAGGTGGATTAAATCGTTATGTTATTATTTGCCGTGAAAATTTAAAGTTGTTCAACAAAATTAAGATTTATCTCATCATTAAGGTATCAGTCATGTTGATAGATAAGGAGATTGAGTTACATTGTTCGATTTACAAAAATTCAAATGTTTCATTTTGAATCTATTTTTGTGGTGGTATGTTTTATAAAGGTATGAATTTGTGAGGCAAAAATAAATAAATAAATAAATAAAGTGACCCACTACTAATTTTAGTGGTATCTTCTCTAATTACTAAATAAATTAATATTTAAAACTGGCCCACTAATTCATAAATATAGTTACCGATAGTCCAAAATACCCATTTAGAATCTATCGAAAAGTATTTTTTAAAATACAAGACTTGAGCACTCGAAACGACCAAGAGAGTCATTACATAAGTAAGTTAAAAAATATCAAAACCCCAATCCCAATTCACAACTCAAAATTAGACTTCCCTCTAAAAAGCAAACGCTCTCTAGAAACCTCAATTGGAGATGAAGCTAAAGAATAGCTTTGAGCTTAAATTCCCATGGATTCTTCATGAATGTTTCGTGTTTTTCTTCTGCAATGAGGTATGGTGATCCTTCATCCTTAGTCAACCTTTATTCTAAGGAGTTCCTTCAAAACTTTTCAATGAGAATTCATGATCAAACTTCTTATATCTAGGTCTATCCATAGGTTCTTTCTCAAAACGATTTCAAAAAGCATGTTTAGGATGAATGGATGATTATACACTGTTTTTCATGTTAATTCAATCCAATTTCATGATGAACCCATGTTCCTTCCAATTCTCAAATTAGCCTATGTCATGGGCATTGTGATCTCGATTATGTGTTAATTGAAATATGTTTATAGCATGTTAAATTGATTATAGCTACTATTTATATTCATATTTATGGTGAATTGTTGATGAATGATCCATGTGGATCAAGGTTTGAAGATTTTGGTGAGATTGACCTATATTCTTCTATCTTCTATTGATTGATAATGTAACGTAATTGATATGATCTCGATTCTATGGCAGTTGAAGTATGATTTCGTTTATGTTATGTTATCTTTAGCTACTGCCCTATATTGATATTATTGATGAATTATGAGTATTTATTATTGGTGATCAAAGCAAGGGATATGTGGTAAGATTGCTTTATTTCTATACTTTCTTATAGAATTGCTAGTAGCCTTGGCCTCGTACGACATTGTGTGGTATGGTCCACTTATGGTGGCGGTGTTTTATTCTTGTCAATCTATACATGTGTTGATCATGGCCATGTATACAAAGTGAATGTTATATTAGTGTGTTTATGATGATCACACCATGTGACACATGCCTAGACTTCTATTCTAGTTTAGATCTAGATTGTATTGCTAATGTTATGAATATGTGAACGATTATGTTAGGGTTAGGTATATGTGCAGCCATTGATGAGTTATAATGGTTTATGAACCCTTACCTATGTACCCCTATATTAATGTGTGGTTAGCTAATTCTGTGAGTCTTGGATGTAATTTGAAGTTGTCTTGTCTCTTATGCTAGTATGTGATGTGTGGTCTATGCTTGAAGGTGCATTATGGTCTTAAGAGGGTGGCTGCCTCAATATGTTGTTGATAGCCATTATGTGACCATATTTAACAATGTACACACACTCATATATTATAAATTCTTACAAGTAGTATAGGTTCATGGTGTCTAATGAAAGGGTATTCTCATATGCGCTCATGTCTACTACTATGCATGTAAGGTATATGTGTCCATAAAGTACGTTATGTATCCCTTAACTAGGATGTAATACTCCAAAAGGTGAAATCCTAATATAAAGCCTAACATGAGTGTCTAAGGGTTGTAACACTGTTTCAAGGTCAAATATAATGTATATAAGTCATTTAGGAAGTAATAGAATCAAATCGTCAAGAAACGTCCATGAAGTCAGGAAACTAGTTCAAAAGGTGTTGGTGTGCGTTAGCCTATTTGACTAGGTTTTAGGAGTCAGAATTTGATGGAATTCGGTAGTAAGGTGTCTAATACGTATTAGAGTTGTTTTATAGTCAAAAATTCTGGGTACGACTCTCCAAGGACCAACCAAAGGGCCCTTGAGGAGGACCCTTACATGTTGGCTAAAAAGTTGTCATGGACAATGTCTACCAATGAGGGCCAACGACGGGGCATGGTTCAATCAACGGAGCATCGATGGTCACTATCATTGGAAACTTAGCCATTTTTTCCAAAGGTCCATTTGGACTAATCTCTGAAACCATGGATGTATGTGCATGACGGTAGGGGGCAAGGATGTAGGTTGACAAATAGACCCTCGATCGAGGTCTCGTAGGTCCTGCCACTGTTTTTACCATTAAGTTTTAAGTTTTTTCATTTACTTAATTAGGTTATTATTTATTATTTAAGAGTTAGGGGAGGTCTAATTAAGTTAGTTAATGGATTATATAAAGACCTAAACCTAATTAAACTAACCGAACTCTCATATTTCCCAAAACCATATTGCTCTTCCTTCTCTCCTCTTTCTCTCTCCCAAATAGAAGAACTCCATTGAAGGGATAGCTCAAGGTCTAAAGGCATTAATAAGGATTATTTTTTCCATGATTCCTCAATAATTAACAAGGTATGGGATCCTTTCACCTTTGGGATTCCTTTCCCCAAAGGGTTCTTCCAAAAATTGATTTCAAAAAGATGAGTCTCAAGTGAGTTTTCTTCTATAACGAATTTGATCTTCTAAATGCTTTGTTTATGATTTATTTGGGTGATTATGATTATATTATGATGAATTATGATTCAATTATGCTATTTATTGATGAATTAACCTAGTTTGTGAAGTAGATCATGAATTTGATCCAAAGCTCTAACTCTAGGTTATGAACTAGTGATGAATTGATGAGTAGTGATTCAGTTGACTTTATTATTGTGTTAATTACTATTGTGTGATGATATTACACCCATTATTGGGTTTAATTGTCTGGTTGATTGTAAAACCTTGAATGATGGCTTGTGAAGGAGATGAGGTAAGTCTTATAATCTCAATCCTTTATTTAAATGATGATTACTTGTGCTAAGTGATGAAGTTGTATTGAAGAATACCTTATGATAAGATTGATTAGGGTTAGTATGATGTTTTTTTGAAATGCCTTGAATTATGGCTTGTGAGTTGTTGGCTAGGATGTAATGACATAAGGGTGGTGATGAATTTCCCTATGTGCCTTATCATAATATGGTTATGTAAATGTGCTAACCTCACATCTATGAATTGTATTAAAAGGACAATACTCATGCAATTCCTATTGAGATATGACTATGACTATATAAGGGGTAGACACCTATAACCTAAACTAAGTTATGATTATTAATGAAAGACATTTCAGAAGAGACTTTAGCTTAGCACCGAGTGAACATGAAGCAAGGAGTGTCCCTTCCCACATAGGAAAGTTAGGATCGCTATTATACTCATGAGATTGAAGACTATAATGCATGTAGCATAAAGAGGGTCGCAACTACATCTCCTAGTTCTTGAACTATATTTCTCCCATACGAATATTAGTTAGTGGATCCACATAGATGCTAAGCTCATGTTTCGGTACTAACTTGGCAAGTAGTATGCCTTCTTTCGATGTAAGGTTCCATAAAACTGGATTCCTTATTAGCTCATGTGGTCTACTTCGGTTAAGGCCAGATTTATGATATGAAGTATTTTCCTTTCTACATGTCTTAATATTTCTTAAGTTGAGTTTAGTCTTCCGTTGAGTTAAGTAAGTCAGATGAAGGATTTACTTGAGAACCAGTAATGGTCTTCGAGTGCCGGTCCCGCCCAGGGTGTAATCTCGGGGCATGAAAAGTATTGAGCATGGCTGTGGGGATGCGAGTTTAGATTAATTCAAGTTTCCATGTAAACCATGTAGCCATCATGGGCAGAAAAAGGGTCATACTTTTTAGATGAACACTTTTCATAGTTTACTAGTGGATCCATTAGGTAGTTTAGGTCCTGTACCCTGGCAAGGTTAGGATGGCCGGGCAGCGTGGGCCGAGTAACATTGTATCGTCATTGTAGCTCTTAAGTGATGGTTTCCAGTTAGAGAGGCTCCCATAGAAGTTAGCGTATTTTTATATACATCAGTAAATTGTATTTTCATATATATCTCCGAGTTATGTTGTATTCTTGATATATACAGACAGTTGATATTATGTTTTTAACAACTTTTGTTTATCACTTGTTTTAAACTGCTTTATATTGAAATGAGTTTAGTTGAGTATCAGGAGTTGAGTATCTTAAGTCGAGTATCTTGAGTTAATTTGTACTTCATTGAATCAAGTATCATATATTTGAAGTTGAGTATCGAATCTTTGAGTTGAATATCTAATCTTTGAGTTGAGTGTCTTATTCTTGGTTTGAGTTAAGTTGAAAAGAGGTAAGTATGTTTCATTTTACTCAAGTTTCAAGCTTATATTATACTTTAGAATTTCCCTTACATGCTCATACACTCCACGTATTAAGCCATTTCGACTGAATCTTTTGATGATGCAGACACAGGTATACATGATATTCAACACGAGCTTCATTGATACATCCAAGAGTTCGAGTTAGTTATGGTGAGTCTCCTTACTTCAGGAGGATTTCATTTACTTTTCAGTTTATTTAGAAGGTCATGGGTATTGTCTCGACTTCCACACTTATAAGTTAGAGGCTTCATAGATAGTCAATTTAGTTAAAAAGTATGTACTATTCATTTATTTTATTAAATGTTTTAAAGACTAAAGTTGTCTATTTTATGGCGAGTTGAATAATTTATTTTTATTCAATGTCTTCATTTGACTTAATGCTTTATATGTTAGTTCATGAACTTTTTTCAGTTTTTAAGGTTTGTATGCTTAAGTGAGTCTTCCGCTTGTAGTCACCTAGGATGAGGATTCGCTTGCGCACCAGCAATGGTCTTCGAGTGTCGGCCACGTCCAGGGTGTAGGCTCAGGTCGTGACACATCTGTCACTTAACTTACGAAGGATTTGATTTTTCCTTGCTAAATGGTTAACTATGTGCATTATACCGACGAATGACTTTCCATCGGTTGTCGCTAGACCAAAATAGCGATGGAATAAGGTATTTAGCTAAAGATTTCATCTTTCGGTAAACATTTTTTTGTAGTGGTGGTATGAGTTTGTTATCGTCTTATCTATCGACTCATGTAATAAAATTCACAATTAGATCTCTTATTAATTACTAGATTTTTCCTACACCTTAATAACTCTATTTTTTTAAAATCTAGACTAGGTTGGGTAATTCCAAGTTACTACAAAAGAGTTTCTGGTCCCAATTCTTTCTTAATTGAATTTTCCGTAACGACGGAATCAGGTCGTTACAAATAATCAATTGACTTCTCATAAAATTGACAACGATATCATCACTGAGTGTAAGATTGAAACAACTAAGCTATTACGAAGGATCTAAATGGTGGATGTTTCTCATTTGTAGTCGATGAATGTTGTGATAAGTCACGTAAAGAGCAAATGAAAATATTTTTTGATATGTTGTTAAATGGAGATTTGTAATTGAAAGGCTTATTGGGATTGTTCATATTCATAATACTAGTGCTTTATGTTTTTTTTTTCTTTTTAAAAAAACAAATTATCAATTATCTTGCTCGATTTTTTAGTGTATATCATATATGTGGGAAATGTAATTATGGAGAAAGCGATATGCAATGGAAACTGAGTGGCCTTAACTTTTGATTGAACAAGAAAGTAGATCAACTCATGCAATCAATTGTTTTGTTCATCAACTTTAGTTGACTCTTATTGGGGTATTTAAAATAAAATTTGTTGATTCTTAATTTGTTGAAGAGAGCGCCAGAGCAACGTGATATCATAATGTTTGTCAAACATTTAATATTTCTTTTATATTGCACTTGATTATATTTTGGATATTACTAATGACGTTAATGAGGAAAGAATAACATATTATGAATGTCATTCTACTTGTTAAAGTGGCGAAGAGATGATTGTAAAATCTAAGGGATGAAGGATGAGATTCACTTATCGCGATGTATTTACATATTGTTGTTAAGTATGACACTTTGATACGTAATATTTTATGAGTTATATGTTAATT
This sequence comes from Solanum chilense, assembly GCA_032847665.1. Lineage (NCBI taxonomy): Eukaryota > Viridiplantae > Streptophyta > Magnoliopsida > Solanales > Solanaceae > Solanum > Solanum chilense. The sequence continues at coordinate 60,947,623 of CM064971.1, read as the reverse complement.
TTGAAAGATCTTGATGCAAAGTTATTGAGTATACTATCTCATATCATTATCGTGTTAAAGTTTATCTTAAGATTATTTATTGAAAACTTCAAGAACTCAATGATCAAGTTAATGAGGTGAAAACAAATTTACTTATTCGAGTTGCTTACTTTAATCCGGTTGTCTCGTTTTCTAATTTTAACATGAAGAAAGTATTGAGAATAACTAAAGTATATCCTCGTGATTTTGGCGAAATATGATGGTTACTCTTTAAAGTTAGTTAGAGACATGTCTTGTTGATATCCGTGATGTTGATGATATTTTTGGAAAGATAGTCAAGGCAAAGAAACATTTAAATTATTCCCTTATATTTCACCATGTGAAATTTGTATTACTCTAGCCAGTAGACACAATTTTAGTTCAAAGAGCTTTTTCAGCAATGAAGATTGTGAAAAGTGAAATGCAAAATTGGATGGACGATGACATAATAAGTGGATCTATTGTGACTTATTTAGAAAAAGAATATTTCATATTGTTTCTGATGAGAATATTAAAGGTTTCAATATATGAAAGACTCGCGGAATATAATTGTAATGAATATTTTGATCAATCAAGCTTTGTTTTGTTGTTAATTTGTTCGCTTCTTTGCGTTTTTTTTTTTTATGTTTAACCCATCTATGTATCTATATAAAGTTGGATCTTTAGCTCGCTGATATGGCATGCCTTAATGATCAGGAAAATTGTTAATTTATTTTCTCAGATTTTCCTCCCTATTTCATACCTAAATTGATTCTAATTTTACCATTTAATTTCCTCACTGAAAGTCTATAATAATTTTATTGTCTAATAATTAGTTAACCTTGACTAAACTCCTTCTAATCGAATACGTTATAGACCACAAGACTAACAATAAAGTGCAAGCTTGTGAATAAGAAACCTTCCGATCAATATCCTGACTTAACAATCATTTGAAACATATCCAAAATCATAACAAGCACCCATATGTGATTCATCACACTTTTTTTCACTACCCAAAAAGGACGTGATTGCACGCGTCTTATCCTACCAAAATAAGCCGGCCTAAAACTTAACTATTACAATAAAATGTGGAAATTCTATAATAAACTCAAAAATACCCACAACACCTTGTTGTCACGTGTACAAGCCTCTAAAGTATTACAATTGAATCAAAAGAAAATATAAGTCTCATATGACATTGTTTCTAGAGTACAAAATCATAAATACGAGTAAGAAGAACTACTAGAAAACATGCATGTTGCAACACAAGAATAATTATTGCCATAGCCTCAAAGAGTGTTGCAATTGAGTTATGGAAACGGAAACTGGAGTGTTGCATATAAGGCTGTTGCGATATATCTATAATAACGGTTTACTAGGAACAGTTGAAAATCGTTGCCACAGACCATCTATAGCAATATTTATTCTTTAGTATCGGATAACACTTTTCTGCAGTTGTTGTAACAGTTGTCAAACCGTTGCAAAAGAGTTTATAGCGACGGTGATAAACCGTTGCCACACACTGTCTACAACAACAACATTTTTTTAGTTTAGGATGACACTTTTCTGCGGTTGTTACAACAGTTGCAAACCATTGCAAAAGGTTTTATAGCAACAATTCTGAACTGTTGCAACACACTATCTATAACAACTATTATTTTTTATTCTAGGACGATATTTTTATGCATTTCCTGCTACAGTTTCAAATCGTTGCAAACGAACTATTATAATGGTTCTTCTTAACTATTGCAATAATGTCATTAAGCTATTGCAATAGACTTTTTAATAGTTACTGCATGCTATTGTAGACATTTTTTGAAACAAACTATGATAGAACATATTAAACAAATATGTACATCAACTTGTAGCATTCACATATTATAGATAAAATATATGATCTTTGTAAATCAAGAGTTAACATACATTGATGTTCACAAAACTTAAGCCTAAACATTAAAATAGTCCTTGAATGTTAAGTTGACTTTCATTCAACTCCACAAAATTAGTCCAAAAAGTAAAAATAGTGCTAGAATGTTCAAGAGTTGACATTCATTTAAGTTCACAAAATTAGTGCAAAGAGTACAATAATGCTAGAACGCTTGTAGAAACCAATTCTTTTTAAGTAAGGTCTTCGCTGCTTTCATCCAAGCTTTGCTCATCATTTTGTTCACCTACAATTTCAAAAGGGCCAACAATTAGGAAAGATGAAGTTCAAAAATGAAAAGGTAAACGAAGACATACAATTCCTATTTTTTTCTATTTCTGTTAATGATGAAAAAAACTACAAGGAAACGAAAGCTATAACATAGAGGTAGAAGCTGTAACTGTTCATGAGGAGGAGTGAAACCTATCAGGAAACAACTCGAAAAATATAGCTATAAAAGTGTACCCGGATGAGGACATTTTAGCAGCCAGTAAACATATACAAGAATTAGCACCAGCTGAAGAAGCTGATCGGGAACAAATCAGTTAGCTAACTACATTACAACATTTCACTTGAACAAGACAACTCAATACACTACCACAATTTTCAAACTCTCCTCACCAAAGGATGGAAGACATTGAATTCCAATAAATCACAAATTAAAATTCTCGGAATCAAAAATAGCACTACAACAAATTTGATTATCAGGGATAAATAATTTCATCATTAATAAATCATATTTCGTCATTAAAAATCTTGTGTGACAAAAAATAATTAGTCACTCAGTCGTCTTTAAATGTGTGTCTCTAAAAGTATACAAAGACGATTTAGTGTTTCGTCGCTAAAAGTATTAAATTAACTACAAAAAGAAAAATTGTAACCAAATGGTTATTCTTTTGTGACAAATTTACTTGTTGTAAAAAGTATATTTTATGTAGTTAATAGTATGCTTTGTCACTAAAATAGTTATTACTACCAAGAAACGAAGGCTCTAACATAGAGGTAGAAGCTGTAACTGTTCATGAGGAGGAGTGAAACCTATCAGGAAACAACTCAAAAAATATAGCTATAAAAGTGTACCCGGATGAGGACAGTTTAGCAGCCAGCAAACAGATACAAGAACTAGCACCAAGTGAAGAAGCTGATCGGGAACAAATCAGTTAGCTAACTACATTACAACATTTCACTTGAACAAGACAACTCAATACACTACCATAATTTTCAAACTCTCATCACCAAAGGATGGAAGACATTGGATTCCAATAAATCACAAATTACAATTCTCGGAATGAAAAATAGCACTACAACAAATTTGATTATCAGGGATAAATAATTTCATCATTAATAAATCATATTTCGTCATTAAAAATCTTGTGTGACAAAAAATAATTTGTCACTCAGTCGTCTCTAAATGTGTGTCTCTAAAAGTATACAAAGACGATTTAGTGTTTCGTCGCTAAAAGTATTATATTAACTACAAAAAGAAAAATCGTCACCAAATGGTTAATCTTTTGTGACAAATTTACTTGTTGTAAAAAGTATATTTTATGTAGTTAATAGTATGCTTTGTCACTAAAAAGGTTATTACTACCGATAAAATTATATCGTCGCTAATTATTTTACTTCAATCAGTGACGAAATCAATTGTATCTAAAGTTATATATATTTTGTAGCTGAAAAAAATTAAGTTTTTCACTAATGATATATATTTTATAAACAAAAAATTATTTTAATTTTAAATGTGTATATGATAAATTTAACATTATGAACGTAATTTATATACATATAATGTATATATCATCCCCCCCCCTCCCATCTCAATTTTTTTTCAACATTGGCTAGGAGCTCACACATTATGCTGCCTTGGGGAATCGAACCCAAAACTTTAAGATTGGAAATGAGGAGTGCTTACCATCAGAACAACTCTCTCATGTTGTTCATTTTTGTTTTATTTTATACTTCGTTAACTTTTTTTAAATTTAACTTCTGTAGAAACAATATATTATATGATTATTTATGCTCATACACAAATGCATGAAATTTACGACCCACTATTCATTCAAATGTAGATTATATTTTGCTTAAAATGTGTATTTTTTAAATATCTTTAAATATATTCTGTACAATTTTCTCAATTTATTTATTTATTTATATAAATTTAAAATTTATTCAGTACAATTATAAATTTATTTAAAATCTACTTTAGATTTTATTAAAAAAAAGGGAATAATGAGTTCAAGTTGAACATCGATACCAAAAACTATAATACTTCATCATAATATATCTGAAATCCTCGTTATTTCATTTCTTTTATATGTGCTTTCATTTTTTAGTTTATTCAATTTTTACACTGATGGGAAAAATTAATAGAAATTCATGAAATATATTGCACCTTTGCAAAGTTAAAGTTTGTAAGTCGATGTTATCTCGGTATAGTTACTCCACATAAGTATGTGGAATTACTATTAAATATGTACATATTTATAGGCAAAAGCATATAGATCGACTTAATCTATGTAGTTTACCAATAATAAATCAATAGAAATGCTAAAAAATTCGCACAAAGACTTGAGAAAATATTTTGTTATCGTGCTTATAAATAAAAGTGTGTCAAATAAAAAACAAAAGTGTTAAACTAACAAATATTAGTGATTTATTAGTAGAACCGTGCCCAATCACAATATTTATAACCCGGATTGTAATTTCAAATGCTGCATTTTATAATTGTGTAATTTAAAAAAAAACAGATGTATTTAAACTTTTTCGTTTTTACAAAATTAACCAAATTCATTGGTTTTAATATTTTCACTTGTCAGTTAACGAATGGACTATGTCTACTTCTTATGAAGCACTTGTATTATTCTTTTTTTAAGTTGTCATTTGTAATTATGAACAATTGTAGGGAAATTTTTTTTATTTAGCTATGCATTTTTTCGTAGCAAATAGTTTAATTATTCACTAAAAGTTTTAAGTCGTCGCTATTTAACACCTTACATATTTTGTGACAATTTTTTTGTTGTCACTAAATCACATATTGATTAGAGACAATAAAATATTTTTGTAAGGTAAATATTATAAATTTTAGCTATCATATTAGATTACACAATCATAAACATGATATTTGTTGATCAAAGTTTAACTTTTAAACACAATAGACAAAGCAACAGATAGGGGCTACATCAAGAGTAAATACAACAAGAACATGTACATCAAAAAGAAATGATGAATCACAAAGGAAAATGATTATCTCCAGTTACTAAAAACCAACAACACCTAAACTATGGAAACAACAGTAACACTAATCTCGATAATATCAACTTTAATAAAAATAAAAGGATCATCGCAGTTGCACCAGCAATAATACAAGAAGATTACAAGTGTAGTAGCACAAGAAAAACAAGTAAAAGTAGATTGACATAACAATTAATAAATGAAGATGAACCAAACAAGAAACTGCAAAAGCAGTAGTAGAAGAAAATGAAGAAGAATGAGGGGGATTCTGACCTTGATCGTTGCTACAGGTAGATGAACGATGGACTGATCAAATTTTTGTTTTTTTTGTATTGAAGAAACATCAAGTAATGTTGCTAAAACATTAGCATCAATTGGTAGGCCTGAATGCTGAAGTTTTGTTATGACATCTTCTATAATTTCTTGTTGCATCGTGGTCTTTGTTGGTCATATTGTTCTTTCTGTTCCTCGATTTTTTCCTCTATTCTCATCATTCTCTCTTTCATATTTTTCACGAGTTCATTTATTGCATTTGACAAGGCTTCAAAATTTCCCACTTTCCCTTTCAAAGTAGTTTTTGTAACCCTTCTTCCATATAATCTCAAACGTCCTGGATGTTTTGATCCCATGACAGAAGAAAATGCATCAATTGTCTGATTTCCATCTTGTTTTTGTTGCATTAAATATTCTCCATCTCATCCTATAATGCAGTTTTATTATTAAATAAAACAACAGGATTCAAGTACACACATAAAGAGTAAATATGAAAAAACAAATTCAAATCAAACAAAATAAAAATTAGATAGAAATCTCACAATTTTACTAGTTGTATCTTCATATATATTCTTGTATGATCGATTGGACTTTCTTTTTCTTGTAACCACGAAAAATCCTTAGGTGATGGAGCATCACTAGTTTCCCTCTCTTTTTCCTGTAGAAATTAAAAGTGGATATCAAACATCTTCTATAAAATGCGACAAGTTTTTATTCAATGCTACGCAAGAGCTCATACCAAATCATTGCAAATTAAATCAAATCTTTTCTTGCCAACAGTATGTGGATTCTTTAACTTTTTTTGATTCTCACTATTGGTTTTTGACATTTTCTGCAATTAGAAGAGAAGTTCCACAATTATCAAGTGATTTTTATAGAAGAGGAAAGTTTCTTTCCAGTGATTCTTAAAAAAAAAAGAGCTCAGTGTCTCCCAAAAAGAAGAGATAGAACACACACTACCAGTGATTAGTTACAGAAGAAAAGAGCTCTTGATATAACTTAAAAATAATTTTAAAATGAAGAGCAAAAATAACCACTAAATCAGCTAATCACAATATTCTTTTACTAAAAGAGAAGTAACTAAATCCATAAGGAGTAAAATTCAACGAAGAAACATGTATTACAAGTTGTTCTCAGGTCCAAAAAGGACATAACGGAAAATGATAATGTAAACTCCAACTTAACATAATTAAACCACTACAAACTAGTAAGACTTACTTTGAATTTTTTTGAGTTCCAATATTTAAGAAGTTCCTTAAATTGAGATGTTGGAACATCATCAGGATTGTTTTCCATCCATATTGGATCATCAACGTAGGCTTCAAAGTGGTGTGTTTTCAAATAAAACTTACGCCTTCTCCAAGCTTCTTGAACTGTTTTTAAAGTCCATCTAACACCAATTTCTGAAATGTCATATTTCTCCTGAAAATTTGAACATTGAGTTAGAGCAATAAATTTTAAATATATTTAACTTAACAGAGTATTGAATACTTCAAACCTTGGTACAATCCCACAAATCATCATTTGTGTCCATCAGCTTCCAATTTCTATATCAAGAGGACAAATGGTCGCATTACTAGCAAGTGTACCGAGGAAGCTGCTCAACCCTATCACAACATCATTACTAGGACCAACTGGCTGACCAACTTTATGCAGTACAATAAGTTTATGATCATGCCTTTCATGTAAAGATAACATCTTTGTTTGACCTCTTTGTCTTTTTATAGTGGAGGACTCTACAATAATACACAAATAAAGATAACTATTCCAAAGTAGTATTGTAATTTGATTTTATAATTAGAAAAGAAAATTAATATTATAAAAAAAATATTGATGTTCTTGCCTTGTTCTGCACATTGTTCGTTTTCTTCAAGAGCAGTAGAATTCAGTTGAAGTTGTTCTTCTACTTGTTGCACTACGTTGTTAGTTGAGTCAGCTTGTATACGAACTCCTGTCTATGGACTGCGCAATTCTAGAAGATCTTGTTCTTCAATTACATCAGTTAAACGTTGACGCTTTTCAACGATTAGATCTTGTCTTTTTCTAGCTAGCAACAATTATTTTTATTCGCCAAAGATATGAGTGGTCCAACAGGAACAATTGCTCTTGCTTCTCTCTTCCTTATTCTTGAAGACACTCGTTTCATGACTACCAAGTAGTGTCTATTGTAAAAAAGAGATATACAGATAAGGAGTTAAACATCCCAAAAGAATCAAGAATATAAAGCAGAATCAGCGAAAAGAAGATTACAGTAGCAGTAAAATGAAGTAGTAAAAAGAATAAATGGTGAAGCAGAAATAAGAATCACCACTTCTTGCAACTTGATTCACATATGATTTCTGAAGCAAAATCAATCAGCTCATTTCAGCAAAAGAAGCACTAAAACAATCTCTAATAATATTTAGAAAACCCAAAAAGACAGAAGTTCACAATAAGAATAAAATAGGCAAATCAACATTCATTCAATAGACATTCAAGCCAATAGTACATATAAGAAAATTCAATAGAGATATATTAAAAGAAGTTCAAAAATTCCTTTGTCAATCATCAGCCACCATCCAATCCCAACCGACATCATCAAAGTCCTAATCTTCTTCTGATGTGTCCATGTGATCTTCTTCCATGTATTCTGAATGTTGATCATGAGTTGGCATATCAATGACATCACCAAGTACATCTTCTCTCGGCCATCTAAGATCAACATCAACATCAAATATTCCATTTGATTTTCCAATGTCATTGTCTGGCTCTCCAAAAAATGTGTCTCCAATATTACGACAATTCATATCTTCTTCTAAACCAAATAAATTAACATTGACTTTAGCCCTTGCATATTAAACATCTTTCTGAATTGGATGCTCCACATAGAAAACTTGATGCACTTGAGATGCTAGTACAAATGGATCTTCAGTATTACATAACTTATGGAAGTATACCCAAGTTAATTCATTTTCATCTACTTCATTACAAAACCAATCACATTTAAATAACACAACATTAAATCAGCCCCAATAATCAATCTTTATGATATCTTGAATAACTACATAATAGACAACCTCTCCATCAATGGGGTTTTGGTCTCTAGCACTAGCAAAACTATCTGTCGTTCCTGATAAAGTCACTTTATAGTTCTGAGTCTTACCTTGACTATCTCGTTTCACTGTATAAAATCGATATCTGTTAGTAAAATATGTTGTATACCTTTTTGCGGCAGTATTAGGTCCTTTAGAAAGTTGTCGTAAATGTTCAGGCACTTCAACAGATTTAACTTTCTTCTTAAACCAGTTGCCAAATTCCTGACTATGATTCTATTCTCTAATCCATGCATTTGATCTACTATGATTGTCAATTACAATCTTATGTTCCCTTCAAACAAGCATATTTCAAATTAGAATGTTTCAAAGTTCTTATCATATATAAAAATATTGACGTTTATAATAAAAGTGACAGATCTCACATGATAAAGGTCTCCATTTTTTGATCTCCGGTATTAAACAATACATATTGATATATATTAAGACATAACTAGAGAGCCATGTGAAAATTATTGCCTTTGTTTTTTTTCTCCTTTCCAATGGGATGGCCAAATTTAGGAAATATAGGTGAAAAATCATCTCCCTTTGTTTCAGTTCCGTACTCATTCTCTAATTGGTATCGACTGAAATTTATTTTCACCCCAGCATGTAGGTATCTCGAACATAAATTTACGCGCTCTAGTGCCACGAATCCCTCTAGTATAGATGCTTCTAGATGAAATTGATTACGAACAAGACCCTTGAAGAAACATAGGTTTCTTTCAGTAGAATACATCAACGAAGATGTGTCTAACCCCCAAGTTTAACTTCATTTACTAAATAAATGGGCAGATGTATCATTATATCTAAAAAGGATGGAGGGAAAATCTTTAAAGGTCACACATAATCTCATTGATTTCAGACTGCATTTTATCAAGATTTGTTCTCTTTATCACCTTGCCACATATGACTCTAAAGAAGTTCCCCAACCGAATCAACGCTATAGAAACTTCATTAGGAAAAACTTTTCTAAAAATAACTTGGAGCAAGTAATCCATTATGAAATGAGCATCATGTAACTTGTAACCTGATATTTTCATCTCATCCACTTCCACACATCTTGATATATTTAAAACACAACCTTTTGGTAATTTGGCATTTTTAAGAACAGTTCAAAACAACTTCTTCTCTTTTCGTTTCATGGAGAAACGAACTTTAGTCATATGAATTTTTTTCATTATCATCCTTTACTGGTTGAAGCTTCTTTCGTATCCCCATTTCTTGCAAGTCATATCGAGAAGTAACATGGTCTTTTGACTTTCCAGTTACATCCAACAAAGTCCAGAGCAAACTGTCACAAATATTTTTTCTATGTGCATCATATCAAGACTGTGCCTCAGTTTGTTATGTTCCTAGTCTGGCAATTCAAAAGAAATTGATCTTTTTTTCATGGACCCTCACTGTCACGATGCTTCCTGTTATGGCCCTTTCCAAAAACATTATTGAATCCACGCAACTCTTCCAATACTTTTGTGCCTGATAAGGAAGTAGGTTAAGATCTGTGATCTTCTTTAACATCAAATGACTTCTTATCTCTTCGAAATGGATGATCAGGAGATAAGAATGCCCGATGACCCATGTAACACATCTTACGACTATGCTTGAGATATTGGGACCATGTCCCATGATTACAAGTTTGGCAGGCCTTTTTTCCTTTTGTGCTCCAACCAGAAAGCGTTGCATAGGCTGGAAAATCACTGATTGTCCACAATAATGTTGCATGCAATTGAAAGGTTTGGTTAGAATCAACATCATATGTTTCCATCCCAGTTTCCCACAATTCTTTCAGTTCTGCAACTAGTGGTTGAAGGTAGACATCAATATTCTTTCCTGGAGACGATGGACCTGGAATGATCATGGATAATATCATATACTCCGGTTTCATGCAAATCAATGGTGATAAATTATAATCCATTAGCATAACAGGCCATGTGCTATCAAAAATACTCATCGTTTGAAACGGGTTGAAACCATCACTTGAAAGACTCAATCTAACATTACGAGGATCTTTAGCAAAATCTTCGTGCAAGGAATCAAAACTCTTCCAAGTTCCCCCTCAGCCGCATGCCTTATATTTCCATCTTTCGGTCGTTCAGTATCATGCCATTTCATATTTGAAGTTGTTTCTGGACACATGAATATTCTTTGAAGCCTAGGTTTTAAGGGATGGTACCTTAAAACCTTTGCATGAATTTTGGTGCTTTCATTAGTCAAGGGATCATTAATAGTCTTCCATCTAGACGAGCCACAAACAGAACAATTAGTTTCCTTCTCATTTTCCTTCCACAATAACATGCAATCATTAGGGCATGCATGTATTTTTTTCTTAATCAAGACTCAAATCTTTCGTAGTATTTTTTTTGTGAAACGACTCAGGTATATGAGCAAATGGAAATGCCTCTCCTAACAGGTCTAGAAAGTCTTCAAAGGACACATTACTCAAACCATGAATGCATCTGAACAAGAATAATCGAATGGTGAAATTCAGTTTTGAGAAATTCTTACACCCAGGATATAACTCTTGTTTACCTTCGTCAAATAATTTATAAATTTTTTTTGCATCTTCCGATAAACCCTCTCTCACTCCCTTAAGCCCCAAATCACTTGCAACATATCTAAAAGTATCATAAAGTAGGCCATCAATATTGTCATGTGTGTTGGAACCTTCCTTATTATGATCTGAATTATTTCTCGAGGAAATACATTCCCGATAAAAATCCATTTGGTGTACCCTTGTACAAATCCATAAACAACCAAGTTATCCTTTACAACATTTCATTGATGCCACTTACAATTAGCACACTTTTTGCGAGGACACAATATTTCATCTCCTTTGGAAGCTAGTTCTAAAGTTTTATCAAGAAAGTTATTCACACCACTGATATACTCATTGGTGGATCTTCGGAGACCCATCCAACTTTTATCTCAACTATCCATTTAATATTGAATAGCTATATGACACAAAAATCAAATTACCAAGATAAGACATAAAAAAAAAGATTCTGAATAGTGGCTCTATCTTATTTTATGTAACAACATAACTAAAATGTGTGTTTTCCTTGAACTATTTGTTATACATAATCAGTTGTCTACTTAACAATACCAATTTTACCTACAATTTCAATTAGTTAAAAGAGAAAAAAAGTACAAGATTTAAAATAAAAAAAACTCAATCTAAAGATAATAAGACATGACAACAAAGTCAAACAATTTTGACAAATCTAAACACTTACAAGATGTAATGAATTTCATATAAAAGTACAAAACATAATATTATTATGTCAAAGACCACAACCTCACACAAGAAACTAAGCAACACACATTGCACGACTCCCCTTTGAGAGGATGAGTTACTGTTCAACCAGAACTAGTATCTACTAAATCAGTTCTAGAATTAGCAATGGTCACAAAATAGAACATGAGTCAGGAAAAAAAAAGAGTAATAGGAAAGTCACATGAAAGGAAAATTCTGTCCAACGCTCTAAACTATTTGTACCTGCACAACATTAAGCAGCGAATAGCTCAGTACATGAAAATTTTACTATTTATAACCTTTTAAATTTAAGATAAGCATAACTAAGCTAACTAGGCAAATTTGAGTTAATAAGTTGAGGACTTCTATTTTTATTTCAAGAAGAATAAACACTGGGAAAGAAATGGACGAGATGGAGTTCACTGACGCAAAAAGTAACATGAATGATCTAGTTATCGAAGCTCTTAACTCATATCAAAGAAAATTTATCATGAATTTCTTTTAACAGTAAAAGCATAAAGTGAAATTTTTCCAGCATTCTAAACTTACAATACATACCTTAAATTTGAAAAAACATAGTCATATGGAATGATTTAATTGAATAATGAATAAGCCCTAACGAACAGAGATTAGTAAGAGAAACCAGAACATTACCAACTTGAAAATTACATCAAAGTTAACATACACAAGAACAGTAAATCCATAAATGTTTAGGTTACTGACAAATGTGAGTAAGTTATTACGGTTACATAGATTTCTGTTCCTTCCTAACACATCACCTTATGGACCATACTACAAAAATAATTATTGTATCTAATATATACACAAGCTGAATAGTATAAATGAGACGTTATATTTATATTTATTTTCATAATTTTATATGCCTATACTGAAAACAAGTGCTGCAAGATGTAGACATCATACTATGATAAGACATGCAAAAACATGTACTCCATTAGGTTCTATTTTAACATTCCAACAAAATATGCATCTATATTCCAAATGTAGCTTCGAATTACATTTAATTGAGCGTAAGCTATTTCAATATTGGAAAGATGTAACGACCTGTTTAGTCGTTTTGAGCAGCAGATTTTAATTCTGGAAAAACTGGCCAAGACCACGGGCACTGCGACGGACCTTCACAGGCACGACGGCCCGTCGAGGGTGCATCGTTTCAGCATACTTAGAATTCTGAAATTGGATACTGAAAATCGACTCTCTGTAAATTGTGACGGACCTGCAGGACGTGCCGTCACATCCACGACGAACCGTCGTTAGTTCCTGTTGCAAAACACTTCAACTTTTGAGAATTTGGTACAAGAAACGAGTTTCTGACCGTCATGACGGAGGTACAGGACGGACCGTCACAGGTGTGACGGGCCGTCACAGGCCACTTGAGTTCGAGGGGGCTGCGACGACCTGTGTGACGGACCGTCGCAGGCACGACGAGCCATCACAGGTTGCGCAAATCCCAGGCAGAATAGGATTCCTCTACACGTTTTAAGGGTCGTTTTGGACTGTTCTTTCCTTAATTATAAAGATTGAGGGTTAATATTAATAAGCCTAATTACTTGGGGGTTAAAAGAGGTAACCTTAAGTTAATTAGTCCTCCTTTAGTCTTAATTATATGATAATTAGGGTAAAGGAAAGAAGGTTTGAATAAAACAAACAGAAAGAACAAAGAGAAAGAGAGGGATCGATCGAGAGGGAGGACAAAACGCAGCTTGAGGATTAGCTTGTTGATCAATTCTTCGGTGGAGGTAGGTTATGGTTTTCATGCTACTCGTAGTAAACTCTCAATAGTGAATGATATGTGTTGATAGTATTGTAAACCCTACTATGTGCTTAAATTGTATGCTTGCATG
>CM064971.1:60844007-60933906 GCA_032847665.1 Solanum chilense | reverse complement strand
AGTATGGGAAGTCTAGCTCACTTGCAAGTTTCTAGACGCCCATTGGCTAGAGAAGTTCAGATTCTGGCTAATGACCTTATGAGGTTGGAAGTAAATGAGAAGGGAGGATTTTTGGCTTGTATGGAGGCAAGATCTTCTTTTCTTGACAAGATCAAGGGAAAACAGTTTGATGATGAGAAACTAAGTCGAATTCGGGATAAAGTGTTGCGAGGAGAGTCTAAGGAAGCAAAAATCGATGAGGAAGGTGTCTTGAGAATTAAGGGAAGGGTATGTGTACCCCGTGTCGATGATTTGATCCACACCATCCTCACAGAAGCTCATAGTTCCGGATATTCTATACATCCTGGTGCAACCAAGATGTACCGTGACCTAAAGCAACACTTTTGGTGGAGTAGAATGAAGCGTGACATTGTTGATTTGGTTGCCAAATGTCCAAATTGTCAACATGTAAAGTATGAACACCAGAGGCTCGGAGGAACACTTAAGAGAATGCCCATTCCTGAATGGAAGTGGGAGAGAATCGCAATGGACTTCGTTGTTGGTCTTCCAAAGACAATGGGCAAGTTTGATTCTATTTGGGTAATTGTGGACAGATTAATTAAGTCTGCTCACTTCATTCCGGTCAAGGTGACCTACAATGCAGAGAAGTTAGCCAAAATCTATATCTAAGAAATCATTCGATTGCATGGAGTTCCACTTTCCATCATATCAGATAGAGGTACGCAGTTTACTTCTAAGTTTTGGAAGACTTTGCATGCGGAATTAGGTACTAGGTTGGACCTTAGTACTGCATTTCACCCTCAGACTGATGGTCAGTTTGAGCGAACGATTAAAGTGTTGGAGGATATGCTTCGTGCAAATGTGATAGAATTTGGTGGTCTTTGGGATAACTTCTTACCCTTAGCGGAGTTTTCATACAATAATAGCTATCACTCTAGCATTGACATGGCTCCATTTGAAGCATTCTATGGGAGGAGATGTAGGTCTCCCATTGGTTGGTTTGATGCATTTGAGGTCAGACCTTGGGGTACTGATCTGTTGAGGGATTCCTTGGAGAAGGTGAAAGCTATTCAAGAAAAGCTTTTAGCGGCTCAAAGTAGACAAAAGGAATATGCAGATCGAAAGGTTAGAGACTTGGAGTTTATGGAGGGTGAACAAGTCTTGCTGAAGGTCTCACCCATGAAAGGGGTGATGCGGTTTGGTAAAAGGGGTAAGCTAAGTCCAAGGTATATTGGACCATTTGAAGTACTTAAGCGAGTAGGGGAGGTGGCTTATGAATTAGCCTTGCCCCCAGGGCCGTCAGGAGTGCATCCGGTAGTAAACTCTTAATAGTGAATGATATGTATTGGTATTATTGTAAACCCTTCTATATGCTTAATTGTATGCTTGCATGAATGTAATTATATTTTTGTGATAAAATAAGCATGATGAAGCTATTGAATCCTAAATCTTGAAAGAAACCCTAATCTACTTTGTTAATGATGATGCCTTGGTATAAAAGAAGGCTTGATGAACTAAAGTAATGAGATTGATGATGCCTTGGTATAAGAGAAGGCTTGATGAACTAAAGTAGTGAGATTGATGATGCCTTGGTATAAGAGAAGGCTTGATAAATTGATAGAATGAGATTAGTGGATCGGAGTGTCACGTTCCGACACATAGTATTAAGGGATCGGGTGTCACGAACCGACACATAGAATTAGGGGATCGGAGTGTCACGTTCCGACACATAGTATTAAGGGATCGGGTGTCACGAACCGAAACATAGAATTAGGGGATCGGAGTGTCACGTTCCGACACCTAGTATTAGGGGATCGGGTGTCACGAACAGACACGTAGAAGTAGGGGATCGGAGTGTCACGTACCGACACATAGAAGTAGGGTATCAGAGTGTCACGTACCGACACATAGAAGTAGGGGATCAGAGTGTCACGTACCGACACATAGTAGTAGGGGATCGGAGTGTCACGTACCGACACGAGAGGAAGAAAGATAATGAATCTGGAAAGGTGTTAATATACTCAATCTAATGAACCTAATTCCCAAATGAGTATGGTATAGAGGCTTGAGTCCTCATGGATGAACTTGATGGTACTTATTGATGATTATAGTACTTGTTGTTGCTACATGTTGAGTATTGTAGTTGATTTATGATATTAACTGATATATACTATTTTCTATTTTGAGTTGGCCGATGATACCTACTCAGTACTTGTGTTTTGTACTGACCCCTACTTGTATGTTTCTTTCTTTGTATTTGTGGAGTGCAGCAAACGTGCCGTCGTCTTCAACTCAACCGTAATTCTAGCCAGTCTTCATTACACCGGATTTCAGGGTGAGCTAATGCTTCTAGCTTGGACTGGATCTTCTTCTTCATGTCTTGATGCCTTGAACTTCCGGCATGGACTAGCTTTTTATTTATTTTAGCTTCTTAGAATACTCTTAGTTTAGTAACTTGATCATAGATGTTCTTGTGGTTATGACTTCCAGATTTTGGGGATAATAATAGTTGTTGAGTTTTTAGAAGTTATTTAATTGATTTTCATTAATGAGTTTAAGTCTTCCGCATTGTATTTTTATATTATGTTGAAATGTTGGGTTTTGTATTGGTTGGTTCGCTCACATAGGAGGGTAAGTGTGGTACCAGTCGTGGCTCGGTTTTGGGTCGTGACACCGGAGGTTTCAACTTCAAGAATTTAGTGAAAAGTTCATGCTGATCACTCGTCATTATAGGCCCTGTAGTCAATCGAGGAAACATGCCTACTTCAAATGAGGCATCCTGTCTTGTCGGTGTTGCTGTTGGCATAGTTGTAGCTCCAGTTCTAACCATCCGCGAAATAGAGTAAGGATGTCAGATACCAATTTGTATCACCTAGATACCAATTGGATCCAAGTAATAGCACGAAGGAAAGAAAGAATTGAATTTTCCTAAAGTCCTATAGCCTCTCAAAGAAAAGTAAAGGCGTCCCCTTACCGTTCCTCAAGACTCTACTAGACTCGTTCTTGTGTGATGAGAAAAACGAACCTAACGCTCTGATACCAAGTTTGTCACGACCCAAAACGAGATGCGAGTGGCACCCATACTTATCCTACTATGTGAGCGAACCAACCATTCTAAACCCCAACATTTACCAATATTTCAACCATAATGAAAAAAATATAATGCAGAAGACTCAAAATCTTATTAATATAACCAATAAACAAGCTTCTAAAGTTTAACAACTATTATCCCCAAAATCTGGAAGTCATCACACCAAGAACATCTATCCTCAAATTTCTAAATCTAAGAGTAATTAAGAAGCTAAAATAAGTACAAGATGGTCCATGTCCGAACTTCAATACATCAAGACGTGAATGAGAGAATCCAGTCCGAGCTAGGAACAATAGCTCACCCTGAAATCTGACGTGATGAAGACTGGCTAGATCTGAGGACGAGTCGAAGTAGATGGCACGCTTGCTGCACTCCACAAATAACAAAGAAGAAAATTACAAGTAGGGGTCAGTACAAGGAACACATACTGAGTGGGTATCATCGGCCAACTCAAAATAAAAAGCAATATATACTGAATAAATAATGTAAAATCAACCACTTAACAGGTGGAAATCAACAAGTACAAGAACCATTGACAACAACACCAAGCACACCTATGAGGACTCAAACCTCCATACCATACTCATTTGGGGAAATAGTTTCTTCGAATTTGAGTATATTAACATAATTCAAGATTACTTCTCTTTATTCTTATCGTGTCGGAACGTGACACTTCGATCCAGTATTACTACTGTGTCGGAACATGAAACTCCGATCCCCTAATACTACGTGTCGGAACGTGACACTCCGATCCCCTAATACTACGTGTCGGAACGTGACACTCCTATCCCCTAATACTACGTGTCGGAACGTGACACTCTGATCCCCTAATACTACGTGTCAGAACGTGACACTCCGATCCCCTAAATTTACGTGTCGGAACGTGACACTCTGATCCATTTATCTCATTGTTTTAGTTCATCAAGCCTTCTTCATTTCAAGGCGTCATCTTAATAGAAAGGATTTAAGATTGAAGATTTAGCAGTCTCATGATGTTCACCACCACAATTATACGATCACAACATACAAACACACAATCAAGCATGTAGAAGACTTTAGAATACTACCCAATACATATCAATCCCTATTTAGAGTTTATCTATCACATAGAAATAAACCATAACCTACCTCCATCGAAGAATCGTGATCAAGCAAGCTATCTCCCCAATGCTTTTTGCTTTCCTCTTCGTTCTCTCTTTCTCGCTCGTTCTCCCTCTCTGCTTCTTTTTATTTTTCTTCTCCAAATTCTTTTTCTTTTACGCTAATTATCATATAATTCATTATGATAAAAGTGACCCATTATTTATTTTAAAGTTATCTCCTTTAGCCCCCAAGTAATTATATTATTAAACTTACCCCACAAATTTCATAAAGTGTGTCATGAATAGTCCAAAACACCCTTTTAAAACTTTAGCAGAAATCCGACCCAGTTGGGGTTACGCAACCTATGAAGGTCCATCGTGTCTATGACGGTCCGTCCTGCAGGTCCGTCACAAAGTTCAGAGAGTCAAATTCAGTAAAGGGGTTTGTGACGGTCCGTCGTATCTACGACGGTCCGTGCTGCAGTTCCGTCGTGAAGTTCAGAGAGTCAATCTCAGTACCCAGATTTCAGAGTTGAAGTGTTTTGGAACGAAGACCCTCGACGGTCCGTCGTGTGATCCGTGGACACAGTCAGTTATTATCATAAATAATTCTAATGCTCGAATCGACTAAACTGGTTGTTACAATTATATAATTATCTATTAAATATTGATAAAGTAGAAGATTGATTCTAGCAGTTCAGGGTGTAAGCTAGTGATCAATCAAATGAATTCAATTATAACGGTTTAATAAGATAAATTAAAAATATACTCCACCTCATCTAAATCTCTGCTTGTAACTTATTTTTATTTTATTTTTAAATTTTTTTATTTTGTTTCAAATATGTAAATATATTTTTAGAATTTTTTTAAACATAAGTATAGATAATATAAAAGAAATAAAAATGTTATTTAAAAGTATTTCTGCAAGTAAAGTTAACTTTTCCAAAAACGCATAACATGTGTACACTATTTCTCGTTTTTCAGGAAATAATCCGTCATCAACTAAGTCACCTGTCCTTGACTACTTTTTTCTTTCTACTCTCTTGTAGGTATTTAATATACACTATATCTTGTTTTCAACAAATCACATGTCTTCGGCTAAATCACTTGTCGTTGACTACTTTTTTTTCTTTCTACTCTCTTCTAGGTCTTTCCATTTTTCAGCAAACTCCATTTGTTCTTATTTTTCACAACTTTCTTACACAATTGAATCAAATGGAGTTTCAAGACTTACACAACCAACAAAATTGGATTTCATAATTATTTCCATACTATGTGACTTGACAAGGAAAATTTCATCACATGTTTTATGGTTTTATTCTTTTCATTTCAAGAACGAAATTTGTGTAACCATATGTACATGACTACTCAAAATGGTTTTCATAATTTTTTTAAAAGTATCATGTTAGATCTTTAAATCTTCAAATTATAGCCAAATAATAACATGTTATTTATTCCACAATTAATATATATGCACTTGTAACACTCTCTTAGAGCATTTTTTAAAAGATGCAAAAATCACAATTTCACAATGATGTATTTTTATTTCATGAATACCCACTATTTCAAGAATTCAAACATCATTTTTTTGATGTAAAGCAAATTCACTTTATTCCTGAAAATACTAGGTTAATCTTTTTTCTTTACCTTTTCTCCACTTTTGAGCAAGTAGAAAAATACTTAATGTACACATCTTCTCTTCCATCTCTTGAAGAGAGCGACATTTGATCGGAATGATGTTGAGATCCCTATCTTGATATCAACATTTTTTCAAATTGTTGCAAAACATGAATCTCTTTAAAATTGTTGGTGTAATACACCAAAAATGCAATAAATTAAAGTTGAATAAAAATGACCAAAAATGCAAAAACAAATCTTTAGGATAAGACACGGATATCTAGCTCTCTTTAAGGAGATTCAACCCTACTGCGACATAATCTACACTGGTCCAACAGTATAACTCTTGACTTTTCCCCAACAGGATGCAACAACCCAATAACAATGTATAACACAAACAACTCTAGATTAGTTGAAAAGTCCAAAGATCCACAAAAGAACACCTTCCTTCAACATATAATACTCTCTTTTGTATACTGAATATAGTTGAAGACTTAGAACATTTTCTATGTCTCAACTCTCTATTTCTCTACATAAACCTATATATAATATTACTCATCTTTTTTACAATATATGTTATTGTACTTCTCTTGTTTCTTCTTCTGTTTCAACACAAATGAAGACTACAAAATTTATTGGTGATGAATTCTTCCTTGCAATGAATAGGATATAGTGGATAGTAAATTTGCCAAATGAATGGCTCAAATTTTACATAAGTTACTAGACATAAATAAAATAATGGATGAAATTAAGAGTTGGTGGTTACATAAGTTATTACAAAACTAAAGTTCATTTCTTCCACAATTGATGAGAGAAAAGAGGCACAAATGTAATGTCCATCAATAGACATAACATGATATATAATGTGACATATAATATATATTTTTGTTAATATTAAAATGACAAACCAACACAAACAAAACTTCAATCTAATCTCATGATTCCATATCATGATACCATTTCAAAATTCCATATCATGATACCATATCACATGGTCAAACGGGAAGTAAGTTCTGATGTATAATTATAACATTCTTATATTTTTACTTATGTCGCTTCAATCAGTTAAATGAGTGTGAATAAGTTTTTTTTTCCATTTCTCCTTTTGTCATTGTTTTCTCTTTATTTGTAATACGTCAAGCCAAAGAAATATATGCAATGTAATTTTTTAGCGAAGGGGTGTAGCTTAACACTCTTGTCCCTAGGGTAGCTTCACCCATGGAGGTCCACTGTAACTGAATCATATCTTGAGGAGGTCTCCAAAATTATCTCTAAATTTAGTAAAGACAAAATGAAAAATATACATGTACTCACGAACATTAAGAAGATAATGTCTCACATGATCCCTCAAGTAAGAGTTTTTTCTTAGAAAGTCACTCAACTTTTTTTCATAACCTCAAAGTCACCCAATTATAAAAATTTTACCTACATAGTTGTCAAACCTAATTAATTGATTTTTCATTTGAATTTTCTGACATGAAGCTTTTTTAAAATCGAAATTGTAAAAGATAAAAAGGATATCTGTATAAATTATTTAACAATTTTCCCTGCAAAAAATATAATATTGGCCATTTTATTTTTACTCATTTGTCTCATAAAAATATGATTCTGCGGTCCACTTTTAATTGTCATGTTATATTTTTCAAAAGTAAATTTTACTAATTTATAAAGTTGTATTAGAGTACATTAATTCATTATTTTAAATAATAAATGTCAAAGCTTTACAAAAATAACATATATTATAATTTCTTGCATAATATGATGAAAAAGTAGATCATAAAATCTTAGTCAAAGTTATTACTCCCTATGTCTATTTTTAGTTTTCATGTTGCGTTTTTCGAAAGTCAATTCGACTAATTTCAAAGATAAATTAGATCACATTAATTTTATATTTTAAACATAATTTAAATATTAAAAGACTATAAGAAAAGTACTATAAATTGCAATTTTTTGCATACCAATATGATGAAAAAGTACACTTAAAATATAGTCAAAATTTCTATAGTTTGAGTCTAAAAAGATAAATCATGAAAATTAAAAGTGAACGGATATAGTAGAAGAAAGATATCATACATATATTGGACCCTAAACTTGGATTCAAATTTTAACTTTGACCTTCAACTTTCATAATGCACAAACAGACACTTTGACTATCAAACTTTTAAATAAATAAACACATGAGTCCTACATGGCACAATATACGTAGGACACCAAGTAGGATAAAAAATGACATGTAGCACATGTGTGTCTATTTGTTCAACTTTATACAAGTTTAAGGGTCTCTTTGGGTACATTCAAAGTTGAAGGGCATAAATGTAATTTGAAGAAACGTTAAAGGACACATTTATGTATTATGCCTAAAAAAAATATGACAATTAAAAAAATAATGAAAATAGTAATATAAAAAGAAGGCATAATATATATGTATATTTGACCCTAAACTAGGCTTCAAATTTTAATTTTGACCTCCAACTTTATTAATGCACAAACAAACACATTAACTATCTAACTTTTAAATAAATAAACACATGAGTACTACATGGCACAATACATGTAGGAAACCACGTAGGACAAAAAAAATGTTTATGATAGATGTGTTTATTCGTTCAACTTTATATAAGTTTAAGTGTGTATTTGTTCAAATCCAAAGTTGAACAGCATAAATGTGATTTGACGCAAAGTGAAAAGGCACATTTATGTATTATGCCTAAAAATAACAATGACTAGTCTTTTAATGTTCCTCCACTAGTTGGCAGCTCAAGTGGAGGGATGTAACAACCTGAAAATGGCTATAGTAAGTAATGCTTAAACGTACCTAGAATGCATCGATTAGACCGGGTTCACACGAGTTGTTGCGCGTAGCACCAAAACTCAGAACCTATGCACTAGCCCAGAAAACCAACTTGGTGAGTTAGTTGAGCTAGGCAAGGTGAGAACCAATCATGTAGGGCACCCGAATTGAAGAGATTCACCCGGATGAGTTTTATCGGATTTAAAAGGGGTAATCTTAGGTTTAGAGGGTCTAGATGTAAAATAGTCTTTTCCAAGATAGAAGTAGTATTGTAATTACCCTTATTATTTAATTTATTAAATAATTAATTTAAAGAGGAGGGGAAATTCGGGTAGGGTTGGACAAAATTGATCCTTTTTCGCAAGTTAGGCTTCACCCAGGTTCGAGCCTTGGTGGAATCAACATTTAGGTGCATTAAATTGATGATTATAATCTGATTTTGTAGGGTCTTAGTGGTCATTTCGCTTAACCTTTGGAAAAAATAAGATTTTTAAACAATTAAGAGAAATCCTAATTTGACTAAGTATCAACCTAATATCCTAATACTAAGCTAACTCATTTTCACGTCTCTCTCTACTCTTACCTTATTTACACGCTCAAATTTCTGTAAAACGAAAGAACAGAACAAAAATATACCAAATTTTATCCACATTCAAGAACTTGATCCCTCAAAATCAAAAGTAAAATGAGTTTATAAACAAAACATAAAATTAAGTTCTCGACGGATTGTGCTTGTGATTTTGGTGGTGAGACAGTGCCTAAGTGGGGATTTTTGCAGCACATAAGAACATCTCTGAACGACATGAGGTATGGGTTTTATTCCCTCTTGGTCCCTTTCCAAAGATACCCCTAAGGTTTAGTCTATTCACAATCAAAAACTAAGGTTGTCCCCGTTACATGCCCTTGTCATTTGATCCTTTGAAAGATTCAAGTATGTAAGTGTATGAATTTTGGTAGATTATTTTAGGGATGGTTGTGATTATGTGTTTGAATGTGTTGCGGAATTATGTAGAAATGAATGAAGTGTTTCCGAAAATGTGTGATATGTTGACTTGTGGTTGCGCGTGTGTACTGAGATTTTCGTCTCGACTTGGATCATGAAATTTGAGATGTTAAATTGTTGTATTTTAGGTGTATGAATATGTTAAAAATGTGTTTTTCATATGAATTCAAAGTTGCTGAATTGAATGATAATTCTTGACTGAAAGTAAACTTGAAAATGCACCTAAATATCTCCATAAAAACTACTCGAAATGTCTTGATGTTTAACGTGAAAGAGGGTGATAAATTGGACTCCAAAAAGGTGATCAAATTACCGAAAGTAAATACGAAAAATCACCTTATGATGTACTAAATTCTACAAGAAAATTTACTAAATCTAACATTTAAAAGTTGAGAAAATGGACTGCAAAAAGGGTGAAAAGATTTCATGCATTCTGGAATTTTTTTTCGGCATCTTACTGTTAAAAATTTTAGTTTTAATTTTTTTTAAAAAAATACATGAGGTCAGTGGGGATTTAACTCAAAACCTCACCATATACAAGTAATAAAAAAATAAATAATAAAAAGAGGTGAGGGGGATTCGAAAAGGGGTAAATCTCAAGTGAAAAGTTAGGAGAAAAATGAAAGAAAATGAAGTGAGGCGTGTGGAGTTCGAACCCACAACCTCCTGGATGGGTGAAGGAGAGAGGAGAAAAATGAAATAAATAAATAATAAAATGAGGTATGTGGGAATCGAACCCATAACCTCTCTGCTGAATAAAGAGAATTAAGGAGAAAACTAAAATGGGGCTT
This sequence comes from Solanum chilense, assembly GCA_032847665.1. Lineage (NCBI taxonomy): Eukaryota > Viridiplantae > Streptophyta > Magnoliopsida > Solanales > Solanaceae > Solanum > Solanum chilense. The sequence continues at coordinate 60,923,531 of CM064971.1, read as the reverse complement.
TAGGGGTTCGATCCCATACCCTCTTAGTTTAAACGAAGGAATGAAGTAACAAGAGAAATAGAAAAGGATGTGGGCGTGGGGATTCGATCTTGGGTTCGCCAGGACGAAATGTTTAAGAAAAGCTGGATCTACGCCTAAAACTCAGTTCACTAAATGAAATTTCTAAGAGAGTATATTCATACTAAACGATGAATAAGCAAGAAAGAGTGGCTACATGAGGATCGGCTAGTACAAGTGAGACAAGTTCTATATACCCTAGAATAAATTTTCCTCAATGTAAACTCCAAGAAAGCGTATCTATGTTATACGATGAACAAATAATTAAAGGTGAGTGAAGATGAAACACAAAGATGTTAATAAAGAATAGGGTGACACCATAATATGAGGCTAGTGCATGTGAGACAAGCTCTACCTATGCCTATATAAGGTCACCAAAAGTACTCACCTAAGGGAGTGTTGAATATTAAGATACAAGTGTCAGTCACACTGTACATGTAAGTGTAAGGACAATTCACACTTTATACGAAATGGTGAGATGAAAAATCATCTAATGAGCTATGATACCCTCTCTAGATATATGAGATGAATGTAATAAAACTTTATAATGAGCACTGATAGGCTAGATATGAGTTGTAATTCCTTCTTTCGGGAAGGCAGAGGTTCGTGTAATTCTCATGAGATAAGACTGTCCATTCAGACAGGTATAAGTCTCCCTAAATCTCCTAGTCTTTGAACTATACTGACAACATAGTAACTAGCCAGTACTTTCCACCTAAGCAAGCTACGTATGTTCTTGGTTTCAGCTTGGCCATTGACTCCACCTCCTTTGGGTGTGGGGAAGACATCAAATTTTATGATGCTCACATAATCTATGTCGGTAAAAATTGAAGTCCCTCAAAGTATGAAAGATGATGAAATGAATGATACCAGAGGAGTTTGGATAGGATAATCAAGACGTGAACTAGACTCAAGTAATGACACTAGGTCATTCTTGGTCATTGCACAGTGAACCCGATGAGAGTTTTATAAACCATTCCAGGTATAGCTGGTGTTCACACCAGCCCACGAACCTATAAATGGAAGAAGGAGACTCTGTGTTTGCTAAAGAAGGATCCCTAGTTGAGGTCTCATATGTTGAGCCCTCATTTTGGGAAGTCCGAATGTTAAGTCCATGATTCCAAAGTCTCATGAAATATGAACGAATGAAATGAAATATGATATGTGCTAATGCAATATACTATGTGTTATATGCTACATATTATGTGTTGTGTGCAATATGATACGTATGATGATGCATGTTACTCTCATGGCATGACTTTCCTAGTCCAATTATGGAAAGTCCATTGACTTGACTTTCTATAACTCATATTGTTAGGAGAGAGATATTCTAAATCATTCATGTTGGTGGTGTTTGCTTGCATATATCCATACTTAGTAAAACTGTGTACAAATTCCATATATTTATCTACTTTTAGGGGTAGATGCAGCTGGACGTTAGAGCTTACAATTAGATGCAGAAGTTACCCGGACGCAGTAGACTAGGCATGAGCTAGTGGAGTATGTTCCACTAGCGTTTCTTTGGTATTTTCTTTCAGACGTTGTATTGAGTTAGATGGTTGTTGTGAATGATTATGAGTTTACCTAGATAGTGTTATGCTAGATCAATGTTTTCCAATATAAAATTTAAGTAAAAAAAGTTCAAGTTTTCCACTTAAATTAACCTAGATGAAGTAACGACGACATATATAGGCTTGTCTGCGATATCTGAGAGGTGAATGACGCTAGTCTCGTCTGGGGTCTAGACTCCCGTCCTGACAATGGACAAGTACATATGGCTAGCCACGTCATTAAAAGTTTTTGGTGTTAAATCTTGAGAGGTATTTGTGATCTATTTGAATAATGACGGGCTATTTTTAATCCTAAAATATAAGGGAAGACAGAAGTAATCGATTTCACATAGTTCAGAAATATTTTTGATCCTTTTTCAATTTTCAGGGAAAAATTAGTTAATTTATAGCGGTGAGTATCCTATATATAATGATGGCCTCGCTGTATGTAAATATTACATTGCTGCATAAGTTATGCATCATGCATGTCCGTAACGATAAATATTATTCCTTATATCTCAATTTTTATCGTCATATTCAAATTTTTAATGTGCATTCACACTTTAGATTTTGAATAAAAAATTATGAATTTGTAAGTTCTGAAAAGTTATTAGAGCCACAACATTTCATAATTTTTAAACAATAGAAAAGAATTATGGTGAAGTAACAATTTTTTTGACCTGCAAAATTATTTTATGTAAGTTATATTATGTTGCTCACTCTCTTTAAGAGAGTGCACACTCTCGTTATGTCAAATGGACAAGAGATGATATTATAATATAAGTTTAAGATTGTAGTTTAGCAGAGTAGTAGAACCACTGGCGGAATTAAAAAAAAATTCAAGGGTCTTCAAAATTGGAAGAGTAATTTTGTTTTAGCTACAGGGTGTGCAATATATTTATTACCAGTAAGTGGGTTTGAAATAAAATTACATATTCCTTTCCCATTTTTTTCTTCAAACATAAAAATGGTTGTTGTACAATTGCCTCAGCAAGAATCAACAATAGATATTTGGCACTGAATTGAACACACTCACCACTAGACTATCAACCTCCACTGATATTTAGTGTGTGCATTTATTTATATAACAAAATAACACAGAGTATATTGCCTATTCATAGGAGTCATTTTCTGGCGAAGGGTGGTCAGTTGACCACCTTTCACAGGTTGTAGCTCCGCCCCTTGAGTAGAACGCCGGCATAGTTAAGATATCTTATTGAAAATTCGATTAAATTTAAGTGTCACTTCATGTCTTTTCTAAAAGCATATATATTGTTTGTAAATGACACGTCTTTAGCTACAAATTTCTTTCTTAATGACATATCTTTAGCTACTTTATAGCTTTAAAAAAGCAAAACTACTAGATTGTTTTTATGGAACAAGGTGGATAACAAAATCATAAATTAAGTGTGTCAATTCTATATTGAACACCTTTAATTTTGAATCATAAACCCAACATTTTTAAAATTTAATCTTATGACATGTATTTACTTTTTTTATATCAGGGAACAAACAAAGGACGAACATACCATCAATAGATTTGTATTTAGTATTTCTCATGCTTATTTCAATAATATGTCATTTTTCATAAAAAAAAATATACTAAATTTACACCGACTTTAATTTATGAATTAATCATATAATGTTAAAATAAAAGTACGTTTATTATGTTATTTTCTAATATGTATGATTTTATCTTTGAATCCATTTTTATAAGCATGTTTTTTTTAATAAAAAAAATAAATTAATTTTCTGATTGATCTGTTTCTTTTTTATGAAGTTTTTTTCATAAGCCAACTGACAATGTCTACTATAAGTTTCCTTTTCTGAATAACATGCCTAACAACAAGCAAGTGGTAGATTTAATCTTAAATAATAATAGATGTGTGTAGACATTTATAGTGACATAATAAGAAATCTCATGAAGGATGTAAAATATTGAATAATTAAACTAAAAAAACGTAACTCTCGATTCAATGTTACATCCCTTGTATACTTTTACATTCAATTGCCACCAAGCTACTGCTCCATTAGTTCACGTCAAATTTAGGCATTTAAAAAAATTACATCCATGAATTGGAGCTGATAGCTAGTAAGTTATAGATCACCAGTTTTGCTGGTGTTTAAGATATTTTATATATACCAATATAAAGTAAGATTTGACCTATATATATGTAATTTTCCCACTAAAGGTGTTCTTCCGACTATAGGTGCGCCGCTGATCATCAAGATACTTCAATTTAATATAAGTGTACTTTACGAATAATTTCTAAAATGCACATCTACATACTCATTTAAGAGGGTGATTCTAGATGTGCATTTTCGAGGATGGAGTGTTAAATGAAGCCAACTTAAACCAAATTAAGATGTTAAAATGTATATTTTGAAGTTGAAAGTTTAGTTCAATTGAGATCAATCAAGATTTTTCTTTGTATACAAAGTGTGATGAAGTTAGCATTATTATTTAAAATTTATGTATCAACACTTATAATTAAATTTTTCTACGGAGAAAGTTTTCCGTTTTGAATGAACTTAATTTTCAAAGAGATTTAACACAACTCTTAGGGAAGAAATCTACATAAGTTCATTTAGTTAGTTTATTGAATCTGTATTAAATTTTAATTGTTAGAGCAGCATATATAGGATATTTCAAATTTAAATAATTTAATATATTTTTGTAACATTAACAAATAAAAAAATATTTTTGAATAACTTTTTCAATAATAGTCAAATTATATTATTTAACTGGTCTAATATTGTTACAAGTGTAAAACAACCCATCATTATACAATTCAAAAAAGTGTTGAAACAAACAAGATTGTTACAGTTAAGTTTGATTATTGTAGTTTTGTTATGTAGGGGTATTTTAGTTTATGTTTGCTATTTTTTTATGGAGAATTTCAAAGATAAGATCTTCATTGATACTACATTCCGATTGTTACAGGTGTTGTCTTGTTTATGTTTAGTAATTCATTTATAAGATAGCCTTATTGAATATTAAAAGAATAGAGGCAAAACAATAGGAAACAATTCTTAAGGTGTTATAAAAGACAATTACAAACTGATTTGGAGTTCGACCTCGATCATAGTGAAAACTTTTTGAATAGTCATGTACAGACAAAGGTCATAAATTTTACTCTCTTGAAAAAAGAGTTTTTACACAAAATACTTATGGAAATGAAAAGAGTTTTTTGGTATTGAGTGAAAGTAATACCATAAATAAAATCAAAAGAGCTTTTTGGTATTGAATGGAAAATGTCCATTAATAAAATGATAAGAACTTTTTGGTATTGAATGGAAAATGACCATTAATTATATTGCAACAACAATATATCTTAGCCTTTTAATACTTGAATGTAAAATTACCATTAATTATATTAATATATATATATAATGGTCAAAGAGGGTTTAACGTGCATATTTTTAGTCAAAGATAAAAGTGTAGAATGTACACAAATCATTTGTCGTATTTCAATAACAATAAAAGAATACATCTAGTCAAAGGTCAAGAAAGAATTAAATATCTATTTATCGAATAAAAAATAAGAGCGTAAAATGCATGCAAGATCAGACTATATATATCCCGTCATAGCCAGAAGTATATAATGTACACAGAAAGAGTACTATGTGTGAAGCAAGAAACTCATTACACATAGTAGTCTTAAAAAAGGGAACAAAATTCCCCCCGTTCTTCCTCAAAATTCATTTTCTAGGCTTCATTCTTAGTACACTAAAAAAATTCTAATAGTGCCAATTCGTCCTTCCTGCCTTCCTGGACTCCCCTCCAATTCAACCATGATTATAGGTAAATCAACAACAAATTATTTGCTCAATTTTGTCCTCAACTTTTCCCCTTTTGTTCTTCTCAATTTTATTTATACTATTGTTCTTTCTATAACTGTTTTTTTGAATTCTAACATCAGTTTTTAGTTTATCTTTTTGTCTATTCAGGAACATTCTAAGAGAAAATTATCTAGCTAGTTTGTGATCTTTGACAAATGTTTTACAAATTGTGATATACCTGTATAGAAACTTTTTGCTTTTGTTAAAAGTATAAAATCATATTCTAAATTCCTCTAAATAGGTAAAGGCTAGATTGCTTAATCTTGATAAAGGTTAAAGGCATAAAAGAGTCCAAAAAGTGTCTTATGATTAAAACTCTAATAAAAGTTATTCAAAATTTACTTTTCAATTTTTTTTAAAAAAATTACTTTTTCTTTTTCGATTAGCATTATATTACATATTTTTTTTAGGATTTTTTAATTTTAATACTAGTAAAATTGTTGATTTAATGTTCTAAATCTAAAAATTGAAACAACTTCTTATGTTTATTTATTTTATTACTAAATATAAAAAGATTTTAGTAATTGAAAACTTGAACTAGATGAAAATGTTCATAATTTTATCTTTGTAGGTTGAGATCTATAAAACAAAGAGATATCTGAAACAAAACGTCGGAATAAAATATCATATCCGTCGAATTCAAATGATTCTTCAGTATCACTATCATCTTCATACAAAATATAAGAAACATAACAAGAAGTCAACTCTCAAATTTTGAGGATCCTAGAAGTGCGATAAATAACCAATAATTTAAGGAAAAAAAGAGTCAAAATATTACAAACCTATAATTCGAGATATTCAAAATATAGGTAACTTCGTATCAAGCAAAGAGCATATGAAAGCTTGTATGATTCTACCAGCAAAATATCGTAAAGATAAAATCGTTTGACATTGTTAGGATTAAAGGGAAACCTTGTTAGTGCTTCATATTCTTCTTAAAAGTTGAAAAATAATATGAAGCACCAACAATGCTTCGCTTCAATCCTGATAATATCAAATGATTTTACCTACCTAACATTTTGTTAGTGAAGTAAGATGAGTGTTCGTGTGTTGTTTCCTTGATATGAAGCTTCCCAAACTTGAAATATTTTGATATGAATGTTTGTTGTGCTTCTAACTCTCTTTTTTTTATAGGGGTTATTTTTCATACTTTTTTTGTTTCTCAATGATCTGAAAGTTGACTTCGTGTTATATTTTTTTAGGTTTTCATGAATATGGTATATAGTGACACCGAAGAATCATTTGAACTCGAATATTTATAGGACACGACATTTGATCACCTCTACTAAGTTAAACAAGAAAATTTTATATGAAGAATGTGTGAGATGGAGTATATTGAGCTTTTGTTAGCCAACTCCCCGGTGTTGTAGACAATGCAAATAGATCGATAGTTTCTTGATCAAGAAGTTCTTGACCCAGGATTATAATTTTTCATTGAGATCTCAAAAAAATAAATTGTGCATCACCTAAAGCAAAATTTGTCTATACAGATTTAAGCTGGTATCAATCTTTTGCTTAGAAGTTTAAAACTCAAAAGGGAGAAAGAGATGTTGATTTAGTATTATTTATATATGTAATGACCCGGAAGGTCATTTTTGGAAATTTTTATAAAATTACCATTTTACCCATCTCGGTAGTTGCACAGAGTCACTTTTGATCAACTTATGAAGTTGGGTTGGAAATTTTTGAGCTATTTGTTAATTAGGATTGTTTAATTAACGGGTGTTTTAAAATAATTAATTTTAGTTAGTAGCTAACGGCTAAGTGCATACTTTATTTAAAAATCCAATACTATTTGGAAAAAATATATTAAAACAAATAAATAGGGTTAAACAATTATATACATAATTAATTAAGAAGCGAGATGAATATTGTGAGAAAAATATTTGTGCAACACCGACAAAAGGAAATCGGCCTCTTGGTAAGCAATTCTTCACGATTTATGCCTATTTATCTTATCTTCGCAAATCAGCAACATTGTATTTGTGCGGAAATAAGATAAGAAGTCTTATTAATGATTTGCTAACCGGGAGGTCGTTTTCCTCTTGTCAGTGTCGTAAAAATATTTTTCTCACTATACTCCTCTACCTTCTTAATTAATTTTTATATAATAGTTTAACCCTATTTATCTATTTTAATATTTTTGTGCCAAATAGTATTGGATTTTTAAATAAAGTATGCACTTAAACGTTAGCTACTAACTAAAATTAATTATTTTAAAACATCTGTTAATTAAACAATCTTAATTAACAAATAGCTCAAAAATTTCCAACCCAACTTCACAAATTGATCAAAAGTGACTCGGCGCACCCGCCGAGATGGGTAAAACGGAAATTTTGTAAAGATTTCAAAAAATGACCTTCCGGGTCATTATACATATAAATAATACTAAATCAACATATCTTTCTCCCTTTTCAAATTAATCTTCTAGGCAAAAGATTGAGACAAACTTAAATCTATATAGACAATTTTTTCTTTAGGTGATGCGCACAAAAAAAAATTTGAGATCTCAATGAAAAATAATAATATTGTGTGAAGAAGTTGTCGATCAAGAAACTGTTGACCTATTTGCATTCTCTCCAACACCGGGGAGTTGGCTAACAATAGCTTGATATACTCCATATTTGACATTCTTCAAATAAAATTTTCTTCATTAACTTACTCGAGGTGATCGAATGTCATGTCCTATAAACATTCGAGTTCAAGTGTTTCTTCAGTATCAATATATACCATCTTCATGAAAATCTAAAAAAATATAATACAAAGTCAACTCTCAGATCGTTGAGAAACAAAAAAAGTACGAAAAATAACCCCCTATAAGAAAAAAATAGAGTTAAAGCACTACAAATATTCATATCAAAATATTCCAAGTTTTGGAAGCTTCTCATAAAGGAAAGAACACACAAACGCTCATCTGATTTCACTAACAAAATGTTAGGTAGGTAAAATCATTTGATTTTATCAGAATTGAAGGGAAGCTTTGTTGGTGCTTCATATTCTTCTTCAACTTTGAATAAGAATATGAAGCACCAACAAGGTTTCCTTTTAATCCTAACAACGTCCAACGATTTTATCTTTCCGATATTTTGTTGGTGGAATCATACAAGCCTTCTATCTACGCAAATCAGTAACATTGTATGTGTGCGGAAATAAGATAAGAAGGCACAAATATTGAAGATTTGCTTACTGAGAGGTCGTTTTCCTCTTGTCAGTGCCGCACAAATATTTTTATCACTATGATCCTCTCGTTTCTTAAGTAATTTTATACATAATTGTTTTACTATTTTTATTTATTTTAATATATTTGTGTCAAATAGTATTGGATTTTTAAATAAAGTATGCACTTAGCCATTAGCTACTAGCTAAAATTAATTATTTTAAAACACCCGTTAATTAAACAATCATAATTAACAAATAGCTAAAAAATTTCAAATCCAACTTCACAAATTGATCAAAAGTGACTTTGGGAAACTACCGAGATGTATAAAATGGTTATTTTATAAAAATTTCCAAAAATAACCTTCTGGGACATTACATTATCCACCACTAAAATCCACGTTCGTCCTCGAACATAAGGAAGAAGAAGGAAGATAAAAAACGATATCAAAGCTCAGTTATGACCTACCAGTCAGTGTTCGTATTTCCATGTGAGCTCCTCCTTAAGACCATTTTATGAAGATTAGCTACTAAGAACTAAATTTCGAATAAAACTTTTATCAACTCACGGAATGACCTCCAAATTCAATCCAAACTAATACACTCTAAACTATAACATAATCACACATAATCTCCATGATGATTTTTTTAATATTTTTTCACATAACCACAATCAAATTCTTTATCAATACCACCTACCACCAAAAGAGAAATTGAACTATCCACCACACAATCATAATGCACAAATCATGATAGATTTTATTAAGATTCCCTTTTACTATACAATCTTTTCACCAGTTTAAGTTATAAAAATTTGATTTAGATATTAACTACTCACTAAGGGAGAATCAGACTTATCTAATTCGTAGAAGGAAATGATCACGTAAACACCCAACAAGCGATACACTTAATATATAGAAGCTCTAACAACAATCTTAGTAAATGATAACTATTCATAGCTCTTATATATTTCTAATAAGCAAGGTCGTGCATGTAGAATCACTAGTATACTTTAACTATCAAAAACAACACCAAATCTTTGATAACTGAAATGAACAAATCTAACCAAGGATGCCACCCTACGAGAAAAATCACAAGATCGGTACACCCGTTCCACCATTATAAATTCACCCACAGAAGCGGAAATATATACGAACGTAGAAAGTGAATCATACTATAAACCATGTCAAGAATGAAGTAGTTGGTCACATAAGAATATACAAAATTAAGGTCGAATAACAAAAGATACCCCTTCCATAGGGCCCATATAAATAAAATTTCATTCATCTGACTACATGGCTCAACTTTTAGCCACCCACAATCAACCAGTCTGATCCCCATCATAAAATTACAAGCACTAGATTCATCAAACCCCACATACTCCTCCCAGTACTCAAGTTAATCTAACACTCTTAAAACCAACAAACATCACAAATACACCAACCATTTACCTTACTCTCAAACTGTCACCAATATCAAAGTCTCCTTAGAAAACACATTGTAGCCTTAAAATAAATATGGCTCTCTCTTTCCATTTAAGCATTCCATAACATATATAAGTCATACCTAATATTGATAGCACTACTTCCTAAATCTAAAGTACTTTACCATCAAGATAAAACAATTAAATCACACTCAATATCAACTCCATGTATGTTTTCTGATACCAAATTTAAATTTATATTCAAAACCATCATATACTTCATACAAACACATAAGAAATTCTTGGTAACTCCAATAATTTGGATACTATAAGCTCAAAATCTCTACTCACTATCAAAAGCCTCTGTAACACATCATAACAGTATGGAAAGTAGTTTTAATCTTTCGAAATCCTCATTAATCACGTAAATGTATAAGTCCACAACGTCAATAATCAATAAGTTACCTATCATAATTTGAACAATCTAGCTTGACATAACGACATAGAGTCTTCCACACATCTTTTCTTGTCACAAAAAAAAACATCATTAAAAAAGTCGATAAATATCTAGTAAGTTTGTACCGAACTAGTTCACATCCCACACTCATTTTTAAACTTAGAGGCAAATATTCAAAAAATCCTTCAACTACAAACCAAAGGATTATACGAGAGGTTTTATTCCTTCATCTTTTTAAAATTCTTTTCATAATATAATTTTAAATACCTTGAATTCTTCGATATACTAAACTCTTGTTTCTTTCATTGACTCACTAACCAATCTTATCATTTGATGGATTAAAGCGGAAAGAATTGGATAAACAACTATTTTTATAAGTTACCCTATGAAGGTCGATACAACTTATTATAAAAAGGCACCAATCTTAACAAAGAGTGCATCAAGGGTCGACTTAACCACTAGGTCATTAAAGTCGTCGCTTGGGGCCACATATTTTTGGAGCCCCTCAATTTAAAATAAAATATTTACACATATTTCTTAAAATTATATGTATAACTTTTTTTAAAAAAAATGTAACAAGTATAACAAAAAAAAAATAAAAATAGCCGTTAGTTTTTCCCATTCTATGGAAATAAAATATTTTATGAAAATAATTTACTCAACTGGGAAATTGTATTTTCTTATTCATCTCCAAAAAATTTGACCTTATATAATTATTTACCTTATACTCAAATTTTTTTATCCTCTATTATATTTTTTTTATTTTCAATGTTGAAATCTCTCCTAAAAAATTGATTTATTGTTGCTTACAAGTCAATAAAGAACAAACTTTGCTTTTGAGTGTCTTCTTAAAAATCTTAAGAAGTGCAACAAGCAATCATTATATTTAAGGAACGCAAGACTATTTCAATATTATAATATCAACTTATTATATTCGTGTGTCAGGTTTTATTATTCTAACTTAATTTTATAATTTTTTTTGAACTTTTGATATTATTGATATTCATATATATATTCTCCTCTTAGTTATTATCAAGAAAAATGATACAAGTAAAAACATAATTATTTGATGAAAATACTCAATCAAATAAAAATACTTGATTTTTTCCTAATGCTTATATTGCTTATGGAATAATGTTAACAATTCTTTTAACTATTGCCTCGACTGAAAGAAGTTTTTCGAAACTAAAATTTATAAAATCTTATCTAATATCAACAATGTGAGATTGAATGTATTAACTATATCATCAATTTAAAAGGAATTACTAAAACAATTATTAGAAAACAGTAATTAATGACTTCACATCTGAAAAGACAAGAAAATAGATTTTAATAAAGGCCAAACTCATAAACAAATCCCTACTTGTTGGGTTTTTCCCTTCAGGTACCTCAACTACGCCAATTTCCTTTTGAATCATTAAACCACCCATAATTTGTTCATTTTAGACTTTATTGGCTTATCTTGTTCGGCTTTTTTTAATTGTAAATGTCTTCAATTGTGTTCGTATTGTAATGATTTTGATTGAAGGAATGAAGAGAAATTGTGTGTTAGTCTTATTTGTTTTATAATGTGTTCAAATGCCTTGAAGTAAAACAAAATTATTTTCGAACAGTTTCACAATAAGTTGGACTAATGAGTTCTAGAACAACATGTGTATCTCCTACCAATACCCCTCACAAAATTTGATTTCACTATTAGCCAACAGTGTTTAAAAGGAACAAATTATGGATTATTCAATGATTCAATAGGGAAATAGCATAGTTGATGTACCTTAGGGGAAAAAACAAACAAGGTTAGAAATCAGTTTATGTGTTTGACCTTAAATGTATATATAGCACATCATTATTATTTTTTTGAAAATAAAATAAAAGTATAATTGAGCCCCTATTTAAGGTTTGACTTTTAGGCCCCCAATTTTGTTGAGTCGGCCCTGAGTCCATCTACTACACCAACAATCGTCATATTTACGTCTACGATGTGATAACACATAACATATCATTATCTCTCCCTTTAACACATGTTAGCAAGAGAAAGCGTCACAACATGCATTGGTTTATATTAAATCAATAACTGTTTAATTAGCTTTTTTGTTAGTGCGTTTTTGATGATTTACATCATGTTTACTTCTTCTAATTATTTTTTCTATTCTTATGAATCTTCATAATTAATTAATTTGTATTTTTACTCCTCTCATAGTTGACAAAACCTTTTACTCTTCTCATTGTCAACTTCCCAAAGTAGCTAAAGGCTTAATTCAATTGGATAAATGGCAATTTCCGCCCATAAATTAACATTTATATTAGTTACGACTTAATATGATTATAAAAAAAATTTGAATATCACATTTTGCATAATAATATTCCGTTATTCATCAATTGGACTATTATTGACATAATGCTTCCTTTAATTACTATGTTTCTTTTTCATTTTATTTTTAAGTGTTTTATTTGAGTTGAAGATTTCATAAGAATAATCTCTCTAGCTAATAAGATAAGAGCAAATTTACCTATACATTATTCTTTTAACATCTAGCTTATGAGATTATATTAGATATGCAATTATTGTTGAATCATCTTCACATATAAATGTCAGAAATCAAAGGAAAGTTATGGTAATTTCAACCTGTCATTATTTTATAATATTATAATCTTTGTGTTATTCTTCAAATGTAATGATATATTAGTAGTTTATATAGTTGATATGAGATTAAATATTTGGATACATAATATAAGGATCTTGAACACGATAATCTTACATAGAGATCGTTATGAGTACATACCTGATGAGGAATACATCATCACAGAGAAAAGCGAAAGCGTTAGTCATAAATTGATTACTACCTCTTTGCCCTAATTTTATTTTATCACAACTGTCAACGATTGAATTATTGTAGAGAATATGTGATAACCCTAATGGGTGGAGAGAGGACCAATTTATAGAGGTAATAACTTAATTTGGTACGTCCATCAAATAAGCAATGTACGAATTAGATATATTTCTTATTAAATACTATTTATGGTATTACTTGGGTTGCGAATAAATTTTGTCTATAAGTAAGAAATATTTAATAATAAATAAATAATAATTCTTACACTTGATCACAAATCACACGAGTCATAATTTTATTTTTGTAAAATGGCTCAAGTAATAACATTATATAATTAAGCATTAAATGTTTATAAAGAAGAAGAGTTTACTAGCTTTTAAGGTTGTAATCTAGTTATCAATCAAATGAATTGAATCATGAAGGTCTAATAAAATAAAAATAAAAATATATTTCACCTCATCTAACTTTCTGGTCATAATTTATTTTTATTTTTTTATATTTTTCTTGTTTTTGTTTTAAATATGTAAATAAATAATTTTAGAATTTTCCTACGTACATATAGATCATATAAGAGAAATAAAAATATTATTTGATAAAGTTTTGATGCAAGTAAAAAATACTTTTTCTAAAAACGCACCACATGTGTACACTATTTCTTGTTTTTCTACAAATAACTTGTCCACGACTAAATAACCTATCACCGACTACTTTTTTTCTTTCTAGTCTCTTCTAGGTCTTTCATGTGTACACTATTTCTTATTTTCGATAAATCACATGTCCTCGACTAAATTACCTATCCTTGACTACTTTTTTATTTTCTACTCTCTTGTAGGTCTTTCCATTTCTCCATTCTCATTCTTCCATGGCCCAGTAATCTTCACTCTGTTGGAATTCTTACCCCAAGTATTCCTAAGGAACAAGTATATTTTAGATGTTTCTTTGCAGATTATATCAGTTATGTTTTGTAACGCAGATGAAATAATGAAATAATAATTTATCATAGAAAACCCCAACTCATAATGGGTAAAAACCATGACCTATACCTCTATAGGATTTAACTCCACTTCATTAAACTATGACTGTCAACAAAAGATCACAAACCTATGTAATATAAGGAATTAGAAACTATAATTCTTAGCTATCCAAGACAAAACAACCCAGGTTAAAGTCTTCTACCATCCGTCAAATTTCTCAAACTTCTTAGATGAATCCTACAGACACACTTGATTGTAATCAAAACTCTTAATTAAAATATTACAACTTTTTCCTCAAAAACTCGCAACACTCCCCAATAAATCTCAAACTCTTGATCTTTTTTTTGATCTTCTCTCTATGTAAGTGGGTAAAATTCTTCCATGAACTATTGAAATATTTATACTTTAAAACTCTCCTAAGTATTGTTCAACACAACTTAGTCTTCGTCTCTTTAAAAAAACTTCTTTAAACCGAACTTGACTCGAACTCCTTGTCACGTTAGGACTCCTTTTTGCATTCTACTTTGAAAGGAAAAACTTTGACGCAGTTTACCTTAACAGAGTAAGAAAAGTTTATAAATCACTAACTCCTTCTTCTACTTGGTTTCGACTTCATTTTCTACTTTGATTTTTTAAGTTCACGTGGCAAGTTTCTACTTTTCTACTTCTTTCAGGCTCTTGACTCCTTGTTCACTTCAGCTTCCTTTTTTGTCTAGTTTTCCTATTTGATTAGGAAAACTATGTAGTCTCCGTACTCCTTTATAAAAGCAAACTTTCTGTTATAGTTTCTTGTCAAAAAAATAATACTTCCACAGCTTTATAACGTCTAATTCGGGTGTTGATTTTCTCCTTATCCCACTCTGATTCGGTTTGGAAGGTACATGTTGGAGCAACCTTTTCCTTTCATCTATTCCCATATTTGTCAATTATCAAAATCTTTCTCGTTCAAATATACTCAAAATCAGAGGGGGCGAGGAAGTATTCAGAAAGGAGCAATTCTTTAGACGAGGTGTGTAAGTTTAATTATCATTATAACTTTCAGACCCTTTTCTCCAATTGTTGATGCAATTTTCAGGCATATACATGTTGGTTAATTGTTTTGATTTGCATTCAATTTTTTCTTTTACCCTTTTTGGTATTTAAAACATTTGATTAAGAGTTACATATAAAGATGGGGATGATTTTTAAAGTTTTGATCTTTGATTAGGTTTGTGAAATGCAGTGACCAAAGTGGTAAAAAGAAGATAGTTGATTTTTTTTTATGTTTAAGTGGACTGATTTAAATATCTAATATTAATTATTTTTTTAACTTTTTAGTTTAATGTGTGAATATATGTAAAGCAATCTGCTACAACTAAAATCAAATAAAGGGTTAACACTAAGTAGATGATATGCCTCAAACAATAATTTTATTACTTTATTGTCATATCATGTTAAGACAATTTAGAATCTTGTACCGTTAGTCTTTTTATAAGGTGGATATATTAGTTCAGTTGTCATTTTCATTTCATCATCTTTGTTCTTTTTGTCATAAAATTATTGAAGATCTTGATTTCTTAATGGGTAAATTATGAATAGTAGAAGGAGACTATTAGAAAGTTCGATTTATTTAGGCTTTTTGTTGAAGTAGCCTCAATATATGTTATAGTGATGATGCCTGTTGACACCCAATTTTGACCCTCCACGATTTGATTAATTATTAATCTTCTTAAATATTGAAGAAGGGGAAATAATAGTTTTGGAACATAAAAAATACTATCAAGATTATCTTTCAAAAACTTTTTGCCACTTTTTCATATTGATTATATGTCTTTTACTTAAAATATATAGATTGATATAATTTTTCAATTTGAAGGAATAGTTAGTAAATTGATTTACCAAAAAATAGAGGTTTGATTAAGTATGCAACTTATTTTATTTAAACTAACAATTTAATAAAATATTTCCTTTTGAAATAATTATTTTGATGTTGTTATAATTAAAAAGTTTGAGTATTTAGTTGACTTTATAATCCATCTCATTTCCCTTTGAAACTATCTCCATGGATTTTATTTAGTCCATATTTGGACCAGCATATCCAAAATTTTGGCCCAATTTCTTTAAACCCATTTCACATAAACAGACCCAAGACCCAATTAAGAATTGTAAATTTCAAGAGTCCCACATAGTTTTCCATCTTTATTTCGAGCTAAAGTTTGTCCTATATAAACCCCCTCACCCTTACTGTTCAGGGCAGGAGTTTTTGGAGCCGAGAAAAAGAACGCCCCGCTAAGTTTTTTGGAGTTCTTATTTTCTTCATTGATTTTTTTTGATTTGCGACTATTTTGTGTCGGAGTGGGGTTGGAATTTGTCACGTCCAGAATTGAGTTCCAGTCGCTGCCCAGAACCTGGTAACACTCGTATTCCTTCCTCTTTTAATGTGAAGTGTTGGATTTAGTTTTTTTAGCGATTATGTATACCTATTGCAGTTCACTAAAAAAAGGTGTTTAGATTTAATGTCGTTGTTTACTACTCTTTGTTAGTTTTAGATCTTGTCTCTTGTTTTGATCTCAATTCTCAAGAATGGAGGTTTATTTTAGCTTAACATTATGTGAATTATTTGGTGTTTAAGTAATTACATCAAGTTGTGTTGTTTAGTCTTTTCACTCGCTTTTTCATTTTAAAGATAGTTGTTGATAACCAATGTTTAAATTTGTTTGAAATCCTTCATAGCATCTTGATTAAGTACCTTATTCAAATTGTGATCTTGACTATTGGCCCGATATTTCTTCCTTGATTTTACCTTGATTTAATTATCTTGTCCTTCTTGTTTTACTTGAGAGATTTCATTGTGTGTCTTCCTTTAATTTGTGCAAGCTGTGAAATATATTCCTTGTGTGTCTTCCTTTAATTCTTGCAAACTATGAAATTTAATGTGATTGATCAAATATTCAATTTCCATTGTTTACTAGATTTGCTCAAGATTCACTTGATTCATGCAATCAGGTTGATTGAGAGTCTGCTATTTGGTTATGTATCTCGTTCCTTTCCTGCATCAAGTGACTAGTCAGCATATGCATTTGTCAATATTAAAATCTTCGATTATGAGGTTCACACAATGTTGTGTGCACCTCTTTATGAGATTTTTTTTATGTGCTGAACATTGCCTTTTCCTCTGTTTTATGACTTTTATTAGTTATGACATCTCAATTTCCACTTTATTTTTGGGTCTTTCTACTACTATGTTGTTTATGCAGACTAATTGTTTTTGATTTTTTCACTTTGCATTGTGTTGTTTTTTCTTATTAAAATGAGTTATACTTTCATAAGTATTTGTTGAATTTCTCATAAATATCATCCTAAGACTACAAGATGAAATGAAAAAAAAATTAGGACTCTACAGGACTTTTTGAATTTTACCAATTTGAATTCCTTAGTAACCCTAATTGATATGTCATTAAGATGTTTCCTCAATAGCTTGCCATAAAAGGTAAAAATGTTTCCTTATATTCCTATATTTTAATGGTGCAGTGTGAAGCTAGGGTAATCAATAATTACTGAAGAAATGCGTGTTTGAACGGATATAAGAAACATTGAAATTGCATCATGGAGTGATACCTTAGCAATCATGTGCAAAAAACAAAAGAATAAACTCTAGAATAATAAGGGAGCTAATTCCTCAAAAATTTCCCTCTTCTTGAAAAAAAAGGAAAACAAAGTCAAATATCTTATTACCTTTTTTTTTCCTTTTCCAGAAGAGGGAAATTTTCGAGGATTTGACCCCCTTATGTCGGTACCTCATTTGATACAATCACTTCGTGCCTACAGGTATTTAGAAAAGTTTTCCATTACAATTGTACATTTTATTCATCTCAATAACAAATCAATCGGAAGTTGACAATGATGTTTTTAGAATCTAACTACAAGGGGGCTATTAGAAGCTATTTCATTCCTCTCATTCTTTTTTATCATGCTATGAAGTTCAAACACACATGATAAACCCATTTATTGTACCCTAATGTGCAGGTAGCAAAAACACTTCAACGTAACACCATTAGTCTAAATGAACTCTCTCAATGCTTTATTTTTACATTAACTTTCCAAGCTTCTTGTCCAATTGTTCTTGCAATTATCAGGTATATGTTGGTTGATTGTTTGATTTGCATTTGATATTCTTTTACCCTTTAGGGTTTGCACAAATATCTATTTTGCATAGGTATTTAAAGCTTTTGATAGAGGTTTATATACTGTGGATATTGTCAAAATTTTAATCTTTCATTGAGTTTGTGAATGAAATGATCAAAGGGGTCAAAGAAGTTATTTGTTTTTTTCATCTCTTTGGCAAACTCAATTCTTGTTTCCATGTTAAAGTGGACTGACTTATAATTTATAATATCAATATTTTCTTTTTATTGTAATTTTATATGTGAATATGCAACTCAATCTGCTAATACAATATTAAAGTCAATAAGGGGGTAGTACTCTAAAGATCATATGCCTAAAATATTAGTTTATTACTTTGTTGGCGTATCTTGTTAAGGCAATTCTAAATATTTTACGGAGAGAGTCTTTTAGTTGGGTTGATATATGAGTTAATTTTGTCATTTTTATTTCATTATATTTTTCTTATTTATGATTTTTATTTGTGTTATTTTTGACTTTAATTATGAAAGAGCTCGATTTCTTAATGGGTTAATTCAGTATACTAGTATTACAATAAAAGAATACGCAAAAGGGAATTCAATTATATTCAGGTCTTCTGTTGAATAAGTGTCAATATATGTCACAGTGATGATACCAACATGTGGCACATAAGAAAGGAAGCTACAAAATTGACTCCCAAATGTCTTTTCATTAAAGCATAAGAGGACTTTTGAAGTTCTCAACTCTTCAAGTTCTCAACTTTTCAAATTTCTCTCTTTCCCTCTATTTCCCATCAATTCTTGGTACATACTACATACCCAAAATTATTGCGGTGTTTATAGACTTTTAAACTCTCGTAAGTCTTGTTCAACACAAGTTAGTCATTGCCGCTTTCAAATAGCGTCTTTAAACCGAACTAAACTCGAACTCCTTCTCACGTTAGGAAATCTCCTTGCATTCTGCTTTAAAAGGAAATAATTCCACGCAATTTACCTTAACTGAAGAAGAATATTTATTTATCACTAACTCCTTCTTCTACTTGGTTTCCACTTCTCTTCTACTTAGAATTTGAAAGTTCATGTGGCAAGTTTCTACTTTTATACTTTTTTCAGGCTTTTGTCTCCTTCTTTACTTTTGCTTCCTATTTTTCCTATTTGATTATGAAAACTATTTTGCCTGCGTGCTCCTTTATAAATGGAAACTTTATGTAATGGTTGATTGTCGAAAAATCAATAATTCCATGCCTTAATAACTTTTAATTTGCGTGGTTGGCGTTTCTCCTAATCCCAGTCAGATTCGCTTTGAAGAGCACATGTTGGCGCAACCAGTTCCTTTCATCTAATACTCTATTTGTCAATTATAAAAATCATTCTTGTTCTAACACAGTTAAATTTAGAGGGGGCGAGAAAGTATTCGGAAAGGACCAATTCTTTAGAGGTGGTGTGTAACTTTAATTATGACTCTAACTTTTGAAGCTTTTTCTCCAATTGTTGCTGTAATTTTCGGGCATATATATGTTGGTTAATTGTTTTGATTTGCATTCAATTTTTTCATTTACCCTTTTCGGTATATAAAACTTTTGATTAAGATTTATATATACAGTTGTGGATGATTTTCAAAGTTTTTATCTTTGATTGAGTTTGTGAATTGTACTGACGAATAGGGTAAAAAGAAGATAGTTAATTTTTTTCCTTTTTTTTTTGTGAAACTCGTTCTCGATTTCTGATGTTGAAGTGGACTCATTAAAATTTACAAAATCAATAAAAAAAAATTTCGTTTTATGTGTGAATATATGTAAATCAATCTGCTACAACTAAAAAATCAAATAATGGGGTAATACTAAGAAAATGATATACCTAAAACATTAATTTTATTACTTTAGTGTCGTACCCTGTTAAGACAATTCTGAATATTGAACCGGTATTCTATTTTTTAGGTTGATATATGAGTTCATTTTGTCATTTTCATTTCATAAAATTATTGAAGAGCTTGATTTCTTAAAGGGTAAATACACAACTTATTTTCTTTAAAACTAGAAATTTTATTAGAATCTTTCCTTTTGGAATAATTTATTTTATGTTAGCAAAGTTAAGAAGCTTGAGTAATTAATTGACTTTATAATCAATCTCATTTCCCTTTGAAATACTCTTAAGGGACTTTCATTTAGTCCATATTTGGACCATCAGATAAACTTTAACCCAAAATTTTGGCCCAAATTCATTGAATCCATTTCACATTAAGAGACCCAAGACCCGATTCGGGATTTGAAAATTTCTCGAGTCCCATAGCGTTTTTCCCTTTATTTCGACCCAGAGTTTGTCCTATAAAACCCCTTAACTCTTACTGTTTAGGGGAGGAGTTTTTGGAGGCGAGAAAAAGAACACCGCACTAAGTTTTTGGGAGTTCTTATTTTCGTCGCTAAAATTTGGTTGATTCGTGACTATCTTGAGTCAGAGTGGTGTTGGAATTCGTCAAGTCCAGGCTCGAGTTCTAGTTGCTGCATCAAACCAGGTAACACTCGTATTCCTTCCTCATTTGATGTTAAGTGTTGGGTTTCGTTTTTGTATAAGAGATTATGAATACATATTTTTGTTAACTGAATGAAGGTGTTTAGATTTAACTTCATTGTTTAGAACACTTCATTAGTTTTAGATCTTGTCTCTTGTTTTGATATCAATGCTCAAGAATGGAGGTTTATTTTATCTTAACATTTTCTTAATTATGTGGTGTTTAACTAATTACATCAAGTTTTGTTGTTTATTCTTTCACTTGAATTTTTTGTTTTAAAGATAGTTGTCAATAATCAGTGTTTAAATTTGTTTAAAATGCTTGATGGTATCAAGATTTAAGTATCGATATTTGTTCCTTGATTGTACCTTGATTTAATTATCTTGTCATTCTTGTTTAACTAGAGAGATTTTCCTTGGGTGTCTTTCTTTAATATGTGCAAGTTTTGAAATATTATCTTTGTGTATCTTCCTTTCATTCTTGAAAACTGTGAAATTTGATCTAATTGATCCAATATTCACTTTCCTTTCTTGATAATATGTGCTCATGATTCACTTGTTTCGTGCAATCATCTGGATTGAGAGTATGTGCTTTGGTGATGTATCTCGTTCTTTTCCTACGTCAAGTGACTAGTCAGTATATGCATTTTTAATTTTTAAAACATTCTATTATAAGGTCAACACAATTTTGTGCACGCATATCTATGAGATTTGGTGTATGAGTTGTTACATTGTCTTTTCTTCTCTTTTATGGCTTTTCTTAGATATGACGTCTCAATTTACGCTTTGTTTAATAGGAATTTCTACTACTTTGTTGTTTTTGCTTATTAAAATAAGTTATCAACATTTGCTGAATTTTTCACGTATATCATCCTATGACTCCACAAGATTAAAAGAAAAAAAACTAGGACCCTACATGACATTTTTCAATTTTAATCATTTGAATTTCTTAGTAACCCTAATTTATACGTCATTAAGATTTTCCCTTAATATTCTGCCGTAAAATATAAAAATATTTCCTTATATTCATAGCTTTTAATGGTGAAGTGTGAAGAAAGGATAATCAATGATCATTGAAGAAATGTGTGTTTGAACAGATATAACAAATATTGGAATTGCAGCTTGGAATGATACCTTAGCTATCATGTCCATCAGAGAGACGAATAACCTCTAGAATAATATTGAAACATTTCTTAGAATATCTGTATGAATGCAGTGATAGTACCTAAAGAGTGCCATAATAAGGGATCTAATTCCTCGATAAGTTCCCTCTTCTGGATAAAAGGAAAACAAAATCAAATAATTCATTGCATTTGTTTTCCTTTTCCTGAAGAGGGAGCTTTTCCATGATTTTACCCCTTATCATGGCAATCATTTGATATTGTATACACTTCATGTCTACAAGTATTTTGAAAAGTATTCCATTAACATTGTAGATTTTATTCCTCTCTCAAATGCAAATCAATCGGGAAGTGGACAAAGATGTTTTTAGAATCTAACTATGAGAGGGCTACGATAATGTATTCAATTACTCTCACTGTTTATTCTCATGTTACGAATTTCGGACTAATTTAATAAACATGTTTAATGTACACTAATGTGCAGGTGCAATTTTTTTTTCTGAAAGCCCCCACCCATTTGTACGTGGTATTAAAGGCAACAAAAATGCTTTGCCAATACTCTAAAGGTTCTCTCCCAATGATTTCTATTCACATTAACTTTACTTCTTATCGAATTGTTCCTGTAATTTTTAGGTATAAGTTGGTTAATTTTTATAATTTGCATTTAATTTCTTTTACCGTTTTCGGTTTGAAAAGATATCTCTATTGCATTATTGTTTCAGGTAGTTAAAGCTTTTGTTTCATTCAACTTTCCAGATTTTCCATCCTCAAACTGCAATCTTATATGATTTGGAAGCTTTTCCATTAGATCAAGTATAACCTTACCCCTGGTTGTGTCAGCTCTTGGCTTGACTTGAGTAGCTTTATCTAAAGCTATTGGATTTCCATCTGTTGATGCTATAGACAACAAAGACTTCTTTGCAAACAAATATGGAGAGATAAGTTCGATAAAAAGAATCAAAACCACAACTAACGTTGTTTTCTCCTTAGGATTATATCCAATGGACCATGGAAAAACCTACATTGGTTCTCATGTCCATGGAAAAACTCCCTACAATGGACACCTTCGAGTTTTTGGTATTCACCATCCACCTCTCTTGATAGATATAACACAAACCCAAACATATCAACTTTTCTTCTCAAACGTAGCTTAAAGATTATTTTATATGTGCATTTATTGTTGGATTAACTTCGCATATAAATGTGAGAAATTTAAGGAAAGGTTTGGCAATTTCAACCAGTCATTACATTATAATATTATAATCTTTGCGTTATTCTTCAAATGTGATGATATATATGTAGTTTATATAGGTTATTGACCAATCACACACAGTCATAAATTGTTATTTTGAAATGGCACAAGTAATATTATTATATAATTATCTATTAAATGTTGACAAAGAATAAGACTGATTCTAGTATTTAAGGGCGTAATCTGGTGATCAATCAACTGAATTCAATCATAACGGTTTAATAAAATAAAATAAAAATACACTCCACCTCATCTAACTCTCTTCTCGTAACTTATTTTTATTTTATTTTAATATTTTTTATTTTTATTTTAAATATGTAAAAATACTTTTAGAATTTTTTCCTACTTGCATATAGATCTTATAAAAGAAATAAAAATGTTATTTAAAAGTTTTGCTGCAAGTAAAAATAACTTTTCTAAAAACGACATGTGTACACTATTTCTTGGTTTTTAGCAAATAATATGTCCTCGACTAAATTACCTGTCATTGACTACTTTTTTTCTTTCTACTCTCTTCTAGGTCTTTTATATACACTATTTCGTTTTTTCATCAAATCACATGTCCTCGACTAAATCACCTGTCGTTGACTACTTAGTTTTTTATTTCTACTCTCTTTTAGGTCTTTTCATTTCTCCATTCTCATTCTTCCACGTCCCAGTAATATTCACTCTTTTAGAATTCTTACCCCCAAATTTGCCTAAAGAACATGTACATTCTATATGTTCCTTTCCAAGTCAGAGAAGTTACGTTTTATAAAGCAAATAAAATAGTGACAGAATATATTATCGCGAAAACCCCCAACTCATAAAGGGTAAAAAACATGACTTATACCTCTGTAGGATTTAACTCCACTTCCTAAACTCGAAGCCTCAACAAAAGATTACAAACCTATGTAACCTAAGGATTTATAATATCTAATTCCTAGTTAAGATATTATAAATTGTAATTCTAGCTACCAAAGACAAAACACCCCAGGTTTATGTCTTCTAACATCCATCAAGTTTCTCAAAATTGTTAGCCATTCGTACACAAACACTTGATTGTAATCAAAATTCTTAATTGCAATCTTACAACTTTTTCCTCACAATCTGGCAACACTCCCCAATAAATCATAAAACTCTCCCAAACTCTAGATCGTGTTTTAATCTTCTCTCTATGTAAGTGCGGAAAATTCATCAATGAACTATTGAGGTATTTATAGACTTTGAAACTATCCTAAGTCTTGTTCAACATAACTTAGTCTTCGCCGCTTTAAAGAAACTTCGTTAAACCGAACTTGACTCGAACTCCTTCTCACGTTAGGACTCCTCCTTGCATTCATCTTTGAAAATAAATACTTCCAAACATTTTACCTTAACTAAATACGAAACTTTATTAATCACTAACTCCTTCTTCTACTTGGTTTCAAATTCCTCTTCTTCTTCAAATTTGGAAGTTCATGTGGGAAGTTTCTACCTTTCAACTTCTTTCAGGCTTTTGTCTCCTTCTTTACTTTTGTTTCCTAGTTTTCCAATTTGATTACGAAAACTATTTTGCCTGCGTACTGCTTTATAAATGGAATGTAACACCCCATAGCCAAAACAAACCAAAAACTAGTTTTTTTAGAAAAATCTGCATGTTCTACTAACAGTGGCATCGACGAACCGTAGAATGAACTACGGTCCATCCTGCACAACCGTCGATGGGATCAGAAACTCCTAAAAAATTCAGTCTTGAAAAATTGTTTAACTCTTGGACAACGGACGGTCTTACAGTCCGTACGTCAAACGACGGTCCGTAGTCCGTGACCGTCGATCAAGACTTCCTTCAACCACTCCCAAACAAGAGCTATAGATTACCATCATGGTTCGTAGGTGGACCTACGGTATGTAGGTCTGACCGTAGGTGGAAAATTTGCAGCCAATTAAAGGGAAATGTAGTTAGGTCAACCTACAATGATCATAAATCTTAGCACAAAATTAATTACGTCTGCTATGACCTACTCACAAATAGATAATTGAATTATCTTTCCATATCCACCGACATTGCTAAAACCAGACCTCCGAGTAAATAGTTTATGCCTATTTTAGTAAAGGCTTGTCGATTAGGCCACAACAACAGACCGAACGACTGGGCGTCGGGCGAACGACGGACCGTCAGTCCTGGCCGTCGTGAGGTCCGACAACAACCTTCTGAGGGGTCTTTTTGACCTTTCCCACTATGTTTAAACCCTAATTTACGTCGTTTTAGCCCTTTATCATCAGATTTTTGTTAGTCGAAGCCTAGAGACATAATTAAAACATATCCAAGTCAAATAATTAAATCAAAACATAGAAAATTAGAAGCAAGAGAGGAGAAAAAAAGCTCAAGAACCCTACTTCAAGAATGCCACAACCTCCAGCAGTTCCAGACCCGAAAATTAAGTATTTTTACGTGGATTTCATGACCAGGTATGTGGGATTTAACTAGTGGGTTCCTTTTAGTTAGATTCTTGACTTATTATCATGATTAAACCTAGGGTTTCTAGAACATTGATATAACTTCATGAATTTATTAAATATATGTTCCAAATAAGATTATTATGTTATTACTCAGATTATTGCATGAATTTCAAAACCCTAGCTTTGTATTTCATTAGTTCTAGAATTACACTTACTAGGTCATATATTTCAGAAACGTCAAATATATATGCCTCAGTTATAAATGCATAATTTCCAGATTAATTGTTGCATTCTCAGTTTGCATGTTCAGTTTCAAGCTATCCAGTATTTATAGAAATTCAGATATAATTCATTGGGAGTAGCATAATACCGAGTTAGACTAGGGTTTAGCGTACCCAATAGTCCCAGAACTACTATTCACTTTGCTTTCTTGATTAGATTTGCTCATGATTCACTTGATTCGTGCAATCATCCTGATTGAGAGTCTGTGCTTTGGTGATGTATCTCATTCTTTTCGTACGTTAAGTGACTAGTAAGTATATGCATTTCTAATTCTTAAAACATTTGATTATAAGGTTAACACAATTTTGTGCGCACCTATTTATGAGATTTGGTGTATGAGTTTTTACATTGTCATTTCTTCTCTTTTCTGGATTTTGTTAGATGTGACGTCTCAATTTCCGCTTTGTTTAATGGTATTTCTACTACTGTGTTGTTTTTGCTTATCAAAATAAGTTATCAACATTTGTTGAATTTCTCACATATATCATCCTAAGACTCCACAAGATGAAAAAAAAACTAGGACCCTACAGGACATTTTTCAATTTTAATAATTTGAATTCCTAAGTAACCCTTATTTATACGTCATTAAGATGTACCCTGAATAGTCTGCCGTAAAATATAAAAAAATTTCCTTATATTTATAACTTTTAATGGTGCAGTGTGAAGAAAGGATAACCAATAATCATTGAAGAATGTGTGTTTGAATTGATATAAGAAATATTGGAATTGTAGCTTGGAGTGATACCTTAGCTATCATGTGCATCAGAGAGACGAATAAACTCTGAATAATATTGAAACACTTCACAGAATATCTGTCTGAATGCAGTGATAGTACCGAAAGGGTGCCATAATAAGGGAGCTAATTCCTCGAAAAGTTCCCTCTTCTAGAAAAAAGGAAAACAAAGTCAAATAATTCATTGCATTTGTTTTCCTTTTCCTGAAGAGGGAGCTTTTCCATTATTTTACCCCTTATTGTGGCACTCATTTGATATTATATACACTTCATGTCTACAGGTATTTTTAAAAGTATTCCATTACCATTGTAGATTTTATTCCTCTCTCAAACGCAAATCAATCCGGAAGTTGACAAAGAAGTTCTTAGAATCTAACTATGAGAGGTCTATGAGAAGGTATTCCATTCCTCACTCTTTATTCTGATGCTATGAATTTCACACAAAATTGATAAACACGTTTAATGTACACTAATGTGCAAGTGCATTTTTTTTTCTGAAAGCCCCCACCCATTTGTACGGGGTATTACAGGCAGCAAAAATGCTTCAACGCCATTAGTCTAAAGGATCTCTCTCAATGCTCTCTATTCAAAATAACTTTCAAAGTTTCTTCTCGAATTTATCCTGTAATTTTCAGGTATATGTTGGTTAATTGTTATGATTTGCATTCAATATTTCTTTTACCCTTTTGGGTTTGAAACGATATATATTTTGCATTATTAATTGAGGTAGTTAAAGCTTTTGGTTAAGGTTTAGATTTTGTGGTTGATTTTCAAAATTTTGATCTTTGAATGGGTATGCGAATACAATGACCAAAGGGTTTAAAGAAGATAGTTGTTTTTTCCCATCTCTTTGTAAAACTCGATTATGGTTTCCGATGTTATAGTGGATTGACTTACATTTCTTAAATCATTATTTTCTTTTTTTTTTTTAGTCTGAAACAAATGGTAGGAAGAAAATGTCATGATCTTCAAACTTTCGAATTCAAATGATTCTTTAGTACCACTATAATCTTCATAAAAAATCTAAGAAACATAACAAGAAGTTGACTCTCATATTTTGAGGATCCCATAAGGGCGATAAATAACAAATATTTAAAGAAAAAAAGAGTCAAAAAACTACAAAACTTACATTTCGAGATATTCCAAATATAGGAAAATTCTTATCAAGCAAAGAGCATATGAAAGTTCATATGATTATACCAACAAAATATCGGGTAGATAAAATCGTTTGATATTGTTAGGATTAATGGGAAACCTTGTTGGTGCTTCATATTCTTCTTCAAAGTTGAAGAGGAATATGAAGCACCATCAAAGCTTCTATTTAATCCTGATAGTATCAAATGATTTTACCTACCTAACATTTTGTTGGTGAAATCATATATGCGTTCGTCTGTTCTTTTCTTCATAAGAAGCTTCCCAAAAATGAAATATTTTGATATGAATGTATGTAGTGCTTTAACTATTTTGTATTTTTCCTTTTAGGGGTCATTTTTCGTACTTTTTTGGTTTCTCAATGATTTGAGAGTTTACTTCGTGTTATGTTTTTTGATGTTTTCGATGAAGATAGTATATAGTGATACTGAAGAATCACTTGAACTCGAATGTTTATTAGACACGACATTTGATCCCCTTGAGGAAGGTTAAGCAAGAAAATTTTATATGAAGAATGTCTAAGATGCAATTTACCAAGCTTGTAATATCCAATTCCCTGGTGTTTGAGAGAGTGCTAATAGATCGATAGTTTCTTCATCATGAATTTTGTGACACAAGATTATAATTTTTCTTTGAAATGTCAAATTTTTTCTTGTGCATCAACTAAAGCAAAAATTGTCTATATAGATTTAAGATGATCTCAATCTTTTGATTAGAAGTTTAAACTCAAACGGGAGAAAGAGATGTTGATATTGTATTATCAAAAGTGACTCTTTGCAACTAACGACAAGGGTAAAATGTTAATTTAGTAAAAGTTTCCAAAAATGATCTTTCGGGTCATTACATTATCCATCACTAAAAACATGTTCGTCCTCAAACATATGGAAGAAAAAGAAAGAATAGACAACGTTATCAAAGCTTAGTTATGACCTATCAGTCGGTGTTCGTATTTACAAGTGAGCTCTTCATTAAGACCATTTGATCAAGATTAGCTACTAAGAACTGAGCTTTTGAATAAAACTTTTATCAACCCATAGAATTACCACTGAACTCAATCTAAACATAAACACTTTGGACTAAAACATAATCACCATGATGATTCTGTTTATTCTTTTTACATAACCACAATCAAATTCTGAACAATGCCACCTACCACCAGAAGTTAAACTGAACTAACCACCACATACTCATAATGCACAAATCATGATAGATTTTATTAAGATTCCCTTTCACAATAACATCTTTTCACGAGTGTAAGTATAAAAATTTGACTTTAGATATTGAGTACTCATTAAGGGAGAATAAAACTTATCTAACCCATAGAAGGAAATGTTCAAGTAAACACCCAGCAAGAGTTATATTTAAAATGTAGAACCTCTAACAACACTTTTAGACAATTATAACTCTTCATAGCTCTTATATACATTGTCATAAGAAAGGTCGTGCATGTAGAATCATTAGCATAATTTAACTATTTGCTTCTGTTTTGAATACTTATTTGGCTTACTTCAGGTGATGCTTGAACTTTTAAACTTAGTTATATTGAATGGAAATTTGAATGATTAGAAATGTATTTGATGTTTGATTTTATTTTTCAATTTTCACGAATGGATTGTATTATAATTTAATAGGCGGTGTATGAAATAAACAGTTTTTTATATATAAAAATGCAATTTATTACCACACTAATCAACTAAATGACCTAACTTCTCCAAAAAATTTATATTGTCTTGTACATCAACAATAAAGTACCTAATTAGTTATTTATTCAATTATTTATATATTCTGACTAAATTACTTGAAAAAATACTTAAATGATTATAAATAAGTTATATATGCCAACTATAACACAACTTATTCAAAAAAGACGAAAAACAACATTTTATGAAAAATCTGCAAGTGCAACCAACGGGGCAACGATGGACTATAGACTGACCCGCGGTCCGTCCTGCACATCCTTCAATGGAGTCAACAAATCCTTAAAATCTTAGCCCATGAAAATTTGGTTAATTCATGATCGACAGACGGACCTATGGTCCGTAGCCCTTGACCGTCGATCGACACCCCATTCACCACTCTCCAGCAGAGCTTAAGGAAATGAAAGAGCAGTTGAATGACCTTCGAGATAAGGACTTTAACAGACCTACTATTTTACCATGGGCGCACCAATGTTTTTTGTAAGGAAGAAGGATGGTTTCGTAAGAATGTGCATTGACTATTGACAGTTGAACAAGATCACAATCAAGAATAAGTATACCATCCCTGGGATTGATGACTTGTTTGACCAACTTCACGGTGCTAGTAACTTCTCAAAGATAGACCTCCTATCGGGTTATCATCAGTTTAGAGTCAGAGATAGTGAAATTCAGAAAAAAGCCTTCAGAACTCGATATGGTCATTACAAATTTATAGTTATGTCGTTTGTACTAACCAATGCTCTTACAACTTTCATGTATTTGATGAACTGAGTATTCAAACACTACTTGTACTTGTTCGTTATTGTCATTATTGATGATATCCTCATTTACTCTAGGAATGAGGAAGAACATGGAAGTCTTTGAGAATTATTTTACATATTCTAAAGGATCGCCAATTATTCGCTAAGTTTAGAAAATGTGACTTCTAGTTGCAATCCGTTGCTTTCCTTAGTTTCATTGTATCTAGCGAAGGGATCGGAGTGGATTCATTGAAGATAGAAGTAGTGAAACAATGGCCCAGACCTACCTCTGCTGAAGATATCAGAAGTTTCTTAGATCTAGCGGGTTATTACAAAAGGTTCGTGGAAGGATTTTCATCTAAAGCCTCACCATTGACTAGGTTAAATGAGAAGATGGTCAAGTTCCCCTGGTCAGATGATTGTGAGAAAAGCATTGCAGGATTGAGAACTAGATTTACTACAACTCATTCCTTGACTCTACCAGAGGGTTCAGATGGTTATATGAGCTATTGTGATGCATCCATAGTTGGCCTAGGTTGTGTCTTGACACAACGAGATAAGGTTATAGCGTATTCCACTAAAAATCTTAAGGTGCATGAGAAGAACTATACAAATAATGAGATCGAGCTTGCAGCAATGGTATTTTCACTCAGATATGGAGAAACTACTTGTATGGTGTTCATGTAGATATGTTCACCGATCATAAAAGCCTTCAGCATGTGTTCACCCAAAAAGAGTTGAATGTTCGCCAGAGGAGATGTCTAGGGTTCTTTAAAGATTATTATATGAGTGTGCATTATCATCCTGGTAAGGAGAATGTAGTAGCTAATGCTCTTAGCAGATTATCTATAGGTACTGTAGCTCATGTTGAGGAATAAAGGTAGGAGATACTGAAGGATGTTTACCGGATTGCTTGCTTTGGAGTTCGCCTCATGAGCATATCAGACAGTGGTGTAACAGTTTAGAATGGGGCAGAATATTCTTCGGTTGTAGAGTTTAAGTAAAAGCAAGACAGTGATCCAATCTTGGTTGAACTTAAGGGTGCTGTCCACAATCAGAGAGTGGGGGTTTTCTCTAGAGGGGAAGATGGTGTACTTCGCTAGTATGGTAGATTGTATGTTGTTGATGTGGGCGAGTTGAGACAACATATTATTTAAGAAGCCCATAACTCTAGGTATTCTATTTATCTAGGTGCCACTAAGATGTATTGCAATCTGGGGTAAGTTTATTGGTGGAATGGCATGAAGAGGGATATAGAGGATTTTTCGAGTAAGTGCCCCAATAGCCAGCAAGTCAGGGTAGAATATCATAAATCAGGAGGTATGACTCAAAACATCAACAGTCCTACTTGGAAGTGTGAAGTGATCAATATGGAATTCATCACAAGGTTACCTCGTACTCGCAGACAACATGACTCCATTTGGGTGATAGATGATAGGATTTCTAAGTCTTCTCGCTTTTCGGCGGTCAAGACTATATATTTGGCAGATGAATATGCCAAGCTTTACATAAATGAGATTGTGAGGTTACAGGGGGTTCCTTTGTTTATCATCTCATACATAGGTTCTCTGTTTACCTCTTATTTTTGGAAGTCATTTTAGAAAGGTCTTGGTACTCAAGTTAACCATAGAGTTACATTTCATCCGCAGACGGATGGACAGGCACAGTGTACCATTCAGAACCTAGATGATATTTTGAGGGCTTGTTTGATTGTATCAAAGGTAGTTGGGATGATCACCTTTCTCTTATTAAGTTCGCCTAAAACAATAGCTATCATTCCACCATTCAGATGGTTTCTTATGAGGCTTTATATGAGCGTATATGTAGATCTCCTATTATTTTGTTTGAAGTAGGTGAAGCAACCTTGATAGGTTCAGATTCAGTCCTTGATGCTATGAGAAAGTGCAACTCATTAGAGATAGACTTAGTACAGCCAAAAGTCGTCAGAAATGTTATACAGATGTAAGGAGAAGGGATCTAACGTTCCAAGTTGATAATTAGGTTTTTCTGAAAGTCTCACCTATGAAAGGGGTGATGAGATTTGGAAAGAAATGGAATATCAGTCCAAGATATGTAGGCCATACAAGATATTGAAAAGGGTCGGTAATGAGGCATATGAGTTAGAGTTGCCACCAGAATTAGCAGCAGTGCATCCAGTCTTCCAAGTCTCACTCTTGAAGAAATGTGTGGGTGATCCAGCCTCTATAGTGTCATTAGAGAGTATGGAGGTGAAAGATAATCTTTCTTATGAGGATGTACCATTTGAGATTATTGACCATCAAGTTAGAAGGTTGAAAAACAAAGAAGTCACTCCAGTCAAGGTTTTGTGGAGGAGTCACTCCATAGAGGGAGCTACTTGGGAAGCAGAAGCAGCCATGAAAGCCAACTATCCTCATCTCTTTCCTTCGGATTCCACTCCATCTTGAGGTAATAGTTCCTCTTAAGTTTTCTAGTCATTCATGCGTGAATTCAGTCTTAGAATCATGTTTCGTCAGTTTGTAATTGCATTTTCAGTGTATTTGCATGTTCTCGAAACTCAATTCAGTCAGAAACTTAGTTCTCATTTTTTAGTAGTAGGTTTTGCACCTGTCTCCCTCTACAGCTGCTAGTTTGTAACACCCCGTATCTAAAACATACCAACAAAAAGCTTTTCAGAAAAATCTGCAGGTGCAACCAACGGAGCCAGCGACGGACCGTCGAATGACCCACGGTCCGTACTGCACATCCATCAATAGTTTTAGAAACCCGCAAAATCTCAGCTCAAGAAGATTTGTTTAAGTCATGAATTAATGGACGGACCTACGGTCCATAGGTAAGACTACGGTCCGTAGTCTGTGACCGTCAATTGACACCACATTCATCCACTTTCTGACAAGAGATACGAATGACAAGCACGGTCTGTAGGTCTGATCGATATTGGGAACTAGCAGACAGTTAAGGTGGAAATGCAGTGTGGTCAAATTAAAATGATCATAAATCTTAGCACAAAATGAATTAGGTGTCTCATGACCTACCCACATATACATAATTGAATTAACTTTCTATAGCCACCAACCATGGTAAAATCAGAACTCCGAGTAAAAGTTTATGCCAATTTTGGTAAAGGCCTACCGAACAGGCCCAACCTAAGGACCCAAACACGGACGGTCGATCAAACGACAGACTGTCTGTCTAGGCCGTCGTTTGGTCCGACAAAAATCAACTCAGAGGTCTTTTTTGTCTTTTCTCACTTCCTTTAAACCCTATGATACACCTTTTTAAACCTAAATCATCATATTTTTATCACTTTAAGCCTAGAAACATGACAAGAACTTTTCTAAGTCAAAATAATAAATCAAAAGTTAGAAAATTAGAAGCCAGAAAGGAGAAAAAGCTCAAGAACCGTAGTTCAAGAATGAATTAATTTCCAACTTCATCCCCGAAATATAAGTGTTTCTCCATGAATTTCATCACCAGGTATGTGGAATTTTACTAGTGGGTTCCTTTCACTCATTGGCTCCCTAGTTTTAAGCCAGTTCTTAATTCTCTTATCATGATTAAACCTAGGGTACCTAGAATTACAACAGAACTTCATGATTTAGTACCCTTTAGTTCTTGAATTACACATGTTAGGTCAGATATTTTAGCTATTTAGTTATACATGCCTCAGTTATTAATGCATCATTAGCAGATTAAATCTTGCATACTCAATTTGCATGTAAAGCTTTGAGCTATCCTTTATTTACAGAAAATTCAAACATAACCAGTTAACTATACAAATCCATGGGAGTAGCGTAATATTGAGTTGGACTAGGGTTTAATGTACCCAAAAAGTTCAAGAAGTACTTGGGCATCAGTTTTGTGATCACGCCAGCATGCCTTTATACCTCTGGCAGGGTATATTGGGTGCTCTCGATGGAGAGTATACATCGGACTCCATATTTAGCTCATGTGGTTTTATTATTGGTTTTTAGTAGCTCCCACAATTGAGTTAGACTCTCTTGCATTGACCATTTATTAGTATACCCAGTATGCAGTTTCACCATGTTATAAATATGTTATTGCATTCAGTTAACTTAGGAATTTAGGATATCATGTTCAAATTATTATACTTGCTTTTGTGTTTGTTCAGTTATGTTTTATTTCAGCTTAACTATATCCTACATGCTCAGTACCTTCAAGTACTTACGCATATGTGCGCTACATCTTCTCGTGATATAAGTTCAGGTTATCACCATCTAGATCACGCATATATCAATTTTCTGATCTCCAGTTCAGCATATTCAGTCGTGAGTCCTTATTCTCCGAGGAAAATAGTCATGAGTTTAATTTCATTCTTTTAGTCATTTAGTTTCATCTTTTGCTAGATTTAGCTGGAGCTTGTCCCACTATTACTAGTCCAGTTTAGATGGTTATTTCATACATAGTTAGATTTAGCTTAGTATTGAGTTAATATTTACTTTGTATTAAACACATTGTTTTCAAATATTTCAGTTATAGAATATGGTTATTCCCATCTTTTATGTTTAAATTATGATTTAGCTTCTAAATTCAGTTTATTATCTTTAGTATGTTCATGATCATGTAAGCAGGGTTAACTTAGGATCACATGTGCACCTATGTTCCTTGTTCGCGTCTCGAGGGTAGCTCGGGGCGTGACACCAAGTTACTGTTGTCGGAAGATATATTAATTCAAATATTTAATTACTTAAGTACTCTGGCTATTGTAGTCTGAATTTTTTTTAATTAATAAACTATTATTTTAATATTTTAGCGACTGTTGTAGTCTGTCATTTAGATAGTTTAACGGTCAGGACTAGTTTTATATTTTTCAACTTCCGCAATCGGCAAAGTCTGAATACTGTAGTTGGTAAATATTTTACGACGTTCAATATGCTAACTTCCCAAAAATAGTCAGAAAGTCATCGGAAAAATCCATTGTCTACTACATTTTAACTATTTTTGCGATCGGCAAATGATGAATTTGTAGTAGTTCGATAAAGGATAAAAGTTTCTCAAACATAATAGGTCTCTTAAGACATTACTAATATCTTGTCTCTTCTCAGTGTCATAAAAATTTTCAGTGACACCCTTTTCACTGCATGGAGAATTATTTTGACTAGTCGGGGAAAGACTTCGGCGACTAGTTGAATTTTTATGTGCACCCAGCGTCCAATTTTTAGTTACATTCTTGGTTTCAATTTGCAAAACATGCTGCCCAGAATTTTCAGCATCTTCAACATCAGATGTCTTGATTAGTTTGTGTCCTGACTCCAATAGTTTTTGGGCTAAACCAACTCGCGGCACATCAACCTTAACTCTTGATGTTTTCCCTCTATATTCATTAGTTGTTTCGACACCAATATTACTCGTAACAAAATCTATTGAGTGGGTATGACTTTGTTCAGAAGTGGAAACAACCAATTGTTGATCAACCTTTTTTTTTCATTTTATGTTTTTCTTGCATCACTTTGATACTTTTCACTATTGATAGTACCTTTTGAAGAACCTTCAATTGTATCATCAATTTGTTTGTTATTTTAATTTCTTTTCCAGATGAAACGACAGTTATCTTGTTCATGATCTTGGTGCTCAAATTAATTAAAATGCAAAGGTAGATTATCATATACAATCTCCTGAAAGACATCATTCAACTTACCAGATTTTCAATCCTCAAACTGCAAGCTTATATGTTTTGGATGCTTTTCCATTAGATCAAGTATAACCTTTACCCTAGTTGTGCAGGGTCTATGCTTGATTTTAGTAGCTTTATCTATAGCTATTGGCTTTCCATCTGCCGATGCTATGGACAACAAAGACTTGTTTACAAAAATTCTGGATAGGTAAGTTTGATAAAAAGAATAAAAACCACAACTAACGTCTTTTTCTCCTTAGGATTATATCCAATGGACATAGAAACCCCTACATTGGTTCTCCTTTCCATGGAAAAACTCTCTACAATGGACATCTTCGAGTTTTTAGTATTCACCATCAACCTCTCTCGATACATATACCACAAATCCAAACATATCGACTTTTCTTCTCAAATGTAGCTTACGAGATTATATTAGATATGCGATTATTGTTGGATTAAGTTTGCATATAAATGTAAGAAATCAAGGGAAAGGTATGGCAATTTCAACCAGTCATTATTTCATAATATTATAATCTTTGCGTTATTCTTCAAATGTGATAATATATTAGTAGTTTATATAGATAATATAAAACAAATAAAAATGTTATTTAAAAGTTTTGCTGCAAGTAATAATAAGTTTTGTAGGAACGCACAACATGTGTACACTATTTATTATTTTTTCACAAATAATCCGTCCTCGACTAAATCACCTGTCCTTGACTACTTTTTTTTGTTCTACTCTCTTCTAGGTCTTTCATATTAACTATCTCTTGTTTTCAAGAATCACATATCCTCAACTAAATCACCTGTCGTTGACTACTTTTTTTACTTTGTACTCTCTTCTAGGTCGTTCCATTTCTCCATTCTCATTCTTCCATGTCCCACTAATCTTCACTTTGTTGGAATTCTGACCCCCAAATTTGCCTAAAGAACACATATATTATATATGTTCCTTTGCATATTAGAGCAATTACGTTTTGTAAAACAAACAAAATAATGACAGAATATACTACCGCGAAAAACCCCAACACATAAAGGATAAAAATTACGACCTACACCTCTGTAGGATTTAACTCCACTTCATATACTCCAAGCCTGAACAAAAGATTACAAACCTATGTAACCTAATGAATTATAAACTCTAATTCCTGGCTAAGAAATTATAAACTGTAATCCCTAGCTACCAGAGACAAAAACCCCAGGTTTAAGTCTTCTAACATACAAAAGATTTGTCAAACTTGTTAGACGAATCCTACACACACACTTGATTGTAATAAAAACTCTTTATTACAATCTTACAACTTTTTCCTCACAATCTAGCAACACTCCCCTATAAATCTCAAAACTCTGTCAAACTCTTGATCATGTTTTGATCTTCGCTCTATGTAAGTGCACAAAATTATTCAATGAACTATTGAGCTATTTATAAGCTTTGAAACTCTCCTAAGTCTTATTCAACACAACTTAGTCTTTGCCAGTTTAAAGAAACTTCTTTAAACCGAACTTGACTCGAACTCCTTCTCATGTTAGGACTCATCATTGCATCAATCTTTGAAAAGAAATACTTGCACGGAGTATACATTAACTGAATAAGAAACTTTATTAATCACTAACTCCTTCTTCTACTTTGTTTCAACTCCCTCTTCTACTTAAAATTTGGAAGTTCACGTGGCAAGTTTCTTCTTTTCTACTAATTTTAGGATCTTGTCTCTGTCTTTACTTTTGCTTCCTAATTTTTCTAGTTTATCTATTTGATTTCGAAAACTATTTTGTTTGCGTACTCTTTTATAAATGGAAACTTTATGTAATGGTTGCTTGTCGAAAAAGCAATACTTCTATAGCTTTATAACTTTTAATTTGCGTGGTTGACGTTTCTCCTAATCCCAGTAAGATTCGGTGTGAATATCACATGTTGTCTCAATCGGTTCTTTTCATCTATTCCTTTATTTGTCAATTATCAAAATCGTTCTCGTTCTAACACACTCAAAATTAAAGGGACTGAGGAAGTATACGGAAAGGACCAATATTTTAGATGTGGTGTGTTACTTTAATTATCACTCTATCTTTTGAAGCTTTTTCTCCAATTGTTGCTGCGATTTTTGGGCATATATATGTTGGTTAATTGTTTCGATTTGCATTCAATTTTTTATTTTACCCTTTTTGGTATATAAAACTTTTGATTAAGATTTATATATAGAGATGTGGATGATTTTCAAAGTTTTGATCTTTGATGGGGTTTGTGAATTGCAGTGACAAAAGTGGGAAAAGAAGATAGTTGACTTTTTTTAATACTTTTTATTTTTGTGAAACTCGTTCTCGATTTCTGATATTGAAGTGGACAGATTATAACGACCATGTTCGGTCGTTTTGAGCACTAGAACTTTTATGTCAAAAAATACTTTCTGATAGATTTAAATGGGTGTTTTGGACTATTCATAATTATAATTATGAAATAAGTGGGGTAATTTTAATAATTTATTTTGTTGGTGGTTAAAGAGGATTATAGTAAAATAAATAGTGGGTCACTTTCACCACTCTTATAATAAGTCATAAAATAATTATGAGGAAATATTCTGAAAAGGAGAAATAAGTGTTTAGCGATGAAACCTTATCTGCAGAAGTCAAGAAGCAATTATCTCATCAGGTAATCAATATTTTACTTGGATATTGGTTATATGTGCATGGTCCTATTATTTTTATATATTTTATTATAAAGATGAATTGGAAGATAGTGATATGCAATAAATGCTACCAAATTGGCCGTACTGGATTGTATAACTATTTCCAGTGAGTATTATTATTATGGTTATTTTAACTTAAATTATACATTGGAAAGAACAAGTATGTGGTGGTAGTAGTTTTAGGATGAATATTGGTTATTAACAGAAGAAGTATTGTTTCTAATAAAGGTTGAATAGGAAATATTAGACCATAAGAACAATTTGGGATTGTTAAAACTATGAAAGACAATTTTTTTTAACAAAAAGAAATGATAACATTAGTAAAAACAAAATTTATGAAATCATTAATTATTAGTCCATGTGGTTTGTGAAAGTACTTCTTTTATTGCTAATTTTATTGGAATGGAGAAGTTGTTAAGGTTTAAGACTATTTAGGTGTTAATTTCTATGATTATATGGATATAAGTTGCAGGTAAGAACAAATAGACTTATGAAACATTAATTCATAATTTGGACTAATGATTAGTGAATTTTGTTGGGAATATATGAATATGGGGTGATAGAATAAATTAAAGGAATAAATATTAATCATATAATATTAATACTTTAATTTTGAAATTGAGAAAGGAATTATGTTAATGCACTACTGTAACATTAGGATCACTTAGTGTTTGAGTCAGAAGTATATCGCCACTGGTTTCGTAACCACTAGCTTCAGTTTTAAAGATCTATTATTATAGTTTTTTTGTTATCACAAAATGAATTATGTGTTTATATATTGAGATAGGTAATTAAATATAAGGTGCATTGAATTATTTAAATTTCATTAAATTTATGTTAATTAGAGAAATTAAGACCTACCCTTAGTTTTGAACTTTAAGCAATTAATTATATAGATAGGTGAGTTTTTGGGTCTAGAATAAATATAGAATAATTTGAGTGTTGATGGGATTATCAACTGACACCTTATGCATATACATATACTTGAAAAATTGGAAAGGTTCGGGAGGCATTGAGGAAATAAAGAGTATTGGAGTTGTCTTGACTTCGGTTCTTCGGTGTAGATAGGTATGGTTTATTTCTGTTTGATAGATAAACTCTAAATAGCGATTAATAAGTATTGAGTGATATTGTAAACTCTCCTATGTGCTTGATTGTGTAGTTGTATCTTTTGATTGTGTGGTTTGTGGTTGGCCTAAAATTATAAGGCTGTTGAATTTCTAATCTTGAACCCTCTATATTAAAATGACGCCTTGAATAAAGAAGGTTTGCGGAAATAAAATAATGAGATAATTGGATCGGAGTGTCACATTCCAACACAGTATTATTGGATCGGAGTGTCACGTTCCGGCAAGGTATTATGGTATCGGAGTTTCACGTTCCGACAAAATAATATTAAAGGCAAGGAATCTTGAAGTAACTTAATATACTTAATCTCAAAGAACCTATTTTCCAAATGAGTATTGTGTGGAGGCATGAGTCCTCATAGGGGTGCTTAATGTTTTGATTGATGGTGTACCTATTATGGTGTTGTTTTTATCAATGATTCATGTGTTTGTTGCTTTTCACCGGTTAAGTATTGTACTTTATTTTATATTA
Organism: Solanum chilense; assembly: GCA_032847665.1. Classification (NCBI taxonomy): domain Eukaryota; kingdom Viridiplantae; phylum Streptophyta; class Magnoliopsida; order Solanales; family Solanaceae; genus Solanum; species Solanum chilense. The sequence continues at coordinate 60,883,322 of CM064971.1, read as the reverse complement.
TTATTCAATACATATTTAATTCTATTTTGAGTTGACCGATGATACCTACTCAGTACGTGTTACTTGTATTGACCCTCACTTGTATTTTCTTATTTTTCTTTTGTGTAGTGCAGCTAGTGTACCATCGACTTTGACTCCCCCTCAGCTCTAGCCAGTCTCCAGCATATCAGAGTTCAGGGTGAGCTATTAATTCTAGCTCGTGCTAGATTCTCTCATTCACGTCTTGATGTCTTCGAATTTTGGACATGGGCCATCTTTTTTCTTATTTTGGTTTCTTAAACAATTTTAGACTTGATAATTTGGAATTAGATGTCCTTCATGTGATGACTATCATATTTTGGGATAATAAGTATTAAACTTTTGAAACTTATTTAAATTGGTTACTTAATAAATTTTGGAGCTTCCACATTATTTTTGCTATTTATAGTTGAATTATTGGTATATGTTGGGGTTTAGACTTATTGGTTCGCCCACCTAGGGGGGTAAGTGTTGGTGTCACTCACTACTTACTTTGGGTCGTGACAATCTTAGTATAAGAGCGTTAGGTTCGTTGGTCTCATCACACAAGTACAAGTCTAGTAGAGTCTTGAGAAACAATATAGGTACGCCTTTACTTTTCTTCGAGAGGCTATAGAACTTTTGGGAAACTTCATTCTTTCTTTGTTTCATGACATTACTTGAATCCAATTAGTATCTGGGTGATACAAATTTGTATTTGACCTTCTCACTCTATTTCGCATATGGTTAGAACTAACGCAACAACTGTGCAAACACAAACATTTGCAAGACAAGGTGCGTCTGAGCCAATCATTTGGGCTGTAACTCGAGAAGGAGTAGAAGAAAGAGGCCCACTAGAGGTAGAGGACAAACACCTGGTCCAGCTACGAATAGAGCAGTGACTTCTCTACAAACTGATGAGGTAGTGAGAGAGGGTGAAGAAGGGGAAAATGAGCAGGTTCAGGATAAGGATGTACCACCCCAACCTACCCCAGAGATAATTAATCACGTTCTTACTTATCTTAGCGGGTTATCTAATCAAGGCCAGACACCTCCAGTGTTTTCTGCACCAGCACCTCAGGTTCAGGGAGTACAACATGCAACTGCTGTGGCTCCCCGCATGGATGCATTATTGGAAGTAGGCACGTTTCCTCGATTGACTACATGGTGTATAATGACAGGTGATCATCATGAACTTTTCATTAAGTTCTTAAAGTTGAAACCTTCAGCCTTTAAGGTTGCTGAATTTGAAGATGCCTATGATTTTTTGGTTGAATGTCATGAGCTGCTACATAAGATGGACATAGTAGAATGATTCGGTGTTGAGTTTGTGACCTACCAGTTTCAGGGGGATGCCAAAATGTGGTGGCGGTCGTATGTTGAGTGTCAACCAGCAAGGGCACCACCAATGACTTGGGCATCCTTTTCTAGCTTATTTATGGAGAAGTATATATTCCAGACATTGACGGATAGGAGGAGAGATGAGAATGTGAGCCTAGAGTAAGGAAGGATGTCTGTTGCTGCTTATGAAGCTAAATTTCGTGCACTATCTAGGTATTCAGCTTAGCTTTGCTTCAGTTCACAAGAGTGGATTCGCCGCTTTGTGAAAGGATTGAGGTCACAGTTTGCAGATTCCAGCCATACAGGTAGCTGCAGCAGCATAATCCTTTAAGGAAGTGGTTGATTTTATGATAGACGTAGAGGGGGTGAAGCCAGACGACTTCACCACATCATCGACATATAAGAAGTTTCCTAAGGGAGGTGAGTTTAGTGGTTCTTACTACATAGGGCAGAGTTCGTGAGGTTATCCTGCCCATGAGATTCAGTCTTCATTGTAGGTTTTAGTTGCTGGTCCGTCGCAGACCAATCAACGTTTTCCTGAGTTTGGAGGTTATCTTCAGACTTCGTCATTTTCACAGAGACCTATACTTGACTCCAAGACTTGTTATGGATGTGGAGAGGTTGTACATATTAGGAAATATTGTCCAAAACATAATTATAGATCCCCAATAATTAGAAGTAAAGGTGGTCATGGTAGAGGTCGCTATTCTGGAGGACGTGGTGGCCAAGGTAACGGGGGTCACCAGTCAATCGGGGTGGCGGACAAGTTGGAACTACAGCAGCGCAGCTTGGTAGGGCTATGGACAGACAGGTGATAGGGCCCATTGTTATGCTTTCCCCGGGAGGTCTGAAGTAGAGACATCTGATGCTGTTATCACAGGTATTCTTTTGGTCTGTGATTGCATGGCTTTTGTATTGTATGATCCTAGATCCACATTTTCATATGTATCTTCCTCATTTGCTACTGGTCTTGATTTATATTTTGATTTACTTGACATGCCTATTCGTGTCTCTACTCCTGTGGGTGAGTCTGTGATAGTTGCCTTGTGACTTTTGTGGGGAGTAATACTTATGTAGATTTGATTATTCTAGAGATGATTGATTTTGATGTAATTTTGAGTATGACTTGGCTTTCTCCAAATTTTGCAATCTTAGATTGTAATGCTATAACTGTGACATTGGTCAAGCCTGGGACAGATTTGCTACTGTGGGAGGGTGACTATATTTTTTATCCAGTTCGTATTATATCTTGTCTTCGTGCTAAAAGGATGGTGAGTAAGGGTTGTTTAGATTTCTTGGCGCATCTCAGGGATGATACTTCCAATGTACCTTCGATTGAGTCTATTTTGATAGTCAGTGAGTTTCTAGATGTGTTTCATGCAGAATTTCCTAGTATGCCACCAGATAGGGATATTGATTTTTGTATTGATCTGGAGCGGGTACTCGCCCCATTTCCATTCCCCCTTATAGAATGGCTCCAGCTGAGTTAAGGGAGTTAAAGGCCCAACTTGAGGAGTTGTTAGGTAAAGGTTTAATTAGACCGAGTGCATCCCCTTGGGGTGCTCCGGTTTAATTTGTGAAGAAAAAAGATGGAAGTTTTCGGATGTGCATAGACTACAGGAAGCTGAATAAGGTAACTATTAAGAACAAGTATCTTATTCCTCGCATTGATTATTTGTTCGATCAGTTACAAGGTGCTTGTGTCTTCTCTAAAATTGATTTTAGATTCGGTTATCATCAATTGAAAATACAGGCAACAAATGTACGAAAGACTGCTTTTCGAACCAAATGTGGGCATTATGAATTCTTAGTAATGTCTTTTGGCTTACGAATGCCCCTACTTTTGTTTTCATGGGCTTGATGAACAGGATTTTTAAGCCATATCTGGACCTCTTTGTTATTGTATTTATTGATTATATACTAATATACTCAAAGAGAAGGAAAGAACCTGAGGAGCATTTGAGAATTGTATTGGAGTTGTTAAGGGAGAAAAAGCTCTATGCCAAATTCTCCAAGTGTGAGTTTTGGCTCGATTAAGTGTCCTTCTTGGGGAACGTGGTTTCTAAGGATTGAGTGATGGAGGATACTTCTAAGATTGAAGTAGTGAAGAGTTGGGTATGACCTACTAATGTTTCAGAGGTAAGGAGCTTTGTTGGTTTAGCTAGCTACTACCGTGCAAGAATGTAACTATCTGACCCATGATTTGGAGTTGGTTGCAGTTGTATTTGAATTAAAGCAATGGAGACATTATCTATATGGGGTCAAGTTTGAAGTCTATACAGATCATCATAGTTACCATATGTTTTTACTCAGAAAGATTTAAATTTGAGACGGAGGAGGTGGATCAAATTATTGAAAGATAATGATATTACTATTTTGTATCACCCAGGAAAAGCTAATGTTGTGGCAGATGCTTTAAGTAGAAAATAGCAGGGAGCATAGGTAGTTTAGCCCACTTACAGGTTTCTAGACGCCTATTGGATAGAGAAGTTCAAACTCTGGCTAATGACTTTATGAGGCTGGAAATACTATTGAATGGAGGTTTTTTGGCCGGTGTGGAGGCAAGATCTTATTTTCTTGACAAGATTAAGGGAAATCAGTTTGCTGATGAGAAGCTGAGCCGAATTCGAGATATGGTATTGCGAGGAGAGGTTAAAGAGGCAGTAATTGATGAAGAAGGCGTCTTGAGGATTAAGGGAAGGGTGTGTGTGCCCCGTGTGGATGATTTGATTCACTCTATTCTTACAGAGGCTCATAGTTCAAGGTATTCTATACATCCTGGTGCAAAAAAGATGTATCGTGATCTAAAGCAACATTTTTTGTGGAGTAGAATGAAGCATGACATTGTGTATTTGGTTGCCCAATGCTGAATTGTCAGTAGCTAAAGTATGATCACCAGAGGCCCGGAGGGACACTTCAAAGAATTCCCATTCCACAATTGGATTAATTATCGATTATGAATAAATGATGTAGTTCATTAATTAATTTAAGTATTCTTTCAACTCATTGTTTGGAGTTTCTTTATTTCTCCTAGTGTCATAAATTAATTCAAGTGCTCTTTTGTTATTTTGTTTAATTTGTCTATAGACTTGTAGTTCAGTTTGAACTTCTGTTCCAATTCCTTAATTGTTGTCTTTTCATAGTAGAATTTTGTTTAATGTAGAACAGTAATGTTGGGCTTGTTTAATCTTATTGCATCACAACAGGGGGTTGGCTTTGCCTGTTACACTTTTGGTTCATAATCTTGTTCTTTCTTACTTGGCATAAATCTGAAAGTTGCATGGTTATATTGTCTAAATCACTTCTCTCCTGCACGATAAGTATGGAAATCTTAGTTAAGTTACCATGGATTTAACTCTAGCACAAAGTAAGTTATGTTTTCTTTTGTTAAGAACGAGTATTTACCCTGTTATTGGTTAGTTTCATGACTTGAATAGGGCCCTAACTTGTCTATGATTATAATCCAAATGGCTTGGTTAAATGTTAAGTTTTAATAGTCAATGTGTTGGGATAAAAGAATTAAAAAAAATTGTTCCTCTCTTATTAGTAAATATATGTTACTTCAGTTTTAAGTGAATTGGCAAGTGAATGTAGTCATATGTGCATATCTTGTTTAAGTTATGGATTGATTGAGTTGTTATGTTGTCCAAGGTTCATATCCGTCTTTTGTTTAAACTTCATTTTAGCAAGATTATGAGCTTATATGTCTTCCTATTTGACTTATCAATAGATGGCTTTATTACATTGCATAGTTTACGTTCTATCAATTAAGATTTTGTTAGTCTTCTGTTGCCTATAACTATAAGATTCTGATTGAGTTAGCCACTTTTCCTTTAGATGTTTTCTTGAGTGAATGTCAACATCGTGACGTTGTCTGATGAGAGATGAATAAACATATTTATTCATGATTAATTATTAATCCTTATCTTATTATTTTTGTTGCATGTGAATCTGTTTGGAGTCCTATTTGGACTCCAATATCCTTTTCCTTGCATCTTCTTATTGGGTCAGGGAAGCCAAATTCAACCCTTTTCGAGATAGACAACCATCGCAGTAAAGAATAATTTCCTTGAATTTGGCGTACATGTATTCAGAGCATATATGTGAAATTATATACACTAGTATTCATCTAGTGTATACGTAAAGTGGGAAAATGGGCCTAAAAGCCCCAAATTTTGAAAAACAAATATTTTGTTATTTGGGGCCTAAGCCCTTATCATTTTTTATTTGTTATTATCTTGTTAGTGTAGGACATGTACAAGTGAGTTAAATGGCCTGACATAAAATCAGTGGCCTAAGCGAACAGAAAGCAGACTTGGGCTAACTTTCCTCTCTCCTTTTAATATATTTCGTGGGAAAAACACATAAGTACCCCTCCCACCCAAAAACATATGCCCGAAATCACACAGACACACTTATACTATACTAAGATTATATTACCCCTGAATTTATTTTATCAATAATTTTCTACCCCTTTTAGACCTACGTGGCACTAGTTTGGGAAAAAATGTCGACACTTGCTGGGCCCACAAGATAGTGTCATGTAGGCCGAAAAGGGTAAAAAATTATTTATAAAATAAGTTCAAGGGGGTAATAGGACTATAGTGTAGTATAAGTGTGTCTCTGAGATTTTGGGCATAGATTTTTCAAGGGGCATTACTTGTACATTATCCCTATTTCGTGTTAATTCTATTATTAGTATATGCTTACTTGCTAATTAATTTTATGGTTCTTAACTCATAATTCCTTAAAGGACACCCATTTTGAGTTATTTAACGTATACTACTTTATCTTAAAAGAACTAAATATACTTGTCTTTCCAAATTAATTTCTAAAAATTTTAAAAGTTTTTCTCTACTTAGACATGTTAGATAATATAATTCTGTTTCCTCTCGAAATGATTTTAAGTTATAAAATTTGTTTATTTCTTAAGTAGTCAAACATTCCGATCGTTAGCCAAACAAGTTAATTTTCGGATAACCATATTAGTAGATATATTAATTGCTTCTAAAACCTTCCTATAATATTAATAAGAACCTCGGACCCCTTCAAATATTTTCAATTGATTCCCTGTTTAATCTGTGGAAAATCAGTTTTGTTAATTTTCCTTTAAAAATTAAGTGGTGACTCTAAAATCAATCAGTCTTCAATTATTTTTTAAGTAGAACACCCTTCATCAACCTATTGAGCTAAAAACACCCCTCAGTCCACTTATTTGGTGCATTTCTACCCTTAAAATTAACCCCTTCTTTAAAGACAATATTATTATAATTATTGATTGCATGTCATTAATAAACTAAATACCAAACCATTTAATTTCTCCATAACCGCTCTGACCCATTCCAGTTCCCATTTCCCGAACCCACTTAAAAGACCCATGGATTGATCGCTCTTTCTTTCTTTCTTTTATCCCAATAGCTCTTTCTTCTTCCCTCTTATAGTTTCAAATCAAATTAGTTTCGAACTTTTAGTATAAATACTAAGGAGTATTAATTTTGAAAGTCTTTTTCCCATTAAAATATTTGAATCTTCTACTGCTTCTTGTTGTGATGAAAGATAGACCTGCATATGTCATTGAGGTTATTGAGTTGAGATGCCAATTATTTTATAGAAAGATTACTCGAATAAATGCAACCTAATTAAAGAGTAGAAAGGAAATTTAGGCCACCCACACTAATAATTGTGTTAAAAAAGGTATGGTATCGATAGATAACACTTTAGATATATACTACATAAACTTGATTGTACGTGGACTTGTGTAACACTTGCATATTTAGTCAATTTGTGTCCTTGAGGATTACATAATGTGATAATTGCTTCTTGCGTTTTTAGAAATTGACAACACCATCAAATGAACTGTGGTAAACAACTAAACTATATTTGCTAAAAGTTACTCCTATCAATGTCTGGATAATATTTAAGTATGATATTTCTCAACATTACCTAAGTCTTTAGAACATATAGATTTAACATGTATTTTAGATAACACTAATTAACAAGTCATTACCAAGTAAGTTAATTTCAAAATAACTTACTCTGTCACAATGTATTTCACCCTATTTTAAGCACAACAAAAAATATTATGGGAAAGAGCAAGTCAAGCATATTTGTGGCCTAAAGCACTAATTAAACGGGGCCTTAAACTTGAATTATTAATAACTTTTATATAATTGGTTTCTTCTATTTTTAATTCATAATATAACCATTGTTATTTTAAATTAGTTTTCATGAGATATAGTAATCCAAATATGTCAAATTTCTTCTATAGTTCCTTAATTTTACATTAAAAGTTTACTTTTTCTACAAATAGTATTAAATATTTGTTAAAATATAATAACTTATAACATATTATTTTTAAAAATGAGGCCCCTTAAATTTGGGTGCCTTAAGTACGTGTCCTTTTTTAACATTGTCGAGCCACCCCTGATTAAGGGTGAATCAACACAAGAATTTTCAACTACTTAGCAAAGTCTTGGATTAGTCACCACAAAAACATGTTTAATTCTCCTAAAAGTTATCTAATGCTAGCTTTGTCAGCTTCAATTTTTTTGTCGAAGCCTAGTCTTAGATTTAGATATCGCCTTTGGCCTCAAAATTGGCTCGCCATCTTCATCTTCATTTCCCTCTTTACCTTCCTCGCCCATTCATCATCAACAAATTGTTGTACTTGTTCAGAAATTTGACTCTCTCGTGGTGCTGTTAAGGGAAAATCTTGCATTTCCTGGAAACATAATCCACAAAGATTCGTCATCTTTCCATTCACATACTAAAACAATCATGAAAGTTTCACCATATCAAAACAAAAATAAACTAAGAATACTTTCAATTAATAATGTTCTTGATACAGAAAAGATTTCAAAAATGAACACTCTCACTTGAATCCTTCAACTTCAAGTTAGTGTTGCACTGGAAGATTTATCATTCGATTGAAATTAGTGTTGAAACTTTTGAAGAAGAAAAAGCTATTTGGGTTAAAGGGAGAAAGAAAGAGTGGTTAATCCACGAGTCTATTAATTGGGGTTGGGATTGTGGCACCGGAAGGAAGAGGTTCCTGTTGAGATACTGATTATTTAGCTTCTAAATTAATGAGCAAGTCGGCTTAGCTGGCAGATTAGTTTCAATTAGTTAATAGTTAGTTATTTCTTATTGTGTTAGTTAGCTTTATTTACAGCAATTACTTGTGATTAGAGAATTACACACTTGTATAAATTGTAAGTTTGCAGATGAGATAATTCAATTTTTCCATTTTATGAATTACTCCTGATCGAACTCAGTGCCCTGCTCTTCTCCACCATTTGCTTTCTTCTCGAAGCTTCTTCAATGGAGAACTGAAATTCTCCACAGCTTCTCCATAATTCTACATGGTATTTGAGCAGTAAGATACGTCTTCTGCTCGTCTTTTACGCACTCATTCTCCTCTCAGTTTCATCTTTATTTCTATCAATCATGGAACACAATATCGATCTGGAACCTGCTCCTCAATTTCCAGTTCAGAACCTTGGTGCAAGTATATCCAACAATGCTTTCTACATGCATCGATCTGAAAGAGTGGAATCTGTTATTGTTCCAATCGTTTTTTATGGAATAGGTTATCGTTCATGGAGATGGGGAATTCTTCGATCTCTGTCAGTAAAGAATAAGACTGGTTTCATCAATGGGAAAATTGGAAGTCCATCTCCAGATTCAACTGCTTTCTCCTTGTGTCAACGATGTGATATTATGGTCACTTCGTGGTTTTTCAATTCACTATCAAAAGACCTTGCCGACAGCCTGCAGTATGTCAATAACGCAAAGGAACTTTGGGATGAATTAGCTGACAGGTACGATCAAGCTAATGGTGCTAAGTTGTATTAATTTCAATGTGAAATCAACGAACTCACTCAGGATAATCTCGATGTTACTGGTTACTGCACCAAAATGTTAGAATTGTGGGAAGAACTTAGCACCTAAGACACTAATTCTCAGTGCACATGTTTGTGCACTTGTGGTCGCAAGATAAAGATGCATAACGCTGAGTTAGACAGATGCCTCATTCAATTCCTTATGGGATTAAATGAGGTATACACGATAGTTCGGGGTAGCATATTGATGATGAATCCCCTGCCTACCATGGCTCAGGATTTTTCTATTTTAGTATAGGAAGAAAGGCCCAGAGAGGTCAACCCTTATGGCAAGCTCAATTTTGATTCCACTTCCCTTCATGTGAATGTTGCTGCCTGTTCTAGCACAAATTTCAGGACACACTATGCTTCTTCGTCCTCTAAGGGAAATGGGGGAAATAAGCCTCCTCATAGGTCAAATATCTTCTGTGAGTACTGCAAAAATGCTGGACACACGAAGGATACCTGTTATAAACTTCATGGCTTCCCATTGTATTTCAAGTTCACAAAAGGTAAAACTGCTTCAGGAACATCAGTCGTTGCTGATGGTTCTCGTGATAATGAGAAAGGAAAGGGGCCTGAAGGTAGTGAAGACAGATATATACCTGACATGACGAATACAAATATAACCGAGAAGCAACTTGATCAGCTGGTTAGTATCTTAGAACACATTCAGACTTATGGAGGAAACAACACTGGAAATTAATCTAGAGAAATTTCAAACAACATTGCAAGTGTAGCTGTGAATTTTGCAGGTACTCTAACCTGTTTTTCTTCAATTACTGATATTGGTTGTTTGTCATGTACGTGCTCCAAGTTGTCAAATAATTCATGGATCATAGATTCCAGGGGCTCAAACCACATGACCTTCGATAAAACATTATTAATCAATATTAGACCATTACCATGCCCTTTTTTAGTTACCCTACCAAATGGCTATAGAGTAAAAGTTACAAAAACTATTAATGCATGTCTGAATTCTTCATTAACTTTGCATAAAGTTCTGTTTGTACCTAGTTTTAAGTTCAATATGATATCAGTTCATTGCTTAGTTTCTCATGATAAAAGATTGATCAGTTTCAACTTTTTTCTTGTTTAATACAGGGCCCTTCAATGAAGAGCCCTCTAGATATTGGTAGAGCACATAATGGACTATATTTCTTGTGTTCAAAATGTCACACTCCATGCCCTAACTCCAATGTCCTAAATGTTGGATCACACAAAGAAATCTCATCCGTTCATTCTTGTTTACATTCTATTTCTAGTAATCCTACTTTATTTTCTAATTCTGCAATTCCAAATTCCTTTTCTTGCAATTCCTTGTCTAATGTCGCTATTTTGCCTTGTAATGAAAGATCATCTACTGGTATGAACAATAGAGCGGATGTTCCTTCTGCTCTATATCCAGAGGATCAATATACTCAGTATCTGGATGCTTGATCATTAAGGAAATGGTGGCGAGGACATCATCCAACTCATTCTGTGTTCTGGGAGTAAGTCTGAACTCGATCTTATGAAATCTTCTGCATAGTTTCCGTAGATCCTGCACGTATGGATAAACCTTCGGGTTCTTCACACATTTTTCTTGAAACTGATGAATCAAAAAATTTGAATCTCCAATAACCATGTGCTTGTGAACATTCATGTCGGTAGCCATTTTCAAATCGAGGACAGAAGCTTCATATTTGGCCATGTTGTTCGTGCAATTAAATTGGATTTTAGCTGCCATGGGATAGGGTTGACCAAATCTTAAACTAAAGGTGATTTGCCGCTCCATCAAAGAATAATCTCCAGTCTTGATATATTTCAGAAATATGTTCACCCACAAATGATGTTTCTTCATCCTGAAAATAAGTCTTAAGCGGTTCAGACATATCATCAACGGGATTTTTTATGAGATGATCAGCGAGGGCCTGTTCTTTTATCATCTTCTGAGTCACATACACAATAACAAATTCACTCAAAAGCATATGCCATTTGGCCAACTCTCCAGTCGGCATCGCTTTCTGTAAAATGTACTTCAATGGGTCCATCCTGGAAATAAGGTATGTTATATAAGAAGACAAATAATGTCTCAACTTCTGAGAGATCCAAGTCAAAGCACAATACATTCTCTTCAAAAGAGTATACTCATACGGCGTGAACTTCTTGCTTGTATAGGTAATGGATCGCTCCTTCTTCTCTATTTTTTCATGCTGCCCAAGCAAGCATCCAAATGCGTTATTTGAGACGGACAAATACAGCAACAATGGACTCCCTTCTCGCAGAGGAACCAATACCGGTGGATTGGACAAATTGTTCTTCATAAATCAAAAGTAGTCTGACACTATTCAATCTTCTTTGTCAAAGCGTCTTTATTCAACATCTTGAAGATAGGCTCACACACCACAGTTGATTGACATATGAATCGACTAATGTAGTTCAATCTCCCTAAGAAACTCATAACCTACTTCTCATTTTTGGAGGAGGTAACTCTTGAATTTCCTTAATCTTTGAAGGGTCGAGCTCAATACCTCATCTACTGACTATAAATCCCAACAACTTGCAGGTTGGAACTCCAAAAATGCATTTAGCGGGATTTAACTTCAAGTTGCAATGACGCAAACGATCAAAGAACTTCTTTGAATGCGTCAAGTGGTCCAAACTCTCGCGGGACATGATTCTGATGTGATCTACGTATACCTCGATCACTTTATGAATCATATCACGAAATATGGTTGTCATAGACCTCATATAGGTACCACCGGTATTCTTGAGGCCAAATGTCATCACCCTGTAATGATATACAACCCCAAGGTGTAATAAAAGCTGTCTTTTCTGCATCTTCTTCGTCCATAAAGATTTCATGATAACCTTTATAACAATCTATAACTGACTACATTCCATGTTTAGTAAAGTTATTGATCAGAATGTGAATTTTCGGCAACGGAAAATTATCCTTATGGGGCTAGCTTTGTTGAGATCCCTATAGTCGACACAAATTCTGATCTTCCCATCTTTTTTGACGACCGGAACAACATTGGCCAACCAAGTCTATTGAGTAACTTCCACCAGTCGAGACTTGATTTGCTTGGTAATCTCTTATTTGATCATTAAAGTCAATTCAGGCTTGAACTTCAGAGCCTTTTGCTTCACTGGACTGAACCTTGGATTAATCGGCAATTTGTGAGATACAACAATTGTACTCAGCCCTAGCATGTCATTGACTTACCATATCAACACATCAATGTATTCAATGAGTAAATGTAATAGATCCTTTCTCTGAGATTCATTCAAATGAACACTGATTTTGATATCTTGGCCACACTCTTGATCTCCCAGATTCACAACTTCAGTTTCGTTTAAATTTGGCTTATGCTGATTTTAAAACTGCAGAAACTCCTCAGCAACATAATTTTTGCCTCATTTTCCACTTCGTACTCTTCACCCTCGTCATCACTTTCCTCATTTTGTCCGTTCATGTTGTGACATGACATTACATTGGCAGGTTTAAAATTAATGCTACTTAAACCATATATAGACAAAGTTAGAAAAGTAAAAGATAGAAATAAGTAAATAACAAATTTTCGATGAAAGATGCTTTCATTAAAATTGGAAAACAATGAAAACTTTGGCCATGGCGAAGGAACATGTTGCATTTTTAAACATCACGGGGAATTGAAAAATTCAAGCGATTAAGAAAAATGAAAGATTGTAGGTCTTAGGCCTGACCGCCACCAATTTTCGAATATGAATAAACAATGTCCTTCTACCAATATGATCGGTGAATCAAGATTTGTGTGAATCCAATTTTGCAGTTGTTTTCCAGGCTCAGAATCACGGATACCAGCTAGTTCGACTTCTTTTTCGATGATAGAATCATTCTCTTAAAAAAGGTCACAAATTCCTTCCTCTAGGCCATATAGATCGGCGTACTCCCGGACTGGAAATGATTGATACAGATGTGGGATCTGCTTAACCAATGCTTTATCACTGCTTTTCTTCATCTTCCTGTTATCATTTGTGGGGATGTACCCCAAACCATATCTCGCTCCTTTCACGGGGAATGGGATAGGCTAGAGAATCCGTTCGGAATTCCTTCCCATTTTGAAATATGGCTAAAACCCATTCTGCAGCATCACAGTGGCGGCATCTTGTACATGATAGGAATAGGAGGCTGTAGGGACAAATCCTTACCGGTTGCATTTACCAGCTCCACCGTGTAGAAATCGGTTCCCCGCAAAACTTCATCGATAATAGGCGTCAGCTTGCCAGAGTGAATCCCTTCACGGTGAATAACCTGTTCTTGGTTCTTTCAAATGAGTTTCATCACCTGGTGAAGAGTAGAAGACAGAACTCCATCCTTGTAGATGAAAAGCCTTCCCAGAAGAAGGTTATAACTAGTGTCAATGTCCATGACTTGAAACTGTGCACTGAGTTCAGCCGGACCCATTTCGAAAAGCAGATTCACTACTCCCGACTTATTTCTATATACTCCATCAAATGCTCTTACATTGACTTGGTTTTGTTCCAGCTTTCCCAAGTCAAACCTTAACTGCCTTAGAGTCGATAGTGGGCAAATGTTAAGACCGGACCCATCATCCACCAGGACACAATTTATGACTCTTTCATGGCATATGACAGTGACATGCAATGACTTGTTGTGCGACCTCCCTTCTAAGGGCAATTATTCATCACATAAGCTAATACGATGCCGTCGGATAACTTGGTTTATCATAGCCGCCACATTATCGGTGCTTCTGCCCACGGGCACATATATATAATCAAGATCCTTCATCAAGTCCTGTATAGGAGTAAGGATCTCATTAGCAGGGCCCACACAAAAATCTGGGTTGGAATTTTCTCCAAATGCTTAACGATCGAATAGTCTTTTGGCTGCATCTTTCTCCATAATTCCTCTGTCTCACCTTCACTTATCGTCCTTTTATCCTTATCCTTATTTTGTCCTCCAAAATACAACTCTTCAAGAGTATAACACCTTCCAGATCTGGTCATACCCTGAGCGGCAGCAGTTTCAATCACAAATTTTGGACTGAAAAGAGTTTCTGATGGAACCAAGGCAATAGCCGTTGCGGGTGTAAGGATGACAAACTCTTTTTTCACTTTGACGCTCACTGAGGCCACATCACTTTCTAACTCGTCACGAATAATATGAGTTATCACCTTAGTAACGGACCAATCATCATTCGTCTCTATCATGTTGATATTGATTCCTCCATGATTCGGTAAATGGTTGGTGTTGATATTAGGCGCGACTGCTTGAAGAGAAACCACGTCTTGGTCTATCAGATCTTGAATCTTGTGCTTGAGGTTGATGAAGTCCTCAACATCATGTCCAACGTTGTTGGAGTAATACGCACACTTTTGATCAGGTCTGTAGAATTTGGAACTAGTATCCACCGGCTTAGGCACCACCAGGTGAATGTATAACCCGCAACCAATCGCTCGTACAACTTTGTTCGACTTTCGACATGCGCGATAATGTTTTTGGTGGGCTTCTTCTCGAATCTAGGTCGAGGTGTATCATAGTTGCCTTTTTGGGAGGACTCACCTGTTGATAACTTCTAGTATTTTGACGGAGAGCTTGGCTTCTTAAATAAGGATATGTTTGGTTTTTAGTGATGTAGCTTTGTAGTTCGTGGGGGTATTTTTGTATACTGGAGCTTGGAATTGATATAGTGGTGGGGGTTCTCTGTAGCTCGACTACACATTGGCACTGTTAGGATCATCATTTCAGTATATATGGGATGAATTTGGTAAGGCGGAGGAGGATATTTGTAAATAGGATATGGATTTTCGTTATTTGGAGGTGGAGAATTTTGGAACGAGGAGGTAGGATTTGGATAACAAGTTTGCGTATAACCAGCTTGATGGGATTTCTGTAAAGGTCGAGGGTGACCTTTGTAGAATGACGGTTTTTTATGGGTCTTCCTCTCCTCAGAAGAGATAGTTGAAACGTCTTCTCTCTTCTGCTTCAACAAGCACGATGATCCGGGCAATGCGGCAATGTGGGCTATTTTCCCTGCTTTCAAACCATCTTCGAAAGTCTCACTAATCTTGACTATCTCAGCAAAGTTTGCTCCAACGTGTAACATGATTCGATCATAATATTCATGCTCTTGCACCTATAAGCCCTACCCTAACTGCTTCCTGTGTCCACCTGTAGGCGAACTCTCTATATCTTTCAGTAGATTTTTGCTTCATCTTTTTCAAGAATTATCGATTGGGAACTATTTCCAAGTTGTAAGCAAATTGAGCGATAAAATCCTTGTCTAGGGCATTCCAACAGGGCCACTGTCTGGTTTAAAGGAAGGTGAACCATTCTAGAGCCTCCCCACATAGAATTCGGCTAAAGAGTTGCATCAGCAAGGCTTCATCCCTACGAACTCCTAAAAATTGGTCGTAGTAGGCTCTCAGATGGGCCATAGGATTCCCTACTCCTCAAAAAGTATCAAATTTTGGAATCTTGAACCTTTCTTGGAGGTCCAGATTCGGATCGATGCATAAATCTTCATAGTTTAGACCAGCGACGTCAGGGATACTTTGGAACTCTTTCATTGCTTTCCTGATTTCTTCTATTATATCCACCTTTGTTTATTCTTTTCCCTCCATTCTCTTTCCTACTCATCGTAATAGTCCAGCTAAGAACCATGCACATCGTGCTTAATCAGGATGGGAATCTGCAGAGTTATTCTTTTTGGTAGGGATGGAGGTACAGAAGGACTTTGGGAATTCTGGGTAGTTTGGTAGTTTCACGGATAGGTTTAAGGATTGGTATTTTGACTTTAAGTGGTGCAACGGTTTGATGTTGGGTATTTTGAGGATGGGGTAGCATTTGGGAGTGGTAAAACGAGGCTTTTGGTAAGAAGTCGAAGCATATTGGGGGTTCTGAGCGGTCAGGTATATGATGGAAGGATTATGAGCAGGTGTAGATGGCAGATTCTGAGTTGGATCCCTGTTTGAGGTAGGTAAGTGGAGAGGAGGTCTCCCATTAGCAGCGTTAGTAGCAAAAACAGGCTGAGTCAGATCCTGTCTCCTTTGCATCTCCACTCTCATTTCCGCAATCTGTTGCATTATTTAGGATAATCAATTTGTTCTGGTCTGCTATGGTGGATTGAGCCACCACATCGTCAGTGAGATTGACTTCTTCATTTTTGTCTCCCATAACTGCTTTTCCTTTGTTGGAATCTTGTCTGGGAATGGAATCTGTGGGATCTTCAGATCTTGTAAAATAGGGATGATCTGCCAGCTTAATCGACATAGATCAGTTTCAAAGTACTTTAGGAGGAAAAGAACATAAAGGAAGATTTATCAGTTTAGATTCAGAATACAAAAAACATAATATCAAAAAGAGAGCGGATGAACACACAAGTTGCTTTGTTTAAGGATATCTTCAATCCAGGAGTAAGGACGAAAACATATTTTTTAACTAGCAGGAGTTTGCTTGCATTTTAGTTCGACACAATATTAGAAAGGCTAAATCACGTTGAGCTAAAGTCTTCTTGCAGCTTCTCTTTGACGTCCGTTGATCTAGTCTTTCTATCTTCTTGTATTATGAAGGGGGCAGAATGAATTTTTTAAAAGATAGGGGTCAGGCCTTAAAAGGCTCCATATATATATATAAGAAGGAGAATTCAGGCCCAACGTCATTCGAGTAGAAAATAAAAATTGATTATAGATGGTTACATGGAAATTGAAAGATTAAAATAAAGCTTTAAAGACAAATAATAATTACATCTCAGTTATTCGTCTTCTAAACGCCTTCTCAGCCACGGGGAAGAAACTTGACTATAATTTTTCCCATGTTGATGAGGGCTTTGAAGTCATAGCAAAAATTGAGGCACCTTGAGAGACTATTATTTGTAGCATTGTGTTAAGCACAAGGTTTCCAAATTTCTTTCCTAATGGTATCGAGACCTCTGTCATCATCGTGGATAGAGGCTAAATCCCATTCTGAACCAAGTCACTATAGATTCCCGCACCATCTTCTGGAATGGCATGAAATAATCACAAATGAGTCGGGTGTGCTCACTGGGATCTGACTGATCATAGTTGAAGACAGTGTTCCAACCCTACAAGTACAGGATGTTCCCAATGTCGATCTGGCGGTACATTCTCATCTTAAGTTGCACACATTCCTCTATACTATGCCCTCGCCAGTTGGGTGGAAGACACACACCTCTAAAGATTTTTTCATGCCCAATGACTGAAGCCACTCCCTCATGAGGTTTACACCAAAGATGTTCATACAAAAAAGCTCAAGACATAACTTTCGCTCCTACACGATGTGTCGTCTTGTAGGCCGGAAGATTGATCTACTTGTCTCCTCCTCTCACAAAGCCTAGAAATGGAGGCTTTTAGACGATTTCCTCGTCAATGTCTTCCTTATTTTCTCCAGGGTGAGTGTCATCTTGTCCACCACTAGCCTCTTGCTCGCGGATAGAGTAATCCCGCGCATTCTCTGAAGTTTAAAGATCATGTTATGGTGGAATGCCTTGTTCTTCTTCCTTAATTCAAATATTCTTTCCTTCATGGTGATGAATTCCGCTATATCGCCGTCAGTTCTTCATCAATTGATGCGTTTACGGCAAACAGACTTGCAGTTTCTGAATCTATCTATGCTTCTCTTGCTTCCATTTGTTTAATCCTCAGTCAAAGTATATCAAACTTTGCTCAAAACCTCTCTCTACATCTTAATGTCTTTGTTTTTCTTCATTTTTTACACCAAATCCTCATCCAGCGCCACAGTCATGGCTTTGTAGTATAATGCGGCAACTTCGACCCTAAATCCTTCTTCCCTGACCGCTTGAATTTCTCGCGTGATTTGTTCTATATTTATATGTAACTCCTCTCCTGTAAGTTCTACCGGGATACTTTTACCCTTTCCCAAAGTTGTGATTCTATCTTTCCTTAGACGATAGAGTAGCATTTTAGGCTTTGGGCTATGAGATATGTCTTTTGAGTGAGAAACTTAAGACTCGGAAAATTTTGGTCGGACGTTTTGTAATATTGACTTGTGTGTATATTTTCTTGAAATTGATAGAAAGGAGTGGTTAATGATACTCTCATTCAAAGCAACATATCACATAAACAGTTAAAACAAATATATCCTGTCCTAATCATGCATGTGACCCTTTTGTGACAAAGGTAGGCCTAGCGATTGGAAGGATGTATTGCATCGTTTAAAACAGATTGTTGCATCCCCCAAAATAAGCTTCACAAATAATCATAGCATTCGTTACATAGCTTTAATCGAAACGGGGTATATTTTCAGGGAAGGGGAAGAAATTGTGAATACAAATTGAAAATAATCCACGCAGGGGAATCAGAAGGTCCTGCTCCGCCTCTGGATTTTTGTACCTCTTCGCAGATGATTCACTTGTTGTTACAACATATGGATCAGCGAACACATCTTTGGATGATGGCAGCACGACCAGTAGGATGTTAATCTGCTCATCCAGGGTTGCATCTAGACATATCAAACATGCCCTTGCATCGGTTAGATCTTGTGACATCACAGCTAAAGGCCTCTGACATTCTAACTCTCTAGACTAGTACTCTTGCTCCCTTCGTTGAAATTCCTGGTCCCTTCGGTACCATTCTTGCTGAAAATAATATGTGTCGATCTGGAGCCTTATCTGCACGTCTTGAATTTCTTGACCCACGCATGGTGTTGGGTTCATTACACCACTCAAATCATTCTGCAACCAAGTCTGGTATTCATTGACATACCCATCTTCATATCTATTTTTAGTTATATCACATTTCATGTTGACTTGTCCAGTCCATTCTTGGACGATGATCTTGGCTAAAGGTATTTTAATGCACCCGTTGTGATCGATGAAAAAGGATATGGTATCCCCTTGGATGGGTGTGATTTGTGTTCTACCGAATTGCCACATCACCCTTGTAGGGTTGTAGGGTTGCAACCCTCTAATGCCGGAAAGGACCAAAAAGGGAAGTTTGTTGCTATATTCTCTGACATGAAGTTCAGCAACATTCACTGTATGTATCTTTCTCGTAGATCATAAAATACCTTCGCCCACACATTCTAGGTAGTATGAATTGAGAACCTACGAATGCTTAGATAGAATTCGTAATTATCAAGGCGACTCGTCTGGATCAGTTTAGCCAATTCTTCTTGTTGGGTGCCATTTCTTTTGCACATATGTTCACTCATCCACCACTGAAGTAAAATATTGCAACCTTGGAAAAAAGGGAACCCGTTCTTACACAAGCTTAGAGATTGATAGATGTCGGCTAAAATGACTAGGGCTAAACTACAGTGTTTCTTTTCTTCTTGTTTCTTACCAACACCTCTAAAGATGGCATCTAATACCATCACAACCAGGGTGTCGATCTCCTTTCCTTTATCCTTAGTGAACACTATCGTTTCCAAAAGGAATGTGGAGAATGCAATGGCCTGGGTTTGTCTACAAGTACTATGATAATGTGATTCATTTGGAAAAAGTTTAAAATAGCTGTCGTGCCCTCATCTTTCAAAAAATATTATTAGTGGTATATTTTGGGCATTCAACAAATTTTCATTCACTAGCAATAACATGTATTTAAATTCTTTACTAGTCGGCCTAGACGGTAGAAGGATGTGATGATCGGGATACTTTTTCCTCTTGGCACATGTTATGATAGAGTTCAGACAGTCCTTTATTTCTTCTAGGGTGGGTGTTATCTCAACGTCTCCAAATCAAAAGACCATCATTTTGTCATAACAAAACCGTGTTATTACCTCGATAAACGTGGGCTAAGCCTTGAAGTCCATTATCAAAGGTAAGTGGCACAAGTGAATCAAGATTTCTCTTTTTTGACAACCTTTGAGATAGTCCCACTATACGCGGAGAATGTATGGTGTCTTGGTGACCATATTAAAACAAAGAAACTGAATCGACATCGAAAAAATGTACAACTAGTTACTTTCCACCCTCCAGGACACAACAAATAGTCAAATACGTAAACATCCTTCAGTCAATATATAAATATGATCGTCCTATCGAGCCGTGGGATCTTTTGACTCAGAGCGGTCTTTCTAATAGGCCCAACGCTCATTGGGTATTTGGTCATCTAAGGCCAAAGCGCTACTTTTCAGGATTTGGTTTCGCTCTATCTTAGTTTGACTAGGAGTGAGTTGCATTTATAGTTGAAAGGGTTACCCAAGCGGACTACATAGGTCGGGACAGTTAACGACCGTTGACTATCAAATAACCAACTACATTCGTCAGGGTACCCTGAAAAAGATTTGGTTAACAAAGGACTGCGAGTTGGTAAACAAAAATAATCGTCGTATGACGGTGTTATGATATGCCATGAACGCAATAGTTGAATAAGGCGAAAAATAAACAGATAAATAGTTAACTTTACATAGCCAAAACACGTTAGTTTTAAGATTAGAATTCTCAAATCTCCCAAGAAGAGTCTTCATTTCTATTTTATTATATTTTCGCAAAACATTATATTTATAGAATTTTGACTATTTGTGTCACCACTTAATTTTGAGAAAATTAAGAAAAAATTGTTCTTTCATTTAATCAAAAACAGAAAATTAAATAAAAGATTTTTAGGGGGGTTCGACGATTCTTATTAACGTCTTAGGAAGGTTTTGAAAGAACTTAGACGTCCGGTTACTTGCGGTTATCCAAACAACTAATCTATTTGGCTAAAAATTATCTTACTTGTAAAAATTACTTAAAATTCGTTTGAAAGAAGAGGCATTAATTACTTGAGTGAGATTTATTATTTGCAAAGTTATTAATCTTTTAGAATTCATTTAGAATTAATTTTTAAGTCGATAAAACATTTAACCCGTATGCGGGGATTTTGATTCTTTATCTTTAAAACTAACGAGAAGTAATGCGGATAAACAAAAAATAAGAGAGGGAGAGAGAGAGAGAGAGAGAGGGCGAGAGAGAGTTGGATCCAAATTCTAGTTTTTTGTCCACCTGGATCGGTATTTGGACCCTTTGTTTATGGGTCTTAGGCCCACTCGACTTGTACGAGTCCTAAACTATTTAGATAATAGTACAAAGGGATAAGGGCTTAGGCCTATTACATAATCTAAGTACAACATATGAAAATAAAGGGGTCTTCTAATCGAACTTCTTCGACTTTCTTCAATTCCTTAAACTTCGAGAATTGTCCGTCGATTTGCTTGACTCGATGGATAAGATAAGCCTTTATGGCTCTCTCTCGAAAAGCAAAAGAGGATGAGAGTTCATAACAAAATCAAACAGATTTTACATTCAAGAGAAAGGGAAATGAGTTAACAAGTAGTCTAACCAACACAAACACTAGGAATGTATCCTAGCTTACTTGAATATGCATTTAAACCCAGAAATTTGCAAATTAACGAGCAATATCATTAAAGGTTATCAAAGAGGCACATGAATAGCAACCAATTTTATAAAAGAAAAAGAGAGGAGGGCATAAATGACACCTTAGAATATAACAAGTAAACCAAATAAAACTTCCCTATCGACCAACAGAAGTTGTGACCTACAGTAATTTACTTAATAATGCTATGCTATTTTAAATCACCCTTTGCCAGAATGACGAAACTGATGTCAAATGAACAAACTAGCTGAAACATTGGACAGAAAACATAAAACAGAGCAAATAATGAAGATGAAAATCATAAACACTAAAAGAAAACACTCAAGCTAAAATGAAACGCTTTACGACAAATGTCGAGTGATATGAAGGCAAAACTTGATTTGATTATGTCGTGTGAGGTAACAATATAATAAACACGTTCAAGGCGTAGGCAAACATCAAACTACAAGAACGAACATGCGATATATGCTGACAAAATTAACAGCTTGCGGTTTTACTTACATAAACAACAAGATTTGAGCACACAAAAAAAAAAACCATGCTAAATACAGTATCCAACACTTGAAATATGCTATAAGTGGGACGATACAGATCCTCAGGACATAAAGCAATATTAGATAGAAAGAGAAGAAAAATAAATCTCGCAAGCAAATTGGAGACATTAACATCATATGTATGCCAATAGATTCGACTCAATCAAATAATAGAAACCTAAAAGAGAAAATTTTAAGAGTTAAAAAATATGAACAAACAACGAAATCAGTAATCGTCAAACAAGCCTACAACACAAGTTTCTCCAACATTTGTTATCACACGTAATTAAGTTGTTATATTAATAATTTCTTATTAATATATTTGTTTGGTGTAATATAGAATCTTAAATATATACCTAGGATGATTTTTCAAAATAATATTGATAGGGTTATTAAACATTAGTAAAACACAAATATATGAAGAAAAAAAAATTATCCGCACGAGGTGTATACATCAAACTAATACAATTTTAATTATTACGTGATTTAATGAAGTAAAACACAAGTTATATGTTGATACATTAGGTATTCTTTTATAAACTGATTAATGAAAAGTGTGTCACATAAATTTGGAATAGAGAAGAAGTAAAAGTAATAATTATCATGATAAATAAAGAATACTTAATTTATTTCATATTAACTTAATTTGTGAATCCATGCAAACTGAAAGAGGGTCGATATTTTTTTTTATGTAACACCATTTCCAGGCAGTCTACAACTCTTGCAAACTTCAGTCTTACACTCACACAAATTTGACTAAGTATAGAAAGACTTAATTTAGTTTTCTTAGAAAACAATCAAAGTAACAACATATTCAATATACGAGAACTCTTCCCAACCTTTTACTAATAACAAATCAACAAAGGATAAGACTTCACAAATTAATCTAAGGCCAAAATCATTCCCCTTTGCCTTAGACGAATTTCCACCCTATATAAAAGTTTTGCACAAGGCAATTACGAAAGTAACATAGGCAGTTACATCTGACAAGTGTCTAAAACTTGTCCTCACAGAATTCAAACTAAGTTCCAGCACTAAATATTCTAACATATATATTATTTTCAAATTCAAAATATATTCCAAAGCATACTCGAAAATAACCATTCTAACACTTAGAATATTTCAGTTTGTTCCAACATTTGGCATATTTCAGCTTATTCCAACACTTAGAATTTTTTCAGCCTGCTTCCAACACTTATAATATTTCAGTATGGTTCCAACACAATGTTGATTGAGAGGAGAAGTACATTTACTTGTTTAACTGTTGAAGTAGAAAAGTTATCTAAGGAGGTTGATCAAAAAATTGAAAAGGTTAGTTTTCATTTTATCATATATATTTAAATTTAAAAATATGTATAATAGATATCCTGTATATATACGATAAACACATTTTTTTTATTTTTGTTTGTTTTGCAGAATGAAGAGTTGCTAAATGCTATTGAATATACAAAATAATGATTGAAGAAAAATAAAGTTATTGTAGGTGCTTTTAATGAAATTGCAATGTCAGTATGTCACCATCTTAGTGTTAAATTAAAAAAAATAGTCATAGGATTTTAGTACTCTCTTTTGGAGGAGCATCTTTACTTATGAATTGCCTGAAATAATTTGATATTCTATTGCTAATTCAATTCTTGTTTCAAAATTTAACTGTTATCATGTTTATTCTATTTTTAATTTTTTGGTAGAATCTATTATAGTATTTCATGAAAAATTAAATAAACCAACATAGGAAAAAATATTCTAACTAATTTTACCGCTAAAACAAATGGATTTTGAGTTAAAAATTTATCATCAATTTTCACATTTAATGGTGTAATTTTTTTCAGTATTACACACCTTGCAATACTCAGTAAAATACAATTGTGTGTGCAATAGCACCAAACTCTATATCTTTTATTTAGAGTGTAAAATTCTTATGTAAGATTCAAAATTTCAAATTATCGTGTAAAAAGTAGTACTGCTGAATTCATAGATTAGACATTATTTAAATAATAAAATTTGTAAGATAATTTATTAATTATCACACGTGCAAATTAATTACTGTCGCTTAATTTATGAGATGTATTTTGCAGGAGATTTATAAAATATGAAAAGATTTTTTAATGTTACAAAATTACCATTAAAATAAATATGTTTTTAAATAGAAGAGTACACATTTATGGAAGATTTGCCAAATAATATTGGCAGGGTTAATAAACATTTGTCAAATATGAAAAATATGTCATTCCTTTTTGAACTAAATAATGAAAAGTAAATTGAAATAGAGAAAGTAGTACAAGTAATAATAACAAATGACAAATAAACGATACTCCCTCTATTACATATTAACTAAATTTGTGAGTCAATTAATGCATACTTATTAAAAACTAATTCAAGGACATACTTTATATCATAACTAGTTAAATTACCCGTGCTTCTCATGAGATTGAACTGTATGTTATTAAGCTCATATTGATCATTTAGTAATATTAGGATTTTTTATATATACACTATATTGTCAAAAACATTATATCTTAAGCAATGTAAAATCTTAAAAGTGTTATATTTTGTTTTTTGATTTTTTTATACAAAAATTATGAGTCATAGAGATATTTTAAGTATAACAAAGAAGTCTAAGAAATCTCCATTGAAATAGTTGGTCAGAAGTAATGAAATTTTCTAAATTCCAAGAATTTATAAAGAACAACATCAAACATTAAAGAAGAGACCAAAAATACTCGAACAACAACACTCCCAAGTAAGGTGGAACATCACATTTATACAAGAATATAATTAACTTATTCAAATGGAGGACCTTCGGCCCCTTTCTTATGACCCTAAAATAGTTACTAGTATCATAAATATTTGTCCTCATCAGCTCAGAATAGTCATTAATATTCCTTAGGTGTCATATCACCAGCCCAACTTATTTGAAATTGAACCATAATTATTGATATGGTTATATTATGAAGTTACAAAGAATTAACGTCATTATCAACCAAGCAGTATGCCACATCATTCATCCCATATATTTTAAATCAAATTTTTTACACATAACATATTAAAATCTCAAAGCATACTTTTTTTAGTGCTTGTACGCACAAATATCCACAAATAATAATAAACACAACCTTTCTTTCTTAACAATCAAGAAGAAATTATGCATGTTTCTTAACATACTTTTCAAAAAGATAGTTTGTCGCTACGTATCCATATCAACGTTGAATGTAATGACAATGAATTAGTGCAGGTAAAGTCTCTAGAACTCTTGTTACTGTGCATATTCATTGCCGATAAATATATATTTATTTTAGTATTTTTTTGACATTTTTTAGTTTCAAGAAAACTTGATCTCTTATTATGCCTAAAAAGAAGAGACGGAGAAATATGACAAATTAGTTAACCTGCGATGAAAGATGTGAACTGATTGTCTGTATACTAATATTCTAAGAAGGGTGCAATGGAATATAAAATGTTTGTACCTAAGAATGAGCAATCAAAATAATATACTAACCGTGGCAAAGAGGAGGGAAATCTTTTTTATTCTTTTAACAAACTTCAGTTACGTATTCGTTATCACATATTTATTGTTCTGTGCTATCAAATATAGCAAAACCCACAAGAAAGTTTCCCAAAAAGTATACGAATAAAAGTATAGAAAGAGACAAAATAGAAGATAAATTTTCAATCATCTACATTGAAATTTTTAACAAAGTTTTAGAAAAAAAACATCAAAATAGAAAAAAGGAATTGCAATAGATACATGAATTACTATGACTTACAGTAAAAAATTAAGCTTCATTAGATAGGAGGAATAAAACTTTAGAGAATGAATACACTTCATAAAAAACTTAATTAATGTATTTAAATTCAACTCCCCTATAGAGAAAAAAACCTATAAATAACAATGGCAGAAATAAATGTTTTGATATTCAAGAACCAAATATTATAAATTGAACAATTTAGTTTTATGAGTTACGGATTATGAGTCGCAAGAGTAGTAATGTCACATTGTGATTAAAACCATTTTTCTTTCTTTATATGAAGAAATATGTAGGAAGGGAAGAAAGAGAAGATCGATTTTCAATCATCCTTGCTGACATTATTAACAGAATTTAAGAAATGTTACAAAATCTGTAAAAACAAATGGTAATAGTTACATGAATAACTATGAGTTATAGTAAAGATTAATGTCTTTGAAGTAGGAGGAAGAAAGCTTTAAGGAATGAAACAATTTTCACAAGAAGCATAATTAATGTATTTGAATTCGACTATCCTATAGTGATAAAAACCATACAAATAAAAGTCACAGCGCTTCATAAAAATTGTAACTCTTCCTAAAGGTCGCACTTTTCACAAAAGTCGCAACTTTTCATGAAAGGGGAAGAGCATTTTGGTTAATAGATAAATTTAAAAGGGAATCCTTTTTTTGTGGTGGCGCCACATAGGCGAGCCTAAGATTCTCTTTTATATATATACTAGATTTTCATTATTGTCTTTTGTAAAATCATAAATATAAATTTGTAAATAGTGTGATCATCTCCTAAAAAATATATAACTTAAAAAATAAAAGGACATGTATGGAATAATTTATAACATCCCTCTTGAGTTTGGAACAATTAAATTATTTTGAACAATGAAAAAAACCTAAAAAAATTAGTTAATATGAAATAGAAAGGAGATTATGGATAATTTATAAAGTTACATAAATTACTCTTATAAGGAAATCTCTAAATGCGACTAATCTCATTACAAACAATTCACATTTGGCACTCACAATATTTGGTCACCCCATTTTGAAAAAAGTTGTTAAATTTTAAATTTATTTCTAAATACATATTTATATACCTAAATTTTTGATTAACGGCTCTTTAGGTTATATTAAATTAGTTTCATAATGTCAATTGAGCAAAAAAATCATTATTTTACCATATTTTTTAGATATGTAAAATTTTCAAAATTCATTAATTTAATAATTTCACAATTGACTATTGACTGATGTTTTTTCCATTTTCTTGAACTTTGACTATTACTTTTGGTAATAAAATTATTAAATTCATTTAAAGGGCTTTCTCCTTTTATGAAAACCAACACATATGAAAAATAAGAACAATAACACCATCTTTATTCTTAATTTCCTCTTTTGTTTTAATGGCTTCTTCAAGAAAGGGTTTTAGTTCACAACAGGAACTTGTCATCAAGTGAGTTCTTTTTTTTTTTTAAACATTATTAGTGTATATAAAGTACTCTTATTAATATCAAATTTTATTTATTTTACATTCTTCATGAAACTTTTTATGTTGTTTACTGTTTTTTTTTTTTAGAGAATTGACGGAAATAAAAGAGAAGGCACTTATGCAACAACATGCATTGCTCCGTATGAAATTCACATTGTTGATTGAAAGGAGGAGTATATCTACTTGTTAAAAGTTTGATGAAGAAAAGCTATCTAAGTAGGTTGATCAATTGATTCAAGAGGTTAGTTTTCATCTCACACAATATATATAACGTATACCCTATATATGATAAAAAACGTTTTCTTCTGCAGAATTAAGAGTTGCTAAATACTATTGAATATACAGAAATAATGATTGATGAAGAGTAGAGTTGCTCTAAAATATTTTAATGAGATTCCAATGTTATCATCTTAGTGTTAAATTAAAAATAAAATATTTATAGTCTCTTACTCTATTTTGAAAGAGCAACTTTACTTATGAATTGCTTAATATTATATATAGAATATTTTGTATACACATTTAAAAAATTTTATTGTTATCATCTTTATCCTATTTTGTTTTGGTGAACTGCTATAATATTATATGAGAAATATAATAAACCAACATTGGTAAAGATATTCTAATTAATTTTACCAGTAAACCAAATGGATTACGAATTCAGATGTTATAATTAATTATGACATTGTATTTAATGGTATAAACTATTTTCCTTTTTTGGCTCCATGCGCCTTGCAAAATTTAGTAAAATATTATTTGCGCGGTAGGACCAAACTCAATATTTTATTATTTGGAGTATAAATTTTTATGTAACAAATGAAAAAATTTCAACAACAATTAAATTTTAACTCAAAAAAATAAAAAGACTGATAAGTTTAGCAATGCGAATCTTATTTGTTTAGCAAGGAGACAAACATACATTTATGGGTCATATCTTGTAAAATACGTAGAGATTCTATCTTACTTAGAGTCTTAAGAGGAGCATATCTAAATCTCATTTGCCAAAGAGTAGTTACAGAATAAGAGTGAAAGGTAGTGGAAATCGAAGAAGTAAAATTGATAGAACTAGTAAAATTGTTGGAGATTGAGAGTTGCCTGTAGCATATATAAACCTTAATTTTTTTTAAGAATACCCACTAAAGAGATCCTGAAAGGTACATAAGTTAGAAAAAAATAACGCAACACATCTCAATTACTTTGTTAATTATGATTTTGACAGATAGTTGTACTTGAATTCAGGGATAAAATCTTGTATATATCTGGTAAATAATAAAACATTTGAATTTAACTTAAAAACTTCACATAAATGTTGTTGATTAGTAACAATTGTGCTTATAGGCTATCTCTTACTATTCAACTAGAAAAAGATGCCCGGACAACGCCCGAGCCCGACATTTTAAATTTAATTTTCTATTTTTTGCTGAGAATTTTGCAACTCCAATAATCTATATAGCAGATGCATGCTTCACCGTAACCACACCGTTAGTTTTAATATCCTTCCACGGTTTTCGTCAAATTCTCCGAAAAATATCTCATAATAAGTTTTACTCCTATTTTTAGATATTTTAATTACTTTTAGGCGAATAGCCGGACCCATAATCATATATGGATTCATATCCCTGAATCATAAATATTAAATCAAGAAGAATATGACCTCTAGAATAGAACCTCACCCGAGTCAGAGAAAATAAGTATATTAGTGCTAATTTTTACACCTCCTTCTCAAAGACATGGTTGACATTAGGACATGCAACCTTGATAACCCGATCTTTTAATCTCCCTGCTGGGCAAGTTGGCGTTGTATTAAATTTTATTGGAATTTGAAACAGTTTGATACAAGGTCTTCTTGCCTTGTAGGGAGATGAAAAGGTCGGGGTTGTCGACGTTGCAGGTCCTAATGCCAACCATGTCTTTGAGAAGGGGGTTAAAATCCGGAGCAACCCACTATCATATCTAAATTATAAATCTATCTAGAAAAACCTATCGAGAATAGCAGAAGAAAAGTATAATTGGAGAACCCTTCTGCTAGCCCAAAATCGTTTACTATGATCGGAAGATTCAATTAAAGAAGAGGAAGTTAGAAGAGTGAAAAATTATTTTGGATTAAAAAAAACTTTGTTATAGAAGAAGACAAGTTGAATTGGGCTGTTTACAAATGACTATGACAACCCCCGTTAATACTAGAGTAGGGATGCTTCTTGAAACTATTTTAGATAGATCTACAAAAAAATCTAGATTTTTCTATCTAATAAGAATCTAGATTTTTCTATAACTCACTATTAGTATCTACTTGTCTAGGAAATTTATATTTTTCCTAAGTTTAAATATCAATGATATTTACTCAACAAAATTCTATAAAGTTCTTCAAAGTATCTAAGGTATTTTTTGTACCTCCAAAAATCATCTTTATTTTTTACAAAGTCCGTATTTTTCCAATTTACTTCATTCAAAATTGAAAAATACCCAGATACACCTTGGTTAACGCGAGTAATATACGTCACATTATGTTGTTGAATAACATTTGTTGTGAACTCGTGTGTTTGGAAGTCCTAATGATTAAATAGACCAAGATTTTACCTGCAATTTCAGAGAGAGAGAGAGAGTGAGAGAGAGAGAGAGAGAGGCGAAAGCAAAAGCCTATGGGATCACTAGTGTAACTAGGATTAAAAATACATTGGATGGTTTGGTGTTTTGATGATCCATATATTATTGATGATAACTTCTGTATTCATTGAATACTACCGTCATTGCTGCTGCTCCAATAGACATAGATGGTATTT
Source organism: Solanum chilense (assembly GCA_032847665.1). Taxonomy (NCBI): domain Eukaryota; kingdom Viridiplantae; phylum Streptophyta; class Magnoliopsida; order Solanales; family Solanaceae; genus Solanum; species Solanum chilense. Next base: position 60,853,230 of record CM064971.1, on the reverse strand, counting down.
GGAACCTTTTGTTTACTTGAGAGGAGGTAAGATCTATTTAAATCAAACAACGTAACGTAAATGTTGCAAATTTCTAACAAATGTGATTTAGACTATTTTTTTACTATTCAATTATGTTAATTTATGAAAACTTTTAACATATTCTAATTGAGGTTATATTCAACTCTTATGACATTAATTTTTTCTATCATTAAAAGTGAAATCTACAAATTTAATTTCCCCCCATTATTTATCATGTTCGATTTGCCTTTTGAATGATGACAAGGAAATGCAGCTATCAATCTTTTATTACATAGGAATTTGTGCCACGAAAAAACAATAAAATGATTCGGAGTTTGGTGAAATTAAAATTATACGACATTCATAGCTTTTATATAAAAAGTCAGAGCTTCATACAGGTAAGCATATTCTACACTTGAGTACAACAATATAAACTGACTATGTGTGCAAGTTCATTAACAGGTTACCAATGCTGCAACCAACCAATATGTTCTTCGGTGATCATGTTGAGTCGAGTTTTCATCATAACCCTGTTTAATTAAGGAGAAACACGAAACAGGTACAAGCATGTTTGTGCAAAAGGCAAGTGTTCACAAGACTCCAAGGTTCTAGATATTCAAAGTCTAGAATCTAAACCGCGAACACCCTCTAAAGGTAGATCCCTTATTGAAGTCCAGAAGAAAAGAAGCGTTTTTTTCTTCTCGGCAGACATACCATCAACTATCTGCATGTAAAGAAAAAAAAATAAAAAATTTGTTAGACGGAGCGGATAAAGTGTGAAGTTGTAAATACCGTGACGAAATATGACTACCTTACAAAACAAGGATATTTGATGATCATTTTCTTCGTGTCCATTGTAATATGTATGTACTTTCCAATCTTCAACAGAAATATCAGTTCCACTCCCATCAAAAAAAATTTCAAGATCTTCAAGATATAAACTCCGAAACAAGGAAGTTTTGATACTTGAGGTAGTTACATCATAAAAACCTTGAGAAAAGCGAGCTAATTGCGAAGCAATTGACATGACGAAATAATGTTAAATAAGGAGATTAACATACTGCTTCCTATTCTTACTGTTCACCAAAATATCTTTCCCATTGGGACAAAGCTCGATTGTTATTCTGGACCCCATTTCTTCAACATCATTAACGAAGGTCAAGCAAAGTATATCTTGATACACCGTTTCAGGGTCCATCTTGAGTATCTGCTTGCAGCTACTGTACAAGGTGGGATCTATATCCCAAATATCCTCCAATGAAATATCCTTTCCAGCCAATTGCAAGAAGAAAATATACGGTCAAACACAAATCAGATTTGTATTTTAATGATTAATGCCAATGCAATCATTCTACCACATAAGGTGAAATACTCGAGGTGCACTGGGTCCACCTTAGATTCTGCAAGAAAAATATATATTAATTACTAAAGTTACTGCTTTTTAAACACAAATTTGTGCATAAAGGCGACAAATTTTTACCTGAATTTGGGAAAAACCTTCTCCAATCATTGGGACAAGCAACAAATAGAGATTTGTGAGGACAGAAGATCTATCGACATACCAAGAAGAACCACTCTCTCAACACTCCGGGCCATGCATCTTTTTCATGTTTGAATTGCATTAACAGATTGCCTCGCAGCAATGCAGGATCTTCATCTACAATATAATGAAAAGATTCATCCAACAACATGGACCTATCGATAATGATCTCATATATCTCCTCGTTGTATCCATCTTTAACTTCTTCAAGCATCATCATTATAAAATGTCTCTGTAATTTGAAATTGGTTACCTGCTTGTGCTCAATGATCCATCGATAATCTTTAAAACTCTTTGCAAACATCTCGATTAGATAGCACAATGAAAATTTTTGTTTACTCAACTTCTGGCAAAAGACCACGGAGATGTTGAACAACTTAAAAATGTTGTTTTACTTTTCAGTATAACAATATACTGGCACATCCACGGTATGATAAGACTTCCATCTTCATCGATCTATCTCAGCTGATCTTCCAATTTCCTTAAGCACCGCACTATTTTATCCATCAAATCATATAAAACGATAAGTAATTCAGATAAAATATGAGGCAAGCTCTCAATATACTCCCTGTCATACACTGCTTAATCGCTTGGATGATCGAAAGGTTGTTGCATCAATACCCTCACCAAGAACATGTACCCAGTAAAATCACACACAGTGCTCATCAGTGATAACCCCGCAAACTCAATTGGTTCCATACTCAGTTATAACTCACGCATAAATCAGCAACTACAACCTCACGAACAAACAGAAAACATCATTCAATGCTAACAATTCATTAGCAACATTATTCAACATCTTGCAATTCCAACGACCTCTACTATTTACCTTATACTACTCCGATAAAAGCTATACAAGAGATCCTCAAGCCCAAAAACGCTTCTCAGTAACTTACAGAACACTGATATCAATTGAGAACATTCACTTTATCTCCTCATATGCATATCAGTACTCATCAATGAATTAATCAATTTACGAATGGATTCATCAGCAATATATTTCTTAGCATTGTCTTGATACTTGTACATCTTCATCAAGTCCGCAAGAGCCAACGAGGAAATAAATAAATGTATATGATTACATGCTTTATCAGTTAACTGTCTCACTAGCATTCCTAATCCTCCAAAATCAGAATCACTGCAGACATGATCACTTTTCAAAATCTCAGAGATTTTTAAAATTATCTCATTTGTGATTTTCCATGCCTGTAGATCTAAAGTGATTGACATTTTACCAACTAAATTTAACAGTCTTATTTTTTCTTTTTGCAAGTTATTTTTGGGGTTATTAAATTTAATGATGAGCTTATCTTAGTGAGAAACATTTATTAGTTATTAAAGTGATTAAACTAGTTTGGTGAAAAAAAATACAAATGCATAAAGTGATGTAATTTGTCATCAACGTGGTCGAATTAATATATTTATTAATGGTATTCATTATTAATTTTATTATTTGTATTTGATATAAAAAATTGTCCGTCAAAATTGTTGGAGCTTATTGTCTAAAGTGAATCAATTAATTCATAAATAGTAAACACATTGAGCAAGTTATTTTATTTATGTAGTCAAACGTATATACTTGTATGTTAAAAAATATATTTGATTATGAACTTTTAATTGTGTATTGAAGACTAAAAGGAATAACAATAATATATAATCTACTCAAAGAAAAACTATAGTATATTGCAATGATTAGTTATTTTTATTCATTAAGAATGATTATGCATTGTTTGTTCAGAGGTGTATCTAAATGGAGTCACTGAGTTCAAGTAAACCTATGTTTTCTTCTTAAATAGTATATATTAGTGTTATATATTCTTTAAAAGATACTTAAAAATAGATGTCTCAAAGTTTATCAATAATCGGACCTTATAGTTTTAAAATTTAAATGGTTTCAATGATAAGAGTCAAAAAGTCAGTCAGGTTAAATTTAGGTTATATCTTATATCCACATTCTTTTTTTTTTTGGGAAATTCTGCGTAGTTAATTGAGAAAAAGGACAAATATAACCCCGAACTACCGTAAATGGTAAGAAAATACCCTTTGTCATTATTTTGGGACATTTATGTCTCTGTCGTCCATAAATTAGAGCATATATGTCATTCACTCGAACGAAGGGGCAGGGGCACCATTCTACCCAAAGTATGATAGCAAGGGTACTAATGTCCCAAAAGTATGATGACAAGGGCACCAATGTCCCAAAAGTATGACGACAGGGGCACCAATGTCCCAAAAATAGGACGAAGGTTATTTGCATACCGTTCACAATAGTTGGAGGTATATCTGTCCTTTTTCCCTAGTAAATTTGATCAACCTTATATGTTGAAGTAGATGGTGATTAAATATCTAAAGGTAAATCAACAAGTATAAGAGGATGAAAGCATCAAATAATTTGTTTAAAAATGAATTTAAGATAGGTTTATTTTATTCAATTAAGGAAAGGATAATATAAGAAAGAAAATATTAAACTTAAAATTCAAATAGTAAGTGAATAATTCATTATCCAAAGAAATCTAACGAACATAGGTGTTACTTTTTAAATCATAGTTCGAGAATTATTGAATCGATACTGCAATATTTTTTCAAAATGGTAAAGTTAGTGAGAGCGTTGAACGAAAAAAAGTTTCAAAATTTTGACTTGAGAGATCGAAAATGACCTCTAGAACATGTAAAACATACAAAACAAATGCAAATACCACAATGCTGAATGAATGAAATAAACTCAAAGTAGCTACTAGAAAAAGATTACAACTAAAATTTGAAACTATCTAAGGAGACTTATGATGGTGCTCATGTTAAATTGCACATATGTCAAGACTATACCAACATACCTACTATCTCTCTCTAGAAAATCTGCTCGACAAAACGTATATTGGTGGGAAGAAACTATCTAGTTGGAAGGGAATCTTCGTCTGGCCTCAAGACGATGACGACAAGGGAACCAAAGAATGACGACAGGGGCACCAATGCCCCAAAAATAGGATGAAGGGTATTTGCATACCGTTCACAATAGTTTGGGGTATATCTGTCCTTTTTCACTAGTTAATTTGATCAACCTTTTAAGTTGTAGTTGGTGATTAAATATTTAAAGCTAAATCGACAAGTATAATAGGATGAAAGCATCAAATAATGTGTTTATGAATGAATTTAAGATAGGTTTATTTTATTTAAGTAAGGAAAGGATATTATAAGAAAGACAATATTAAACTTAAAATTGAATAGGAAGTGAATAATTCATTATCCAAAGAAATCTAAAGAACATAGGTGTTACTATTCAAATCATAGTTCGAGAATTATTGAATCGATAATGCACTAATATTTCAGAATGGAAAAGTTAGTGAGAGCGTTGAACAAAAAAGTGTGAAAATTCTTACTTGAGAGATCCAAAAGGACCTCTAGAACATGTCAAACATAAAAAACAAATGCAAATACCACAATGCTGAAAGAATGAAATAAATTCAAAGTCGCAACTAGCAAAAGATTACAACTAAAATTTAAAACTAGCTTAGGAGACTTGTGATGGTGCTCATGCAAAATTGCACATACGTCACGACTATACCAACATACCTTCTATCTCTCTCTAGAAACTCTGCTCGACAAAACTTATATTGGTGGGAAGCAATCATCTAGTTGGAAGGGAATCATTGTCTGGAGGCTAGACGACCCAAAATCAATGTTAAGATGCACAATAGGAGGTTGTAGATAGAGAACAATTGACTTGATCACCTACCACGTCTACTCACCCGTAGTGAGACTCATCCCTTAAATCACAAGGAAACGTTTTACAATGATAAATAAATGTTTGAATAACCCTCTTTGCAATATCTTAGCTAAATTAGATTTGAAATATATAAAAATAGTTAATATACATTTCTTTTAAAATAAAAAGTTTACGTTATAAAACTTTTCTACCTTAAATTCGTTCATAATATTCTCGAAAACATTAGAAAGATGCTTTCTTCCTCTTATACTTTGTGATTTAACTAGCTTTAGATAATTTATCAACTGCTTGAGTTATGAGGTTGATCAGACTACTCTTCCATAGTTCGTTAATTATTTTGGTAAACTGTATGACTCAAATGCTATAAGAGTGCTCAACATTCGTTCTATTTGAGTTAGAGACATCAAACACTCTGCCTCTATGGTAATAGGAGTAACTATAATTAATAATAATTATGTGACTCATGTGCAATTACTTATTCATGTTTCCTCTATGTATATTAGATGTACACCTCTTTATCAATAAGACTCATTATTCTATCACGGTATCAGAGCAAGGGTTAAACTCTTTCGAAACCTAGAACCTAAAACCCTTCCTCTTGCCGATCAAAAAAAATCGATACATTCTGATTTTTTTTCAGTATGGCAGCCGATCCTCTTGCAACTCTCCCCTCAGGCGTGAAATTGCTTCTTCGCAATCTTCAAGATCTCATACCAGAAAAATTAACTAATCATAATTATCCGGTTTGGTCGATTAGAGTCAAGACGACGCTTTATGCCAATCTACTTCTCGGTTGGGTCGACGGTACCGGTGTTGTGTCGCCCATCAATGTCACCGTCACGGACAAAGATGGTAAGGCCTCGATGGAACCGAATCCTGCTCATGTATCGTGGGCGCTTGTTGATGTTCAAGTTCATGCCTGCCTTCTCGCCGTGATTAGCCCGCAACTTCCGAAGTATGCTCGTGGTTTTACTACCTCTGGGCTCTTTTGAATGCTCTTGCTACCCGCTTCAACTCCTTATCAACGGCCCATGTTTTCCAGTTGCGTGACTGTCACGACCCAAATCGGGGCCGCGACTGGCACCCACACTTACCCTCCTATGTGAGCGAACCAACCAATCTAAACCTTAACATTTCAATGTATAACAACAGAAAATAATGCGGAAGACTTAACTCATTAATAAAAACCAATTTAATAACTACTAAAATTCAACAACTATTATTCCCCAAAATCTGGAAGTCATCATCACAAGAACATCTATGGTCAAATTACTAAACTAAGAGTATTCTAAGAAGCTAAAACAAGTAAAAAGCTAGTCCATGCCGGAAGATCAAGGAATCAAGACTTGAAGAAGAAGATCCAGTCCAAGCTAGAAGCATTAGCTCACCCTGAAGATCCGGTGTGACGAAGACTGGCTAGATTCACTGTTGAATTGAAGACGACGGCACGTTTGCTGCACTCCACAAATAACAAAGAAGAAAACATAAAAATAGGGGTCAGTATAAACCACGGGTACTGAGTAGATATCATCGGCCAACTCAAAATAGAAAACAGTACATATCAGTTAATATCATAAATCAACTATAAAACTCAACATGTAGCAACAACAAGTACTATAGTCATCAATAAGTACCATCAAGTTCATCCATGAGGGCTCAAACCTCAATACCATACTCATTTGGGAATTAAGTTCATTATGTTGAGTATATTAACATCTTTCAAGATTCATTATCTTTCTTCCTCTTGTGTCGGTACGTGACACTCTGATCCCCTACTACTATGTGTCGGTACGTGACACTCCGATCCCCTAATTCTACGTGTCGGTTCGTGACACTCAATCCCCTAATACTATGTGTCGGTACGTGACACTCCGATCCCCTAATTGTACGTGTCGGTTCGTGACACCCGATCCCCTAATAATATGTGTCGGTACGTGACACTCCGATCCCCTAATTCTACATGTCGATTCGTGACACCCGTCCCACTAATACTACGTGTCGGAACGTGACACTCCGATCCACTAATACTATGTGTCGGAACGTGACACTCCGATCCACTAATCTCATTCTGTCAATTCATCAAGCCTTCTCTACACCAAGGCATCATCAACCCCATTACTTTAATTCATCAAGCCCTCTTTTATACCAAGCCATCATCATTAATAATGTAGATTAGAGTTTCTTTCAAGATTTGGGATTCAATAGTTTCATCATGCTTGGTTTATCACAATCACATAATCATACTCATGCAAGCATACAATTAAGCATGTAGAAGACCTTATAATACTACCAACACATATCATTCGCTATTAAGAGTTTACTAAGAGATAGTATAAAAACCATAACCTACCTCCACCGAAGATTAGTGATCAACAAGCAATTTCCCAAGCTTTGTTTTCTCTCTTCCTGTTCGATCGATTCCTCTCTCTCTCTTGTTATTTCTATTTTTCTTATTCCAAACCCTCTTTCTTTTACCATAATTAACATATAATTAAGCATAAAAGATGGCAATAATAACCCACTAATTAACTTAAGGTTACCTCTTTTAACCCCCAAGTAATTAGACTTATTAACATTAACCCTCTAACTTTATAATTAAAGCAGGAATAGTCCAAAACGTCCCTTAAAACGTGTAAAGAAATCCGACTCCGACTGGGATTACGCAACCTGTGACGGCCCGTCGTGCCTGTGACGGCCCGTCGTGCCTGCGACGGTCCGTCATGCAGGTCGTCGCAACGATCAGAACTCCATTTTTCACTAAGGAGTTTGTGACGGTCCGTCCTGCACTACCGTCACGACGTTCAGAGAATCGTTCCCTGTACCAAATTCTCAAGAGTTAAAGTGTTTTGAAACGGGCCCTCACGACGGTTCGTCGTAGCTGTGACGGTCCGTCCTGCAGGTCCGTCACAGATTACAGAGAGTCGATTTTAGTACTCAAATTTCAGAATTCTAAGTGTTCTGGAACGAGACACCCTCGACGGTCCGTCGTGCCCATGACGGTCCGTCGTGGTATCCGTCGTCTTAGCCAGTTTTCCAGAAATAAAATCTGCTGCTCAAAACGACTAAACAGGTCGTTACATTATTGAACAAGTTTCTCTTGAATCTTTGTATGCTTCAGGTATTTTGAATGCTTCAGAAATTTTCATGAAAATATTGTGGTCTAATGAGCCATATAAATAGGCTGTGACAACATCCATTAGACGCATTTCAAGCTTTTCATGAACTGCTAGATTTATGAGATATCTGAAGGTGATTGCATTTACCACAGGAGAATAGGTCTCCATATAATCAAAGCCAAGTCTTTGAGAAAAAACTTGAGCAACGAGTCGGGCTTTCTATCTCACGACTTCACCTTTCTCATTTCTTTTTCGTACAAAAATCCATTTGTACCCACTGTCTTGATACCTTCAGGTGTTCGGTCTATTGGTTCGAAAATTTCACGTTTTTCTAGTGAAGCCAATTCTGCTTGAATTGCGTCGTTCCATTTTGGCCAATCATTTCACTGTCTACATTCGTGAACAGATTTTGGCTTAAAATCTTCATCTTATTGCATTATGTCAATAGCAACATTATAAGCAAATATGTTGTCAATCACAATATTTTTTCGGTTCCACAACTTTCTCGTCGAGACATAATTCATTGAAATTTTATTATTTTCAGAAATTTGAACCTTCTCAGATATTTCATCATGTATTATGACTTAGATCTCATCTTGAGAAATTTCTTTCAACCCATGATCATCTTTATCATTTATTCCTTTTCTCTTTCGAGGATTTGTATCCTTGGAACGAATTGGTCTACCACGCCTTAAATGTGGTCTAGACTTATTTGCCTTAACAATTTATTTCGTCGAGATATCAACTCGAATTGGAGCATTAATAGCTGGAATATGCGATTTAGTAAACCTTGAAAGATTAGTAACTGCATCTGGCAGCTGATTTACAATGTTCTGCAAATAAATT
>CM064971.1:60784907-60843907 GCA_032847665.1 Solanum chilense | reverse complement strand
GTGCCACGTTCCGGCACCAGGATAAAATATGGATCGGAGTGCCACGTTCCGGCACCGGGATAGAATATGGATCGGAGTGCCACATTCCGGCACCAGGATAGAAATGAGGATCGGAGTGCCACGTTCCGGCACAAGGATAGAATATGGATCGGAGTGTCACGTACCGACACAAGAGGAAGAAAGATAATGAGTCTTGAAAGATGTTAATATGCTACATCTAATGAACCTGTTTTTTCTTAATGAGTATGATGTTGAGGCTTGAGTCCTCCTGGATGAACTTGGTGATATTATTGATGATTGTAGTATTTGTTGTTACTACATGTTGAGTATTATAGTTGATTTGTGAGATTAACTGATATATACTGTTTTCTATTCTGAGTTGGCCGATGATACCTACTCAGTACGTGTGGTTGTACTGACTCCTACTTGTTTGTTTCTTTCTTGTACTTGTGGATTGCAGCAACCGTGCCGTCGTCTTCAACTCGACCGCGATTCTAGCCAGTCTTCACTGTACCGGATCTCAGGGTGAGCTATGCTTCTAGCTTGGATTGGATCTTCTTCTTCTCGTCTTTATGCCTTAAAGTTCCGGCATGGACTAGCTGTCATTTGTTTAACTTCTTAAAATACTCTTAGTTTAGTAATTTGAGGATAGATGTTCTTGTGATGATGACTTCCGGATTTTGGGGATATGTATCGTATTTATTTTTCGTATTGAGTTAAGTCTTCCTCGTTGTATTTGGTTTAATTTATTTGGGTTTAGATTGGTTGGTTCGCTCACACAGGAGGGTAGTGTGGGTGCCAGTCGCGCCCCGATTTGGATCGTGACAAATTCATTTGATTGATCACTAGATTACACCCTTAAATGGTAGAATCATATTCTTCTTTATCAACATTTAATAGATAATTATATAATAATATTACTTGTGCCATTTCAAAATAACAATTTATGACTCGTGTGTTTTGTGAATCAACTGTATAAACTACTAACATATCATCACAGTTGAAGAATAACGCAAGGATTATAATATTATAAAATAACGACTGGTTGAAATTGTCATACCTTTCCTTTGATTTCTCATATTTATATACGAAGTTAATTCACCAATAATTGCACACGTAAGGTAATCTCGTAAGCTACATTTGAGAAGAAAAGTTGATATGTTTGGGTTTGTATTATATGTATCGAGAGAGGTGGATGGTGACTACTAAAAACTCGACGGTGTCCATTGTAGAGTAACTTTTCCATGGACAGGATAACCAATGTAGGGTTTTTTCCATGGTCCATTGGATATAATCCCTAAGGAGAAAAACGACGTTGGTTGTGGTTTTTATTCTTTTTATCGAACTTATCTCTCCAGATTTGTTTGCAAAGAAGTCTTTGTTGTGTAGAGAATCGGCATAGGGAATGCCAATAGCTATAGATGAAGCTACTCAAATAAATCAAAGATCAGGCACAACTAGGGTCAAGGTTATTCTTGATCTAGTGGAAAAGCTTCCAAATCATATAAGATTGCAGTTTGAGGATGAAAAATTTGGTAAGTTGAATGAGGGATCACTAGATTACACGCTCAAATGCTTGGATCACTCATTTTCTTTTTCAACATTTAATAGAAAATTATATAATAATATTACTTGTGCCATTTCAAAATTACAATTTATGACTCGTGTGATTTGTGTATAAACTATATAAACTATTAATATATCGTCACATTTGAAGAATAACACAAAGATTATAATATTATAAAATAATGATTGGTTTAAATTGCCATACCTTTCCTTTGGTTTCTCACATTTATATGCGAAGTTAATCCAACAACAATTGCATATCTAAGATAATCTCGTAAGCTAGATTTGAGAAGAAAAGTTGATATGTTTGGGTTTGTGTTATATGTATTGAGAGAGGTGGATGCTGAACACTAGAAACTCCAAAGTGTCCATTGTAGAGAGTTTTTCCATGGACAGGAGAACCAATGTAGGGTTTTTCCATGGTCCATTGGATATAATCCTAAGGAGAACACGCCACTAGTTGTGGTTTTGATTCTTTTATCGAACTTATCTCTCTAGATTTGTTTGCAAAGAAGTCTTTGTTGTCTATAGCATCGGCAGATGGAAAGCCAATAGTTATAGATAAGCTACTCAAATAAGCCAATACAAAGCACAACTAGGGTCAAGGTTATAATTGATCTAATGGAAAAGCTTCCAAATCATATAAGATTGCAGTTTGAGGACGGAAAATATGGTAAGTTGAATGAGATTTTTCAGGAAATTTTATATGATAACCCATCTTTGTATTATAATTATTTTAAGCACCGATATCATGAAAAAGATAATAGTTGTTTGATGTGGAAATGATATTAAAACAACAAACAAATTGATGATACAATTGAATTTTCTTCAAAAGGTACTATCAATAGTGAAAAGTATCAATGTGATGCGAGAGAAATATTAAATGAAACAAAAGGTTAATCAACAATTGGTTGTTTCCACTGTTAAGCAAAATCATACACACTCAATAGATGTGTTACGAGTAATATCGGTGTCCAAACAACTACTGAATATAGAGGGAAAACATCAAAAGTTGTGGTTGATGTGCGGCGAATTGGTTAAGGCCAATAATTAATGGAAGTGAAAATGACAAAATGACCCATTTAGAAATCAAGCTCTTCAATAATTTTAGGAAATGAAAATGACAAAATGAACTCATATATCCACCTAACATATAGACTACTGGTTCAAGATTTAGAATTGTCTTTACAGGACACGACAACAAAGTAATAAAATTAATCTTTTAGGTATATCATCTTCTTAGTATTACCCCATTATTTGATTTTAGTTGTAGCAGATTGATTTGCATATATTAACACATAAAATGAGTTTCACAAAAAAAATCGAGAACGAGTTTCACAAAAAAAAAGGAAAATAAATCAACTATCTTCTTTTTACCCCTTTAGTCAGTGCATTTCACAAACTCAATCAAAGATAAAAACTTTAAAATCATCCACAACTGTATATATAGATCTTAATCAAATGTTTTATATACCGAAAAGGGTAAAGAAAAAATTGAATGCAAATCAAAACAATTAACCAACATATATATGCCCGAAAATTGCAGCAACAATTGGAGAAAAAACTTCAAAAGTTAGAGTGATAATTAAAGTTACACACCACATCTAAAGAATTGGTCCTTTCCGAATACTTTCTCGCCCCCTCTAAATTTAAGTGTGTTAGAACAAGAAAGATTTTTATAATTGACAAATAGAGGATTAGATGAAAGGAACCGGTTGCGCCAACATGTGCTCTTCAAACCGAATCTAACTGGGATTAGGAGAAACGCCAACCACGCGAATTAAAAGTTTTAAAGGTATGAAAGTATAGCTTTTTCGACAAGCAACCATTACATATAGTTTCCATGTCACACCCCGAGATACCCCCGAGACGCGGACACGAAACCTAGGACCACAAGTGATCCCAAGCTAACCCTGGTGGCATGATCATGAGCATACTAAAGATAATGAAATTTTGCGGAAGCTAAATCATACTTAAAAAGAAAAGATGGGGAATACCCATATTCTATACCTGAGATATTTGAAAACAATGATTTTAATACAAAAGAAATATTAACTCAATACTAAGTTGAATCTAACTATGTCTTAAAATAACCTCTAAACTAGACTAGAAATACAGGGACAAGCCAAAGCTAAATCTAGCAAAAACTGAAACTATAAGACTGAAGACTGAAATGAAACTCATGACTGTTGTGCTCGGAGAATGAGAACTCACCACTGAATCTGCTGAACTGGAGATCAGGAAATTGATCTATGCATGATCTTGATGTTGAGAACCTGAACCTACATCACGAGAAGATGTAGCGCACTTCTGCGTCAGTACATGAAAGGTACTGAGCATGTAGGATAGAGTAAAGCTGAAATGAAATATAATTGAACAATCACAAAAACAAGTATAATGATCTGAACGTGATGTGCTAATTTCTGAGTTAACTGGATGCAATGTCCAATTTATAACATGTTGAAACTGAATACTGAATATAATGATAAATGGTCAATGCTGAGAGTCTGACTGAACTACGAGAGCTAATAATAACCGATAACAAAACCACATGAGCTAAATGTGGAGTCCGATGTATACGCCCCATCGAGAGGACCCAATATACTCTGCAAAAGGTATAAAGGCATGCTGGCGTGATTACTAAACTTATTGCTCACAGAGGGGACTTACAACCTACTAGGCTAGTAGTTCTGGGACTATTGTGTACGCTAAACCCTAGTCTAACTCGGTATTATGCTACTCCCAATGAATTCTATAAATTAACTCATTATATCTGAATTTCTATAAATACTGGATAGCTCAAAACTGAACATGCAAACTAAGAATGCAAAAATTAATTGGTAATTATGCATTTATAACGGAGGCATGTATATTTGACGTGTCTGAAATATATGACCTAGTATGTGTAATTCAAGAACTAAAGAAATACAAAGGTAGGTTCTAAAAATCATGCAATAATCTGAGTATTAACATGATAATTTGATTTGTAACATATATTTAATAAATTCCTGAAGTTTTCCCAAAGTTCTAGAAACCCTAGGTTTAATCATGATAATAGAATCAAGAATCAGACTGAAACTAGGGACCCAATGGGTGAAAGGAACCCACTAGTGAAATCCCAAATACCTGGTGATGAAATCCACGGAAAAATACTTAACTTTCTGGGCTGGAACTGCTGGAGCTTGTGGCGTTCTTGAACTAGGGATCTTGAGCTTTTTTTCTCCTCTCTTGCTTCTAATTTTATATGTTTTGATTTAATGATTTAACTTGGATATGTTTTAATTATGTTTCTAGGCTTCAACTAACTAAAATCTGATGATTTAGCGTCAAAATGACGTAACTTAGGGTTTAAACAGAGTGGGAAAGGTCAAAAAGACCCCTTGGAAGGTTGCGTAGGACCTCACGACAGACAGGACTGACGGTCTGTTGTTCTCCCGACGCCCCGTTGTTGGGTCTGTCGTGAGGTCCTAATCGACAAGCCTTTACTAAAATGGGAATACCTGTTTCCTCGGAGGTGTGATTTTTGCAAAGTCGGTGGCTATGGAAATATAATTCAATTATCTATCTGTGGGTAGGTCATTGGAGACGTAATTCATTTTGTGATAAGAGTTATGATCATTGTAAGTTGGCCTAACTACATTTCCCTTTAATTGGCTGTAAATTTTCAACCTACGAACCATGATGTTCATCCATAGCTCTTGTAAGAGAGTGGTGAAAGTAAGTCTTGATCGACGGTCACGCACTACGGACTATCTTTTGATCTACGGACTGTAAGTCCGTCCGTCGCCCAAGACTTAACCAATTTTTCTAGGACGATATTTTTAGTAGTTTCTGATCCCATCGATGGTTGGGCAGGACGGACCGTAGTTCATTCTACGGTCCGTCGATGCCACCGTTGGTAGCACCTGCTGATTTTTCTAAAAAACTAGTTTTTGGTTTGTTTTTGCTATGGGGTATTACATTCCATTTATAAAGCAGTACGCAGGCAAAATAGTTTTTGTAATCAAATTGGAAAAGTAGGAAGTAAAAGTAAAGAAGGAGACAAAAGCCTGAAAGATGTTGAAAGGTAGAAACTTGCCACATGAACATCCAAATTCGAAGTAGAAGAGGAATTTAAAACCAAGTAGAAGAAGGAATTAGTGATTAATAAAGTTTCGTATTCAGTTAAGGTAAAATGTGTGGAAGTATTTCCTTTCAAAGATGAATGCAAGGAGGAGTCCTAATGTGAGAAGGAGTTCGAGTCAAGTTCGGTTTAGAGAAGTTTCTTTAAAGCGGCGAAGACTAAGTTGTGTTGAACAAGACATAGGATATTTTCAAAGTCTATAAATACCTCAATAGTTCATTGATGAATTTTCCGCACTTACATAGAGAGAAGATTAAAACACGATCTACAGTTTGAGAGAGTTTTGAGATTTATTGGGGAGTGTTGCCAGATTGTGAGGAAAAAGTTGTGAGATTGTAATACTTTTTTTTTATTACAATCAAGTCTTTGTGGAGGAATGGCTAACAATTTTGAGAAACTTGGTGGATGTTAGAAGACTTAAATTTGGGTGTTTTGTCTTTGGTAGCTAGAATTACAGTTTATAATTTCTTAACTAGGAATTAGAGATTATAATTCCTTAGGTTACATAGGTTTGTAATCTTTTGTTGATGCTCTGATTTTTTGAAGTGGAGTTAAATCCTACAGAGGTATAAGTCATTTTTTTAACCTTTATGAGTTAGGGGTTTTCGCGATAATATATTCTGTCATTATTTTATTTGCTTTACAAAACGTAACTGCTCTTATTTGGAAAGGAACATATAGAATGTACATGTTCTTTAGAAAAATTTGGAGGTAAGAATTCTAACAGAATGGGAATGGAGAAATGAAAAGACCTAAAAGAGAGTAGAAATAAAAAATAAGTAGTCAACGACAGGTGATTTAGTCGAGGACATGTGATTTGATGAAAACAAGAAATAGTGTATATAAAAGACCTAGAAGAGAGTATAAAGAAAAAAAGTAGTCAATGATAGGTAATTTAGTCGAGGACATATTATTTGCTAAAAACCAAGAAATAGTGTACACATGTTGTGCGTTTTTATAAAAGTTACTTTTACTTGCAGCAAAACTTTTAAATAACATTTTTATTTCTTTTATAAAATCTATACGCATGTAAGAAAAAATTCTAAAAATATTTTTACATATTTAAAATAAAAAAAAGAAAAATATTAAAATAAAATAAAAATAGTTACGAGAAGAGAGTTAGATGACGTGGAGTATATTTTTATTTTATTTTATTAAACCATTATGATTGAATTCAGTTGATTGATCAATAGATTACACCCTTAAATACTAGAATCCCTCTTCGTCTTTGTCAACATTTAATAGATAATTATATAATAATATTACTTGTGCCATTTAAAAATAGCAATTTATGACTGTGTGTAATTTGTCAATCAACTATATAAACTACTTATATATCATCACATTTGAAGAATAACGCAAAGATTGTAATATTATAAAGTATTGACTGGTTGAAATTGCCAAACCTTTCCTTTAATTTCTCACATTTATATGCGAAGTTAATCCAACAATAACTGCATATATAAAATAATATCGTAAGCTAGATTTGAGAAGAAAAGTCGATATGTTTGGGTTTGTGTTATATTTATCGATAGAGGTGGATGGTGAAAACAAAAATCTGGAAGGTGTCCATTGTAGAGAGTTTTTCCATGGACAAGAGAACCAATGTAGGGTTTTCCATGGTCCATTGCATATAATCCTAAGGAGAAAACAACGTTAGTTGTGATTTTTATTCTTTTTATCGAACTTATCTCTCCAGATTTGTTTGCAAAGAAGTCTTTGTTGTCTATAGCATCAGCAGATGGAAATCCAATAGCTATAGATAAAACTACTCAAGTGAAGCCAAGAGGCGACACAACCAGGGGTAAGGTTATACTTCATCTAATGGAAAAGCTTCCAAATCATATAAGATTGCAGTTTGAAAATGGAAAATCTGGTAAGTTGAATGAGGTATTTCAAGAGATTGTTTATGATAATCTACCTTTGTATTTCAATAAATTTAAGCACCAGGATCATTGAAAAGATAATTTTCGTTTGATTTGGAAAAGAAGTTAAAATAACAAACAAATTGATGATACAATTGAAGTTTCTTGAAAAAGTGCTATAAATAGTGAAAAGTAACAAGGTGATGCGAGATAAATATTAAATGAAAAAAAAGGTTGATCAACAATTGGTTGTTGCCACTTCTGAGCAAAGTCATACACACTCAATAGATGTTGCTACGAGTAATATTGGTGTCCAAAGAACTACCGAATATAGAGAGAAAACATCAAGAATTGGGGTTGATGAGCCGCGAGTTGGTTCAGGCCAAAAATTAATGGAGTTAGGACACAAACTAATGGAGACATCTGATGTTGAAAATGCTAAAAATTCTGGGCAGAATGTTTTTCAAGATTAAACCAATAATGTAACTAAAAATTGGACGTTGGTTGCACACAAAAATTCAACTAGTCGCCGAAGTCTTTCCCCGACTAGTAAAAATAATTCTCCATGTAGTGAAAAGGGTGTGACTGAAAATTTTCATGCAGTGAGAAGAGACAAGATATTAGTAATGTTTCAAGAGACCTATTATGTTAAAATAACATTTATGCTTTATCGAACTACTAGAAATTCATCGTTTGACGACCACAAAAATAAAAATGTAGTAGAAAATGGAGTTTTTGACAACTTTCTGACTATTTTTGGGTAGTCGGCATATTGAATGTCATAAAATATTTACCAACTACAGTATTAAGACTTAGCCGATTACGTAGTCGGAAAATATATTAAACTAGTCCTGACCATTAAACTATCTAAATGACTGACTACAGTAGTTGCAAAAATATTAAAATAATAGTTTAATAATTTTTAATAATCCCAACTACAGTTGTCGTGGTATTTAAGTACTTAAATATTAGAATTAATATATCATGCGACAACAGTAATTCCGCATATATAACTTCTTTATAATCATTTAAGTATTTTTCCGACTATTGAGGCCAGAATATATCAATAATTTATTAAATAAATATTTTGGTATTCTCCGGTTGCTGTAGCAAAGAATTTTAATTTTTTGAAGAAGTTAGGTCATTTTGCTGATTACTGTGGTAAAAAATTGCATTTTTATAAAAACAAAATTGTTTATTCATACACCATCACTTAAATTATACTAAAATTCATTCGTGAAAATTGAACAATAAAATAAAACATCAAATACATTCCTAATCATTCAAATTTCCATTCAATATAATTAAGTTTAAAAGTTCAAGCATAACCAAAAGTAAGTCTAATAAGTATTCAATTTTTATTCAAAACGAAAGTAAATAGTTAAAGTATACTAATGATTTTACATCCATGACCTTGCTTATGAAAACTTATATAAGAGATATGAAGAGTTATAATTGTTTAAGAGTGTTGTTAGAGGTTCTACATTTTAAGTGTATCGCAGTTTGGGTGTTTACTTTATCATTTCCTCATACGGGTTAGATAAGTTTGATTATGCCTTAATAAGTACTCAATATTTAAAGTCAAATTCTTATAACTTAAACTCGTGAAAAGATTGTATTGTGAATGGGAATTTTAATAAAACCTATCATGATTTATTTATTATGCGTATGCGGTGGTAAGTTCAATTTCACTTCGGTGGTAGGTGGTATTGATCATAAATTTATTTTGGTTTTCTAGAAAAAGAATCATCATGGTGATTATGTTTTAGTTCAGAGTGTTTCAGTTTAGATTGAGTTCAATGGTTATTTTCTGAATTGATAAAAGTTTAATTCGAAAGTTCAGTTCCTTGTAGTATATCTTGATTAATGGTCTTAAGGAAGAGCTCACTTGGAAAGACGAACAACGACTGGTAGGTCATACCTGAGCTTCGATATGTTATGTATTCTTCCTTCTTTTTCCATATGTTCGAGGACGACAATGGTTTTAGTGGTGGATAATGTAATGACCCGAAAGGTCACTTTTTGAAACTTTTACTAAATTACCATTTTACCCATCTCGCTAGATGCATAGAGTCACTTTTGACAATACTAAATAAACATCTCTTTCTCCCTTTTGAGTTTAAACTTCTAAGCAAAAGATTGAGATCATCTTATATCGATTTAGACATTTTTTTGCTTTAGGTGATGCATACGAAAAAATTGAGATTTCAATTTAAAATTAATCTTGCATCACGAAGTTCTTGATCAAGAAACTATCGATCTATTAGTATTCTCTCCAACACATGGGAGTTGGCTATTAAAATCTTTATAAACTGCACCTCAGACATTCTTCATATAATATTTTCGTGCCTAACCTTCCAGGAGGTGATCAAATGTCGTGTCCGATAAACATTTGAGTTCAAATGATTCCTTAGTATCACTATATACCATCTTCATCGAAAACCTAAAAAAAATAAGACGAAGTCAACTCTCAGATCATTGAGAAACCAAAAAAGTAAGAAAAATGACCCCTGTAAGAAAAAAAAGTGTTACAGCACTACATGCATTCATATCAAAACATTTCAAGTTTGGGAAGCTTCTTATCGAGGAAAGAACACACAAACACTTATCTGATTTCACCAACAAAATGTTAGATAGGTAAAATCATTTGATACTATCAGGATTAAAGAGAAGCTTTGATGGTGCTTCATATGCTTCTTCAACTTTGAAGAAGAATATGAAGCATCAATAAGGTTTCCCATTAATCCTAACAATGTAAAAGGATTTTATCTACCCAATATTTTAGTGGTATATTCATATAAACTTTCATATGCTCTTTGCTTGATAAGAAGATTCCTATATTTTGAATATCTCAAAAAGAAGGTTTGTTGTGTTTTGAATCTTTTTCCTTAATTATTTGTTGTTTATCGCTCTTATGGGATCCTCAAAATCTGAGACTCAACTTCTTGTTATTTTTCTTCGATTTTTTATGAAAATGATAGTGATACTAAAAAATCATTTGAATTCGAAAGTTTGTTGGACATGACATTTTATTTCTTTGACCCTTTGGTCACTGTATTCGAAAACCCAATCAAAGATCAAAATTTTGAAAATCATCCACAAAATATAAACCTTAATCAAAAATTTAAAATACCTTAAACAATAATGCAAAATAGATATTGTTTAAAACCCAAAAGTTAAAAGAAAATTGAATGCAAATCATAACAATTAACAAACGTATACCTGAAAATCACATGAACAATTCGAGAATAAGATTGAAAAGTTAATGTGAATAGAAAGCATTGGGAGAGATCATTTATACTAATGGCGTTGAAGCATTTTTGCTGCCTGTAATACCACGTACAAATGGGTGGGGGCTTTCAGGAAGAAAAATCACCAACATATTACTGTAGATTCAACGTTTTTATCAAATTTTTCTGAAATTCATAGCATGAGAATAAATACTGAGAGGAATGGAATACCTTCTCATAGCCCTCTGATAGTTAGATTCTAAAAATGTCTTTGTCCACTTCCCGATTCATATGCATTTGAGAGAGGAATAAAATCTACAATTTTAATGGAATACTTTTCAAAATACCTGTAGACATGAAGTGTATATAATATCAAATGAGTGCCACAATAAGGGGTCAAATCCTGGAAAAGTTCCCTTTTCAAGAAAAGGAAAACAAAGGCAATGAGTTATTTGACTTTGCACTCCTTTTTTCAAGAAGAGGGAACTTCTTCCTTATTATTGCACTTTTTTGGTACTATCACTCCATTCATGCATATATTTTGAGTAGTAGATCAATATTATTCTAGGGTTTATTCGTCTCTCTGATGCACATGATTGCTAAGGTATCACTCCATGCTGCAGTTCCAATATTTCATATATCTATTCAAACAAACATTTCTTCAGTGATTATTGATCACCCTTTCTTCACACTGCACCATTAAAAGTTATGAGTATAAGGAAATATTTTTACCCATTACGGCAAGATACTAAGGAAACATTTTTATAACATATTAATTAGGGTTACTAAGTAATTCAAATGATTAAATTTGAAAATGTCCTGTAGAATCCTACTTTTTTCCCATCTTGTGGAGTCTTAGGATGATATATATGAGAAACTCAACAAATGCTGATAACTTATTTTAATAAGCAAAAACAGCATAGTAGTAGAATGACCCAAAAAACAAAGCGGAAATTGAGACGTCATAACTAAGAAAAGCCATAAAAGAGAGGAAAAGACAATGTACAGTTCATATACAAAATGTCATAAATAGGTGCACACAACATTGTGTTAACCTCATAATCGAATATTTTAATAATTAGAAATGCATATACTGACTAGACACTTGATGTAGGAAAGGAACGAGATACGTCACCAAAGCACATACTCTCAATCTAGATGATTGCAGGAATCAAGTGAATCATGAGTGAATCTAATCAAGAAAGGAAAGTGAATATTTGATCAATAAAATCAAATTTCATAGTTTGCATGAATTAAAGGAGACGCACAAGGAAAATATTTCACAACTTGCACATATTAAAGGAAGACACACAAAGAAAATCTCTCTAGTTAAACAAGATGGACAATATAATTAAATTAAGGTATAATCAAGGAAGAAATATCGGTATTTAAATCTGGACACTATGAAGAATTTCAAGCAAAATTTAAACAATGATTATCGAGAATGATCTCTAAAACAAAAAAAGTGAGTTAAAAGACTAAACAACACAACTTGATGTAATTAGTTAAACATCACCAAATTTAAAAATGTTAATCTAAATTAAACCTCCATTCTTGACCATTGAGATCGAAACAATAGACAAGATCTAAAACTAACGAAGTTGTATCTAAAGACCTTTATTTAGTGAACTAAAATATGTATTCATAATCGCTAAAAAAACATAACCTAACACTTCACATCAAATTAGGAAGGAATACGAGTGTTACTTGGTTTTGTGCAGCGACAAAATCTCGAGCCTGGACTTGACGAATTCCAACACCACTCTGTCTCAAAATAGTCGCGAATCAACAAAAATTCAGCGACGAAAATAAAAAATCTCAAAAACATAGTGGGGTGTTCTTTTTCTCTCCTCCAAAAACACCTCCCCTAATAGTGAGAGTGATGGAGTTTATATAGCACAAACTCTAGGTCGAAATAAAGGGGAAAACAATGTGGGACTCTGGAAATTTTCAAATCCCGAATTGGGTCTTGGGTCTCTTAATGTGAAATGGGTTTAACTAATTTGGGCCAAAATTTTGGGTTAAAGGTTATATGATGGTACAAATATGGACTATATAAAACTCCCTTAACAGAGTTTCAAAGGGAAATGAGATGGATTATAAAGTCAAATAATTACTCGAGCTTCTTAAATTTACCAACATAAAAATAATTATTTCAAAAAGGAAGATCTTAATAAAATTGCTAGTTTAAAGAAAATTAGTTGTGTAATTAATTGAAACTTTGTTTTTGGTAAAATGATTTTCTAACTATTTATTCAAATTGAAAAATTATATAAATCTATATATTTTAAGAATAAATATATATAATCCATATGAAAAAATGTTAAAAAGGTGTTTGGAAGATAATCTTGAAAGTATTTTGATTTTCAAAAACAATTATTTCCAATTGTTTAATATTTGTGAAGTCGTGGAGCGTTAAAATTGGGTGTGAACTGGTATCATCATTATAACATATATTGACGCTACTTCAATTGAAAGCCTAAATAAATAGAACTCTCTAATAGTTTCCTTCTACTATTCTTAATTTACCCATTAAGAAATCAAGCTCTTTAATAATTTTAGGAAATGAAAATGACAAAATGAACTCATATATCCACCTAACAAATAGACTACTGGTAAAAGATTTAAAATTGTCTTAACATGATATGACAATAAAGTAATAAAATTAATGTTTTAGGTATATCATCATATTAGTGTTTCCCCCTTATTTGATTTTAGTTGTAGAATATTGATTTGCATATATTCACACATAAAACGAAAAAAAAAACAAAAAAATATTGATTTTAGAAATTTTAGTCGGTCTACTTGAACATCAGTTATCGAGAACAAGCTTTAGAAAAAAAACAAAGGAAAAAAAGTCAACTATGTTCTTTTTACCCCTTTTGTCATTGAAATTCACAAACCCATTCAAAGATAGAAAACATTGGAAATCATCCACATCTCTATTTATAAATCTTAAGTAAAAGTTTAATATACCGAAAAGGATAAAAGAAAAAATTGAATGCAAATCAAAACAATTAACCAACATATATATAAACGAAAAATGCAGCAACAATTGGAGAAAAAGGTTCGAAAGTTACAGTGATAATTAAAGTTATACACCACATCTAAAGGATTGGTCCTTTCCGAATACTTCCTCGCCCCCTCTAATTTTGAGTGTGTTAGAACGAGAAAGATTTTGATAATTGACAAACAGAGGAATAGATGAAAGGAAGCGGTTGCGCCAACATGTGCTTTTGAGACCGAATCTTACTAGGATTAGGAGAAACGTCAACCACACGAATTAGAAGTTATAAAGCTATGTAAATATTGATTTTTCGACGAGCAACCATTACATAAAGTTTCCATTTGTAAAGGAGTACGCAGGTAAAATAGTTTTCGTAATAAATTATAAAAACTAGGAAGTAAAAGTAAAGAAGGAGACTAAAGTCTAAAAGAAGTAGAAAGTAGAAACTTGCCATGTCAAATTCCAAATTCGAAGTAGAAGAGGAAGTTGAAACCAAGTAGAAAAGGAGTTAGTGATTAATAAAGTTTCTTATTCAGTTAAGGTAAACTGTGTGTAAGTATTTCCTTCCAAAGCCGAATGCAAGGAGGAGTCCTAACGTGAGAAGGAGTTCGAGTCAAGTTCGATTTAAACAAGTTTCATTAAAGCGGCGAAAACTAAGTTAAGTTGAAAAGACTAAGGAGAGTTTCAAAGTCTATAAATACCTCAATTGTTTTGGTTTTTAAATCTGTGAATGGAAAATGAAGAGTTGCTACTTTTATGAATAGTTTTGACTTTTATGAAAGGTTGTGAGTTTAATGCAAAGTTGTGACTTTTTTGAAAATTTGCGCCTTTAATGAAAAGTTGTGACTTATATAGAAAGTTGTGGCTTTTATGAAAGATGACGACCTTTCCAAAAGATTGTGACTTTTCCAAAGGTTTATGACCTTTCTTGTAAGGCACAATAAGAACCTTTTCGTACTACCCTTTATTTCGATAATTGAGAGATTTCCTCTCATTTTAATAATAGAATTTCGGACTTCTTCTGCTACTTCTAAATCTAGTATTCTAAGTGTACTTTTCTCTAGTTGAGTGGCTTGCTGACACCAGCGTTTTGGATATACACTGATGATTGAGATCATTCTATCTTGGAAGGACATATTCTAAATCAAACCTCGGACACTAGAGGGGAATAATTTCCTTCAGGAGACAGTGTGCATTCAGTGGTCTTGATATACTTTTTGTTTTTCAAAATTCTTGTATGTGTTACAGATTTTAGATTTGTGAATTAATTTATGTTCTTTTGTTCCTTACTGGTTCATTAAACTTTGGTAACTTCGTGTTTCTGCAATGTCTGTTGGAATTAGTAAGATTCTCTAAACACAGATTGACAACAATTCTTATTTAAGAAAAATAATTTGTATACTTTTCTAATGTATTTCTGATCTAGTTTCTCTACTACCTTTAATTTTCTAGTCATGAAAATATTCTTAAACTTTGTTGTGGATTATTAAGTTCTTCAAAGTTTTGTTTTAAGTATTTTAGGAATATAAAATGAACAACAATCTTAAGGAAATTATTATACTATTATTATTTTTTGTATTCTACTGATTGAGAGAATCTCATCATGGAATTAGAAGATAAACATTACTTGTCCATAATTCATTGCTTTCTTTAGAAACTTCTAAGTGAGAATGTAACAGAAAAAGTTTTTTTTTGGTATTCCAATTATAGATGTAACCTTATTATTATTCATTTAAGAAGGAAAATTTTTTCTAAAGGTTAACAATATTTATATTTATCATGTATGCCTTTGGAAAATGTTCTGCAAATTGTATGATATTCGAATGAATTTTCCTTGGCAAATAGTGTTTCCTTTAAAATTCACTAGTTGGCAGAGTGAGACATGAATATTTTTGTTTGATAAAATAGTATGTCAAAATGTTATAGTTTGAAGATTAATCGAAATGAAAAAAAAACATTTCTATGTGATAATCTAAGAATATGTTTTATTCTGTTTGGAATTAAAAAAAAAAAAAAACCTTTGTAGTTTAGTACGCACTGTCAATTTGATTGTGTCTTATTGTTGTAGACTAATGAACGTTTGTTGTTTTCTACTCTGAATAAATTGGACTTTGCAATTGCTTTGAAGAATATGAAAACTTCACATGATAAGTCAGTGTTGTACTTTTTATGTTCTATAAACTTAATTTTTGAATAGAAAAAAATGTACACAATTTTTTTCTTTATTGTTAGTAATCTAAATACTAAGTAGTATGTCTATTTGTGATAGACGAGAAAGACCAGCGACTTAGAGTTAGTGTGTTTGTGCCTCTATGGAATGAACTTTGATAGTATGTAAAGATTGTCAATGAGAATTCAAACTCTATAACTCTTTCGTAGAATAATATTTTCAAAAGAGGTTTTGATACTACCAATGACATGTTGAGAGTATGGAAAAATATTTGAAAATATTTATTTTCAAATACTTGAAAAATAATTTTGAAATTACATTTAAAATGTGGGGGTTCTTTTCTTATGATTAGACTTGATGTCTAATTTAACTTTGGATCAAAAGATATGAAATTCAAGGATACTTTTGTATCATGTTAGGGTTTCTCTATTACTAGTATATAGTGTGACTAGTATGAAAAAGTCAAATTATATTATACTTGTTCAATATAATCGTGTTCTTTTATGAAGAAAGTGTCGCTTAAAATGTTGTGATTTTTCATGAAAAGATATGTCTATTATATTTAACGTATTTGCGTAGTCATGAATATTGGTGAATAGTCATTTGTTATGTTTTCGTAAAAGTAACATTCGGACTATATTGCCTTTATTTAACCCGATGAAACTTTGTTCATGGGTAGTTCTATAACAATCAACTTTAAAGTTATGGAAAGGTCATTCTGAAAAAGACATTTTAAAAGGTGATAACTCCAAGCAATATTTATCATACAAAATTGTAAAAAATAGGAACAAAAAATTAGTCAAGAAAACGCTACCTTGCAAAGAGCTTTTTGAACTGAATGTTTTTATTTGTTCTTAGTTTCTTGAGTCAATGTTTGTGACATGAATACTTCGGGCATGTCAATTACAAAACCTTGTAAGAAAAACTTATCAACATAGATGTTTTGTCTAACATTGAGTGCAACAAATAAAAATGTCATGTTTATGTGGTATCTAAGTATGCTGAGCATTATTATAAATATGTTGAAAGGAATTTTAAACCCTTAAAATTGATTACACTGTCATTTGTGATATGAAGTCAATACCATCTCGTAGTGGGAAAAAGTATCTCTTTACTTTAATTGACAATTAGATTTTAAAAAAGAAGATTGTCTATTTGCTTAATGGTAAGGATGAAGCAATAGAAATGTCTAGAAAATATAATATTAAAGTTCAAAATAGTTGGGAAAAAGATGGGAAGTGATAAGAATGGAGAGTATGAATCTTCGTATGCAGAAATATGTTTGGAAAGTGGATTTATCCATCAAACTACAAACCTATTCGCATCAATCTAAAGAAAAAAAATTGAACGGTGAAAGAAATGATGGATGCATTTGTAGAAGTTTGAGTTTACCACAAAACCTGTGTGGAGGAACTATCCTTATTGCAAAAGGAAACAACAAAAAAATTGTCTTTTCATAAAGAAAGCAATTTTTTTGTTCAGGACAGAATCTTTTCCATATGAGAAATGGAAAGGAAGGAAATCCAACTTGAAATATTTCAATGTGTGGGGGTGTCTAACCAAAGTTAAAGTTTCTATTCCTAAAAGGATTGAAATAGAACCTAAGATTGTGGACTATAAAATTAGACTTGAGTAGTATAGTGAATGGTCTAAATGACCTTAGAAAGAACAAAATGAGAATGTAATTAATAAAGAGATTCAGAGGTGTAGTAAATGTCAAGGGACATATACTTCATTCGGATATGATTTTGTAACATTTTTTGTGACTTATGTAGAGAAATCCTTTTGGACAAATGGTATCAATAGTGAAATTGATATAACCTTGAGCAATCCTATTGGAAGTTTGTTGATCTTCCTCCAGGAAATAAAATTTTGGGTTCAAAGTGAATCCTCATAAGGAAAATGAAAGTCGATAGAACTATTGACAAATATACAACAAGAATTTGTGTCAAAGACTTTAGGAAAAAAAAACAAGGTTTTGATCTTGTTGATATACATACTCATCAGTAACTAGAATTGTATCTATTCGGATGCTAATATTATTATTGTGATATATGACCTCCAAATTCATCAAATGAATGTGAAACATTTCTCTTAAACGAAAAATTGGAGGAAGAAATTTACATGAAACAACCCGGGGGTTTTATGGTTCTCGGTGAATAAAAGAAAATGTGAGAACATGTTAAGTCACGTTATGGAGTAAAACAAGCACCCAAAACAATGACATAAGAAATTTGACCAAACCATGTTGGCAAATGGATTTAAGAATGACAGAACTGATAAATGTGTTCACATTGAAATTACAAGGTCATTGTTTGTTTGTATATTTGTTATATGTTGATCATCAATATATACACTAATGACATAAATGCTACTAAATATATGCTTGAAAGCAAGCTGGGAATGAAAAATGTGGGAGTTGTTGATGCAATCTTATGTATAAGAATCCTTTAAACTTCATAATGTTTAACATTTTCACGGTATCATTTCATTGAAAAAGTACTTGACTAGTTCAAATATTTGGATGTAAATATTGTCAAGTCTACAATAAATGTGAGTTTTACATTACAAAAGAGTGAAAACGAAAGTGATTCACAATTGGATTGTGCTAGAGTATTGGAAAGTGTGATGCACATCATGAAGTGTACGCAATCAGGTATAACATTTTGTATTAGTAAACTGAGTCGGTCACAAGTAATTCCAATCAAACACATTAGTGACAATAAATAGATTTTTGGAGTATTTAAACAAAACTTTAAACGATGCCTTGAATTATAAGGATATCGAACAATATTAAAAAGATATAGTGATGCAAATTTGATCACCGAACAAATGAAGTGAAATCCACTAGTGGATATATACTTATTCTTTGTAGAGGAGCAGTCTCTTGGAAATATTTCGAAAGAAACATGTATCGTTACCCCTATAATAATCTTTGAGCTGGGTGCTCAAGATAAGATCGGTGAATAAGTTGAAAGACTCCGGAATTTATTGATAGATAATCTCTTTGGGCCCAAACCATTAGCATTAGTGTGCATACACTTTTATAATGAAGATGTAATAGGTATGGGATGGAGCATGATATATAACAGAAAATCTCGTCGTATAAGACATAAGCATGATACTGTTAAAAAACTACTCTCTAGTGGAATTATCAGAATTGACTATGTAAAGTCAAAGGAATGTGTCACATCAACTTATAAAAAGGCCTAACTAGAGAGAAAGTTTAAAGATCATATAAAGGAATTGATTTACGGCATAGGACAAGTTAGCATGGCGGTAACTCTATCTAGCCGACTCGAGATCCCAAGAGCTAGATTCAAGGAGAAAAATAAAGTTGTGTCTGATGATTCGTCATTGTCAGAAAACTCAATTTATTCTCATGATGACTACAATGCTCAGGGACAAGGATACAACATTAAGTCTTGTTAATGAGTTAATAAAGCTTAATGGTTTTAATGATTTGCTAAGTTTGGCAGAGTTTACCAAATAGTGTATTTACTTGATAACACGGTTAGAAATCACCTAAGTGAGTGTGAAGAGTAAGCCACTTCAAAGAGGATGATTGTCAAAAGCCCATCTCTCTATACACTCTTGAAACCAGGAGAAGTTCATGGCTGAAACGAACACAATCGTAAGAACCATAAAAGGTAAAGGTTTAATTGTGTGACAAATGGTTGTATAGGTATACACCGAAGCTCAACGGTTCAAAGACATCACATCTACAGATTGACCGTGTATATCGAACCTATGTTCACTACAGAAATTCCAAGGGGAAACCTACTTATTCAGTTTCAATTAATTCTTGCTTGTAAAGTACACATACGTGTGCATTTCATTGTCTTGGAGTCATTCCCCATTCTTGTGGGGATTTTTGGGCTTTAAATGTGTGAATGTAAAATCAAGAGTTGTGACTTTTATGAATTGTTTTGACTTTTTTGAAAGGTTGCGACTTCAATGAAAATTTGTGACTTTTATGAAAAGTTGCGACTTTTATGAAAAGTTGTGACTTTTACGAAAAGTTGCGACTTTTATGGAAAGTTGTGACTTTTATAGAAGGTGATGACCTTTCCAAAAGACTATGACTTTTTCAAATATTTGTGACATTTCCGGAAAGGCATAAGAAGAACCTTTTCTCACTACCCTTTGTGTCTATAAATTGAGAGATTTGCTCTCATTTTAATCATAGAATTTCTGTACTTCTTCTACTACTTCTAAATCTAGTATTCTAAGTATACTTTACTGCCGTTAAAAGGCTTGCTGACACTAGCGTTTTGGCTATCAATACACTGGTGATTGAGATCATTTTATCCTGGGAGGAAATAATTCAAATCAAACCTCGAATAATAGAAGGGAATAATTTCCTTATGGAGACACTGTGCATTTAGTGGGCTTGATATTCTTTCTGTTTTTCAAAATTATGGTTTGTGTTAAAGATTTTATATTTTTTAATTAAATTCTGTTCTTCTGTTCTACAGTGGTTCATTAAACTTTGGTGACTTTATGTTTCTGCAAAATTTGTTGGAATCAGTAAGATTCTTTAAACACAGATTGACAACAATCTTCTTTAAGAAAAATATTTCGTATATTTTTTCTAATATGTTTCTGATCTAGTTTCTGTACTACTTTTAATTTCTAGTAATTAAAATATTCTTAAACTTTCTTTGTATTATTAAGTTCTTCAAAAAAAAATTTTAAGTATCTTAGGAATATAAAATGAACAACAAATAGTTCATTTAAGAATTTTAGAAAGTTTTTAGATTTATTGGAGAGTGTTGCGAGTTTTTGACGAAAACGTTGTAAGATTGTAATTAATTGTTTTGATTACTATCAAGTGTGTGTGTAGGATTCGTCCAACAAGTTTGGGAACCTTGATGGATGTTAGAAGTCATGAACCTGGGGTATTTTGTCTTTGATAGCATGGAATTACAAATTATAATTTCTTAGCTAGGAATTATAGTTTATAATTTCTTAGGTTACATAGGTTTGTAATCATTTGTTGAGGCTCAGAGTTTATGCAGTGGAGTTAAATCCTACAGAGGTGTAGGTCATGGTTTTTTACCCATTATTAGTTGGGGTTTTAAGCGATAATATATTCTATCGTTATTTTTTTTCTTTACAAAACTTTACTGCTCTAATATGCAAAATAATATAGAGAATATACATGTTTTTTAGGCAAATTTGGGGGACGAAATTCCAACAGAGTACAGATTACTGGGACATGGAAGAATAAGAATGGAGAAATGGAAAGACCTAGAAGAGAGTAGAAAGAAAAAAAAAGTCAACGACAGGTGATTTGTTGAAAACGAGAAATAGTGTATATGAAACACCTAGAAGATAGTAGAAATAAGAAAAAGTAGTCAAGGACAGGTGATTTAGTCGAGGAAGGATTATTTGTTGAAAAACAAGAAATAGTATACACATGTAATGCGTTTTTAGAAAAGTTAACTTTAGTTGCAACTGAACTTTTAGTAAAATTTTTATTTCTTTTATATGATCTATACAAAAGTAGGAAAAAAATTAAAAAAATATATTTACATATTTTAAAATATAAGAAAAATATAAAATAAAAACAAAAATACGTTATGAGCAGAGAGTTAGATGAGGTAGAGTATTTTTGTATTTTATTTTATCAAACCATTATGATTGAATTCATTTAATTGATCACTATATTACACCCTTAAATGCCAGAATCACTCTTCTTCTTCATAAACATTTAATAGATAATTATATAATAATATTACTTGTGCCATTTAATGGCATATCTAATATACTCTCGTAAGCTTCATTTGAGAAGGAAAGTCGATATGTTTGGGCTTGTGTTCTATGTATCGAGAGAGGTGGATGGTGAATACTAAAAACTCGAAGGTGTCCATTTTAGAGAGTTTTTCCATGGAAAGGAGAACAATGTAGTGTTTTTCCATGGTCCATTGGATATAATCCTAAGAAGAAAATGACGTTAGTTGTGGTTTTGAGTATTTTTATCGAACTTATCTCTCCATATTTGTTTGTAAACAATTCTTTGTTGTCTATAGCATCGGTAGATGGAAAGCCAATAGCTATAGATAAAGCTAGTCAAATCAAGCTAAGACCCGGCAGAACTAGGGTCAAGGTTATAATGATCCAATGGATAAGCTTCCAAAGCATATAAGGTTGCAGTTTTAGGATGTAAAATCTTGTATGTTGGTTGAGGTTTTTTAAAAGATTGTATATGATAATCTACCTTTGTATTTTAATTATTTTAAGCACAGAGATCATGAAAAAGGCAATTGTCATTTCATGTGGAAATGAAATTAAAATAACAAACAAATTGATGATACAATTGAAGTTTCTTCAAAAGATACTATCAATAGTGAAAAGTATCAAGGTGATGTGAGAGAAATATTAAATGAAAAAAAAGGTTGATCAACAGTTGGTTGTTGTAACTTATCAGCAAAGCCATACACACTCAATAGATGTGTTACGAGTAATATTGGTCTCCAAATAACTATTGAATATAGAGGGAGAACGTCAAGAGTTGGGGTTGATGCGCCCCGTATTGGTTCAGGCCAAAAATTAATTGAGTCAGGACACAAACTAATGGAGACATCTGCTGTTGAAGATGCTTAAAATTCTGGGCAGCATGTTTTGCATGTTCAAACCAAGAATGTAACTAAAAATTGGACTCTGGTTGAACACAAAAATTAAACTAGTAGACCAAGTCTTTCCCCGACTAGTTAAAATAATTCTCCATATAGTCAAAAGGGTGTGACTGAAAATTTTCATGTGAGAAGAGACAAGATATTAGTTATGTCTCAAGAGACCTATTATGTTCGAATAACTTTTATGCTTTATTGAACTACTAGAAATTTATCGTTTGCCGACCGGCAAAATAGTTAAAATGTAGTAGAAAATGGAGTTTTTTGATGACTTTTGGACTATTTTTGAATAGTCAGCATATTGAACGTCGTAAAATATTTACCTACTAAAGTAATTAGACTTTTCCAATTACGGTGGTCGGAAAATATAAAACTAGTCCTGACCTATCTAAATGAATGACTACAGTATTCGCAAAAATATTTAAATAATTGTCTATTTATTAAAAAAAATCCCGACTACAGTTGTCATAGTATTTACGTAATTAAATATTAGAATTAATATATCTTACGACAACAGTTAGTCAGCATATTTAACTTTTTTATAGTCATTTAAGTATTTTTCCGAGTACTGTGGTTTGAATATATACATTATTTATTATCTTTTCATATGATGTTTGCTTGAAAAGAAGTTTCCTATATTTGGATTATCTCGAAATGTAGATTTGTAGTGTTTTGACTATTTTTTCCTTAATTATTGCTTATGTATTACTCCTATGGGATCCCCAAAATCTGAGAGTCAACTTCTTGTTATGTTTATTCGAATTTTTTTTTAAGATTATAGTGATACTAAAAAAGCATTTCAATTCGAAAGTTTCTCGGACATTACATTTTATTTCTACCTTTTGTTTTAGACTAAAAATAAAAAAAATAATGATTTTAGAATGTTAAGCCAATCCACTTAACATTGGAAACAAGAATCGAGTATCACAAAGAGATGGAAAAAAACAACTATCTTCTTTGACAACTTTGGTGACTGTATCTGTAAACCCAATCAAAGATAAAAAATTTAAAAAATCATCCATAAAATATAAACCTTAATCAAAAGTTTTAAATGCATCTGACAATAATGCAAAATAGATATCTTTTCAAACGCAAAAGGGTAAAAGAAAATTGAATGAATATCATAAAAATAAACCAACGTATACCTGAAAAGTACAGGAACAATTCGAGAATAAGCTTGGTAAGTTAATGTGAATAGAAAGCATAGGGAGAGATCCTTTAGACTAGTGGCGTTGAAGCATTTTTGCTACCTGTAATACAACGTACAAATGGGTGATGGCTTTCAGGAAAAAAAAATTCACCTACATATTAGTGTATATTAAACTTGTTTATAAAATTTGTCTGAAATTCATAGCATGAGAATAATGAGTGAGAGGAATGGAATACCTTCTCATAGCCCTCTCATAGTTTAATTCTAAAAACCTCTTTGTCCACTTCCCGATTGATTTGCATTTGAGAGAGGAATAAAATCTACAATTGTAATGGAATACTTTTCAAAATACATGTAGGCATGAAGTGTATATAATATCAAATGAGTGCCACAATAACGAGTAAAATCCTAGAAAAGTTCCCTATTCAGGAAAAGGAAAACAAAGGCAATGAGTTATTTGACTTTGTTTTCCTTTTCTCCAGAAGAGGGAACTTTTCGAGGAATTAGCTACCTTATTATGTCACTCTTTTTGTACTATCACTGCATTCATACATATATTCTGAGAAGTGTTTCAATATTATTCTAGAGTTTATTCGTTTCTCTGATGCACATGATAGCTAAGGTATCACTCCAAGCTGCAATTCCAATAATTCTTATATCTGTTCAAACACACATTTCTTCAATGGTTATTGATTATCCTTTCTTCAAACTTCACCATTAAAAGCTATCAATATAAGGAAATATTTTTATATTTTACGCAGACTATTAAGGGAACATCTTAATGACGTATAAATTAAGGTTACTAAGGAATTCAAATGATTAAAATTTAAAAATTTCATGTGGGGTCCTATTTTTTTTTCTTTTGATGTTGTGGCGTCTTAGGATGTTAATTATGAGAAATTCAACAAATGTTGATAACTGATTTTAATAAACAAAAACAATACAGTAGTAGAAAGACTCAAAAAAGGAAACAAAAATTGAGAAGTCATAACTAAGAAAACCCATAAAAGAGAGGACAAGACAATTTAATAATGACAAATGCATATGCTAACTAGTCAGTTATTGCAAGAAAGGAACGAGATACAACACCAAAGCACAATCTCTCGTTCCAGTTGATAGCAGGAGTCAAGTGAATCACGAGCAAATCTAATCAAGAAAGCAAAGTGAATATTTGATCAATCAAATACAATTTCAGAGCTTGCAATAATTAAAGGAAGACAGAGAATAAAATATTTTACAGTTTGCAAAATTAAAGGAGGACACACAAGGAAATCTCTCAAGTAAAACAAGAAGGACAATGAACAAATATCGGTACTTAAATCTTGATACTATCATAGATTTCCAAAATAATTAAACATTGATTATCGACAAATATTTTTAAACAAAAAAATCAAGGGAAAATACTAAACAACACAACTTGATCTAATTAGTTAAACACCACCTAATTCAGAAAGTATTAAGGTCAAATAATCCTCCATTCTTGAGCATTGAGATCAAAACAAGAGAAAAGATCTAAAACTAACATAGTGTGCTAAACAACGAAGTTAATTCTAAACACCTTTATTTAGTTAACTAAAATATGTATTCATAATAGCTAAAACAAAAGCTAAACCCAATACATCACATCAAATGAGGAAGGAATACGAATGTTACCTGGTTCTATGCAGCGAGTGGAACTCGAGCCTGGACGTGAAGAATTCCCACACCACTTCGACTCAAAATAGTTGCGAATTAACAAAATTTCAGCGACAAATATAAGAACTCCCAAAAACATAGTTGGGTGTTCTTTTTCACGCCTCCAAAATCTCCTCCCCAAAACATTAAGAGTGAGCCGGTTATTTAGGACAAAGTCTAGGTCAAAATATAGGGGAAAACGATGTGGGAATCTGGAAATTTTAAAATCCCGAATTGGGTCTTGAGTTTCTTAATGTGAAACGGTTTTAGTGAATTTGGGCAAAAATTTTGGGTTAGAGGTTATCTGATAGTCAAAATATGGACTAAATAAAAGTCCCTTATGAGAGTTTCAAAGGTAAATTACATGGATTATAAAGTCAACTAATTATTCAGGCTTCTTAACTTTACCAACAAAAAAATTATTATTTCAAAATGAAAGATCATAATTAAATTGCTAGTTATAAAGAAAATAAGTTGCGTACTTAATTGAAACTCTGATTTTCGTAAAATGATTTTCTAAGTAATTACTCAAATTGATAATGTCACGCCCCGTGAAACCCCTGAGACGCAGACACCGAACCTAGGACCACAAGTGATCCAAAGATAACCATGCTGGCAGGATCATGAGCATATTAATGACAATAAACTGAATGCAGAAGCTAAATAATAATTTAAACTGAAAAGATGGGTAATACCCATATTCTATAAGTGTGTAAATGATATCAACAAGTTTAATACAAAGAAGTTATTAAATCAATACTAAGCTGAAACAAACTATGTCTTAATATAGCCTCCAAACTGGACTAGAAATACTGGGACAAGCACAAACTAAATCTAGCAAAAATTGAAACTAAATGACTAAAACACTGAAAAAGAAGCTCATGACTATTGTCCTCGGAGAATGACTTACACTGAATCTACTTAACTTGAGATTGGAAAATCGATCTATGCGTGATCTGAATGCTGAGAACCTGAATATTCATCACAAGAAGATGTAGCACACGTATACGTCAGTACTTGAAGGTATTGAGCATGTAGAATAGAGTAAAGCTAAAACAAAACATAACTGAACAAGATCAAAAGCAAGTATAATAATTTGAACATAATATACTGAATTATGAGCTAATTGAATATAATGACCAATTTATAATATCCTGAAACTGAATAATAAATATACTGATAAATGGTCAATACAAGAGAGCCTGATTGAACTGTGGGAATTACTAATCACCGATAATAAAACCACATGATCTAAATGTGGATTCTAATGTATACACATCATCGAGAGAATCCAATATACCCTGCCATAGGTATAAAGGGATGTTGGCGTGATCACGAAACTGATTGCACATAGAAAGATCTTACAACCTTCTTGGCTAGTAGTTCTGGGACTATTAGGTATGTCGAACCCTAGTCCAACTCGGTATTATGCTACTCCCATTGATTTATGTAGTTAAATGATTATGTCTGAATTTCTGTAATTGCTTCATAGCTCAAAACTGAACATGTAAATTGGAAATGCAACATTTAATCTAATAATGATGCATTAAAACTGAAGAATGTATAACTGTATAACTGAAATATCTGACCTGGCATGTGTATTTCCAGAACTAAATAAATACAAATCTAGAGTTCTGAATTTCATGTGATAATTTTAGTAACAACATGATAATATGATTTAGAACCTATATTTTAACTAAATCATGAAGTTCTGTTGTAATTATAGGGAACCTAGGTTTGATCATGATAAGAGAATCAAGAATTGACTTAAAACTAGGGACTCAATGGGTGAAAGTATCCCTACTATGAAATCCCACATATTTGGTGATGAAATTCACGGGGAAACACTTAGATTTTGTGGCTAGAACTACTAGAAACTTGTTGCGTTCTTCAACTAGGGTTCTTGACCTTTTTCTCCTCTCTTGCTTCTAATTTCTAACTTCTGATATATTATTTTGAATTAGGTAAGTTCTTGTTATGTTTCTAGGCATAAACTAACTAAAATAGGATTATTAGGGTAAAAACGACGTATCTTAGGTTTAAATGAAGTGGGAAAAGACAAAAAGACCCCTTGGGTAGGTTGTTGTCAGACCAAATGACGATTAGGAGAGACGGCACGTCGTTTGTTCTGTAGATTGTGTCCGTTTGATAGGTCTTTACTAAAACAAAGATAACGTTCTACTCGGAGATCTAATTTAAGCAAGGTCTGTGGCTATGTAAAGATAACTCAATTATATATATGTGTGGATAGGTAATAGGACACCTAATTCATTTTATGCTAAAAGTTATGACCATTTGAAGTTAATCCAACTTCATTTTCCCCTTAACTGTCTTCTAATTCCCACCTATGGTCAGACCTATGCACCGTGGGTCCAACTACGGACCGTGCTGGTCATCCGTGGCTCTTTTCAGAGAGCGGGTGAATAGGGTGTTAATCGACTGTCATTGACTACGGATTGTAGTCTGACTTACATACCGTAGGTCCGTCCGTTGATCATTACTTAATTAAATTCTCCTATGCTTATATTTTCGGGGTTTCTGACCCCATTGATGGATGTGCAGGACGGACCGTGGGTCAGTCTATGATCCGTAATGGCCCCGTTGGTTGCACTTGTAGATTTTTCTGAAAATATAGTTTATGGTCTGTTTTGGATATCGAGTGTTAGAGATAAATTATACAAATCTATATATTTTATGTATAAAGATATATAATCCATATGAAAATATGGCAAAAGTTGTTTGGAAGATAATCTTGAGAGTATTTTTGATTTTCAAAAAGTATTATTTCCAATTGTTCAATATTAAAGAAGCTTATAATTTCATGGAATCGTGGAGGGTCAAAATTTGGAATCAACAGGTATCATCACTATAAAATATATTGACGCCACTTCAAAAGAAAGCTTAAATAAATCGAACTCTCTAATAGTCTCCTTCTGCTATTTTTAATTTGACCATTAAGAAATCAAGCTCTTCAATATTTTTATGAGCTGAAAATGACAAAATGAACTCATATATCCACCTAACAAAAAAACTACCGGTACAAAATTTACAATTTTCTTAACATGATATATAACAATAAAGTAATAAAATTAATGTTTTAGGTATATCATCTTTTTAGTGCTACCCCCTTATTTGATTTTAGTGGTAGCGGATTGATTTGCATATATTCACACATAAAACTAAAGAATAAAAACAAAAAAAAATGATTGATTGTAGAAATTTAATTTATTCAACTTCAACATCAGAAATCGAGAACGAGTTTAAAAAAAATGAAAAAAATTAACTATCTTATTTTTACCCCTTTAATCACTACTATTCACAAACCCGATCAAAGATCAAAACTTTGAAAAATAATCTACATCTCTATATATAAATCTTAATCAAAAGTTTTAAACACCGAAAAGGGTAAAAGAAAAAAATTAATGAAAAATCAAAACAATAAACCAACATATATATGCCAGAAAATTGCAGAAACAATTGGGGAAAAAGCTCCGAAAGTTAGTGTGATAATTAAAGTTACACACCTCCTATAAAGAATTGCTCCTTTCCGAATACTTCCTCGCCCCCTCTCATTTTAAGTGTGTTAGAACGAGAAAATATTTGATAATTGAAAATAGAGGAACATATGAAAGGAATTGGTTGCGCCAACATCTACTTTTCACACCGAATCCGACCGGGATAAGGAGAATGTCAACCTCGCGAATTAGAAGTTATAAAGTTGTGGAAGTATTTCTTTTTTGATAACCAACCAGTATATAAAGTTTTCATTTTTAAAGGATTACACAGACAAGATAATTTTCTTAGTCAAATCGGTAAACTAGACAAACTAGAAAGAAGAAGTAAAGAAGACAAAAGCCTGAAAGAAGTAGACAAGCAAAAACTTGTCACGTGAACTTCAAATTTGAAGTTGAAGAGAAAGTCGAAACCAAGTAGAAGCGGGAGTTTGTCATTAATAAAACTTTCTTATTCAGTTAAGGTAAACTGTGTGGAAGTTTTTCCTTTCAAATCAGAATGCAAGGAGGAGCCCTAACGTGAGAAGGAGTTCAAGTCAAGTTCGGGTTAAAGATGTTTTTTAAAGGCGGCGAAGGCTAAGTTGTGTTTAACGATACGTAGGATAGTTTCAAAGTCTATAAATATCGCAATAGTTCATTGAAGAAATTTGTGCACTTACATAGAGAGAAGATTAAAACATGATCAAGAGTTGTGAGAGAGTTTTGAGATTTATTAGGTAGTGTCGCCAGTTTGTGAGGAAAAATTTGTAAGATTGTAATTAAGATTTTTATTACAATCAAGTATATGTGTAGGATTCTTCTAACAAGTTTGGGAAACTTTACGGATGGTAGAAGACTTATACATGGGGGGTTGTTTCTTTGGTAACTAGGATTTACAAGTTATAATTTCTTAGGTAGGAATTAGAGTTCATAATTCCTTTTGTTACATATGTTTGTAATATTTCGTTGAGGCTCACGGTTTAATGAAATGAAGTTAAATCCTACATAGGTGTAGGTCCTGGTTTTTACCCTCTATGATTTGGGGTTTTTGCGATAATATCTTGTGTTACTATTTTATTTGTTTTACAAAATGTAACTATTGTAATATGCAAAGTAACATATAGAATATACTTGTTACTAAGACAAATTTGGGGGTCAGAGTTCCAACAGTGTGAAGATCACTGGGACCTGGATGAATGAGAATGGAGAAATTGAAAGATCTAGAAGAGAGTATAAAGAAAAAAAGTAGTCAAAGACAAGTGATTTAGTCGAGAACATGTGATTTGTTAAAAACAAGAAATAATGTACACATAAATACCTATAAGAGAGTACAAAGAAAAAAAAAGTAGTCAAGGACAAGTGATTTAGTCGAGGACATGTTAGTTACTAAAAAACAAGAAATAACACATGTTGTGCGTTTTTAGA
Organism: Solanum chilense; assembly: GCA_032847665.1. Taxonomy (NCBI): domain Eukaryota; kingdom Viridiplantae; phylum Streptophyta; class Magnoliopsida; order Solanales; family Solanaceae; genus Solanum; species Solanum chilense. Next base: position 60,813,568 of record CM064971.1, on the reverse strand, counting down.
AAAGTATTTTTTACTTGAGGCAAAACTTTTTTAAATAACATTTTTTATTTCTTTTCTATGATCTATATGAAAGTAGTAAAATCATTCTAAAAATATATTTAAATATTTAATATAAAATAAAAAAATATAAAACTAAAAGTAAGTTATGAGCAGAGAGTTGGATGAGGTGGAGTATATTGTTATGTTATTTTACTAGACCACTATGATTTACTTCATTTGATTTATTACTCTTCTTCTTTATTAATATTTAATAGATAATTATATAATGATACAAGTTGTTCCATTTCAAAAAAACAATTTATGAATCGTGTGATTTAGGAATTAACTATATAAACTACTAATATATCATCACATTTGAAGAATAATGCGAAGATTATAATATTATAATATAATGACTCGTTGAAATTACCATACCTTTGCTTTGATTTTTTCACATTTATATGTTAAGTTAATCATACAATAATTGCATATCTAATATAATCTCGTAAGCTAGATTTGAAAAGAACAGTCGATATGTTTGGGTTTGTGTTATATGTATCGAGAGAGGTGGATGGTGAATACTAAAACTTAGAAGGTGTCCATTGTAGAGAGTTTTTCCATAGACAAGAGAACCAATTAGGGTTTTTCCAGAGTCCATTGGATATAATCCTAAGGAGACAACGATGTTAGTTATGGCTTTGATGCTTTTTATTGAACTTATCTCTCCAGATTTGTATACAAAGAAGTCTTTGTTGTCTAGAGAAATGACCATTGGAAAACCAAGAGCGAGACACTCGTGTCTGCTTTTTGGTGCAACAAGAGATTAAGTTTGGTCCAAGAAAAAGTAGATACCCGGTAGTTGAGAGACGATCATCCATGACATTAGCCTAGTCTGAGTTTGAGTAGATGGATAGCTCCAGCTCTCCTTTTTGGAAAAGAATCCCACGACGTGAGCTACCCTTTAGATAACGGAGAATCCGTTTCAATGCCTGGAAATTCATTTATGTTGGAGCATGTATAGATTGAGAGACACGATTAACAACATATTGAATTTCTAGACGAGTAACATCCAGATAATGAAGTCCGCCCATAATTATTCCATAGAGGGCCGGATTGTCAAATAGACGGCTGTTTGAGTTGGTTGGCGGTCGGACAACCATTAGAGTAGGTGCAATTTTGGATTCAGCCATCGCTGCCTGGGTTAGAAGCTCCTCATGTATTTTGACTGATGAAGTAGGAGACTAGAAGAGGTACGGAGTACCTCAATGCCAAGGAAGTAATGGGGAGGGCCAAGATATTTCAGTTGAAAATTTTGATGAATGACCTTCGTGATAATGGAGATAAGATCAGATGAACTGTCCGTAATCACAAAATCATCAACATAGAGAAGGATTATAACCATGCCACGAGGATGTCATAGAGTGAATAGACTCGTGTCATGAGTGCACGTACGGAAGCCCATATCCTGCAGAAAAGAGGAAACAATTACAACAAGCCTGGGGGGCCTGTTAAAGACCATAGAGGGACTTTTTGAGCTTGCAGACAAGGTGTGGATGGCGGGAATCAACGTACCCGAGTGGTTGATCCATATAAATGTCCTCCTACAGAGTGGTTGCAGAAAGGCATTGCTAACATCTAGCTGGTGTAGGGGCCAGTAATTATGAAGGGCTAGAGACAATACTAGACGGATAGTCTGCTGCTTGACGACTGGGCTTAAAGTCTCCTTACAGTCAATTCCATACTCTTGATGATAACCCTTCGCAACTAGGCGAGCCTTGTAACGAGATATGTATCCATCTACATTACGTTTTATGCGGTACACCCACTTGCAACCAATTGGTTTTCGATGTCGGGGTGCTGGCACAAATTCCCAAGTATGCTGATTAATAAGAGACCTGTATTCGTCATCCATAGACTTATACCAAAGGGGAATACTATAGGCTTGTTTGTAGGTAATAGGTTTGGAGGGAGAGATAGCAGGCAAAGTAGTGGTGTAGGCTTTAGGCTTCAAAATGCCGGATTTTGAACGGGTTTGCATATGATGTAATTGTGGTGGGGGTGGAGGTAGTGGGGGTGCTGGTGCGGCTGTTGGAAGGTGTTGGTGAGGTGGTTCGAAGCTTGGTGGGGTTTGTGGGATGGGTAGATTTTGTCGGCTGGGTGGTCAACTTGGATAGGGGATTCAGGGTTAATCGTTGGTTGCGGAATGGATGAGTTGATGGGTGCCGGTACAAGGACATGTAAGCTCGGTGGAATGATCGGAATAATACCATGTGGGTTGGACGTGGCAGAGAAGAAATTCAATCGGGGATAGGGAAATTCATCATCGATAAAATGAACATGACGAGAGACATATGTTTTTTGAAAGATGGGGTCAAAACATTTGTATCCTTTTATGGTTGGGTGGTAGCCTAGAAAGATGCACGGTATAGACCGGGGTTGAAGTTCGTGTTGAGTGTGAGGTCGTAGCCAAGGGTTGGCAAGACAACCAAAAAGTCGAAGGTGAGTGTAATCAGGACGGTGTTTGAAGGGACATTCATAAGGAGATGTGTGTGAGAGAGAGGGTGTGGGCATGCGGTTGGTGAGATAGTTGGTAGTGGCCAACGACTCAACCTAGAAGAATGAAGGGAGATGAGACTCATGATGGAGGGAGACGACAGTCTTAATGAGGTGACGGTGCTTGCGTTCGGTGACACCATTTTGTTTAGGAGTATGGGGGAAGATGTGTGATGAATAATACCAAGAGATTGTAGAAAAAGACCAAAGGCATTGTTTAAATATTCTTTTCCATTGTCACTACGAAAGATTTTGATGTTGGAACTAAATTGGGTTTTGACCATGCATTCAAAATTTACAAAAATCGAATATGCTTCAGATTTTGCGTTTTAAGATATAAAGCCATGTAAATTTACTGTAATAATCAACAAAACAGATATAGTAACGAAAACCATTAAAGGAGGAGATGGAGTTTGGGCCCCACACATCAGAATGTATTAATTCAAATGGTGTTGTGGTCTTAGTGTCAGATAAGATAAACGTTAAACGACTCTATTTGGCTACATAGCACGACTCACAATGATCCTTAGTGGAAAACGAAAAACCTAAGACAAACATAATGGACTTAGTAACATTAGCACATGGATGACCAAGTATGCGGTGCCAGGTAGAGGAACGAATGGCTTGATGAGCAACTGAAGAGGACGATATTGACGCATATATCTTGGAAGGAAGAGTATATAAACCTTGCTGACAGCGTCCCTTGTACCTGATCTGTTTGGTTAAATTTTCCACTATCTTAAAATTATTGGCATTAAAAATAAGAGTGCTGTTATTTTCTTTGGTAAACATATAGACAGACAAAAGGTGGGATGTTAGGGATGGGACGTGATGTAATGTGGACGACGAGAAAATACCTGTTGGGGATGTAAACGTAGCCGGAACCTGTATTGGAGATGGGTAAAGATTGGCCGTTACCTACAGTGATCGTGTCAGTGCACGAATAGGAAGTCAGAATATTGAGCTGAGAGTAATCAGGCGTCACGTGAGAATTTGCACCAGTATCCAGATACCAATAACTGGACTAGTTTCTTGCAGATGCATGCAACGCACGAGTTCCTCCGGATGGTGCAGAATCAGAGTTCTTATCATAGCGGTACCAACTCACACGAGCAGCGTGTCCGCGCTTGTCACATATTTGACACACAGGCATGTCACGACTTGATGAAAACCTGCCTCCCCCGCGTCTACTGTCCTGGTCCGGTCTGTCGTGGCCAGGAGTGCTGCCTTGACCGAGTGACTAATTACGTCCTCTGCCTCCGCCACGGTGCCCATTGCGGCTGCCTTGCCGTCCGCCACTAGGCTGCCCGGCCGCGTAGAGAGTGGTGTGGGTTGTCTGAGCTTTCGAGTCAGCGAGGGCCAATTTGGATTCCATGGCAAGATTTAATTCTTCTGCATTCAAGCAGCCCGATATTTGATTGGGTGTGAGTGGGACATCGTGATAGCGGATGTGTTGTTTTAGAGAAGAAAATTTGGCACACAAGCCCCGAACAACAACATAGATGACATCTCATTCGGGAACATGTTCATTGATGGCATGAAGATCAGAATTAATTGAGGTTGCTTCGTCTAGATATTGGACCATGGTGCGAGTGCCCTTGTGGAGTGTGTTAAGACGGTCACGCAACTGGAAAACATGGGCCGTTGATAAGTAGTTGAAGCGGGTAGCAAGAGCATTCAAAAGAGCCCAGAGGTAGTAAAACCACGAGCATACTTCGGAATTTAAGGGCTAATCACGGCGAGAAGGCAGGCATGAACTTGAACATCAACAAGCGCCCACGATACATGAGCAGGATTCGGTTCCATCGAGGCCTTACCATCTTTGTCTGTGACGGTGACATTGATGGGCGACCCAACAGCAGTACCATCGACCCAACCGAGAAGTAGATTGGCATAAAGCGTCGTCTTGACTCTAATCAACCAAACCGGATAATTATGATTAGTTAATTTTCCTTGTATGAGATCTTGAAGATTGCGAAGAAGCAATTTCACGCCTGAGGGGAGAGTTGCAAGAGGATCGGCTGCCATACTGAAAAAAATCAGAATGTATCGATTTTTTTTGATCGGCAAGAGGAAGGGTTTTAGGTTTTAGGTTTCGAAAGAGTTTAACCCTTGCTCTGATACCGTGATAAAATAATGAGTCTTATTGATAAAGAGGTGTACATCTAATATACATAGAGGAAACATGAATAAGTAATTGCACATGAGTCACATAATTATTATTAATTATAGTTACTCCTATTACCATAGAGGCAGAGTGTTTGATGTCTCCAACTCAAATAGAACGAATGTTGAGCACTCTTTATAGCATTTGAGTCATACAGTTTACCAAAAAAATTAACGAATTATGGAAGAGTAATCTGATCAACCTCATAACTCAAGCAGTTGATAAATGATCTAAAGCTAGTTAAATCACAAAGTATAAGAGGAAGAAAGCATCTTTCTAATGTTTTCGAGAATATTATGAACGAATTTAAGGTAGATAAGTTTTATAACGTAAACTTTTTATTTTAAAAGAAATGTATATTAACTATTTTTATATATTTCAAATCTAATTTAGCTAAGATATTGCGAAGAGGGTTATTCAAACATTTATTTATTGTTGTAAAACGTTTCCTTGTGATTTAAGGGATGAGTCTCACTACGGGTGAGTAGACGTGGTAGGTGATCAAGTCAATTGTTCTCTATCTACAACCTCCTATTATGCATCTAAACATTGATTTTGGGTCGTCTAGCCTCCAGACAATGATTCCCTTCCAACTAGATGATTGCTTCCCACCAATATAAGTTTTGTTGAGCAGAGTTTCTAGAGAGAGATAGAAGGTATGTTGGTATAGTCGTGACGTATGTGCAATTTTGCATGAGCACCATCACAAGTTTTAGTTGTAATCTTTTGCTAGTTGCTACTTTGAATTTATTTCATTCTTTCGGCATTGTGGTATTTGCATTTGTTTTTTATGTTTGACATGTTCTAGAGGTACTTTTGGATCTCTCAAGTAAAAATTTTCACACTTTTTTGTTCAACGCTCTCACTAACTTTTCCATTCTGAAATATTAGTGCATTATCGATTCAATAATTCTCGAACTATGATTTGAATAGTAACACCTATGTTCTTTAGATTTCTTTGGATAATGAATTATTCACTTCCTATTCAATTTTAAGTTTAATATTGTCTTTCTTATAATATCCTTTCCTTAATTAAATAAAATAAACCTATCTTAAATTCATTCATAAACACATTATTTGATGCTTTCATCCTCTTATACTTGTCGATTTAGCTTTAAATATTTAATCACCAACTACTTCAACTTAAAAGGTTTATCAAATTAACTAGTGAAAAAGGACAGATATACCCTAAACTATTGTGAACGGTATGCAAATACCCTTCATCCTATTTTTGGGGCATTGGTGCCCATGTCGTCATTCTTTGGTGCCCTTGTCGTCATCGTCTTGAGGCCAGACGAAGATTCCCTTCCAACTAGATAGTTTCTTCCCACCAATATACGTTTTGTCGAGCAGATTTGCTAGAGAGAGATAGTAGGTATGTTGGTATAGTCTTGACGTATGTGCAATTTAACATGAGCACCATCATAAGTCTCCTTAGATAGTTTCAAATTTTAGTTGTAATCTTTTTGAAGTTGCTACTTTGAGTTTATCTCATTCTTTCAGCATTGTGGTATTTGCATTTGTAAAAGGAAGAGGGTTTGGAATAAGAAAAAGAGAAAGAACAGAAAGAGTGAGAGAAATCGATCGAGAAGGAGGAAAACAAAGCTTGGGAAATTGCTTGTTGATTCCAATTCTTCGGTGGAGGTAGGTTATGGTTGTTTTACGATATTCGTAGTGAACTCTTAATAGTGAATGATATGTATTGATTGTATTGTAAACCCTGCTATATGCTTAATTGTATGCTTGCATGAATATGATTATGTGATTTTGATAAAACAAGCATGATGGAAACTATTGAATCCCAAATCTTGGAAGAAACTTTAATATACTTCATTAATGATGATGCCTTGGTATAAAAGAAGGCTTGATGAATTAAAGTAATGGGATTGATTATGCCTTGGTATAGAGAAGGCTTGATCAACGGACAGAATGAGATTAGTGGATCGGAGTGTCACGTTCCGACACATAGTATTAGTGGATCGGAGTGTCACGTTCCGACACATAGTATTAGTGGATCGGAGTGTCACGTTCCGACACATAGTATTAGTGGATCGGAGTGTCACGTTCCGACACATAGTATTAGTGGGACGGGTGTCATGATCCGACACGTAGAAGTAGGGGATCGGAGTGTCACGTACCGACACATATAGGGGATCGGAGTGTCACGTTCCGACACACATAGGGGATCAGAGTGTCACGTACCGACACATATAGGGGATCGGAGTGTCACGTACCGACACATAGTGATAGGGGATCGGAGTGTCACGTACCGACACAAGAGGAAGAAAGATAATGAATCTTGAAAGATGATAATATACTCAACATAATGAACTTAATTCCCAAAGGAGTATGGTATTGAGGCTTGAGCCCTCATGGATGAACTTGATAGTACTTATTGATGATTATAGTACTTGTTGTTGCTACATGTTGAGTTTTATAGTTGATTTATGATATTATTGATATATATTTGTTTTCTATTTTGAGTTGGCCGATGATACTTACTCAGTACCCGTGGTTTGTACTGACCCCTACTTTTATGTTTTCTTCTTTGTTATTTGTGGAGTGCAGCAAACATTCCGTCATCTTCAACTCAGCAGTAATTCGAGCCAGTCTTCGTCACACCGGATCTTCAGGGTGAGCTAATGCTTCTAGCTTGGACTGGATCTTCTTCTTCAAGTCTTGATGCCTTGAACTTCCGGCATGGACTAGCTTTTATGTATTTTAGTTTCTTAGACATTTTAAGTTTAGTAATTTGAGGATAGATGTTCTTGTGATGATGACTTCCAGATTTTTGGGGAAATAATAGATGTTGAATTTTAATAATGAGTTTAAGTCTTCCGCATTACTTTCTGTTGATATTATATCGAAATGTTAAGGTTTAGATTGGTTGGTTCGCTCACATAGGAGGGTAAATGTGGGTGCCAGTCGCGGCCCCGGTTTTGGGTCGTGACAAAAGGAAGTCCTAGGAGATTGTTCTTATATAATATGATAACATGAAAGAAATATGTTTATGATATATGATGTTACTCTTATATAATGTTGGTCATTATGATGAATATGTTATTGGGTTTAATGAAGTGATGATTACTTATGTTACAAGTTATATCAAGCAAAGCTTTACTCATGGTCTCCTATCTTATCTACTTGGTTTTGTGGGGTTATGGAGCTTCACATGACCATTCTACTTGTAGGTGGGGAATGGGATCATTGCTAAGTTTTTTGTATGCTATGTATATGTTATCTATTGAATTTCATTGTAAACATGACTCTATGATAATATGTCATCGATTATGATCATTTTGTATGGTGATGAAATCATTAACTTGTATATGTTATATGGAATGTGCATTTAAGACTTCCATAATGACTTAATATGTTTTCTAAAGAAATGATAAATGATCTTTTTTCATGCATGTCCTTATATGTTATGTGCATATGCCCATAACTAAGTAGTTATCCCTTAATCTACATTCAATGAATAGAATGAATATTTAAGACTCCGTTAAGTAGTTATGCTTAGCACGGAGAGGATTTGAAGAATGGGCGGGTACGCTTCGTGAGTAGAGATGTTGTATCTAATGTACTTCTTTGGATGAGTGCTCTTCGTTAGTTGAGAATGATGTTACTCAGAATCAATCTCCTTATCCCTTAAATATGCGGCCGGATAGATGCAGCTATTAGAGATCCACGTAATGTCTAAAAGAATGACCCTACCTTGTGCAAGTAGGGATCCCTCATCTGGTAGGGGTTAATACCGGGATTCTATGTCTATCTTTCATGGTCTATATCAGTTAAATCTAGCCCCCACAAATGAATTTAATGAACGAGGTCTTCCTAAGGGTGTACTACTTAGGGTAGGTGGTAGAATGGAACGTTATCCATCCATTGCACAAGTAGACACTTAGAGGGAGTCTTGGTGTGTCCTCATATGAAAATGAGAGAATGGGTCCCTATATGATGTTAATGAAGCATGTTGACTTAATGTCTAATGTTAAGAAAGTATGTTGATCTTATGTCTAATATGATGAAAGTGATGCAATTGATAAACGTGATATGCCAAGTCTAGGGTGATTCCTAAGGAGCACTAAGTGGAAGTAGTAGGATCACATTGAACTAGTGTAACTTGGGGTTGTATTGGAGGATGGTCTTTACGTGAAGTGCTTAGATGCATGTCTATTTCCTCGAGCATCTTTAGTAATAGATGTTCACTTGTTGAATTTAAATTAAGCATGGTTTTCTTTGGTAGTGTTAAGGATCACTAAGGTGTGTATGGAAGAGGTTGTATGGGCGTTTTCTTCATCTCTGACATAGGGGAGTTATCGGTTAACTTTTGATAGAAAGGTCTAAATGAATAATGGAGTACTTGATAAATGAGTGTAAATTTTGAAGCTATGGAAGTTTTACCTTGTATGATAAATGATGACTTGTATGATGCTTTGTAAACTTGATTCAGAAAGTTTTACCAAAATAGCATGAAAAGTAAGTTTCAACTAAAATATCCTTTTTAGCATATTTTTGTATAATGCCATAATTAGTACAATGTTTTTACTAACTCCATACTCTTCTATATTTCTATAAGTAAAGGTGGAAGGCAAGTGAAGGTTCTTATAAGGTGATGATTTGTATTTTGATTTTATCTCAAGATTGGTATTTCCTCATAGTTTCGTGGACATAGACTATGTTTCTTTTAGTTTCTTTGATTAAAGACACTGTATAAGACATAGTATGTTTCTTTCAATGTAAAGGGTCGTGACCCTATGAATGTAAGATGTGCCTAAGTTGGCTTGTGATGATGAGACTTCATACCTTCGTTTTATGAAAGTGTTTCTTATTCGTTATGTTGTTAAAACTTTTACTTTCACACTACTTTTCATATCTATGTATAAATGATCGCTAAGAGGCTTGTACAAGACCTCCGACAGGACAAGTATGCTGGGAAGCGACTTAGGGGTGCTCTTCAGAAGATACGAACTTGGTATCATAGCAAAAGGTTATGGAATATGTTCTTAGGGTCCAAAGTATCACAAGACACGTCTAGTTTAGTCTTGTTCATCAATATGAGTTGCGACACATCTATGAGCAAGAGGCTATAGGACGATAGAAGTTTTAGTTTCTTTATTACTCTTGTGTCGTGCAATAGAGTTGAATTCTATAACTGTCTCTTCCTTATCTCCTTTCATATGTTTATAGGATATGAATACAAGAAGGACAATCGCAAGAAGAGTTGAGGAAGGAGTAGTGAATGAGGGAGTTCCTCCCCGAGGTGAACAAGTCCTTCTATCTAATAAAGAGAATGGGAATGAGGCAGTTCCCCCTCAAGTTCCCTAAGGTCCTTAATCTCCCTATGTTTAAGGGGATAGGTCTATCATGGATATAAAGGTTGTTTTTAGAACATTGACCCAGATCATGACGACTCAAGCTCAACTCATCATTACTCATGCTCAAGCCATGTGTAACACTCTTGAAATGCCATGATTTAGACTAGAGCGTAATCTATTAAATTATTTGTAAAATGATGATTCCATACATATATTAATGTAATAAACACATTTTCAGAAGGTTAGAGAAAAAATGTCTAAGAAAGACCTTGACGTCCAAAAATTAGCTAATTCAAACTAATTGATGTCCCTATGTTTGGTGAAGGTTTCGAAGTGTCAAATGAAGTCCAAAACATGAAAAGAGACATTGGATAGGTAGTACGTAGTAATAGGGTCCAAATGTCCGGTAGTGACACCCCAAGGACCACCCAAGTGTCCTTGGCGAGGACCCAAACATGGGTGGGCAGGCTGCCTGGCAGCCTGCTAGCAGGAAGAATTGAAGTCAAGGCGTCCGATGCGAGCCTGACACGCAGGACACTGCCTCAAGATTTGAGAGGAAGCCTTGCGATGTCAGTCTGACACGCACCTCACTGCCTCAACTCAAAATTTATAAAAACTGACAGGATTTGGCCCCGCGACGAGCAACTACTTCCCAGAATTGTTAGAGTTGCATTTTTGGTAATTTAACTTCTTAAAAAGACTCATTTAAGTTGAGGGTCTTTTGGGTAATTCATAGGACTACTATATATGGATATTATGTCAGATTTAAACCACTTTTACACGTCCAAATAAAATTCAAATGAATATTCTCTCATCTCTCTCAAGAGCACTCTCTTTTCCAAAATCAATTGATAAACAACAAAAGATTAAGGAAGAAGACGAAGATTTCAAGTTTTTCATCCAATTTTCGTAGATTCTTCATCTATAAGGTATATGTTTTTCATTCTTTGGATTCCTTTACCCAATAGTTCCTTTCAAAATATGTTTTCAGGAATTTCAAATACTAGGGTTTTTACTCCACAAAATGGATTTTTTTCCCAACCCTAGATTTATGATTTTCAATAAAAAGTAAGAACCAAAAAAAAAAAGTAAGTATTTTCCATGGTCTATTTCAAATTAATTCATGAGTATGTGGTTAGTATGTTAGAGATTCATGTGAAGCATCTTCTTACCTAGATGATGGTTTCGTATGTTTGTTTCTACAATTTAACAATATGAAAACTTAGGGATTGGAACTAAGACTAGAATGAACTCTTAAATGCCACTTTCCTTTACCCTACATTACGCATTTATCTTGTGTATGATTTGTAGAGTTGTTCTTGGTTATGCTATTGATTATTTCACTATGTTATGATTATGAATGTTGTAAGTTGCACTATGTTTTTGAATAGGGTTCCTAGAAGCATGAGGTAAGTCTTCTAAAGTTGTGATTACTCTACAATATTTAGGTTAGCCTATAAATCATGATGCTATGTTATGGAAGTGTGTATGATGTTCTTATGTGTGTATTCTGGTCTATAAACATGCTAATTGGGAGATCATTAAATGAACATGATAGATGCAAGTTACAACACTCGCTAGTATGCTCTACATAAGATGACCATGTTATGTTAATCTCACAAACGAATGGTAAGAATGAAAGGAAATTCTCGTATAATCCTAAAGAGCTCATGATCATTTTTATACAAGGAGTTAATCTCCTATGACCCATGATAAGTTTTTGATAAAAGATAACTTAAAGGTTATTCAAGAAAGGGACTTAAGCTAAGCACCGATGAACTAGATATGAGAGGTGTCCTTTCCCTAGTTGTAAGGTAGATTCCCATTGACTCTCATGAGATTGAGTCTTCAATGTAATGTGGAAATATGGGTCTCTAATACATCTCCTAATTCTTGACCTACATTGTCACCATAGGATACTAGCTAGTGGATCCACCTACAAGTCTATGTCAGTATACGTTCTACTTTGGCTGGTAGACCACCTTCTTTCGGTGTGGGTTTTGTGATACCGGATTTCATGTTTACCTCACATGGTCTATGTCGGTTAAGACGAATGATCTTTCATGTAAAATGAAACACGAGTAAATGAACATTGACTAGGGTGACTTGATGAGCCTACTTTGTAGAGGTAGGGGTATGGGACTCTACCTAGACATCGCACAAGTTTTCTCTAAAGGAAGTCCTAGTAGATTGTTCTTATGTAATATGATAACATGACAGATATTTGTTCATGATACATGATGTTACTCTTATATGATGTTGGTCATTATGATGAATATGTTATTGGGTTAAATGAAGTCATGACTACTTATGTTACAAGTTATATGAATCAAAGCTTTACTCATGGTTTCCTATAGTATCTACTTGGTTGTGTGGGGTTGTAGGGCTTCACATGACCATTGCACTTGTAGATTGGGGATTGGATCATTGGTAAGTGGTTTGGATGCTATGTATATGTGACCTATTGAATATGAATGTTAATATGACTCTATGATAATATGTCTTTGATTATGATCATGTTGTATGTTGATGAAATCTTTAACTTGTATATGTTATATAGTATGTTCTTGAAGATTTTCACATGACTTAACCTGTTTTCTAAAAAAATGATAAATGATCATTTTTCATGCATGTCCTTATATATTATGTGCATATACCCATACTTATTACATTTGGCGTACTAACCCCATTGCTTCATATTACTACAAATGTAGGTTCCGACCACTCAAGTTTAAGGACGTCGATTTAAAAAAGCTTGAAACTCTTTGTCAAAGTCTTGGTAGGTCCTCATGTTTGGGGGTTTTATTTATCGTATTCTAGTTTATGCAGATTTTTAGTTGTTTTAAGAATACTCAATTTCTATTAGGATTCTTTTGCACTAAGGCCTATATGGAACAATTATTATTTATTGGCAAAATCCAGATTTGTAATCTTAGATGGTTTTATATATATGTGAGATAGATTTTTAGATTATTGTATGTATTTATGACCGTTAAGTTTGAAGACTAAGTATACTTCTAATAGAATGCAAAAGTTTTTAATTTTCCACAAATTTTGACTGATGACATGTTTTGCCGAACTCTAAGAGTCTTGTTTGAATCCTCTGACAAGACGACGACGCCGGTCGCATCTTGGGTGTGCTCTTCGGGTGTGACAATATTGCTATCAGAGCATGAGGTTAAATATACTTAGGATCAATGTCACACTAAACCACGTTACATACTATCTTGTTCATGGTTGTGAAGGGCGCCATAATTACGGAAGAGAGCCTATGTGATGACTAGGAAACTTCTCTTTTTCTCTGTACTCCTAGTCGTGCCTTTAGAGTTTTGACATTATGTGTCGATTAGCATCTAACCCCTTTCTTGTGGTTTTAGGTGATGAACACAAGAAGGGAATGCCGCGAGGACATAAGAGATTAGATTGCGATTGCGGGAGCTACTTCCCAAGGCAATCGAAATGCTCCCCAAGTGCAAGTTGCTGCAAACGAACAAGTTCCGATGAATCCTTCTGATATGAAAGATGGTGAGGTGAGGGAAGCCCTGCTTCAAATGTTCCAAGTCTTCACCACCAAAGATCAAGCCATTACAAATCAAGCAAACCGGGAGGTTGTAACTCGAGACAACCAACATGTTAGTACTATGGCTAGCCGTTTGAGAGATTTTATGAGAATGAATCCTCCCATGTTCTTTGGATTGAAAGTTGATGAAGACCCCAAAGATTTCATTGATGAGGTTTAAAAGATTTTGTTTTCTATGGGGGTGTGTACTACTGAGAAGGTTGAACTTGCTGCTTGTCAACTTAAGGACGTGGCTCAGACATGGTAGAATCAGTGGAACGATAGTAGGGCTTTAGGAGGTCGTCCCGCGACTTGGAAAATCTTTAAAAAGGAATTTCTTGATAGATTCTTTACAAGGGAGCAAAGGGAAGATAAAGTATAGGAGTTTATCAACCTTCTTCAAGGAGGTATAAGTTTCATGTAATATTCCTAGAAATTCATTAAGCTGTCGAAATATTCTTCCTCTTTGGTTTCTAATGATAGGGATGAGATGAGCCGTTTTGTAATGGGTGTGTCCGAAGAGCATAAAGAAGAATGTCGTGCAGCCATGGTTCATGAGAATATTGATCTTTCTAGTTTGATGGTTCATGCTCAAAAGGTTGAGGATAGTCGTCTAAGGAAGTAGAATAAAGAAGCTAAGAAGGCAAGGTCTTTGGAAAGTAGTTCCTCTAAGAATAGGCGTTATGTGCAAGACAAGCCTAACGTCAAGAAGAGGTTTTGAAATCAAGTTCCTTCTAATTTATCCATGATGATAGAGGTTCTAATCTTAAACCTCAAAACGGAAGAAATAATGATCCACCAAAACAGAGACCAACTTGTGGTAAGTGTGCTAAGTAACATTTGGGTGAATGTCTTGTTGGAACTAATAGTTGCTATATTTGTGACAAGGGTGGTAATATGGTGAAAGATTTTCCTAATGTGAGAATCCAAGGTAAGGGTAATGTCCAAACTTAGCCAAGCGGTCCTAGTTCTGAAGCTCCAAAAATGAACCGTTTATATGTTCTCAAGGCTAAAGGTGAATAAGAAAGCTCTCCCGACGTTGTGACGGGTATATGTTACAAGTTTTCTCTGCTAATGTTTATTCCAGGTGCTAATTTTTATTTTGTTACACCTTGGGTAGATAAAAGTTTGATGTACTTCCCGATGTTCTGATTGAACCCTTTCCTGTTTGTACCCCAATGGGCGACTTTATTTTTTGCAAAAAGAGTCTATAGGAAATGTCCTGTAATGCTTCCCAATAGAGTTACTCTTATAGATTTGGTAGAACTTGATATGTTTGATTTTGATATCATCTTGGGTATGGATTGGCTCCATGATTATTTTTCTTCCATAGATTGTAGAACAAGGGTAGTGAAGTTTCAATTCCCTAATGAACCTATTCTAGAGTGGAAGGGGGGGAAATTATATGCCAAGGATTCAAATTATTTCTTGTTTGAAGTCTTGTAAGATGATATCCAAGGGTTGTTTATACCAAGTCTTGAGGGTTAAGGACCTAGAATATGAAACTCCATCTATTGAGTTAGTCCTTGTAGTGAGGGACTTACCGTAGGTTTTTCGTAATGACTTTCCTGGAGTTCCTCCCTAACGGGAAATTGACTTTGACATTGATTTATAACCAGATACGAATCACATTTAAATTCCTCCATATAGGATGGCTCCTACATAATTTAAAGAGTTCAAGCTCCAACTCAAGGATTTACTAGACAAAAGTTTCATTCAACCTGGTATTTCTGCTTGGGGTCATCCGGTTTTGTTTGTTAAGAAGAAGGATTGGTCCGTTAGAATATGCATTGTTTATCGCCAACTTAGTAAGGTCCCCATAAAGAACAAATATCCTCTCCCTAGAATTGATGATCTATTTGATAAACTCCAACGTGGTTACTTTTCCAAGATTGACTAAAGGTCAGGATATCATTAACTTAGGGTGAGAGGTGAAGATGTTCCCCACACAGATTTCCAAACTAGATATGGTCACTATAAATTTCTAGTGATGTCTTTTGGTTAAAAAATGCCCCGGTGGCGTTTATGGGCCTAATGAATAGAGTTTTCTGAAAATACATTGACTCATTTGTGATTGTGTTTATTGATGATATTTTGATATACTCTAAGAATGAAGATGATCATGAGTGTCACTTGAGGTTGTCCTTGCAAGTCCTAAAATAAAACAAACTTTATGCTAAATTTAGCAAGTGTGAATTTCGGTTGAGGTCAGTTCCTTTTCTTAGACATATTATCTCTGGTGATGGTGTAGAGGTGGATCCGAAGAAAACGGATCCGGTCAGAAATTAGCCTAGACCTTTGACTCCTTCTGACATAAGGAGCTTCTTGAGTCTAGCCGGGTACAATAGAAGGTTTATTGATGGATTTTCATCCATTGCTTCTTCATTGACTACTTTGACCCAAAAGAAGGTAAACTTTGAGTGGTCGGAACCTTGTAAAATAGTTCTTCAAGAATTGAATGATAAGCTTACCTCCACTCAAGTGTTGACCTTAGCGGAAGGCAATAAAGGCTTTGTAGTGTATTGTGATGCTTCCCGAGTTGGATTGGGATGTGTACTCATGCAACATGGTAAGGTGATAGCTTATGCTTCTAGGAAACTCAAAGTTAATGAGAAGAATTATCCAACTCATGATCTTGATTTATCCGCTGTAGTTTTTGCCTTGAAAATATGGAGACACTACTTGTATGTGTGTTCATGTTTATTTATTTACTGACAATAAAAGTCTTCAATATGTGTTTACACAAAAGGAGTTGAATCTCCGACAGAGAAGATGGTTACAATTGTTGAAGGATTATGACATGATTGTCCTTTACCACCCTAGAAAGGCCAATGTGGTGCGGATTCTCTAAGTCATATGACTATGGGTAGTGTGTTCATGTTAAAAAAGAAAAGAAAGAACTTGTTTAAGTGTTCATAGGTTGGCTCGATTAGGTGTGCGGTTAGAAGATTCTCCGAATGGTGGTTTCATGGTCCATCATAACTCTGAATAATCATTAGTGGTTAAGGTGAAATTTAAGCAACATCTTGATCCACTATTGATGGAGTTGAAGGAATCGGTACTTGGTAAGCTCAGTGATTCATTCTCCTGGGGAGGATGGTATTCTTAGGTACCAAGGTAGATTATGTGTACCCGATTTTGAGGATTTGAGAAGTTGAATTTTATAAAAAGCTCATGGTTCTCTCTATTCTATACATCCGGGTGCCACCAAAATGTATCATGATCTTAGAGAGATCTATTGGTGGGATGATTTAAACAGGGACATAGGAGACTTTGTTGCTAGGTGTCCAAACTGCCAACAAGTTGAAGTTGGGCATCTCAAACTGGGCGGTTTAACCCAAATCATGGATGTTCCTACTTGGAATTGCGAAGCCTTCAATATGGACTTTGTTGTTGGATTGCGTCGAACCCGAAGGCAAAATGATTCAATATAGGTTATTGTAGATAGGTTGACCAAATCTGCCCACTTTATTCCTGTTAAGTCTACCTACAGAGCTGAAGATTATGCAAGGATCTACATTAATGAGATTGTGATTCTTAGTGCTATTCCTTTGTCCATCATTTCTGATAAAGGTGCCCAAATCACTTCTCATTTTCGGAAGCCTTTTAAAGAAGGTTTAGCTACTCAAGTGAAACTTAGTAACACTTTTCATCCTCAGACAGATGGTCAAGAGAAACGTACCATTCAAACCCTTGGGGAAATGTTAAGAGCATGTGTCATTAATTTTAAGGGAAGTTGGGATGATTACTTCCCTTTGATATAGCTATCATTCGAGCATCTCGATGGCATATTTTGAAGATCTTTATGGTAGAAGGTATAGATCTCTAGTTAGATAGTTTGAGGTTGATGAATACTCACTCCTTGGTCCAGAGATTATCTATGAGGATATAGAGTAAGTTTGAATAATAAGAGATAGATTGAAAACAACCTATAGTCGGCAAAAGTCTTATGCCGACAATAGAAGAAGAGATCTTGAGTTCGAAATAGGTGATCATGTCTACTTGAAGATTTCACCTATGAAAGGGGTGATGAGATTCGGTATAAAGGGAAAGTTAAGTCCCCGATATTTTGGTCCTTTTTAGGTTTTACAATGGGTAGGAAAGGTTTCCTATGAATAGAAACTACCTATCCCCGATATTTTGGTCCTTTTTAGGTTTTACAACGGGTAGGAAAGTTTCCTATGAACTGAAACTACCTAGTGAACTAGCTTCGATTCATCCGGTGTTTCATGTTTCTATGCTCAATAAATGCATAGGCGACCCAGTGTCTATTCTGACTTACCCCATTACTTCATATTACTACAACTACAGGTTTCGGCCTCTGAAGTTTAAGGAGGTCTATTTGAAGAATCTTGGAACTCTCTCTCCAAGTCTTGGTAGGTCCTCATGTTCCGGGAAGCTATCTATTGTATTCTAGCTTATGCCAATTCTTAGTAGTTTTAAAAATACTCAATTTCCATTATGTTCTTTGGATTCGTTAGCACTAAGGCCTAGATGGCATATTTATTATTTATTGGAAAAGTCCATATTTGTACTCTTAGATGGTTTTATATATATGAGACACATTTTTAGAATATTGTATGTATTTATGAACGTTATGTATGAAGTCTAAGTATACTTCAAATAAAATGCAAAAGTTTTTAATTTTCCGCAAATGTTATATGATGACATGTTATGACGAACGCTAAGAGGCTTGTTTGAGTCCTCTAAGAGGATGACGCCACCGGTCGCATCTGGGGTGTACTCTTCGGGTGTGACACCATGGCAACCCAAACTGTCACCACTTACGAGCACCCCCTAGATTTAATCGCCGTCGTCTTCCTCGGAGAGGACTAAGACTAGCCTCTTAGCATTCGTTATAACACGCCATAGGTTAAAAATGCTAAAAACAAATTAAAACTTTTCATACATATATCTATATAGTGACGTTAAAATAGACCTCTCACATTTATGTATAAAGTTTACATAGAATACTCATATAGCAAGCTTAAATAGACTTTCCGTTTAGACAATATACATAATAAATAAGAATTTAGTCTATAATCTGTCTCACAATAAATCATCTAGAACGGAGTACAACAGTTGGGCATATCCCATACTTCATTACAACAAAAGCCACATACAGGGTTATACAATAATAGTCTTCAAATAAAAGAGAAGGAAATGAAATGTCTTTTAGACTATTAAAACATCAAGTAGTAGGACAGTGTCATCATCCTCGGATGGTGAAAACCTACAAAAAACATGGGGAATATCAAAGTAGTCTTGCAATTGGCCTTCAAACTTCAACGGTCGGAACCTACATAATTGTAGAAACATCGAAATATGGATTAGTACATCCACTTGAACTAAGTATCGACACATATGCACATATAATGTTTGAAATCATGCTTAAAAGGGATAGTTGTTCAAAACCATGCTAAGTTACTTTTAAAATCCTTATGCACAACAAAGAATGCATATAAGTCAATAATCATATATTCCTTACGACAAGACCATATACAACACAAAACCAATATCATCGTGTAGTGTCAAGTCAATATGTGTAGTGGCATATTAGAACCCTTAACCAAAGAACCTCAAACATTATGTTATAACAACAAAGCATGTTAAAAATTTCTTAACATTACAACATATGCAAGAATCTTACTCATAAAACTATGTCAAGCTTACAAGTGCAATGACCAAGTGAAGTGCCATAACCCCACTTAACCAAGTAAGCCAAACAAAGTATCCCAAGCAATATCTAACTTCATATAACATAGCATCATGAGTAGTCATTATCATATATAAAAATATAGACTAATCACATGTACATAATTGAAACTAAAGTCTTATAGGATCATCAACATGTAAAGTTAATATAAGCATATAATTTACTTTATGAGAATGTAAGAAAAATATCCTAGGACTTCCCTTAAGGCCAGCTAGTGCAATGTATAGGTAGAGTTCCATACCCTTACCTTGACTAAGTCAAACCCCTTAACTCACCCTAGTTAGTCTTCACTTTGTTACTTCATTTTACTTTTGGGAACAACTTCCTTAACCGATATAGACAACATGAGCTAAATATGGAATCCAGTGATATGAGACCCTACACTAAAAGAAGGTGGACTACTTGCAAAGGTATTACGAAAACATGAACATAATAATCTAGGTGGATCACTAGCTAGTTATTCTTGTGGGGGGAAAACATAGTTCACTAACTAGGAAACATAGTTGAGACCCTATTTATGCACAATTGCATTGTAATCTCAATATCATGGTAACCATTGTGAAACTACTTTCCCACATTGGAAAGGGACACCTCTCATAACTAGTTCACTCGGGGCTAAGCTAAAGTCCCTTTTATTCATCATAGCTTAGTATTGGGAATAGGAGACTAAGCCCTTGTGTATCATAATCATTAGATTATTAGGGTATTGTAATGTCTATCTCATGAGAACCATTGTGAACCTAACTTCCTACATTGGGAAGGGACAACTCTCCTAACTAATTCACTCGGTGCTAAGCTGAAGTCCCTTTTTGAAATGTCTTTAAGAATTTATTAATCATCATAGAGTATCGTCCATAGGTGTCTAACCCCTTGTATATCATAATCATTAACTCAATAAGAATTGTGTGAGAACTTCCTTTCAATACAACCCTTATACGTGAGATTAGCACATTATCATCATTATGCCATGGTAAGGCACATAAGTGATTCACAATCAACCTTATATCATCATACCTTAATCATAATCTTACAATACATGTAGTCAAGAAATTTAAATTACACTCATAATACCATCACCTATCTAATCAAATCACAATTAACAGTTCAATCGATCATCATCATCAAGTATAAGCCATCACAATTGAAGTAAGGATTCAAGATCTTAGGTCTTACCAATTCAACTTCACGAGCCTTCTTCCATGGTATTACCATCAACAAGACATGTTCGCTAATTAATAGACTTAATAACATCATACAATAGTAATTAACACAAGAACTAATTCAATTGCATCATCACTAACAAATTTAACATCAATTCATAACCTAGGGTTAAGGAAATAGGGTCAATTCATGATCTCTTCCATAGGACTAGGTCACATCAAGAACTACACTAATTCACCAATAATCCAACATAAATCATCCATAAAAATAATAAAAAAATTTAAAATAATACAATTTGAAAAATCAATTGCGGATTAAAAATGAAATCCATGTTTTTTCTCAACTTTTGCAAATCAATTTGAAAGAGGCCTTTGGGGAAAGGAGGCCCAACGGTGAAGAGTTACAATAATTTTTTAATAATTGAAGATTGATGGAGAAAATGCAGAATTCTGTCAGCCTTAAGACCTTTTATATTGATCTTCAATGGTGTTCTTTGGGGAGATAGAAAATAGAAAGAAGGAAGAGAGATTTGAGTTTCGAAATAGAAGTGAGTTTGTTTAGTTTTAATAAGGGTTACGTCTTTATATAGTTCATTATTTAATTAAATAGGAACACCTTAGCCATTAATAAACCACTGAAGAAAGTAACTAAATAAATTGCTCAACTTAAAATAAGGAATTCCAAACAAGAACTGAACTACGAGACCCCGACCTACGGTCCGTAGTTCAGTCGACACGCCCATACTACACAACCATTGTTGGTGAAAGAGAACATGTTTTTGGGAAATTATTGAAAATGGATAAGGCATTACCTATGGAGACATCACATCTGTTCGATCAGATGACGTCTCGATTTCTCTCGTAGGTAGCCATTGTCATATGACAACTCTTGGGCATTTTGGAAGGGTGGTCCTTGGGGAGTCTTACCCGGACGTTTTGACCCTAAACACACTCTAATATATGTGTAATACCTTTATACCAAATTTCATTGAATTCTAATTCTTAAAACCGCATGAAACATCCTAAGGCAAAATAACCTCTATTTCACTAGTCTCCGAACGTCATGGACGTTCCTAGATGATTTGAATCTAAAACTTCCTGAATGATTTATATGAATTATTTTAGGTCTAGAAAAAGTGTTACCAACCTTAGTTCAACATGTGAGTCTCTAGATTAGGTCATGAACTTTTGAATTTGTTACATTATCCGCCCCTACCCTAGGAACATTCATCCCCGAATGACACTAAAATCTTTTGTAGGGAAAGAATAGACTCAATACTAGCAGCCCAACAAAAAATATAGATGATAAACGTGAGTTACAACTCAAAGGAGTACTCCACAACTCCATACAACAAATAATCATGACATATACACACAGCAACTCAAAAACACCAATTACCACGCATAAGAGCTCAATATCACAACATGAGGAACTACATTATCAATCACAACATGAGCTCAAAACCATATCAAGAGTAACTTATTCAAAAAATTCTTTCAAAACACATCAACATGCTGAATACAATTTCATGGAGGAAACAATACCCCAATCACATAAATAAGTGAAAATCAAGCAAAAGAGCATTTTTTCCATGAAAACTCATTTTGTCATAAACCTTTTACCATAATTATGCATCTTTTTTGCAAAACAATTCACATTCAAATTTAGTCATTATTTTCATCATTAATAGGAAAAACTAACCATGGTTAGGAAAACAATAAGGATAACGTGACTTCATGTCTGCCTCAGCCTCCCATGTTGCTCCCTCAACTAGCTTGTTTCTTCATAGAACCTTTACATAGGCCACCTATTTATTCCTTAATTTATTAACTTGGCGATCTAAACTTTCCAACGAAACCTCTTCATAGAAGAGGTCCTCATCCACACCAATCCCTTTAATAGTAAGTATGGACACGTATCACCAATGCATTTCTTAGGCATGGAAACATGGAATACTGGATGAACTGAAGCTAGTTCACTAGGTAATCTAAAGTCGTACGCAAACTTTCTAACTTCTTGCAAAACCTTATAGGGATCCACATACCGAGGACTTAACTTCCTTTCTTGCCAAATCTCATCACAACTTTCATAGGTGAAATCTTCAAATACATCATATCCCCTACTTCGAATTCAAGATCTCTTCTTCTATTGTCAGCATAGGATTTTTTTGCGACTATAGGCACTTTTCAACCTATCCCTTATCACACTAACCTTTTCCATAGCTTCACAGATTATTTTGAGACCAAGGAATGAAGACTCTCAAACCTCAAACCATCCTACCGTAGACCTACATCTCCTTCTACATAGTATTTCAAATGGAGCCATGGAAATACTCAAATGATATCTATTATAATAGGAGAACTCAATCAAAGGCAAGTGATTGTCCCAATTCCCTTTGAAATCTATCACACAAGCTCTTAACATATCCTCTAGGGTTTGAATAATACAATAAGCTTGACCATCCATTTGGGGATGAGAAGAGGTGCTAAGCTTCACTTGTGTACCCAACCCTTTTTGAAAAGACCTTTAAAAGAGAGACATCTATTGAGCACCTCTATCTGATATGATAGATAAAGGAATACCATGAATACTCACAATCTCATCTATGTAGATCTTTGCATAATCCTCTGCCGAGTAAGTGGACTTTATGAGGATAAAGTGAGTGTATTTACTCAATCTATCCACCATCACCCAAATTGAGTCATTGTGCCTCCTAGTCAGAGGCAATTTAACAACAAAGTCCATATTAACCTCTTCCTACTCTTAAGAAGGAACACCCATCTCTTGGACTAGTCCATTAGGCTTTAGATATTTGGCTATCACTTGTTGGCCATTAGGACACCTGGATACATACTCCGCTATGTCCTTTTTCAAGTCATCCCTCTAATATACCTCCCTAAGATCACGATACATTTCGGTAGCACCAGATGAATAGAATATCAGAAACCATGAGCTTCTTCTAAAATCTTTCCTCTTAAATCATTAACATTCGGTACACATAATCTACCTTGGTACCTTAGTACCCCATCCCCCCTTAGGAGAATGACTAATTGAACTTGATAAGTACAAATTTCTTCAACTCCATCAATAGTGGATCAAGAAGTTGCTTAGGCTTCACCTGAACCACTAAAGATGATTTGGAGTTATTATGAACTATAAAACCACCATTTGGGGAATTTTCCGACCGAACACCCAATATAACCAACCTACGAACACCTTTAAGTAGGATTTTTTCAATTCTTCTACATTATACACACTACCAATGGTCGTACAACTCAAAGCATCCGCAACCACATTGGCCTTGTCGTGGTGGTAGAGAACACTCATGTCATAATCTTTCAATAATTACAAGCATCTTCTTTGCCGGAGATTTAACTACTTATAAATAAACACATATTGTAGATTGTTATGGTTGGTATACACATCCACATGAACACTATACAAGTAATGCCTCCATATATTCAAAGCAAACACTACGACCTCTAATTGAAGATCATGAGTTTGGTAATTCTTCTCATGCACATTGAGTTGTCTAGAGGCCTAGGCTACTTCCTTCTAATGTTGCATAAGGGCACACCGCAAACCCACTAGGGATGCATCACAATATACCACAAAGACCTTAGTACCCTCTGGTAAAGTCTACACCATAGCGGAGGTAAGCTTCTTTTACATGCCTCCGACAACATAAATTTCACACTCATTTGGGTCAAGGTAGTCAAGGGAGAATCGATGGACACAAACCCATCTACAAACCTCCTATAGTACCCGGGTAGACCCACGAAACATTAAATGTCGGTTAGAGTCAATGGTATATGCAAAGTCTTAACCGCTTCGGTTTTCTTTGGATCAACCTCAATACGTTCACTTGAGATAATATGACTAAGAAACGCCACCAATTTCAACAAACACTAACTTGCTATAATTGGCAAATAGTTGGTGTTTCTTAAGGGCTTGTAATACTACCCTCACATAGTCCATGTATTCACCCTCATTCTTCGAATATACCAAGATATCATCAATGAAGACAATAACAAAGGAATCTGTGTAATTTTGAAAAACCTTATTAATGAGGTCCGTAAAAGTCGTCGGGGTATTAGTGAGACCAAAGGACATTACTAGGAACTCGTAGTGACAATACGTTTTTTGAAATGTCATTTTAGGTACATGCCCACCTCTCACCCTGAGTTGATAATACCCCGACCTCTAGTCAATCATAGAAAAGTGGCTTGCCCCTTGGAGTTGATCAAATAACTCATAAATCCAAGGGAGAGGATACTTGTTCTTAATGGCAACCTTATTGAGTTGACGATAGTAAATGCAAATCCTAAGGGACCCTTCTTTCATCTTAATAAACAACACTAGTGCTCCCCATGGTGAAATACTAAGTAGAATGAAACTCTTGTCTAATAAGTCTTTGAGTTGAAGTTTTAGCTCTTTAAACTCCGATGGATCCATCCAGTAAAGAGGGATTGAAATGGGATTCGTATCCAGTAACAAGTAAATACCAAAGTCTATTTCCCGCTTGGAAGGAATTCCCGACAAGTCATCAGGAAACACTTCTGGAAAGTCCTTCACTACGGGGCCGACTCTATAAGAGGAATGTCGGACTCAAGATCTTTGACTGTCACAATATGGTAAAGACACCCTCTAGAGATCATTTTACAAGATTTTAAACAAGAAATGATATGACCTATACAAATTAAATTACCCCCCTTGAACTATAAGACGGGTTCATTAGTAAAATTGAACTTAACCACTCTTGTTTGACAATCAATCTAAGCAAAACAAGCATTCAACCAATCCATTACCAAAATAACATCAAAATCAACCATATCAAACCCGACCAAATCCACCCATATAACGCTATTGGGCAAAGATATAGGACAACTCCTAAAGATTCTTCGAGCCAAAACAAAGTCACCCATTAGGTTGTAACTGAAAATTGTTCAATAAAAATATTGGGTAGAACATCAAATATTTAAATACTAGAGGAGTTACAAATTAAAAGGTAGCATCGGGATCAAGTAAAGCATAAACATCAATATAGAAGACTTGTTACATACTAATGACCACATCGGGAGACTCCTCTTGCTCACCCCTAGAGCAGAGAGAATAAAAGTTGATCCTCTTTGGAGCTTCGGAATTAGGATACTAGCTTGAGCTTGACCACTTTACTTCTCTTGACTCCTTATGTTAGGGAAATCCCTAAAATTATTGCCCTATTTTGCACAACTATAGAAATTTTCCGTCCTTACTAGACGCTCACCCAAATGCTTCTTACCACATATCGAAAAAGTTTGTTTCTTGATAGGTTAATTTCCGCTTCTTGCCTTTTGAGAATTACGGTTAGACACCCTGTCTTTGCTTGTCTTAGGGAAATTGGAAGGAACATAGTTGGAAACCCTCTTTTTGAACAGAGGCTTGTCTTGAATCTTAAGCCTACCCTTGTAAGTACCTCCTTCATAAGACTTGGCCCTCTTAAACTCCTTATTTATCCTCTTAAGTCTAGTCTCTTTAACTTGTTGTATATGAGCCATCAATCGAGAGATATCCATGTTGTCATGAAGCACCGTGAAACGATACTCTTTAACCAAATCATCAGAAACACCAGTGATAAAGTGACTCATCTCATCTTTTGGTTAGATACAAAGGAAGGAGCATATTTGGAAATTTAGTGAACTTCAAGGAGTACTCTTGCACAATCATACCTCATCCCTTAGATTATATACCAAGGAGGGAGAATATTTGGAAAACTTAGATAACTTAAAGGAGTACTCTAGCACACTCATACCTCTTTGATGAAGGTTGATGAATTCTTCCACTTTTGCCTCCCTTTTCTCCCTAGGAATGAACCAATCAAGAAAGTCCCCTCTAAACACCTCCCAAGTGTTAATACCCACCCTCAAAGACCTATTATCTCTCGATTGGGTATACCATGTTTCAGCTACACCCTTGAGTTGGATAGAAATCTAGTTCGGCCTTTTCATTTTATGTGAACCCCATGGCATAAAGAATTATGTACACCTAATAGATGAAGTCTTGGAGATTTTCATTCAATTTGGACCCATAGATCATAGTAGGGTTCATCCACATGATTTCCCTCATTTGGTGGTACTAACATTTGGTTGAACACGAGGTCCAACCTCTTGATTGGCTTTAGCCGTCATGGATTGGGCTTGAGAGTCTACCACTTGAGCTTGGGTAGTCATGTCTTGAACAAAAGTCAAAAATTTAGACCTTATATCACCATCCGTCATAGATGGAGGAATGATCGGAATTTAGACTTGTGGAGGCACTTGGTTTCCTTGTGGAGGGGTTTGATTTTCTTGGGGAGGAACTCCCGCATTAGCCAAATCTTATTCCACTCTCCTTGAGGCTGACCTCTGTGTAGTCATCTTCTATATCCATAAGAAATGGATTAGGAGAAAATGAGACACATAGAATTATCACTCATAAGGCATGACTTTCAAGATTACTAGTAAGTGACAATTCCTAAGCATCACATAGCCTCTCATTCATACGTGTGGCGTGCTTCAAACGCATGAACAAGAAATTACATTGACGTTGTTTAGTGAAAAATCAACCTTAAGATAACTTCAACCTCATTCTCTGATATCGAGTTTGTCACGAACGGGGAGCAGGCCCTAGATGTAATCGGTGTTGCCGACCTCGGAGAGGACTAAGACTAGCCTCTTAGCATTCATCATAACATGTCATAGGTTAAAAATATAGAAAAGTTAAAACTTTCCATACATATATATATATAGTGATGTTTACACACACCTCTGTCACGACCCAAAACCAGGGCCGCGACTGGCACCCACATTTACCCTCCTATGTGAGCGAACCAACCAATCTAAACCTTAACATTTCGATATCATATCAACAGAAAGTAATGCGGAAGACTTAAACTCATTATTAAAATCAAATCAATAACTATTAAAATTCAACATCTATTATTTCCCCAAAATCTGGAAGTCATCATCACAAGAACATCTATCCTCAAATTACTAAACTAAAAATGTCTAAGAAACTAAAATACATAAAAGCTAGTCCATGCCGGAAATTCAAGGCATCAAGACTTGAAGAAGAAGAATTCCAGTCCAAGCTAGAAGCATTAGCTCACCCTGAAGATCCAGTGTGACGAAGACTGGCTCGAATTACTGCTGAGTTGAAGATGACGGAACGTTTACTG
The DNA here is from genome assembly GCA_032847665.1 of Solanum chilense. Lineage (NCBI taxonomy): Eukaryota > Viridiplantae > Streptophyta > Magnoliopsida > Solanales > Solanaceae > Solanum > Solanum chilense. The sequence goes on along the minus strand of CM064971.1, from coordinate 60,785,920 downwards.
CACTCCACAAATAACAAAGAAGAAAACATAAAAGTAGGGGTCAGTACAAACCACGGGTACTGAGTAAGTATCATCGGCCAACTCAAAATAGAAAACAAATATATATCAGTAATATCATAAATCGACTATAAAACTCAACATGTAGCAACAACAAGTACTATAATCATCAAGAAGTACTATCAAGTTCATCCATGAGGGCTCAAGCCTCAATACCATACTCATTTGGGATTAAGTTCATTATGTTGAGTAAGTTATCATCTTTCAAGATTCATTATCTTTCTTCCTCTTGTGTCGGTACGTGACACTCCGATCCCCTACTACTATGTGTCGGTACGTGACACTCCGATCCCCTATATGTGTCGGAACGTGACACTCTGATCCCCTATATGTGTCAGAACGTGACACTCCGATCCCCTATATGTGTCGGTACGTGACACTCCGATCCCCTAATTCTACGTGTCGGTTCGTGACACCCGTCCCACTAATACTATGTGTCGGTACGTGACACTCCGATCCACTAATTCTATGTGTCGGAACGTGACACTCCGATCCACTAATACTATGTATCGGAACGTGACACTCCGATCCACTAATTCTATCCGTTCATCAAGCCTTCTCTATACCAAGGCATCATCAATCCCATTACTTTAATTCATCAAGCCTTCTTTTATACCAAGGCATCCTCATTAATAACGTAGATTAAAGTTTCTTTCAAGTTTTGGGATTCAATAGTTTTCATCATGCTTGCTTTATCAAAAATCATACAATCATATTCATGCAAGCATACAATTAAGCATATAGCAGGGTTTACAATACAATCACTACATATTATTCACTATTAAGAGTTCACTACGAATATCGTAAAACAACCATAACCTACCTCCACCGAAGAATTGGAATCCACAAGCAAATTCCCAAGCTTTGTTTTCTCCTCTTTGATCGACTACTCTCTCTCTCCCTCTATTCTGTTCTTTTTCTTTTTCTTATTCCAAACCCTTCTCTTTTTACCCTAA
>CM064971.1:60676586-60784807 GCA_032847665.1 Solanum chilense | reverse complement strand
CCACCGAAGAATTGGAATCAACAAGCAATTTCCCAAGCTTTGTTTTCCTCCCTCTCGATCGATTTCTCTCTCTCTTTCTGTTCTTTCTCTTTTTCTTATTCCAAACCCTCTTCCTTTTACCCTAATTAGTATATAATTAAGAATAAAAGATGGCAATAATACCCCACTAATTAACTTAAGGTTACCTTTTTCAACCCCCAAGTAATTAGACTTATTAATATTAACCCTCTAACTTTATAATTAAGGAAAGAATAGTCCAAATCGTCCCTTAAAACTTAACCAGAAATCCGACTCCATCTGGGATTACGCAACCTGTGACGGCCCGTCGTGCCTGCGACGGTCCGTCACGCAGGTCGTCGCTGCATCTTAGAATTTCATTTTTCATTAAGTAGTCTGTGACGGTCCGTCACACCTGTGACGGTCCGTCCTGCACTTCCGTCATGACGTTCAGAAACTCGTTCCCCGTACAAATTTCTCAAGAGTTGAAGTGTTTTGCAACGGAATCTCACGACGGTTCGTCGTGGCTCTGACGGTCCGTCCTGCAGGTCCGTCACAAATTACAGAGAGTCGATTTTAGTACCCCAATTTCAAAATTCTAAGTGTTTGGGACGAAACACCCTCGACGGTCCGTCGTGCCCATGACGGTCCGTCGTGGTATCCGTCGTCTCAGCCAGTTTTTCCATAAATAAAATCTGCTGCTCAAAACGACTAAACAGGTCGTTACAGCTTATATTGCTTATGGAATAATGTTCACAATTCTTTTATGTATTGCCTCTGTTGAAAGAAGTTTTTCGAAACTAAAATTGATAAAATCTTATCTAATATCAACAATGTGAGATTGATTGTATTAACTATATCATCAATTTAAAAGGAATTACTAAAATAAGTATTAGAAAACATTAATTAATGACTTCACGTCTAAAAAAACAAGAAAATAGATTTTAATAAAGGCCAAACTCATAAACAAATCCCTACTTGTTGGGTTTTTCCCTTCAGGTACCTCAACTAGGCCATTTTCTTTTTTAATTGTAAATGTCTTTAATTGTGTTTGTATTGTAATGATTTTGATTGAAGGAATGAAGAGAACTTGTGTGTTAGTCTTATTTGTTTTATAATGTGTTCAAATGCCTTGAAGTAAAAGAAATTTATTCTCAAACAGTTTCACAATAAGTTGGACTAATGAGATCTGGAACAACATGTGTATCTCCTACCAATACCCCTCACAAAATTTGATTTCACTATTAGCCAATAGTGTTTAAAAGTAACAAATTATGGATTATTCAATTATTAAATAGGGAAATGGCATAGTTGATGTACCTTAGGGGGAAAATCAAGCAAGTTTAGGAATCTGTTTATGTGTTTGACCTTAAATATATATATATATAGCAAATCATTATTATTTTTTTGAAAATAAAATTAAAGAATAATTCGGCCCCTATTTAAGGTTTGACTTTTAGGCCCCCTATTTAGTTGAGTCGGCCCTGAGTCCATCTACTACACCAACACTCGTCATATCTACGTCTACGAAGTGATAACACATAACATATCATTATCTCTCCCTTGACCACATTTTAGCAAGAGAAAGCGTCACAACATGCATTGGTTAATATTAAATCAATAAATGTTTAATTAGCTTTTTTGTTGGTGCGTTTTTGATGATTTACATCATGTTTACTTCTTATAATTACTTTTATGTTCATATGAATCTTCATAACTAATTAATTTGTATTTTTACTCCTCTTATAGTCGACAAAACCTTTTACTCTTCTCATTGTCAACTTCCCAAAGTGGCTAAAGGCTTAATTCAATTGGATAAATGGCAATTTCCGTCCATAAATTGCCATTTATATTAGTTACGACTTAATATGATTTAAAAAAAATTTAAATATCACATTTTGCATAATAATATTCAATTATTCATCAATTGGACTATTATTGACATTACGCTTCCTTTAACCCTAATGGGTGGAGAGAGGACCAATTTACAAAGGTTATAACTTAATTTGGTACGTCCATCAAATAAGCAATGTACGAATGAGATATATTTCTTACTAAATACTATTAATGGTATTACTTAGGTTTTTGTCTATAAGTAAGAAATATTTAATAATGATTAAATAATAATTCTTACAGTTGATTCACAAATCACACGAGTCGTAATTTTATTTTTGTGAAATGGCTCAAGTAATAACATTATATAATTAAGCATTAAATGTTGATAAAGAAGAAGAGTTCTCTAGCATTTAAGGTTGTAATCTAGTGATCAATCAAATGAATTAAATCATGAAGGTTTAATAAAATAAAATAAAAATCTATTTCACCTCATCTAACTCTATGGTCATAATTTTTTTTTTTTTTTTATATTTTTCTTGTTTTGTTTTAATTATGTAAATAAATAATTTTAGAATTTTCCTACTTACATAAAGATCATATAAAAGAAATAAAAAATATTATTTAATAAAGTTTTGCTGCAAGTAAAAAATACTTTTTCAGAAAACGCACCACATGTGTACACTATTTCTTGTTTTTCTACAAACAATTTGTCCTCGACTAAATAACCTATCATCGACTACTTTTTTTCTTTCTAGTCTCTTCTAGGTCTTTCATGTGTACACTATTTCTTATTTTCGATAAATCACATGCCCTCGACTAAATTACCTATCCTTGACTACTTTTTTTCTTTCTACTCTCCGCTAGGTCTTTCCATTTCTCCATTCTCATTCTTCCATGACCCAGTAATCTTCACTCTTTTGGAATTCTGACCCCAAGTATTCCTAAGGAACAAGTATATTCTATATGTTTTTTTGCAGATTACATCAGTTATGTTTTGTAACGCATATAAAATAATGACATAATATTTTATCATCGAAAACCCCAACTCATAATGGGTAAAAACCATGACCTATGCCTCTATAGGATTTAACTCCACTTCATTAAACTATGATTCTCAACAAAAGATCACAAACCTATGTAATATAAGGAAATATAAACTGTAATTCTTAGCTGTCCAAGACAAAACAATCCAGGTTTAAGTCTTCCGCCGTCCGGCAAATTTCTCAAACTTCTTAGACGAATCCTACAGACACACTTGATTGTAATCAAAACTGTTAATTACAATATAACAACTTTTTTCTCACAAACTCGCAACACTCCCCAATAAATCTCAAACTCTTGATCTTGTTTTAATCTTCTCTCTATGTAAGTGCGTAAAATTCTTCCATGAACTATTGAAATATTTATAGACTTTAAAACTCTCCTAAGTATTGTTCAACACAACTTAGTCTTCGTCGCTTTAAAAAAACTTCTTTAAACCGAACTCGACTCGAAATCCTTCTCATGTTAGGACTCCTTCTTGCATTCTACTTTGAAAGGAAAAACATTGACGCAGTTTACCTTAACAGAGAAAAAAAAGTTTATAAATCACTAACTCCTTCTTGTACTTGGTTTCAACTTCCTTTTCTACTTTGATTTTTTAAGTTCACGTGGCAAGTTTCTACTTTTCTACTTCTTTCAGGCCTTTGTCTCCTTGTTTACTTCAGCTTCCTTGTTTGTCTAGTTTTCCTATTTGATTAGGAAAACTATGTTGTCTCCGTACTCCTTCATAAAAGCAAACTTTCTATTGTAGTTTCTTGTCAAAAAAAAAATACTTCCATAACTTTATAACATCTAATTCGGTGTTTGGTTTTCTCCTTATCTCACTCGGATTCTGTCTGAAAGGTACATGTTGGAGCAACCGATTCCTTTCATCTATTCCCCTATTTGTCAATTATCAAAATATTTCTCGTTCAAATATACTCAAAATCAGAGGGGGCGAGGAAGTATTCAGAAAGGAGCGATTCTTTAGACGAGGTGTGTAAGTTTAATTATCATTTTAACTTTCGGAGCTTTTTCTCACATTGTTGATGCAATTTTCAGGCATATACATGTTGGTTAATTGTTTTGATTTGCATTCAAAATTTTTTTTACCCTTTTCGGTATTTAAATCATTTGATTTAGAGTTATATATAGAGATGGGGATGATTTTTAAAGTTTTGACCTTTGATTGGGTTTGTGAAATGCAGTGACCAAAGGGGTAAAAAGAAGATAGTTTATTTTTTTTGATGTTGAAGTGGACTGATTTAAATATCTATTTTTTTTTTGTTTTATGTGTGAATATATGTAAATCAATCTGCTACAACTAAAATCAAATAATGGGGTAAGACTAAGAAGGTGATATTCCTAAAACAATAATTTTATTATTTTATTGTCATATCATGTTAAGACAATTCAAAATCTTTTACCGGTAGTCTTTTTGTTAGGTGCATATCTGAGTTCATTTTGTCATTTTCATTTCATCATCTCTGTTGTTTTTTTCATAAAATTATTGACGATCTCGATTTCTTAATGGGTAAATTAAGAATAGTAGAAGGAGACTATTAGAAAGTTCGATTTATTTTGGGTTTTTGTTGAAGTAGCCTCAATATATGTTATAGTGATGATGCCTTTTGACACTCCACGATTTAATTAATTATTAATCTTCTTAAATATTGAACAATGGGAAATAATTGTTTTTGAAAATAAAAAATACTATCAATATTATCTTCCAAACACTTTTTGCCACTTTTTCATACGGATTTTATGTCTTTTACTTAAAATATATAGATTGATATAATTTTTCAATTTGAAGAAATAGTTAGTAAATTGATTTACCAAAAAATAGAGGTTTAATTAAGTATGCAACTTATTTTATTTTAACTGACAATTTAATAAGATCTTTCCTTTTGAAATAATTATTTTGATGTTTTTAAAGTTAAGAAGCTTGTGTAATTAGTTGACTTTATAATCCATCTCATTTTCCTTTGAAACTCTATGCAGGGATTTTATTGAGTCAATATTTGGACCATCACATAACCTTTAACCCAAAATTTTGGCCCATTTTCTTTAAACCCATTTCACCTCAACAAACCCAAGACCCAATTAAGAATTTTAAAATTTCAAGAGTCCCACATTGTTTTCCATCTTTATTTTGACCTAATGTTTGTCCTATATAAACCCCCTCACCCAAACTGTTCAGGGAAGGAGTTTTAGGAGCCGAGAAAAAGAACGTCTCGCTAAGTTTTTGGGAGTTCTTATTTTCTTCATTGAATTTTTTTTATTTGCGACTATTTTGAGTCGGAGAGGGGTTGGAATTCGTCACGTCCAGGATTTAGTTCCAGTCGCTGCCCCTGGTAACACTCGTATTCCTTCCTCTTTTGATGTGAAGTGTTGGGTTTAGTTTTTTTTAGCAATTATGTATACCTATTGTAGTTAACTAAATACAGGTGTTTAGATTTAACGTCGTTGTTTAGCACTCTTTGTTAGTTTTAGATCTTGTCTCTTGTTTTGATCTCAATTCTCAAATAATGGAGGTTTATTTTAGCTAAACATTATGTGAATTAGTTGGTGTTTAACTAATTACATCAAGTTGTGTTGTTTAGTCTTTTCACTCGCCTTTTCATTTAAAAGATAGTTGTTGATAACCACTGTTTAAATTTGTATGATATCTTTGATAGCATCTTGATTAAGTACATTATTCATATTGTAATCTTGACTATTGGCCCGATATTTCTTCCTTGATTTTACCTTGATTTAATTATCTTGTCCTTCTTGTTTTACTTGAGAGATTTCATTGTGTGTCTTTCTTTTAATTTGTGCAATCTGTGAAATATATTCCTAGTGTGTCTTCCTTTAATTCTTTGAAACATTGAAATTTGATCTGATTGATCAAATATTCACTTTCCTTTCTTTACTAGATTTGCTCATGATTCACTTGATTCCTGCAATAAGGTTGATTGAGAGTCTGCGATTTGGTGATGTATCTCGTTCCTTTCCTGCATCAAGTGACTAGCCAGTATATGCATTTGTCATTGTTAACACCTTCGATTATGAGGTTAACACAATGTTGTGTGCAACTCTTTATGATATTTTGTATATGTGCTGAACATTGTCTTTTCCTTTGTTTTATGGCTTTTCTTAGTTATGACGTCTCAATTTCCACTTTGTTTTTAGGGTCTTTCTACTACTGTGTTTTTTCTGCTGACTAATTATTTTTTCTTTTTTCACTTTGCATTGTGTTGTTTTTGCTTATAAAAATCAGTTGTACTTTAATCAGTATTTGTTGAATCTCTCATAAATATCATCCTAAGACTACAAGATGAAATGAAAAATAAACTAGGACTCTACAGGACATTTTCAATTTTAACAATTTTAATTCCTTACCAACCCTTATTGATATGTCATTAAGATGTTTCCTTAATAGCTTGCTGTAAAAGGTAGAAATGTTTCCTTATATTCCTATATTTTAATGGTGAAGTGTGAAGCAAGGGTACTCAATAATCACTGAAGAAATGCGTGTTTGAACAGATATAAGAAATATTGGAATTGCAGCATGGAGTGATACCTTAGCAATCCTGTGCATGTAAAGAAATGAATAAACTCTAGAATAATAAGGGAGCTAATTCCTCAAAAATTTCCCTCTTCTGGAAAAAAAAGGAAAACAAAGTCAAATATCTTATTTCCTTTTTTTTCCTTTTGCAGAAGAGGGAAATTTTCGAGGATTTGAACCCCTTATGTTGGTACCTCATTTGATACTATCACTTCGTGCCTATGGGTATTTAGAAAAGTTTTCCATTAAAATTGTAGATTTTATTCCTCTCAATTACAAATTAATCGGAAGTTGACAATGATGTTTTTAGAATCTAAATACAAGGGGGCTATAAGAAGGTATTCCATTCCTCTCATTCTTTTTTATCATTCTATGAAGTTCAAACACACTTAATAAACACATTTATTATACACTAATGTGCAGGTAGCAAAAACGCTTTAACGTAACACCATTCGTCTAAAGGAACTCTCTCAATGCTTTATTTTTACATTAACTTTCCAAGCTTCTTGTCCAACTGTTCTTGCAATTATCAGGTATATGTTGGTTAATTTTTTTGATTAGCAATTGATTTTCTTTTACCCTTTCGGGTTTGCACAAATATCTATTTTGCATAGGTATTTAAAGCTTTTGATTGAGGTTTATTGTAACGACCTGTTTAGTCGTTTTGAGCAGTAAAGTTTATTTCTGGTAATAACTGTCTGGGTCGACGGATCCCATGATGGACCGTCATGGGTACGACGGGCCGTCGAGGGGGTCTCGTTCCAAATCACTTAAACTCTGAAAATTTGGGTACGGGGATCAACTCTTTGAACTTCGCGATGGAACTGCAGCATGAATCGTCGTAGATACGTCAGACCGTCACAGACCTTTTTATTGAAATTGAATCTCTGAACTCTGTGACGACCCTGCAGGATGGACCGTCGCAGGCAAGACGGGCCATCACGAGTGACGTAACCTTGACTGGGTCGGATTTCTGTTAAAAGTTTTTAAGGGGCGTTTTGGACTATTCATGCGTATAATTAGGAAGTTAGTGGGTTAATGTTAATAATTTAATTACTTGGGGGTTAAAGGAGATAACCTTGGAATAAATATTGGGTTACTTCTATCATCTTTTATACTTAATTATATGACAATTAGGGTAAAAGAAAAAGAGTTTGAATAAGGAAAAATAGAAAGAACAGAGAGAAGAGGGAAGAACGAACGAGAGAGGGAGAAGTGAAGAGGAAAGCAAGGGCATTGAGAAGTAGATTGCTTGATCATGATTCTTCGGTGGAGGTAGATTATGGTTTATGCTATCTCATAGTAAACTCCAAATAGCAATTGATATGTATTGGGTAGTATTGTAAAATCTTCTATATGCGTAATTTTGTGGTTGCATGATGTGATTATATAATTGTAATGAATTATCATGATGAGGCTATTGAATCTTAAACCTTAAAAACTCTCTATTAATGATGATGACTTGACATAAAGAAAGGTTGATGAACTTGAAAATAATGAGATTAGGGGATCGGGTGTCACGAACCGACACGTAGTATTAGGCGATCGGAGTGTCACGTTCTGACACCAGGATAGTAGGGGATCGGAGTGTAACGTTCCGACACCAGTATAATAAAGAGAATGAATATTGAGGGGATCGGAGTGTCACATTCCGACACCAGGATAATAAAGAGAATGAATATTGAGAGGATCGAAGTGTCACGTTCCGACACCAGGATAATAAAGAGAATGAATCTTGAATTATGTTAATATACTCAATTTAAAGAACCTATTTCCCAAATGAGTATGGTGTGGAGGCTTGAGTCCTCATAGGTGTGCTTGGTGTTGTGGTCAATGGTTATGGTACTTGTTGTGTCACCTGTTGAGTATGTAGTTGATTTTATATTATTATTTGATACATATTGCTTTCTATTTTGAGTTGGCCGATGATACCTACTCAGTACGTGTTCCTTGTACTGACCCCTACTTGTATTCTTTTTTCTTTGTTATTTATGGAATGCAGCAAACGTGCCATCAACATCGACTCATCCACAACTTTAGCCAGTCTTGAGCATATCAGATTTCAGGGTGAGCTATTGTTCTAGCTCAGACTGGATTCTCTCCTTCACGTCTTGATGTCTTGAAGTTCGGAGATGGACCATTCCTTTTACTTAATTTAGTTCTTGAATACTCTTAGATTTAGTAATTTGAGGATAGATGTTCTTGTGGTGATGATTTCCAAATTTTGGGAATAATAAGTATTAAATTTTAAAAGTTATTTATTGGTTATGTTAATGAGTTTTAAGTCTTCCGCATTGTATTTTGTTCATTATGGTTGAAATATTGGTAAATGACTGGGGTTTATATTGGTTGGTTCGCTCACATAGGAGGATAAATGTGGGTGCCACTCGCAGCTCGTTTTGGGTCATGACAAACTTTGTATCAGAGCATTAGGTTCGTTGGTCTCATCACATAAGAACTAGTCTAGTAGAGTCTTGAGGAACGGTAGGGGTACGCCTTTACTTTTCTTTTAGAGGCTATAGGACATTAGGAAAGTTCCATTCTTTCTTTCTTTCGTGCTATTACCTGGATCCAATTGGTATCTAGGTGATACAAATTGGTATCTGACACTCTATTTCGCAGATGGTTAGAACTAGAGCAACAACTGTGCCAGCACCAACACCGGCAAGACAGGATGCGTCTGAGCCAGCCACTGGGGCTGTAGCTCCAAGAGGAGAAGTGGCAAGAGGTCATGGTAGAGGTCGCGGGAGGACGTCCTCTAGGGGTAGAGGACAAACACCTGGCCCAGCTAGTACTAGGGGAGTGACTCCTCCACCGACTGATGAGGTAGTAAGAGAGGGTGAGGAAGGGGAAAATTAACAAGTGCAAGATGAGGAGTTACCACCCAACCTACCCCAGAGATGATTAACCAGGTTCTTGCCTATCTTAGCGGGTTATCTGATCAGGACCAGACACCTCCAGTGTTTTCTGCACCATCACCTCAGGTTCTGGGAGTACAACATGCAGCTGCTATGGCTCCCCGCATGGATGTCACATTGGAAATAGGCACGTTTCCTTGATTGACTACAGGGCTTATAATGACTAGTGATCAACATGAACTTTTCACTAAATTCTTGAAGTTGAAACCTCCAGTCTTCAAGGGTGCTGAATTTGAGGATGCCTATGATTTTCTGGTTGATTGTCATGAGTTACTACATAAGATGGGCATAGTAGAACGATTTGGCGTTGAGTTTGTGACCTATCAGTTTCAAGGAAATGCCAAAATGTGGTGGCGGTCGTATGTTGAGTTTCAACCAGCAAAAGCACCACCTATAACTTGGGCATCATTCTCTAGTTTATTTATGGAGAAGTATATACCCCGGACTTTGAGGGATAGGAGGATAGATGAGTTCCTGAGTCTAGAGCAAGGTAGGATTTCGGTTACTGCTTATGAGGCTAAGTTTTGTGCACTATCCAGGTATGCCACCCAACTTGGCTTCACTCCACAATAGCGGATTCGCAGTTTTGTGAAGGGATTGAGGTTACACTTGCAGATTCCAGCCTTACAGGTAGCTGCTGCAGCAAAATCCTTTCAAGAAGTGGTTGATTTTGTGATAGAGGTGGAGGGGGTGAAGTCAGATGATTTCACCATGGTCTCGACATCTAAGAAGTTTCGTACGGGAGGCGAGTTTAGTGGTTCTTACTCCAGGGGGCAGAGTTCGGGAGGTTACACAGCCAGGCCTATTCAGTCTTCACTGCAGGCTATAGTTGGGGGTCCATCACAGACCAGTCAACATTCCTATGAGTTTGGAGTTTATCCCCAGACTTTGTCGTTCTCACAGAGACCTATGCTTGAACCCAGAGAGTGTTATGGATGTGGAGAGATTGGACATATTAGGAGATATTGTCCAAAATAGAGTTACAGACCCCCATTAGTCAGAGATAGAGGTGGTCATGTAAGGGGTCGCCATTTTGGAGGACGTGGTGGCCAAGGTAATGGAGGTCACCAAATCAATCGGGGTGGCGGGCAAACTGGAGCTACTGCAGCGCAACACGGTAGGGGCAACGGGCAGACAGGTGATAGGACCCATTGTTATGCTTTCCTTGGGAGGTCTGAAGCGGAGACATCTGATGCTGTTATCACAGGTAATCTTTTGGTTTGTGATTGCATGGCTTTTGTCTTATTTGATCCTAGATCCACATTTTCATATGTATCTTCCTCATTTGCTATTGGTCTTGATTTACACTTTGATTTACTTGACATGCCCATTCGTGTCTCTACTCTGGTGGGTGAGTCTGTGATAGTGGAGAAGGTGTATAGGTCTTGTCTTGTGACTATTGTGGGGAACAATACTCATGTAGACTTGATTATTCTAGAGATTGTTGATTTCGATGTAATTCTGGGTATGACTTGGCTTTCTCCAAATTTTGCAATCTTAGATTGTAATGCTAAAACTGTGACATTGGCCAAGCCTGGGACAGATCCACTAGTGTTGGAGGGTAGCTATACTTCCACCCCAGTTCGTATCATCTCCTTCCTTCGTGCTAAGAGGATAATGAGTAAGGGTTGTTTAGCTTTCTTGGCACATCTGAGGGATGATACTCCCCAAGTACCTTCGATTGAGTCTGTTTCGATAGTCCGTTAGTTTCTGGATGTGTTTCCTGCAGACCTTCCTGGTATGCCACCGGATAAGGACATTGATTCCTGTATTGATCTGGAGCCGGGTACTCGCCCCATTTCCATACCCCCTTATAGAATGGCTCCAGCAGAGTTAAGGGAGTTAAAGGCCCAGGTTCAGGAGTTATTGGGGAAAGGCTTTATTAGACCAAGTGCATCCCCTTGGGGTGCTCCTATTTTATTTGTGAAGAAGAAGGATGGACGTTTTAGGATGTGCATAGACTACAGGCAACTAAATAAGGTAACTGTTAAGAACAAGTATCCTCTTCCTCGCATTGATGATTTGTTCGATCAGTTACAAGGTGTTTGTACCTTCTCAAAAATCGATTTGAGGTATGGTTATCATCAATTGAAAATACGGGCAGCAGATGTGCCAAAGACTGCTTTTCGAACCAGGTATGGGCATTATGAATTCTTAGTAATGTCTTTTGTACTAACGAATGCCCCTGCTGCATTCATGAGCCTGATGAACTGGATTTTTAAGCCATATCTAGATCTCTTTGTCATTGTGTTTATTGATGATATACTGGTATACTCAAAGAGCAGGAAAGAACTGAGGAGCATTTGAGGATTGTTTTGGAAGTGTTGAGGGAGAAAAGGCTTTATGCCAAATTTTCCAAGTGCGAATTTTGGCTAGATTCAGTTTCCTTCTTTGGGCACGTGGTTTCTAAGGATGGGGTGATGGTGGATCCTTCTAAGATCGAAGCAGTGAAGAGTTGGGTAAGACCTACCAATGTTACAGAGGTAAGGAGCTTTGTTGGTTTAGCTAGCTACTACCGTCGATTTGTCAAGGGATTTTCTTCTGTTGCCTCCCAACTGACAAATTTGACTAAGCAGAATGTTCCATTTGTATGGTCAGATGAATGTGAAGAAAGCTTCCAGAATCTCAAGACCTTGTTGACTACTGCACCAATTCTTACCTTGCTAGTGGAAGGAAAGAATTTCATTGCTTATTATGATGTATCTTATTCTGGGTTGGGTGCAGTGCTAATGCAAGAGAGAAATGTGATTGCTTATGCCTCAAGGCAATTAAAACTCCATGAACGTAACTATCCGACCCACGATTTGGATTTGGCTGCAGTGGTATTTGCATTAAAGCAATGGAGACACTATCTATATGGGGTTAAGTGTGAAGGCTATACAGATCATCGTAGTTTACTCAGAAGGATTTGAATTTGAGGCAGAGGAAATGGATGGAACTACTGAAGGACTACGATGTTACTATATTGTATCACCCAGAAAAAGCTAATGTGGTGGCAGATGCTTTAAGTAGAAAAACAGGGAGCATGGGTAGTTTAGACCACTTACAAGTTTCTAGACGCCCATTGGCTAGAGAGGTCCAAACCTTGGCTAACGACTTCATGAGACTAGAAATACTAGAGAAAGGAGGATTTTTGGCCTGTGTGGAGGCAAGATCTTCTTTTCTTGACAAGATTAAGGGAAAACAGTTTGATGATGAGAAACTAAGTAGAATTCGGGATATGGTGATGCGAGGAGAGGCTAAAAAGGCAATAATTGATGATGAAGGCATTTTGAGAATTAATGGAAGGGTATGTGTGCCCCGTGTTGATGATTTGATCTACACCATCCTCAAAGAGGCTCATAGTTCAGGATATTCTATACATCCTGGTGCAACCAAGATGTACGGTGACCTAAAGCAACATTTCTGGTCGAGTAGGATGAAGCGTGACATTGCTGATTTTGTTGCCCAATGCCCGAATTGTCAACAAGTGAAGTATGAAAGCCAGAGGACCGGAGGAACACTTCAGAGAATGCCCATTCCTGAATGGATGTGGGAAAGAATTGCAATGGATTTCGATGTTGGTCTTCCAAACACATAGGGTAAGTTTGATTCTAGTTGGGTAATTGTTGACAGATTAACTAAGTCTGCTCACTTTATTCCGGTCAAGGTGACGTACAATGCAGAGAAGTTAGCCAAACTTTACATCTCATAAATTGTTCGATTGCATGGAGTTCCACTTTCCATCATATCAGATAGAGGTACGCAATTTACTTCTAGGTTTTGGAGAACATTGCATGTTGAATTAGGTACTAGGTTTGATCTTAGTAGTGCATTCCACCCTCAGACAGATGAACAGTCTGAGCGAACGATTCAGGTGTTGGAGGATATGCTTCGTGCATGTGTGATAGAATTTGGTGGTCATTGGGATAACTTCTTACCCTTAGCAGAGTTCTCATACAATAATAGCTATCACTCAAGTATTGATATGGCCCCATTTGAGGCACTGTATGGGAGGAGATGTAGGTCTCCCATTGGTTGGTTTGATGCATTTGAGGTTAGGCCTTGGGGTACTGACCTTCTGAGGGATTCATTAGAGAAAGTAAAATTTATTCAAGAGAAGCTTTTAGCAGCTCAGAGTAGGTAGAAGGAATATGCAAATCGAAAGGTTAGAGACTTGGATTTTATGGAGGGTGAGCAAGTCTTGTTGAAGGTTTCTCCCATGAAAGGGGTGATGCGGTTTGGTAAAAGAGGTATGCTAAGCCCAAGGTATATTGGACCATTTGAAGTACTTAAGCGAGTAGGGGAGGTGGCTTATGAATTAGCCTTTCCTCCAGGACTCCAAGGAGTGCACCCGGTATTTCATGTGTCTATGCTGAAAAGATATCAAAGAGACGGAAACTACATTATTCGTTGGGATTCAGTTCTTCTTAATGAGAATTTGTCTTATGAGGAGTAGCCTGTTGCTATTCTAGATAGAGAAATCCGCAAGTTGAGATCAAGGGAAATTGCATCCATCAAAGTTAAATGGAAGAATCGACCAGTTGAAAAGTCCACTTTGGAGAAAGAGGCTGATATGCAAGAAATATACCCTCACCTGTTTGCAGATTCAGGTACTCCTTTTTTCCCTTGTTTTTCTTTCTTGATCGTTCGAGGACGAACGATGTGTAAATTGGTATCTATTGTAACAACCTGTTTAGTCGTTTTGAGCAGTAGAGTTTATTTCTGGTAATAATTGTCTGGGTCGACGGATCCCATGACGGACCGTCATGGGCACGACGGGCCGTCGAGGGGGTCTCGTTCCAAAACACTTAAACTCTGAAAATTTGGGTACGGGGATCAACTCTCTGAACTTCAAGAAGGAACTGCAGCACAAACCGTCGTAGATACGACGGACCATCACAGACCTTTTTATTGAAATTTAATCTCTGAACTCTATGACGACCCTACAGGACGGACCGTCGCAAGCACGACGGGCCGCCACGAGTGACGTAACCTTGACTGGGTCGGATTTCTGTTAAAAGTTTTTAAGGGGCGTTTTTGACTATTCATGCGTATAATTAGGAAGTTAGTGGGTTAATGTCAATAATTTAATTACTTGGGGGTTAAAGGAGATAACCTTGGAATAAATAGTGGGTAACTTCTATCATCTTTTATACTTAATTATATGATAATTAGGGTAAAAGAAAAAGAGTTTGAATAAGGAAAAATAGAAAGAATAGAGAGAAGAGGGAAGAACGAATGAGAGAGGGAGAAGTGAAGAGGAATGCAAGGGCATTGAGAAGTACATTGATTGATCACGATTCTTTGGTGGAGGTAGGTTATGGTTTATGCTATGTCATAGTAAACTCCAAATAGCGATTGATATGTATTGGGTAGTATTGTAAAGTCTTCTATATGCTTAATTGTGTGGTTGCATGATGTGATTATATAATTGTGATGAATTAGCATGACGAGGCTGTTGAATGTTAAACTTTAAAACCTCTTTATTAATGATGATGACTTGACATAAAGGAAGGTTGATGAACTGGAAAATAATGAGATTACGGGATCGGGTGTCACGAACCGACACATAGTATTAGGGTATCGGAGTGTCACGTTCCGACACCAGGATAGTAGGGGATCGGAGTGTCACGTTTCGACACCAGGATAATAAACAGAATGAATATTGAGGGGATCGGAGTGTCACGTTCCGACACCAGGATAGTAGGGGATCGGAGTGTCACGTTCCGACACCAGGATAATAAAGAGAATGAATATTGAGGGGATCAAAGTGTCACGTTCCGACACCAGGATAATAAAGAGAATGAATCTTGAGTTATGTTAATATACTCAATTTAAAGAACCTATTTCCCAAATGAGTATGGTGTGGAGGCTTGCGTCCTCATAGATGTGCTTGGTGTTGTGGTCAATGATTATGGTACTTGTTGTGTCATCTGTTGATTATGTAGTTGATTTTATATTATTATTTGATATATATTTCTTTCTATTTTGAGTTGGCCGATGATACCTACTTAGTACGTGTTCCTTGTACTGACCCCTACTTGTATTCTTTTTTTCTTTGATATTTATGGAATGAAGCAAAAGTGCCATCAACTTCGACTCGTCCGCAACTCTAGCCAGTCTTCAGCATATCAAATTTTAGGGTGAGCTATTGTTCTAGCTCAGACTGGATTCTCTCCTTCACGTCTTGATGTCTTGAAGTTCGGACATGGATCATTCCTTTTACTTAATTTAGTTCTTAAATTCTTAGATTTAGTAATTTGAGGATAGATGTTCTTGTGGTGATGACTTCCAGATTTTGGGAATAATAAGTATTAAATTTTAGAAGTTATTTATTGGTTATATTAATGAGTTTTAAGTCTTCCGCGTTGTATTTTGTTCATTATGGTTGAAATATTGGTAAATGACTGGGGTTTAGATTGGTTGGTTCGCTCACATAGGAGGATAAATGTGGGTGCCACTCGCGGCTCGTTTTGGGTCATGACATTTATATACTGTGGATATTGTAAAAATTTTAATCTTTCATTGAGTTTGTGAATGAAGTGATCAAAGGTGTCAAAGAAGATAGTTGTTTTTTTCATCTCTTCGTGAAACTCAATTCTTGTTTCCATGTTAAAGTGGACTGACTTATAATTTATAATATCAATATTTTCTTTTATATTGTAATCTTATATGTGAATATGCAACTCAATCTGTTAATACATTATTAAAATCAAATAAGGGGTAGTACTGAAAAAATGATATGCCTAAAATATTAATTTATTACTTTGTTGGCGTATCCTGTTAAAGCAATTCTAAAAAGTTTACTGAGTGACTATTTTAGTTGTGTTGATATATGAGTTAATTTTATAATTTTTATTTCATTATATTTTTCTTGTTTATTATTTTGATTTGTGTTCTTTTTGACTTATAATTATTAAAGAGCTTAATTTCTTAATGGGTTAATTCAGTATACTAGTATTACAATAAAAGAATACGCATAAGGGAATTCAATTAAATTTAGGACTTCTGTTGAATAAGTGTCAATATATGTCATAGTGATGATGCCAACATGTGGCACATAAGAAGGAACATACAAAATTGACTCACTAAAAAGGGACATTCTAGTTGTTATAAGAAAACTTAATTCATAATTCTTATTAAATGAGATTGAAAGGAACGTAAAACTTTTCTCAATATTTTTTAACAAGTATTTTTGTCGTCTTTGTCTCTTGTAATTCATTCATGTATTCTTATATGTTTTAATATGTTGTTAATTTACACTAAAAACTGTGAGTTATTTCTAAAAAAGAAATAATCTGATAGGTAAGTGCATATTAAATTTAATACTATTCAATATTCATTAAACAAACTGAATGCTTCATACTAGGTAGCTTTTCTCTCTCGAATTAGATAATGATGAAACATGTAATTCATGACTCAACATTACTATTAATAACAGGAAATGTGAGGAATTTCCCGTCAATAAGATTTGACAGGGAATCCATTGGAATGAATGTTGTTGTTGTTTGCTTTACCTACTAAAAAGCTTCTGAAATCATCTTTTCATTTTTGATCTTATTAGTATTGCATTGTATTTGTTTTGTTTTTTGTTTTTTTTAACACTTTTCACTGTGTTGTTTAGAAATCACTCCAAAAGAATTAACGTTGTTGGAGAGGCGCCTAAAAGATTGGAAGGCAATTACTACTTACCTTCTTTCTAACACACATTGTGTCAAACTCAGTGGAACAATATCTCAAGTACATCGCGATCTTACAATTCCGGTGTCTTCATCAACTTCAACGTCAATTTAGGACATCAAGACATCTCTATGATTATGTGACTACGTCATTAAATGTGTTTGAAAAAAATGTTATTAATTTTTTTGGTAAATAAAGGATTTTCATTTATCAAAGTAAAGAGTCATTACAAAGACTAATCTAAAGTTAATTAAGTTGATACTCACATACTTTCCTCTTTTTTGTTATTTGAAAATAAATTTTGTTGGTTATATTTATGTTGATACAGAATGTGGGTCTATGCCAGAGTAGAGGCAAAATATAAAGTATATTCAATGATAAGTTGTTTAGATATTATAAGTTTGATTCTTGGAATGGTCTTATGCACTTATTATAACAAAAATCTTTGATATGCACATAGACTATCTATAGATTGTTAGTTCAGTATGAATCAATGTTTGATTCTACCTTGATTCATGTTTGAAACATGATCAATATTGTTCAAAGGCATAAAATATATAAATATAGCTTAAGTATGGTCTTTCTCACATATACATGAGAATGTTACATTCCTATTCATTTTGCTAAATGTAGCTAAACTAGGTACGTTCTATTGTTACAGTGAAAAAAGACATCATATTGAACAATTTCTCAATATAAAGCAATTATAGTTATGATTCCCAGGGACAGGAGATGCTAGAGTTAAAAAGTTTCATTAGTGGCCGGTTTTATCAAGTAGAATACTGATGTTGCTTTAGTTTAATAGTTATCAAAAACATCAATTTTACCTAACTTCACCATATTAAAAAATTGAAATTATATAGAAACAATCAATGAAGTAGGGGTGTACATGGTCGAGTTGGTTCAGGTTTTACAAATATCAACCAAACAATTTGTGTCATATTTTCAAATATATAAATCAAACAAAACCAATAAAACTCGGTTTTTTCAACCTCAGGGGTTCTTCGGGTTTTTCAGGGTTTTCGATAAAGTATTCATACAAACATAGAATTTAGTTGTACTTCAAATATTTCTTCGGTGCTACCAAAATACAACTATCTGAGGTGTTTCTTAAGAATATAACACAAACAATGATTTTAATGAAACTAAAATATTAAAAAAAATACAATAATAATGAAATCGCGTAAAACAAATATTGTAAATTAATAATTGTAATGAAAATGATCATAATTTAAAAGTACTAAATTATGCTAAAATAAGTTTAATAAGTATTAGTTACATAACTAAGTATAATTAAAGGAAATTATAATTAGATTATTATATTAATTGTCTAAACCAATGTAAAATAGAAGATTCAATATTATTGTCATTTTTAAGATTAAATTGATATTCTATTTACACTAGTATTAATTTGATTACGATTTAAGTTTTATTAAAATTACCAACATCTGGGGACTATAATCTTTATGGAGGCATTCAAATATCTTAGTTTCAAACTTGAAATAATATATTTCAAAAATAGTAACTATGAAAAAGTATAACAAATATTTAAAAATTATACCAAAGAAAATATTTTTATGTATAAAATAAAATTTATAATTAAATAAATAAAGTTGTACACCCCTACCACGAAGAATCAAGACAAATAATGAAATGATTTGAAAATAAACGAAACATAAGGGTAAAGCTCTAAAGAAGAATAAACCTTTGAAAGTTCTAGAGAAGTGTTTTCACGAAGATTATGGTTGCGGAGATCAAGTATAAGTTTTTAAACAATATATATTTTGCTATCCTTATTGTTCGGTGCTCCGACATCAGAAGATAACGACAATGTAGCTCCTACTCCTATGAAAGTGTCAACATAGACGGAGAGAGACTTAGGCAAGTTTTTCATTTTAAAACGTCAATAAAATGCTTTTGTCATATTTTTTTTTCTCTTTTCGAAATTTATTTTCTCTGCTCTTTCTTCTATTCGAAATTTAATAAAGACAATTTACCATTTGATTTAAAACACACCATAATCAATGAAGATCATTAATGAAATTTAATAGTACATGAAAGGCATATTTTTTACTCATTGATGGTGCGGAAATTTTAAATTAAATGATTATTTGCCTTCATTCAATTATGGTATAGAATAAATAGTAGAGGAAATAGAAAAGAAATAAAATGAAAAAAGCATTAGATCGAGGAATTAGCATTAAAAACTTAATTCAGTTTCTCTCAAACACTATCAAACAGTGTCACCATTTTCAGACGAGTAGGAAGTTTTTGCCCTTCGTCATTCGGTCCCGGAGCACCAACCAATAAGGACTGCAAAATATAATTTTCTGAACAAATTTTACTTGATATCCATAACACTAATCTACTTGAAAAGTCCCTTCTTGAATTTTCCCCCAAATCTATGTTAAAAGTCCCTTGTAGAACATTCCAAGTGTTATTTTTTCATGTTTCGTTTTGCTCTCATGTTTTGTTTATTTTCGTATCATTTATATAAATTCCTTGGGAATGATTTTGTATAATCTCAAATCTTTATTATGGTGAAGTATGTAAACTTTGAGGGTTTTGATAACACTATTAAACACTTGAAACGTGAAAGAGTTTAAATGTAATTGGATAAACTGAAAATTAATTAAATTGAAATTGATGTTATCACTGTTGAATTTACATATTGTTGAGAAAATTAGGAGGAAAAAAGTTTTAATTTCATGTACCCTATTATAATTTTAATGGTTTAAGTTATCTCATGTGGGATTGAGCTAGTCATTATGAATCGATCCATATTTTTAAAAAATCAATATCGAAACCATACCAATATAATTAGCAGTAGAAAATGTTGTGACTACTGCTAGCAAATAAACTATGGACGTCATCTTACTTCTACCATCCAAATTCTAGCGAATAGTTGGACATGGCCCCCTTAATTGTATCGTGGCACGCATTTGGTACTATCGCTGCATTCTACATATATTTTGAGAAGTGTTTCATTAAAATTCTAGAGTTTATTCATCTCTCAAATGCACCTGCATCTCTTAGGTCTTGAACCACAACACTCACTTATTATCATATTTTCACTTAAATATAATTCTTATTTACTTATGAAAATAAATTCCATAGACATAAGTCCAAATATAAGATCCAAGTAGTATCAAATTAATGCAACTCTACATTTGTTTGATAAATCTTTGGAGGAGAATCGAAATTTGATTTATTTATGAAGATATTATACACTTAGGTTTTCTTTTCCTCATAATTCACAAACTGTCAAGTAATAGTGACTGGTCATCCTTGACAGTCAGTGATGAACATAGAGAGAATGAAATTAAGATTACATGTTTTTGGCCTTAAGTTCATTAAAGCGCTGACTAGTGCAGCCCAAGAATGTTGTCTTACATAACTATATTCATGAAAAATGCTTTTTGACCTTGAAAAACTTTGAAGTTATCTTTCATAAGAAAAAAGAATGAAATAATCAATGATGTTTTCTCGTGGATAGACTTTTGTGTGATAATAATCATAATTGTGATCCATCATAGTTATGATATTTGGTTTCCCTTGAATAAATCGTTTTGATAGTTTTCTACTTTGCAGAATATATTCCTTTGTATTTGTATCGTGTTCTTAACACAACAAACAAGTAAACACCTTTCCAATATTTGAGACTTACAAACTTAGGTGTCATTGATGATCCCGTGAAGGAAATATGTCTGGAAATATAGTAGACATATTACCTTCATGAGGGCACCAAAGACTCAAATATTTAAAAGGTGTTGACTTGATTGTTGTATTATGAAAGGAGACAAATACAAAGTAATTTTCGCTGCAACGTAGAAGACTGTTAGAAGGATCTATTCAAGGAAAACTAACTATCACAGCTATGATAGATCATATTAACAATTATCATCAAACAAAAGTCTATCCAGATCTCGAGAACTCATCATCCGCTTCTGAAGTTTATATATCTTATTTTTTTAGAGAAGATGTTCTTACAAGTTTTTGAAGGTCAAAAAGTATTTTTAGAGAAGATGTTCTTACAGAATTATAAGGATGTTTAACAAACTTATTTTCCATACAGATTTTTCATTTTGATTTATCTAATTTAAAATCAGGAAATACTTGTAGATTAACGAATTTTTGCAAGACTTTGTAATTTACATGTCCAAACTGGCATGCCATAAATTATTTAACCCCAATAAGTAAAAAGAAACATAATTTTTATGAATACTTTCAACAACCATTACATTAAGTTTGAAAAAACCCTCATTGAGCTAGCCCTTTCCTATAAACATTTCATTCTTACTTATTACAGCTTTATCACTATCTAGGACACACTTAAATCTGTTCTTAACGAGTAGTGCAGAAGAAACTAAATTCTTCCTAATAATAGGGACATGAAGAACATTGTTCAAAGTCAACACCTTATCGTATGTCATTTTCAACATTACTTTCCCAGTTCCTGCAATCCTTGTTGTTGCTGTGTTTCCCATGAACAAATCTTCATCGTACTCAGCAGGAGTGTACGTTGCAAAGGCTTATTTCACAGAGCAAATATGTCTAGTGTCACCTGAGTCGAAAAATCACTCCATGGGATTTCCAACTAAGTTACACTCTGAGATCATTGTACTTAAGTCATCTACATCTTCCATCTTCTCCACGATGTTTGCTTGACTTTTTCCTTTTCATTTGTCTTTCTCCTTTCTTGGAGCATGACAATCAGAAGACCTATGACCAGCCTTGCTACAACTGTAATAGTTGCCTTTGAATTTATTCTTGACCTGTTCTGACTTCTGACTGTTGGACTTTTTTCTCTTTTTTTCTTTGGTAAGAGCTTCTTCAACAATATTAACCCAATGATTGTTGAACTCTTACGCGACTTATTTTCGGCGTTTTTGTTATCTTCCTAAATCTTGAGACGAAACCGAAGATCTTCAAGCTTCATTTCTTTACGCTTGTACTTTAGATAATTCTTGAAATCGTTCCACGAAGGAAGCAACTTGTAGATCATTGCAGCCACTTGTAAAGCTTCATTTACTACCATATCTTTAGCAATCAGATCATGAAGAATAAGTTGAAGTTCCTGCACTTGTGATCCAACAGTTTTATCTATGATTTTATAGTCTAAACACTTTGCGATCACAAAATTATGCAAGGATGCATTTTCTATCTTATATTTCTTCTCAAGTGCATCCCACAACTCTTTTGAAGTTGTTATTGAACTATCAACATTATATAAGTCATTAAAGCACTCAAAATGTATCATTTACATAGGAAGTCTACATGTTTCAATGTTTTGAATACTCATGAATATTTCTCTGTCTAGCATATCATCAACAGGCACTGGAGTATCTTCACCTGCAAGTTTCTGAAGACCAATAGTGGTAAGCTAGAAAAATACTCGTTGATGCCATCATTCAAAATTTACACCTGTGAATTTACCTGATTTTTCTGCTTGAGGTACAACTGTTCGGGTTGGTGCAGCAACAGCCACTGTAACACCATTGTTTGTCATTTCTAATAAACAAAAATTGATACAGTCTTTGTAAACAATAATTTGTAATTGCAGACTTAAAGAATTATAGAATCACAAAGATTTTTTGTCTCCACCAGAAATATTTGCAGGCAAGAAGAATAGGTTCTGAAAGGTTGCAACCCTTTCAGAGTTCACACAACCATTAATGAAAGTTTTCAATCTTTCAAATGGTACCGACTATTCCTGAAAGGTGCAACCTTTCAGAATAGTCATGGAGGGAAATTTAAATAAAATGGAAAATTTCAAATAAAATAGGTCGCGCGGATCAAAGACGTGTCGGGTTACTCAACTAAAAGTTGAAACATTTCGGTCAATTTTCAACTTCTGTTATCAATTAATTAATTGAAAATATTTTTTGTCCATTTAATTTATTAATTAATTAAATCATTGAAATAAACTTTGTCAAAAAAACAATCTCTCGATCATTTTCCAAAGTCGAATTCGAAGCCGACACGATCAAGCGACGGGGATGACGCGAGGGGGGTCCCTCTTCCCAACCTTTTTAACAATTAATAGGAGTGTTTATTTATTTAAACTCTCCTGTTTTTGTTTAAACAACCGATGAGGGACAAATGTCTTTTCATTAAAGCATAAGAGGACTTTTCAAGTTCTCAACTATTCAATTTCCTCTCTTTCCCTCTATTTCCCATCAATTCTTGCTACATACTACATACCCAACATTATTGCGGTATTTATAGACTTGTAAACTCTCCTAAGTCTTGTTCAAAAAAAGTTAGTCTTTGCCGCTTTCAAATAGCGTCTTTAAACCGAACTAAACTCGAACTCCTTCTCACGTTAGGACACCTCCTTGCATTCAGTTTTGAAAGTAAAAACATCCACGCAGTTGTTCTTAACTGAAGAAGAATATTTATTAATCACTAACTCCTTCTTGTACTTGGTTTCGACTTCCTCTTCTACTTCGAATTTGAAAGTTCATGTGGCAAGTTTCTACTTTTCTACTTCTTTCAGGCTTTTTTCTCCTTCTTTACTTTTGCTTCCTATTTTTCCTACTTGATTATGAAAACTATTTTTCCTGCGTGCTCCTTTATTAAAGGAAACTTTATGTAATGGTTGATTGTCGAAAAAACAATAATTCTATACCTTTATAACTTTTAATTTGCATGGTTGGCGTTTCTCCTAATCCCAGTAAGATTCGGTTTGAAGAGCACATGTTGGCGCAACCGGTTCCTTTCATCTAATCCTCTATTTGTCAATTATAAAAATCTTTCTGGTTCTAGCACACTCATATTTAGAGGGGGCAAGAAAGTATTCGGAAAGGACCAATTCTTTAGATGTGGTGTGTAACTTTAATTATCACTCTAACATTTGAAGCTTTTTCTCCAATTGTTGCTGCAATTTTCGGGTATATATATGTTGGTTAATTGTTTTGATTTGCATTGTTTTTTCATTTACCCTTTTCAGTATATAAAACTTTTGATTAAGATTTATATATACAGTTGTGGATGATTTTCAATGTTTTTATCTTATATTGAGTTTGTGAATTGCACTAACAAAAGGGGTAAAAAGAAGATTGTTAATTGTTTTTCCTTTTTTTTTCTGAAACTCGTTCCCGATTTCTGATGTGGAAGTGGACTCATTCAAATTATTAAATCAATATTTATTTATTTTTCGTTTTATGTGTGAATATATGTTAATCAATCTGCTACAACTAAAATCAAATAATGGGGTAATACTAAGAAGATGATATACCAAAAACATTAATTTTATTACTTTATTGTCGTATCTTGTTAAGACAATTCTAAATCTTGAACCAGTTTTCTATTTGTTAGGTTGATATATGAGTTCATTTTGTCATTTTCATTTCATAAAATTATTTAAAATCTTGATTTCTTAATGGGTAAATACACAACTTATTTTCTTTCAAAGTAGAAAACTTATTAGAATCTTTCCTTTTGGAATAATTATTTTTATGTTGGCAATGTTATGAAGCTTGAGTAATTAGTTGACTTTATAATCCATCTCATTTCCCTTTGAAACTCTTTTAAGGGACTTTCATTTAGTCCATATTTGGACCATCATATAAACTTTAACCCAAAATTTTGGCCCATATTCATTAAACCCATTTGTCATTAAGAGACCCTAGACCCAATTTGGGATTTAAAAATTTCGCGAGTCCCACATCGTTTTTCCCTTTATTTCGACCAAGATTTTTTCCTATAAGAACCCCTTCACTCTTACTGTTTAGGGGAGGAATTTTTGGAGGCGAGAAAAAGAACACCGCGCTGTGTTTTTGGGAGTTCTTCTTTTCGTCGCTGAAATTTGGTCGATTTGCGACTATCTTGAGTCAGAGTTGTGTTGGATATAGTCAAGTCTAGGCTCGAGTTCCAATTGCGGCATAGAACCAGGTAACAGTCGTATTCCTTTCTCATTTGATGTGAAGTTTTGGGTTTAGTTTTTGTTTTAGAGATTATGAATACATATTTTCGTTAACTAAATAAAGGTGTTTAGATTTAACTTCATTGATTAGCACACTTCGTTAGTTTTAGATCTTGTCTTTTGTTTTGATCTCAATGCTTAAGAATGGAGGTTTGTTTTATCTTAACATTTTCTGAATTATGTGGTGTTTAACTAATAACATCAAGTTTTGTTGTTTATTCTTTCACTCGCATTTTCTGTTTTAAAGATCGTTGTCGATAATCAGTGTTTAAATTAGTTTAAAATGTTTGATGGTATCATGATTTAAGTATCGATATTTCTTCCTTGATTGTACCTTGATTTCATTATCTTGTCCTTCTTGTTTAACTAGACAGATTTTGCTTGGGTGTCTTCCTTTAATATGTGCAAGTTGTGAAATATTTTCTTTTCGTGTGTTCCTTTAATTCTTGCAAACTGTAAAATTTGATGTAATTGATCAAATATTCACATTCCTTTCTTGATTAGATTTGCTCATGATTTACTTGATTCCTGCAATCATCTGGATTGAGAGTCTGTGCTCTGGTGATGTATCTCGTTCTTTTCCTACGTCAAGTGACTAGTCAGTATATGCATTTGTAATTCATAAAACATTTGATTATAAGGTTAACACAATTTTGTGCACACCTATTTATGATATTTGGTGTATGAGTTGTTACATTGTCTTTTCTTCTCTTTTATGGCTTTTCATAGATATGACGTCTCAATTTCTTCTTTATTTAATGGGACTTTCTACTACTGTGTTGTTTTTGCTTAGTAAAATAAGTTAACAACATTTGTTGAATTCTCACATATATCATCCTATGACTCCACAAGATGAACAGAAAAACAAACTCGGATCCTATAGGACATTTTTCAATTTTAATCATTTGTATTCCTTAGTAACCCTAATTTATACGTCATTAAGATGTTCCCTTAATAGTCTGCAGTAAAATATAAAAATATTTCCTTATATTCATAGCATGGTGAAGTGTGAACAAATTATAATCAATAATCATTGAAGAAATATGTGTTTGAACAGATATAAGAAATATTGGAATTGCAACTTGGAATGATACCTTAGCTATCATGTGCATCAGAGAGACGAATAAACTCTAGAATAATATTGAAACACTTATAAGAATATCTATATGAATGCAGTGATAGTACAAAAAGAGTGCCATAATAAGAGAGCTAATTCCTCGATAAGTTCCCTCTTCTGGATAAAAGGAAAACGAAGTCAAATAATTCATTGCATTTGTTTTCCTTTTCCTAAAGAGGGAAATTTTCCATTATTTTACCCCTTATTGTGGCACTCATTTGATATTATATACACTTCATGTCTACAGGTATTTTTAAAAGTATTCCATCACCATTGTAGATTTTATTCCTCTCTCAAATGCAAATCAATCGGGAAGTGGACAAAGACGTTTTTAGAATCTAACTATGAGAGGGCTATGATAAGGTATTACTCTCACTGTTTATTCTCATGCTATGAATTTCGGACAAATTTAATAAACATATTTAATGTACACTAATGCGCAGGTGCAATATTTTTTCCTGCAAGCCCCCACCCATTTGTACGTGGTATTATAGGAAGCAAAAATGCTTCGCCAATAGTCTAAAGTATCTCTCCCAATGATTTCTATTAACATTAACTTTACAAGCTTCTTCTCGAATTGTTCCTGTAATTTTAAGGTAAACGTTGGTTAATTGTTATGATTTGCATTTAATTTTCTTTTACCCTTTTCGGTTTGAAAAGATATCTACTTGCATTATTGTTTGAGGTAGTTAAAGCTTTTGATTATGGTATATATTTCGTGGATGATATTTAAAATTTTTACCTTTGGTTAGGGTTGCGAATACAATGACCAAAGGGGTCAAAAAAGACATGTTTTTTCCCATCTCTCTGTGAAACTCGATTCTTGTTTCCTATGTTAAAGTTGATTGACTTAGATTTCTAAAATCATTATTTTCTTTTATTTTTTAGTCTAAAACAAAATGTAGGAATAAAATGTCATGTCCGACAAACTTTCGAATTGAAATGATTTTTTAGTTACATTCTTGATTTCAATTTGCGAAATATACTGCCTAGAATTTTCAGCATCTTCAACATCAGATGTCTTTATTAGTTTGTGTCCTAACTCCATTAATTTTTGGCAACAACCCCAATTTTTGATGTTTTCTCTCTATATTCAGTAGTTGTTTGGACACCAATATTACTCGTAGCAACATCAATTGAGTGTGTATGACTTTTCTTTGAAGTGGCAACAACCAAATGTTGATCAACCTTTTTTTTTTTCATTTAATGTTTCTCTCGCATCACCTTCTTACTTTTCACTATTTATAGCACCTTTTCAAGAAACTTCAATTTTATCATCAATTTGTTTGTTATTTTAACTTCTTTTCAAGATCAAACGAAAATTATCTTTTCAATGATCTTGGTGCTTAAAATAATTATAATACAAAGGTAGATTATCATAAACAATCTCTTGAAATACCTCATTCAACTTACCAGATTTTCCATCTTCAAACTGCAATCTTATATGATTTGGAAGCTTTTCCATTAGATCAAGTATAACCTTACCCCTGGTTGTGTCGGCTCTTGGCTTGACTTGAGTAGCTTTATCTATAGCTATTGGATTTCCATCTTCTGATGCTATAGACAACAAAGACTTCTTTGCAAACAAATCTTGAGAGATAAGTTCGATAAAAAGAATCAAAACCACAACTAATGTTGTTTTATCCTTAGGATTATATCCAATGGACCATTGAAAACCCTACATTGGTTCTCTAGTCCATGGAAAAACTCTATACAATGGACACCTTCGAGTTTTTTGTATTCACCATCGACCTCTCTCGATACATATAACACAAACCCAAACATATCGACTTTTCTTCTCAAATCTAGCTTACGAGATTATTTTATATATGCAATTATTGTTGGATTAACTTCGCATATCAATGTGAGAAATTAAAGGAAAGGTTTGGCAATTACAACCAGTCATTACTTTATAATATTATAATCTTTGCGTTATTCATCAAATGTGATGATATATAAGCAGTTTATATAGGTTTTTGACAAATCACACACAGTCATAAATTGTTATTTTGAAATGGGGATTCTAGTATTTAAGGGTGTAATCTAGTGATCAGTCAACTGAATTCAATCATAACGGTTTAATAAAATAAAATAGAAATATACTCCACCTCATCTAACTCTGTTGTCGTAACTATTTTTATTTTATTATAATATTTCTTTTTTTATTTTAAATATGTAAAAATATTTTTAGAATTTTTTCCTACATGCGTATAGATCTTATAAAAGAAATAAAAATGTTATTTAAAAGTTTTGCTGCAAGTAAAAATAACTTTTCTAATAACGCACAACATGTGTACACTATTTCTTGGTTTTTAGCAAATATTATGTCCTCGACTAAATTACCTGTCATTGACTACTTTTTTTCTTTATTCTTTCTTCTAGGTCTTTTATATACACTATTAATTGTATACATCAAATCACATGTCCTCTACTAAATCACATGTCGTTGACTACTTATTTTTTATTTCTACTCACTTTTAGGTCTTTTCATTTCTCCATTCTCATTCTTCCACGTCCCAGTAATCTTCACTCTGTTAGAATTCTTACCCCCAAATTTTCCTAAAGAACATGTACATTATATATGTTCCTTTCCAAATAAGAGAAGTTACGTTTTGTAAATCAAAGAAAATAATGATAGAATATATTATCGCGAAAACCCCCAACTCATAAAGGGTAAAAAACATGACTTATCCCTCTGTAGGATTTAACTCCACTTCATTAACATAGAGCCTCAACAAAAGATTACAAAGCTATGTAACCTAAGAAATTATAATCTCTAATTCCTAGTTAAGAAATTATAAACTGTATTTCTATATACCAAAGACAGAACTCCCCAAGTTTAAGTCTTCTAACATCCACCAAGTTTCTCAAAATTGTTAGCCATTCCTACACAAACACTTGATTGTAATAAAAAATTTTAATTACAATCTTACAACTTTTTCCTCACAATGTCGCAACACTCCCCAACATAATTAAAACATATACAAGTCAAATCATTAAATCAAAAACATAGAAAATTAGAAGCAAGAGAGGAGAAAAAAAGCTCAAGAACCCTAGTTCAAGAACGCCACAAGCTCCAGCAGTTCCAGCCCCTAAACTTAAGTATTTTTCCGTTGATTTCATCACCAGGTATTTGGGATTTCACTAGTGGGTTCCTTTCACCCATTAGGTCCCTAGTTTTCAGTCAGATTCTTGATTCTATTATCATGATTAAACCTAGGGTTTCTAGAACTATGATATAACTTCATGAATTTATTAAATATATGTTCCAAATCAGATTATCATGTTATTACTCAGATTATTGCACAAATTTCACAACCCTAGCTTTGCATTTCTTTAGTTCTTGAATTACACATACTAGGTCATATATTTCAGACACGTCAAATATACATGCCTCAGTTATAAATGCATAATTTCCAGATTAATTGTTGCATTCCCAGTTTGCATTTTTAATTTCGAGCTAACCAGTATTTATAGAAATTCATATATAATGAGTTAATATACAGAATTCATTGGGAGTAACATAATACCGAGTTAGTCTAGGGTTTACGTACACAATAGTCCCAAAACTACTAGCCTAGTAGGTTGTAAGTCCCCTCTGCGAGCAATCAGTTTAGTAATGACGCCAGCATGCCTTTATACCTTTTGCAGGGTATATTGGGTCCTCTCGATGGGGCGTATACATTGGACTCCACATTTAGCTCATGTGGTTTTGTTATCGGTTATTAGTAGCTCTCGTAGTTCAGTCACACTCTCAGTATTGATCATTTATCATTATATTCAGTATTCAGCTTTAGACTGTTATAAGTTGGTCATTGCATTTAGTTAGCTCAGAAATCAGCACATCACATTCATATTATTATACTTGTTTTTGTGCTTGTTCATTTATATTTAATTTCAGCATTACTCTATCCTACATGCTTAGTACCTTTCAAGTACTGACGCAGACGTGCGCTACATCTTCTCGTGATGTAGGTTTAGGTTCTCAACATCAAGATCACACATAGATCAATTTCCCGATCTCCAATTCACCAGATTCATTGGCGAGTCCTCACTCTCTGAGCACAACAGTCATGAGTTTCATTTCAGTCTTTAGTCATTTTGTTTCAGTTTTTGCTAGATTTAGCTTAGGTTTGTCTCTATATTTCTAGTCTAGTTTAGAGGTTATTATAAGACATAGTTAGATTCAACTTAGTATTGGGTAAATATTTCTTTTGTATTAAAGTAATTGTTTTTAATATCTCGGGTATAGAATATGGGTATTCCCCATCTTTTCATTTTAAGTATGATTTAGCTTCCCCAACAGTTTATTATCTTTATTATGCTCATGATCATGCCAGCTGGGTTAGCTTGGGATCACTTGTGGTCCTAGGTTTCGTGTCCGCGTCTCGGGGGTAGCTCGGGGCGTGACATGGAAACTATATGTAACGGTTGCTTGTCGAAAAAGCTATACTTCCATTGCTTTAAAACTTTTAATTTGCGTGGTTGGCGTTTCTCCTAATCCCAGTCAGATTCGGTTTGAAGAGCACATGTTGGGGCAACCGGTTCCTTTCATCTAATCCTCTATTTGTCAATTATAATAACATTTCTTGTTCTAACACACTTAAATTTAGAGGGGGCGAGAAAGTATTCGGAAAGGACAAATTCTTTAGATGTGGTGTGTAACTTTAGTTATCACTCTAGCTTTTGAAGCTTTTTCTCCAATTGTTGCTGCAATTTTCGGGCATATATATGTTGGTTAATTGTTCTGATTTGCATTGAATTTTTTCTTTTACCGTTTTCGGTATATTAAAATTTTGATTAGGATTTATATATACAGTTGTGGATGATTTTAAAGTTTTTATCTTTGATTGAGTTTGTGAATTGCACTGACAAAAGGGGTAAAAAGAAGATAGTTGATTTTTTTCCTCTTTTTTGTGAAACTCCTTCTCGATTTCTGATGTTGAAGTGGACTCATTAAAATTTATAAAATCAATATTTTATTTTATTTTCGTTTTATGTGTGAATATATGCAAATCAATTTGCTACAACTAAAATCAAATAATTGGGTAATATTAAGAAGATGATATACCTAAAAGATTAATTTTAATACTTTGTTGTCGTATCATGTTAATACAATTCTAAATTTTGAACCAGTAGTCTATTTTTTAGGTGGATATATGAGTTCATTTTGTCATTTTCATTTCCTAAAATTATTGAAGAGCTTGATTTCTTAATGGATAAATTAAGAATAGTAGAAGGAAACTATTAGATAGTTCGATTTATTTAGGCTTTTTATTGAAGTAGCGTCAATATATGTCGTAGTGATGATACCAGTTTACACCCAATTTTTACTCTCCACTATTCGATTAATTCTTAATCTTCAAAAATATTAAACAATTGGAAATAATTGTTTTTGAAAATCAAAAATACTTTCAAGATTATCTTCCAAACACTTTTTTTGCCATTTTCACTTAAAATATATAGATTTATATAATTTTTTTAATTTGAATAAATATTTAGAAAATGATTTTACCAAAAACAGAGTTTCAATTAAGTTCACAACTTATTTTCTTTCAAACTAGAAATTTTATTTGAATCTTTCCTTTTAGAATAATTATTTTTATGTTGGCAAAGTTAAGAATCTTGAGCAATTCGTTGACTTTATAATCCATCTCATTTCCCTTTGAAACTCTCTTAAGGGACTTTCAATTAGTCCATATTTGGACCATCAGATAAACTTTAACCCAAAATTTTGGCCCAAATTCATTATATCCATTTCACATTAAGAGACCCTAGACCCAATTCGGGATTTGAAAATTTTCCGCGTCCCACATCGTTTTTCCCTTTATTTCGACCCAGAGTTTGTCCTATGAAAACCCCTTCACTCTTACTTTTTAAGGGAGGAGTTTTTGTAGGCGATAAAAAGAACACCGCGATAAGTTTTTGGGGGTTCTTATATTAGTTGCTGAAATTTGGTCGATTCGCGACTATCTTGAGTCAGAGTGGTGTTGGAATTCGTCAAGTCCAGGCTCGAGTTCCAGTTGCTGCACAGAACCAGGTAACACTTTTATTCCTTCCTCATTTGATGTGAAGTGTTGAGTTTAGTTTTTGTTTTAGAGATTATGAATACATATTTTAGGTAACTAAATAAAGTTGTTTAAATTTAACTTCATTGTTTAGAACACTTCGTTAGTTTTTGATATTGTCTCTTGTATTGATCTCAATGCTCAAGAATGGAGGTTTATTTTATTTTAACATTTTCTGAATTATGTGGTGTTTTACTAATTACATCAAGTTTTGTTGTTTATTCTTTCACTCGCATTTTTCATTTTAAACATCGTTGTCGATAATCAATGTTTAAATTTGTTCAAAATGCTTGATGGTGTCAAGATTTAAGTATCGATATTTCTTCCTTGATTGTACCTTGATTTAATTATCTTGTCCTTCTTGTTTAACTAGAGAGATTTTCCTTGGGTGTCTTCCTTTAATATGTGCAAGTTGTGAAATATTTTCTTTGTGTATCTTCCTTTAATTCTTGAAAACTGTGAAATTTGATCTTATTGATCAAATATTCACTTTCCTTTCTTGATTAGATTTGCTCATGATTCACTTGATTCCTGCAATCATTTGGATTGAGAGTCTGTGCTTTGGTGATGTATCTCGTTCTTTTCCTAAATCATGTGACTAGTAAGTATATACATTTCTAATTCTTAAAACATTTTATTATAAGGTTAAAAGAATTTTGTGCGCACCTATTTATGAGTTTTTATGTATGAGTTGCTACATTGTCTTTTCTTCTCTTTTATGGTTTTTCTTAGATATGATGTCCCAATTTCTGCTTTGCTTAATGGGACTTTCTACTACTGTGTTGTTTTTGCTTATTAAAATAATTTATCAACATTTGTTGAATTTCTCACATATATCATCCTAAGATTCCACAAGATGAAAAGAAAAAAAAATAGGACCCTACAGGACATTTTGCAATATTTATCATTTGAATTCCTTAGTAACCCTAATTTTATACGTCATTCAGATGTTCCCTTACTAGTCTACTGTAAAATATAAAAATATTTGCTTATATTCATAGCTTTTAAGGGTGAAGCGTGAAGAAAGGATAATCAATAATCATTGTAGAAATGTGTGTTTGAACACATATATGAAATATTGGAATTGTAGCTTGGAGTGATGCCTTAGCTATCATGTGAATCAGAGAGACGAATAAACTCTATAATAATATTGAAACAGTTCTCAGAATATCTTTATGAATGCATTATTAGTACCAAAAGAGTGTCATAATAAGGGAGCTAATTCCTCGAAAAGTTCTCTCTTCTGGAAAAAAGGAAAACAAAGTTAAATAATTCATTCCATTAGTTTTCCTTTTCCTGAAGAGGGAGCTTTTCCATTATTTTACCCCTTATTGTGGAACTCATTTCATATTATATACACTTCATGTCTACAGGTATTTTGAAAAGTATTCCATTACCATTGTAGATTTTATTCCTCTGTCAAACGCAAATAAATCGGGAAGTTTACAAAGAAGTTCTTAGAATCTAACTATGATAGGTCAATGAGAAGGTATTCCATTTCTCACTCTTTATTCTGATGCTATGAATTTCAGACAAATTTGATAAACATGTTTAATGTACACTAATGTGCAGGTGAATTTTTGTTTGTAAAAGCCCCCACCCATTTGTACGTGGTATTACAGGCAGCAACAATGCTTCAACGCCATTACTCTAAAGCATCTCTCTCAATGCTTTCTATCAACAATAACTTTCAAAGCTTCTTCTCGAATTGATCCTGTAATTTTCAGGTATATGTTGATTAATTGTTATGATTTGCATTCAATTTTTCTTTTACCCTTATGGGTTTGAAACGATTTATATTTTGCATTATTAATTGAGGTACGTAATGCTTTTGATGAAGGTTTAGATTTTGTGGTTGATTTTCAAAATTTTGATCTTTGAATGGGTATGCGAATACAATGACCAAAGGGGTTAAAGAAGATAGTTGTTTTTCCCATCTCTTTGTAAAACTCGATTCTTGTTTCTGATGTTAAAGTGGATTGACTTAAATTTCTAAAACAATTATTTTAGTCTGAAACAAAAGGTAGGAATAAAATGTCATGTTCTTCAAACTTTCGAATTCAAATGATTCTTTAGTGTCACTATCATCTTCCTAAAAAAATCTAAGAAACATAAGAAGAAGTTGACTCTCATATTTTGAGGATCCCATAAGAACAATAACTAACCAATATTTGAAGAAAAAAAGAGTCAAAACACTACAAAACTTACATTTCGAGATATTTCAAATATAGGAAACTTCTTATCAGGCAAAGTGCATATTAAAGTTCATAAGATTATACCAACAAAATATCGGGTATATAAAATCATTTGACATTGTTAGGATTAATGGGAAACCTTGTTGGTGCTTCATATTCTTCTTCAAAGTTGAAGAAGAATATGAAGCACCATCAAAGCTTCTATTTAATCCTGATAGTATCAAATGATTTTACCTAAGTAACATTTTGTTGTTGAAATCATATAAGCGTTCATGTGTTGTTTTCTTCATAAGAAGCTTCCCAAACATGAAATATTTTGATATGAATGTATGTAGTGCTTTAACTATTTTGTATTTTTCCTTATAAGGGTCATTTTTTGTACTTTTTTGGTTTCTCAATGATCTGAGAGTTGACTTTGTGTTAACTTTTTTGATGATTTCGATGAAGATAGTATATAATGATACTGAAGAATCACTTGAACTCGAATGTTTATCAGTCACGACATTTGATCACCTCGAGGAAGGTTAAGCGAGAAATTTTTTAATGAAGAATGTCTAAGATGCAGTTTGTCAAGCTTGAAATATCCAATTCCCTGGTGTTTGACAGAGTGGTAATAGTTCGATAGTTTCTTCATCAAGAATCTCGTAACACAAGATTATAATTTTTCATTGAAATCTCAATTTTTTTCGTGTGCATCAACTAAAGAAAAAATTGTCTATATAAATTTAAGATGATCTCAATCTTTTGATTAGAAGTTTAAACTCAAACGGGAGAAAGAGATGTCGATTTAGTATTATCAAAAGTGACTCTGTGCAACTACCGAGAAGGGTAAAATGTTAATTTAGTAAAAGTTTCCAAAAATGATCTTTCGGGTCATTACATTATCCACCACTAAAACCACGTTCGTCCTCAAACATATGGAAGAAAAACAAAGAATAGACAACGTTATGAAAGCTCAGTTATGACCTACCAGTCGGTGTTCGTCTTTTCAAGTGAGTTCTTCCTTATGACCATTTCATCAAGATTAGCTACTAAGAACTGAACTTTCGAATAAAACTTTTATCAACCCATAGAATAACCACTGAACTCAATCTAAACATAAACACTTTGGACTATAACATAATCACCTGATGATATTTTTTTTTTACATAACCACAATCAAATTCTTAACAATGCCACCTACCACCAGAAGTGAAATTGAACTAACCACCACATACTCATAATGCACAAAATATGATAGATTTTATTAAGATTCCCTTTCACAATAAAATCTTTTCACGAGTTTAAGTTATAAAAAATTGACTTTAGATATTGAGTACTCATGAAGGGAGAATCAAACTTATTTAACCCATAGAATGAAATGATCAAGTAAACACCCAACAAGAGATATATTTAAAATGTAGAACCTCTAACAACACTTTTAGACAATTATAACTCTTCATAGCTCATATATACGTTGTCATAAGAAAGGTCGTGCGTGTAGAATCATTAGCATAATTTAACTATTTTCTTCCGGTTTGAATAACAATTGAATACTTATTTGGCTTACTTCAGGTGATGCTTGAACTTTTAAACTTAGTTATATTGACTGGAAATTTAAATGATTAGAAATGTATTTGATGTTTGATTTTATTTTTAGATTTTCACGAATGGATGGTAGAATAATTTAACAGGTGTTGTATGAAATAAACAATTTTTTATATATAAAATGCAATTTATTACCGCACTAATCAGCTTAATAACCTAACTTCTTCAGAAAATTAATACAGTCTAGTACATCTACAAGAGAGTACCTAATTAGTTATTTATTAAATTATTTATATATTCTGACTACATTACTCGGAAAAATACTTAAACGATTATAAATAAGTTATATATGCTGACTGTAACATTACTTATTCAAAAAAGACTAAAAACCAGCTTTAAAGAAAAAGCTGCAGGTGCAACCAACAGGGCGACGCTGGACTGTAGACTGACCCGCGGTCCGTCCTGCACATCCTTCAATGTAGTCAGAAATACTTAAAATCTTAGCCCATGAAAATTTGGTTAACTCATGATCGACAGACGGACCTATGGTCCGTATCCTGTGACCTTCGATCGACACCCTATTCACCCACTCTCTGACAAGAGACAAAGATAACTATCACGGCCCGTAGGTGGATGTCACGACCCAGCCCTATGGGCCGTGACTAGTGCCCGTTTTGGACAATCACATACAAACCTGTTAAGTATAACCAACTGAAACTAAGACAATATGGAATTTAATCAAATCAAGCAAACCCCAACATCATATATATATATATATAAAGTAGATGAGTCTCATAAGGAGTCATAACCAATCAACCGTAACAACATACGCGAGCCAACAAGGACACCACTGTCCAAAGCATAATAGAATACGCAAGCCGACAAGGATGCCACTACACAATACACAATGATGTACGCAGCCGACAAGGCTGCCCCTATACAAGAGGACATCCCAAACAAACCATGTCTAGACCATTATCAAAAACATAAATATGCAACCGACATAATGTCTACAAACCTCTAAGAGTATAGTAGTGAAACTCAACGGGATAGGGCCCCGCCATACCCATAGACAAGCAAAAGACTACACAGAAAGCTATGTACCAAAACAACTGGGCTCTGGAACAGTAGATCTCTCCGAATAAGCAGAGTAGATATTCTAGGCGGTAGGATCACCGAAGTGTGTGTCTACACCTGCGGGCATGAAATGCATCCCCCCGAGGAAAGGGGGTCAGTACGGACAATGTACTGAGTATGTAAAGCATAAGGTAAAGATGACATGATACCAACATGATAAGTCAAAATAATATATCACTAAACATGAACTTTTTAAGTAAAAATCATGCATATCTTTAACATATAAGGCACCCAGCTTCACTAGTAAGGGACTCGGCAAAATAATCATCATATATATAAATCATACTTACCCGGCCCTCTAGTGAGGGACTCGGTGAACTATTCATAACATCATCTCCGTCATCATCATCATCATAACCATCCTCATCACCAATCATATATATAATATACATACCCGGCCCTCTAGTGATGGACACGGTGACATATGCAATAAACTCTGCACGAACATTACCCGGCCCGAGACTAGGTGAAATGATAAATGACTCTATGCACGAGCAGAATATTATGAGCAACCTTATGCAATTAAAATCATTTCTTATAACTCACTAAAAAAATCAACGTGAACCAGCAAGGAGTATTATCAAGGATTTACGTTTTATCAAGATTATGAACCTTTAATACGATATGGAAACGATAAAATCTCAATGACTCTAAGAAGCACTACCATAGATATGAGAAATCAGCATAGCCTTAGACATAGCCGATATATAGAGGAAGAGTTGTGGAAGCATGAATAGACGTCACCTAGACGCTCTAGAAGTAAGTAACAAACATGTCTTTCATTCCCTCATCTTTAAAAGTCATGGAAAAAAAGAAAGAAAGGATAGCATTACATACCTATAGTCGAGCTGCACGCCAAATATTTACTGCTCAAGCTATTAATCTATAACAAGCAAAAATCGTGCCGCAATTAGATAGACGTCACGCTTTACTACTTATTGTAAGCTAGCTTATAATCTAACGAAAATTCAGAAGCACTTCCCGTATTTTCCTTACTTCGTCCCAATCCGACAACAACCCAACTTAGTCACAGCAATACAATAACACATATAACCCAACGAATCATATTAAATAGCCCTTCCCAAACAGTTTCGTCTCGGCAACCATTGTAACGAAACAACGACACACTGAGCGATAACTCGTTTTATAATTCGCAACACATATACCTTATGGTATTCATCCTTTGGAGTATATACCCATAATAACATCAACATGTACATAACGCCAAAACAGAATTTCCCACATTTTGCTTTAATCAAAACAGCCCAAACAATAACACGACACCACTAATAATCTGATTATGGTTTCCGTTCATACTTAGCACATTCAGTAACTAAAACAAATATCCTAAGCTACTGGTCACGCTCCCTTCTTAACATTAATGGCTAATGAACAATGGCATTCTAAGGAATTAAGACACCAAGCAAAAAGAGATTACTAACCAAATTCTTTTTTAGCTGCTGGCCGAGAGTTGCATGGTTGGTTTTCTCCATTTCCATGGCTGCCTAAGATAAGTGGTGAAAAAGATAATATGTTTGCAATGCGTTTCACTACCTCATTCATAATATGAAGTGGAGGCAGCCCCCCTCTACACGTGCCCCACTAAGGGTCAGCTCGCAATCTGATTTCTTTTAATTTGCCTTGAGTGGTGGGGCCCACTTCATTAATTTAATCCTAATCAGCCACTAATTAATCCCTCACTTAATTTTAATGACACTTACATTATCCAAATCATACTTAATATCACATTTGGAATTAACATCCTTGCCTAATATTTCTTTAATCACTTGGAACTTAAAATATATTTGAGACTCTTATGATCTGTATAGATGTCCACATGGACACCATATAAATAATGCCTTCATATGTCCAAGTCATGAACCACGACTGATAACTTTAGATCGGGAGTAGGATAATTCTTTTCATGCTTCCTAAGCAGTCAGGAGGCATAGGCTATAACTTTGCCATGCTGCATCAATACACATCCTATCCCAAAACCCGAAGCATCATAATAAATAACATAGCCATCTGGTCCTTCCGGAAGGGTTAGGACTGGAGTTGCAGTAAATTTGTCTTTCAATAGCTGCAAGCTTCGCTCACAAGCACCAGTCCACTGAAACTTGGCTGACTTTTGAGTTAGCCTTGTCAAAGGCGCTGAAATTAAGGCAAAATTTTCTACGAATCTCCTGTAATATCCTGCTAACCCCGGAAAGCTGCGTACCTCAGTAGGTGTCGTAGGTCTGGGCCAAGTTTTTACCGCGTCAATGTTCTGCGTGTCTACCCGAATACATTCAGCTCCAATAATATGCCCCTAGAATGACACTAATGTCAACCAAAAATCGCACTTGGAGAACTTAGCATACAACTTCTGGTGCTGAAGCACCCTAAGTACCGTCCTTAAATGGTCTGCATGATCCTCTTCTGAACGTGAATAGACAAGAATATCGTCTATAAATATAATAACAAACATATTAAGGAATGGTTTAAACACTCAATTCATCAAATCCATAAACACCGCTGGAGCATTAGTAAGCCCAAAAGACAGCACTGTAAACTGATAATGCCCGTATCAGGTTCGGAATGTCGTCTTTGGAATATCTCCCTCCCTTATCCACACCGGATGATAAAGTGACCGCAAATCTATCTTTGAAAAACATTTATGACCCTTCAACTGGTTAAATAGATTGTCAATCCTTGGGAGGGGATAGCTGTTCTTTACCGTTACTTTGTTCAGCTGTCTATAATCAATACACATCCACAACGACCAATCCCTCTTCCTCACAAACAGTACCAGTGCTCGCCAAGGTGACATACTAGGCCTGGTGAAGCCCTTTTCTAGCAAACCTCTCAATTGCTATTTCAACTCTTTCAACTCAGCATGTGCTATTCTATAAGGAGGTATAGATATAGGCTGGGTATCTGGCAGTACATCTATAGTAAATTCTATCTCTCGTTCTGGAGGAAGGCCTAGAAGTTCCTCTTGGAATACATCGGGAAATCCATTAACTACCAGGACTGATTGAAGACTCGGTGCCTCTGCCTTTATGTCATGCACCCGAACTAGATGATAAATATAGCCTTTTCTAACCATCTTCCTGGCCTTAAGGTAAGAAATAAACTTACCTTTCGGCGATACTGTACTCCCCTTCCTCTCTATAATCGGTTCCCCTGGAAATTGAAATCGACCTATCTTTCCTCTGCAATCAACATTAGCATAAGAAGCAGCCAACCAATCCATGCCCATGATAATATCAAACTCAATCATATTTTACTCCATTAGATCTGCTATGGTACGACGACTATATATAACCACTGAACAATTCTTATATACTCGCGTAACTACTAAAGAATCTCCTACAGGTGTAGCTACCTCAAATGGTTCTATCA
Source organism: Solanum chilense (assembly GCA_032847665.1). Classification (NCBI taxonomy): domain Eukaryota; kingdom Viridiplantae; phylum Streptophyta; class Magnoliopsida; order Solanales; family Solanaceae; genus Solanum; species Solanum chilense. The sequence goes on along the minus strand of CM064971.1, from coordinate 60,744,466 downwards.
ACTCAGACTCTATTTCTATCCTACTTGCAACGAAGGGGGATATCAATGTTTAGGTGGAACCTGGGTCTATAAATGCATACACACTTCGGGAGAATAGTTATAATATACCTGTGATCACATTAGGTGACGCCTCCGGATCCCGCCTACTAGTCAAAGCATATATGCGGTTCGAGGGACCGCTAGAACTTGAAGCTCCACCACGTCCTCTACCACGGCCTGCTGGCACCTGAATACCCTGCCCCTTAGGGCGCATAGCCACAGAAGAAGATGAAACAACAACGGACCCAGTAGGCTGTGCCATACCACCTGCACTACCTCTAAGGTGACACTCCCTCATATTATGACCCTGACGGCCACAAGAAAAACACGCACATGTAGCCCAACGACATTCCCAAGGATGAGACCTACCACAGCAAGAACACCGAGGCAAAGGTGGACTCGACTCGCTCAAACCCCTGCCTATTTGTGACCCTGACGCCCTATAGCTCTGACCATCTTTCGAATATCCCGTGCGATCGAACCCCCTACCCATGGAATGTGGGGGTGCACTCTGTGCTAGCTGGGAAGAAAATCTAACATGCTACTGAGACTGCCCGCCTCGAAACTAGTAAGGATAACCTGCTGATCTAGCCCTCTTATGCTGGCCTCTATTATAATATCTATCTGGCTGACGTCCGCGGTGCCGATCCTCTACCCCCTGTGCATATGCCTGCACCCAAGCAATGTCCATATGTGGCTGGAGAGCAACTGCCACACAACCGTCTATCAGATAACGATCCAATCCCAACACATAACGATGTACCCTGTCTGCCACATCAGCCACAATAATAGGCGAATGCCTAGCCAATGAATCAAACTCGAGGCTATACTCTCGAACGCTCCTGCCATTCTGCCTCAAATACAATAATCTATCGACTCTAGCTCACTTCATCTCTGGAGGCAGGATGTGGCCCTGGAAAGCCTCCACGAATTCATCTCATACCGCTGGAGGAACACCCTCACCCCTAGAAAACTCCCAAGACTCATACTAATTAATAACTACATCCCACAAACTATATGTAGCCTACTCAAAAGACTCGGTCTCCGAATCCTTGATTATACTCAATATACGCTGCATCTGACGAATAAAATCTTATGGATCATCCTGGGGCCTTGACCCAAAGAACTCTGGAGGATAACAACATAAGAAGTCACGAGACCTTAAGCTATCAGATCTGTCCGCATGATCAACTCCTAGTCCATGCCTGCGAGCCTGACGTGCCACTGATCTAGTCAGCAACTGAACCGCATCTCTCATGGCCCTATCCTCCGCCCCTGGATGAGGAGCTGGAGGTTCAGGTGTCGGGGCCTCGGGGGCTTGTGGTGTTGTCCCCCGAACTAGAGCTGCTGCTGCTCTAAGCTCCTCTGGCGGTGGCGGTGTAGCAGAGCTTTCCGACTGGTGCACAATACCTTGCATAGACTGGGCACGGGCCCTAGTAACTCTCCGGGTCTAACTAGTACATTCTGCTATCGATTTACCCTTCTGGGCGGATATCGCTTTCTTTGGAGGCATAGCTCAAAATAGAGGGATTCGTTAGAGAGGGATTATCCTTTTAATATAGCTCTATCGCACGATCTAGAATAATAAGAAAAGATGACATCCTAAATGTCCTGTAGCTTGTTGTTTATAGATGTGGTGCACAACACACTGATAAACAAGACTCTATTAGACACGGTCTGTAGACACTTCCGAGGATGAAACGCTCTGATACCACTTTTTTCACGACCCAACCCGATGGGCTGTGACTAGTTCCCATTTTGGACACTCACATACAAACCTGTTAAGTATAACCAACTGAAACTAAGACAATATGGAATTTAATCTAATCAAGCCAACCCCAACGTCATATATATATATATAGTGGATCTGTCACATAAGGAGTCATAACCATTCAACCGTAACAACATACGCGAGTCGACAAGGCCGCCACTATCCAAAGCATAATAGCATACGCAAGCCGACAAGGCTGCCACTACACAATACACAATGATTTACGCAGCCGACAAGGCTTACCCTTTACAAGCAGACATCCCAAACAAACCATATCCAGACCATTATCAAAAACATGTCTATGCAACCCACATAATGTCTGCAGAATTCTAAGAGTGTAGTAGTGAAACTCGACGGGACAGGGACCCGCCGTACCCATAGACAAGCAAAAGACTATACATAAAGTTATGTACCAAAACGACTGGGCTCCGGAATAGTGGAGCTCTCCCAATCATCAGAGTAGATATCCTAGGCGGGAGGATAACCAAACTATGCATCTGTCGGCATGAAACGCAGCCCCCCGAGGAAAGGGGGTCAGTACAGACAATGTACTGAGTATGTAAAGCATAAGGTAAAGATGACATGATACCAACATGATAAGTCGAAATAATATATCACTACACATGAACCTTTTAAGTAAAAATCATGCATATCTTTAACATATAAGGTGCCCAGCTTCTGTAGTAAGGGACTCGGCAAAATAATCATCATATATATACATCATACGTACCCGGCCCTCTAGTGAGGGACTCGGTGAACTATTCATCACATCATCTCCGTCATCATCATCATCATAACCATCCTCATAACCAATCATATATATAATATACATACTCGGCCCTCTCGTGAGGGACTCGGTGACATATGCAATAAACTCTGCACGAACATTACCCGGCCCGAGACTAGGTGAAATGATAAATGACTCTATGCACGAGCAGAATATTATGAGCAACCTTATGCAATTAAAATCATTTCTTATAACTCAATAAATCAATCAACGTGAACCAGCAAGGAGTATTATCAAGGATTTACGTTTTATCAAGATTATGAACCTTTAATACGATATGGAAATGATAAAATCTCAATGACTCTAAGAATCACTACCATAGATATGAGAAATCAGCATAGCCTTAGACATAGCCGATATATAGAGGAAGAGTTGTGGAAGCATAAATAGATGTCCCCTAGACGCTCTAGAAGTAAGTATCAAACATGTCTTTCATTCCCTCATTTTTAAAAGTCATGGAAAACAAGAAAGAAAGGATAGCGTTACATACCGTATAGTCGAGCTGCACACCAAATATTTACTACTCAAGCTATTAATCTATAACAAGCAACAATCGTGCCGCAATTAGATAGACGTCACGCTTTACTACTTATTGTAAGCTAGCTAATAATCTAACGAAAATCCGGAAGCACTTCCCTTATTTTCCTTACTTCGTCCCAATCTGACACACTGAGCGGTAACTCGTTTTATAATTTGCAACACATATACCTTATGGTATTCATCCTTTGGAGTATGTACCTATAATCACATAAACATGTACATAATGCCAAAACAGAATTTCCCGCATTTTGCTTTAATCAAAACAGCCCAAACACTAACACGACAACACTAATAATCTGATTATGGTTTCTGTTCATACTTAGAACATTCAATAACTAAAACAAATATCCTAAGCTACTGGTCACGCCCCCTTCTTAACATTAATGGCTAATTAACAACGGCATTCTAAGGAATTAAGACACCAAGCCAAGAGATTACTAACCAAATTCTTTTGTAGCTGCTGGCCGAGAGTTGCATGGTTGGTTTTCTCCATTTCCATGGATGCCTAAGATAAGTGGTGAAAAAGATAATATGTTTGAAATGCATTTCACCACCTCATTCATAATATGAAGTGGAGGCAGTCCCCCTCTACACGTGCCCCACTAAGGGTCAGCTCCCAATCTGATTTCTTTTAATTTGCTTTGAGTGGTGGGCCCATTTCATTAATTTAATCCTAATCAGCCACTAATTAATCCCTCACTTAATTTTAATGACACTTACATTATCCAAATCATACTTAATATCACATTTGGAATTAACATCCTTGCCTAATATTTCTTTAATCACTTGGAACTTAAAATAAAATCTCATTGCCCGAACATACATCTACTAGTACATAATGCGCACTACGTATAAAAATAAGAGGAGTACCATCCTTCCCCTTTAGGAACATTCGTCCTCAAATGTTAAGTTAGCGTATTACAATAAAAAAATCCAGCGAGGTCGCTTTGACAGTTATACCTATAAACCTGCATTCGGTAACTTACAGATGCCTCATAGAGTCTCAACTTACTACATAATCTCGTTTATCAATAAATATAGTCAAGATATGAATTGAATTACCTGCAGGTACGGGGAACAAGTAAGGATACTGATTCTTCATTTCGTCTTCCGCTTCCTAAGCCATCTCCTCCCTATTATTATTTCGCCACAACACATTGATAGAAGCTACATCCTTAGTACGTCACCTTCTAACCTTGCTATCAAGTATAGCTATGGGTTTCTCCTCATATGACAACTCCTCTATTAATTGAACATCATATAAAGGGAATACTTTAGAAGAATCACCAATACATTTACGTAGCATCGATACATGGAAGACTAGATGTACCGCCTCCAAATCAGATGGTAGATCCAACTCACAGGAAACCTTGCCTATCCTACGAACAATCTGATAAGGCCCAATGTATCTCGGACTGACCTTCCCTTTCCTGCCGAATCTCATCACACCCTACATGGGTGATACCTTCAGGAATACCCAGTCACCAATCTGAAACTCCAAATCTGGACGACAATTATCTGCATATGACTTCTGTCGACTCAGGGTTGCTAATAATCTTTCGTGAATAAGCTTAACCTTGTCAACAACTTGGTGAATTATATCCGGGCCTATTAACTTAGTCTCGCCAACATCGAACAACCAATAGGTGACCTGCACTTCCTCCAATATAAGGCCTCACACTGTGTCATCTGGATACTAAAATGGTAGCTATTATTATAGGCAAACTCAATGAGCAGCAAGTGGTCATCCCAGCTACTTTTGAAGTCTATAATATAGGCCCGCAACATATCTTCTAATGTTTGAATAGTATGCTCAGCCTGCCCATCAGTCTAAAGGTGAAATTCTGTGCTAAGGTTCACCTGTGTCCCCAATCCCTTCTGAAACAATCTCCAAAACTTGGCTGTAAATGTAGCTCCTCTGTCTAATATAATGGACGTGGGAACCCCATGAAGTCTCACTATCTCCCTTACATATAACCTGGCATAATCTTCAGCCGAATAAGTAGTCCTTCCTGGAAGAAAATGGGCCGATTTCGTCATCCTATCTACAATAACCCATATAGAGTCATATTTCTGTTGAGTGAGAGGTAAGCCTGTAATGAAGTCCATATTAATTATCTATCATTTTTAAGTCAGGCACTGAGCAACGAACTCCTCTATGTCCTTTTTCATGTCATCCCACAAGTATAAGCATCTGAGGTCATGATACATTTTCATTGACCCTGGGTGAATAGAATAACGGGCAGCGTGTGCCTCTCCCATAACCTGCCGTCGTAGCCCCGCAATATCGGGTACAGATAATCTACCTTCATATCGTACCACTCCGTCAAGTGTAACCTTTAATGAGGTCTTTTCCTTTTGAAGAGCTGCATCTCTATACTGTGCAAGAATAGGGTCCTTTTACTGGTGTCTCTTTACGTCATCTATGATTGGGATAGGGAACCGCCGTACCCATAGACAAGCAAAAGACTATACAGAAAGTTATGTACCAAAACAACTGGGCTCCAGAACAGTGGAGCTCTTCCAATCAGCAAAGTAGATATCCTAGGCGGGAGGATCACCGAACTGTGCATCTGTCGGCATGAAACGCAGCCCCCCGAGGAAAGGGGGTTAGTACAGACAATGTCCTGAGTATGTAAAGCATAAGGTAAAGATAACAGGATACCAACAAGATAAGTCGAAACAAGATATCCCTACACATGTACCTTTTAAGTGAAAATCATGCATATCTTTAACATATAACATGCCCAGCTTCCCTAGTAAGGGACTCGGAAAAATAATCATCATATATATACATCATATGTACCCGGCCATCTAGTGAGGGACTCGGTGAATTAGTCATCACATCATCTCCATCATCATCATCATTATAACCATCCTCATCACCAATCATATATATAATACACATACCCGGCCCTCTAGTGAGGGACTCGATGAGATATGCAATAAACTCTGCACGAACATTACCCGGCCCGAGACTAGGTGAAATGATAAATGACTCTATGCACGAGCAGAATATTATGAGCAACCTTATGCAATTAAAATCATTTCTTATAACTCAATAAAACAATCAATGTGAACCAGCAAGGAGTATTACCAAAGATTAACGTTTTATCAAGATTATGAACCTTTAATACGTTATGGAATCTCAATGACTCTAAGAAGCACTACCATAGATATGAGAAATCACCATAACCATAGAGATAGCCGATATATAGAGGAATAGTTGTGGAAGCAAGAATATATGTCACCTAGACGCTCTAGAAGTAAGTATCAATCCTGTTCGTCATTCGCTCATTTTTAGAAGTCATTTCAAAAAAGAAAGAATGGATAGTGTTACATACCGTATAGTCGAGCGGCACGCCCAATATTTACTGCTCAAGCTATTAATCTATATCAAGCAACAATCATGCTGCAATTAGATAGACATCACGCTTTACTACTTATTGTATGCTAGCTAATAATCAAACGAAAATTCGGCAGCTTTTACCCTATTTTCCTTACTTCGTCCCAATCCGACAACAACCCAAATTATCCACAGCAATACCAATAACACATATAACCCAACGAATCATATAAAATGCCCCCCCCCCCCAAAAAAAAACTTCCATCTCGGCAACCATTGTAACGAAACAATGACACACCGAGCGATAACTCATTTTATAATTCGCAACACATCTACCTTATCGTATTCATCCTTTGAAGTATATACCCATAATCACATCAACATATACATCACGCCAAAACAGAATTTCCCGCATTTTGCTTTAATCAACAGCCCAAACACTAACACGACACCACTAATAATTCGATTATGGTTTTCGTTCATACTTAGCACATTTAATAACTAAAACCAATTTCCTAAGTTACTGGTCACGTCCCCTTCATAACATTAATGGCTAATTAACAACGTCTTTCTAAGGAATTAACACACGAAGCAAAGAGATTACTAACCAAATTCTTTTGTAGATGCTAGCCGAGAGTTGCATGGTTGTTTTTCTCCATTTCCATGGCTGCCTAAGCTAAGTGGTGAAAAAGATATTATTTTTGCAATGCATTTCACCACCTCATTCATAATATGAAGTGGAGGCAGCCCCCCTCTACACGTGCCCCCTAAGGGCCAGCTCCCAATCTGATTTCTTTTAATTTGCCTTGAGTGGTGATGACCACTTGATTAATTTAATCCTAATCAGCCACTAATTAATCCCTCACTTAATGTTTATGACACTTATATTAGCCTAATAATAAATAATATCACATTTGGAATTAACATCCTTGCCTAATATTTCTTTAATCACGTGGAAGATAAAATAAAATCTCATTCCCCGGACATACATCTACTAGTTCATGACGCGCACTACGTATAAAAATACGAGGTGTAACAGTGGACCCACTGTCCGTAGGTCTGACCGTAGGTGGGAAGTAGCAGATTGTTCAAGGGGAAATGCAGTTAGGTCAAATTCAAATGGTCATAACTCTTAGAAAAAACTTAATAAGGTTTTCCATGACCTACCCATAGATTGATAATTGAATTATCTTTCTATATCCACCGACCTTGTTTAAATCAGATATCCGAGTAAAACATTATACCCATTTTAGTAAAGTCCTTGCGAACAGGCCCAATCTATGGACCCAACGATGGACTGTCGATCAAATGACGGACCGTTTGTCTAGGCCGTCGTTTGGTCTGACAGAAATCAACTCAGGGGTATTTTGGTCTTTTCCCACTTTGTTTAAACCTTAAGATACGTCGTTTTGACCATAAATCATAAGATTTTGGTCACTTTAACCCTACAAACATAAGAAGAACTTAACTAAGTCAAAATCATAAATTAGAAGTTAGAAAATTAGAATCAAGAAAGGAGATAAAGCTGAAGAAGCCTAGTATAAGAATGAAGAAAGTTTCCAGCAGCTCCAGACTCGAAATCTAATTCTTTCTCCATGAATTTCATTACCCGGTATGTGGGATTTTACTAGTGGGTTCCTTTCACCCATTGGGTCCCTAGTTTTCACCCTGTTCTTGATTCTCTTATCATGATTAAACTTAGGGCTCCTAGAATTAAAGAAGAACTTCATGATTTAGTCAAACTATATATTCCGAATCACGTTATCATGTTATTACCCAGATTATCGCATGAATTTCATAACCATAGCTTTGTACTTCTATAGATCTTGAATTACACACGCTAAGTCAGATATTGTAGCTATTTAGTTGTACATGCCTCAGTTATTAATGGATAATTATCATATTAAATGTTGCATTCTAAATTTGCACGTTCAGTTTTGAGCTATCTAGTATTTACAGAAAATTTAGACATAATGACTTAACTATATAAATCCATGGAAGTGGAATAATACCGAGTAAGATTAGGGTTCAACGTACCGAAATAGTCCCCAAACTACTAGACAAGTAAGTTCTAAGTCCCCTATGTGGGTATCAGTTTAGTGATCACGCCAACATGCCTTTGTACCTCTAGCAGGGTATATTGGGTCATGTCGATGGGGCGTATACATCGGACTACACATTTAGCTCATGTGGTTTTATTATCGGTTATTGGTAGCTCCCACAGTTCACTCAGACTCTCTTGCATTGCCCATTTATTAGTATACTCAGTATTTAGTATCAGCATGTTAAAAATTGGTCATTGCATTCATTTACCTCAAGAATTCAGAATAACATGTTAAGATTATTATACTTGCATTTGTGCTTGTTAAGTTATGTTTATTTCAGCTTTACTCTATCCTACAAGCTCAATACCTTAAAGTATTGACGCATACGTGCTCTACATTTAATTTTGGCATAATACATATATTGGACCCTAAACTTGACTTCAAATTTTAACTTTGACCTCCAACTTTCATAATAAACAAACAGACACTTTAACTATCCAACTTTTAAATAAATAAACACATGAGTCCTACATGGCAAAATACACGTAGGACACCACGTAGGACAAAAAATGACATGTAGGATGACATATAGGACATGTGTGTCTATTTGTTCAATTTTATACAAGTTTAAGTGTCTACTTGTGCACACCCAAAGTTGAAGAACATAACTACGATTTGAAGCCAAGTTAAAGGGTATATTTATGTATTATGCCTTTTTTTTATGTAGGTTCAGGTTCTTACCATCCCGATCAGGCATAGATCGATTTTCCGATCTCCAGTTCAGCAGATACAGTGGTAAGTCCTCATTCTCTGAGGACAATAGTCATGAGTTTCATTTTAGTCTTTTAGTCATTTAGTTTCACTTTTTGCTAGATTTAGCTTGGGCTTGTCCCACTATTTCTAGTCCAGTTTAGATACTTATTTAAGACATAGTTAGAATGAGCTTAGTATTTAGTTAGTATTTACTTTTGTATTGGACTCCTTATTTTCAAATATATCAGTTATAGAATATGGGTATTCCTCATCTTTTCAAGTTAAATTATAATTTAGCTTTTGCATTTAGTTTTTTATCTTTAGTATGCTCAATATCATGTCAGTAGGGTTAGCTTGGTATCAGTTGTGGTCCTAGGTTCACCGATCACAAGAGTCGTTAGTATGTGTTCACCTAGAAAGAGTTGAATCTTCGCTATAGGAGATGGCATGATCATGAGCATACTAAAGATAATAAACTGATGCAAAAGCTAAATCCTAATTAAATCTTAAAAGATAGCGAATACCCATAATCTATAACTGATATATTTTAAAAGCAATGAGTTTAATACAGAGGAAGTATTAACTCAATACTAAGTTGAATCTAACTATGCTGAAATAAGCCTCTAAATTGGACTAAAAATAATGGGACAAGCAAAAGCTAAATCGAGGAAAAACTGAAACTAAGTGACTAAATACTTAAATGACACTCATGATTGTTGTGCTCAGAGAATGAGGAATCACGTTTGAATATGCTAAATAGGAGATCGGAAATCAATCTATTCGTGATTTGGATGCTGAGAATCTGAACCTTCATCATGAGAATATGTAGCACACGTATGCATCAGTACTTGAAAGGTACTGAGCATGTATATAGAGTAAAGCTGAAATAAAACATAACAGTACAAGCATAAAATAAAGTATAATAATCTGACATGATCAACTGAATTATGAGCTAAATGATGCACTGACCAATTTATAACATACTGAAACTTAATATTGAATATACTGATAAATGGTCAATGCAGAGAGTCTGATTGATCTGTGAGAGATACTAAAAACCAATAATAAAACCACATTAGTTAAATATTGAATCCGATGTATGCGCCCCATCGAGAGGACCGAATATATCCTGCAAAAGGTACTAAGACATGGTAGCGTGAACACTAAACTGATTTGCCACATAGGGGACTTACAACCTACATGGCTAGTAGTTCTGGGACTAGTGGGTACGCTAAACCCTAGTCCAACTCGGTATTATGGTAATCCTATTAATTCTATAAATTTTATGATTATGTCTGAGTTTATGTAAATACAGGATAGCTCGAAACTTAACATGCAAACTGAGAATGCATCAATTAATCTTGTAATTATTCATTATAAGTGAGGCATGTATATCTGAAATGTCTAAAATATCTGACCTAGCAGGTGTAATTCAAGAACTAAAGAAACACAAAGCTAGGTTCTGAAATTCACGCAATAAACTAAATAATAACATGATAATCCGATTTGGAACATATTTAATAAATTTATGAAGTTATAACAAAGTTCTAGAAACCCTAGGCTTAATCATGATAACACAATCAAGAATATGATTGAAAAGTAGAGACCCAATGGGTGAAAGGAACCCGCCAGTGAAATTCCACATACCTGGTTATGAAGTCCACGGAAAAATACTTAGGTTTAGGGGCTGGAACTGTTGGAACTTGTTGCGTTCTTGAACTAGGTTCTTGAGTTTTTTCTCCTTTCTTGCTTCTAATTTTCTAACTTTTGTTTAAATGATTTGACATAAATATGTTTTATTTTTGTTTCTAGGCTTACAATGACTAACCTATGATAATATAGGGTGAAAACAACGTAACTTAAGGGCTTAAAAAAAGTGGGAAAGGTCCAAAAGACCCTTGGGAAAGTTGTTGTTGGACCAAATGACAGCCAGGATAGATGGCCTGTCGTCTTACAGACGCCCCGTCGTTGGGTCCCTCGACTGGACCTGTTCGATAGACTTTTACTAAAATAGGCATCAGCTTTTACTTGGAGGTCTTATTTTAGCAAGGTCGATGGCTATGGAAAGATAATTCAATTATAAATTTGTGGGTAGGCCATGGGACACATGATTCATTTTGTGCTAAGAGATATGACCAATTGAATTTCACCCAACTACATTTCCCCTTAACTGTCTGCAAATTTTCCACCTAAGGACTGTGCCTGTCGTCCATACCGCTTGTCAGAGATTGGGTGAATAGGGGTATCAATCGATGATCATGAACAACGGACCGTTATCTATCCAACGAACCATCGATGCCACCATTTGTTACACGTTTAGAGTTTTCTACAAAAACTAATTTTTGCTCTATTTTGGTTACGGGGTGTTACAATGTTACTTGGAGATATGAACATCTATAGACTTGTGATTCATGCTCAGCAGGTTGAAGGTTATAAGCTTAGGGAAAAGACTAAGGAGAATAAAAAGGCTAGGACTGGGAACTATGACTATTTTCAGCAAAAATTGGGTGGTGGAAATCTATCGTAGAGTCAGATAAAGTATTCAGAAAAAGTTATGACCATCAAGGCGAGTGCCATGGAGGAAAGAAAGGGTGTTTTGGGTGTGATCAGTATAGTCAAAGGTTGAGGGATTGTCCTTTTAGACAGGGTCAACGAGGTTGTAATAGAAAATCTCAGTCTACAACTTTAGCAGCACCAGCAAGTCGCCCAACTCATGAGGGTAACTCATCTAGTATAGGTGGCGGTCACGCCAGAACATGATTTATGCTCTTCAGGCTCTTTAGGATCAAGAAAGTTCTATTGATCTTGTCACTGGTACGTTATGAGTCTTTGACCTTGTTTTTTATGCATTATTAAATCCAGGGGCTACACTTTATTTAGTAACTCCTTACATAGCAGTCCAATTCAATGTTAGTCCAGTAACTCTCTTAGAACCTTCCTTAGTCTCTACTCCAGTCGGTAATCCAATTATATAAATATGGGTATACAGAAATTGCTCTATCGGTCTTTTAAAAAGTCACCTCAGCAGATCTAGTAAAGTTATAAATGGTAGACTTAGATGTAATTGTAGGCATGGATTTGTTACACTCATGCTAATCCTTAGTAGATTGTAGAACTAGGATTGTTCGTCTTCAATTTCATGACGAACCAATCTTAGAATAGAAGTGTAGTAGATTAGCGCCTACAAATAGATTTATTTCTTTGGGTTAAGAATTCTAGACTTGATACCTAAACTCTTGAGTAAGTTATAGTAGTTTGTAAGTTTCGAGAATATCTTCTCGGAGTTCCTCCTAAAAGGGAAATTATTTTTGAATTGATTTTCGTCCAGATACCAGCCTATTTCTATTCTTCCTTACAGAATGTCTCCAGCACAACTTAAGGTAATGAAAGAGCAGTTTAAAGACCTTCTAGATAACGGCTTCAACAGACGTACTATTTCACCATGGGCGCACCAATTTTTTTCTTAAGGAAGAAAGATGGTTCCGTGAGAATGTGCATTGATTATGGACAGTTGAACAAGGTCACAATAGAGGATAAGTCACTTCTCAAAGATTGACCTCCGATCGGGTTATCATCAGTTTAGAGTAAGAGATAGTGACATTCGAAAACAGCCTTCAGAACTCGATATGGTCATTACAAATTTGTAGTTATGTCATTTGTACTAACCAATGCTCTTACAAGTTTGATGTATTTGATGAACTGAGTATTCAAACATTACTTGCACTTGTTCGTTATTGTGTTTATTGATGATGTCCTCATTTACTCTAGGAATCAGGAAGAACATGCAAGTCTTTGAGAATTGTTTTACATACTCTCAAGGATCGCCAATTATTCGCTAAGTTCAGTAAATTTGACTTATGGTTGCAATCCATTGCTTTCCTTAGTCGCATTGCATCTAGCGAAGGGATCCGAGTGCATTCATGGAGGATAGATGTAAATAAACAATGTACAAGACCTACCTCTGCTGCAGATATCAGAAGTTCTTAGATCTACAGGTTATTACAAAAGGTTCGTGGAATGATTTACATCTAAAGACTCCCCATTGACTAGGTTAAATCAGAAGATGGTCAAGTTCTAATGGTCAGATGATTGTGAGAAAAGCTTTGCAGAATTGAAAACTAGATTTACTACAACTCCTGCCTTTACTCTACCACAGGGTTCAGATGGTTATATGATCTATTGTGATGCATCCAAAGTTGGACTAGGTTGTGTGTTCACACAGCGAGATAAGGTTATAGCGTATGCCATTAAACAACTTAAGGTGCATGAGAAGAACTATACAAATCATGAGCTCGAGCTTGCAGCAATGGTGTTTTCACTCAAGATATGGAGAAACTACTTGTATGGTGTTCATATAGATATGTTCACCGATCATAAGAGCCTTCAGCATGTGTTCACCCAGAAAGAGTTGAATGTTTGCCAGAGGACATGTCTAGGGTTCTTTAAAGATTATTATATGAGTGTGCATTATCATCCTTGTAAGGCGAATATAGTATCCAATGCTCTTAGCAGATTATCTATAGGTATTGTAGCCCATGTAGAGGACTAAAGGTAGGAGATAAAAAAAATAGAAAGAATCAGATGTGAAAGAATTTTTTGAATTGTATAATCAATGATGTACTAATACTAATAACCTAAATTTGATTTACCTAAATTTGATTTAATGAATTTAATGTTCTCGCTTTCGAGTTCGCCTCATGAGCATATCAGACAGTTGTGTAACAGTTCAGAATGGTGCAGAATTTTCTTTGGTGGTAGAGCTTAAGTAAAAGGAAGACAGTGATCCAATCTTCATTGAACTTAAGGGTGTTGTCCACAATCAGAAAGTGGAGGTTTTCTCCAGAGGGAGAGATGGTGTATGTCGCTATTATGGTAGATTGTATGTTACTATGGGTGATTTGAGACAACATATTATTTCAGAAGCCCATAACTCCATGAATACTATTCATCGAGGTGCCACTAAGATGTATTGCGAGCTTCGGGAAGTCTATAGGTGGAGTGGCATGAAAAGGGATATAGCGGATTTTTTGAGTAAGTTCCCCTATTGCCAGCAAGTCAAGGTAGAATATCAGAAATCAGGAGGTATGACTCAAAAGATTAACAATCCTAATTGGAAGTGGGAAGTGATCAATATGGAATTCATCACAAGGTTACCGCGTACTCGCGGACAACATTACTCAATTTGGGTGATAGATGATAGGATGACTAAGTCTTCTCGCTTTTCGGCGATCAAGACTATAGATTTGGCAGATTAATAAGCCAAGCTTTACATAAATGAGATTGTGAGGTTACATGGGGTTCCTTTTTTTATAATCTCATACATAGGTCCTCAGTTTAACTCTTATTTTTAGAAGTCAATTAAGAATGGTCTTTGTACACAAGTTAACCATAGAACAGCATTTCATCCGCAGACGGATGGACACGCACAGCGTACCATTCAGAACTTAGAGGATATTTTGAGGGCTTGTTTGATTGTATCAAAGGTAGTTGGGATGATCACCTTCCTCTTATTGAGTTCGCCTAAAACAATAGCTATCATTCCACCATTCAGATGGTTCCTTATGAGGCTTTATATGAGCGTATATTTAGATATCTTGTTAGTTGGTTTGAAGTAGGTGAAGCAACCTTGATAGGTACAGATTCAGTCGTTGATGCTATGGAGAAAGTGCAACTCATTAGAGATAGACTTAGGACAGCCAAAAGACGTCAGAAATCTTATGCAGATGTAAAGAGAAGGGAACTAGAGTTCCAAGTTCATAATTAGGTTTTTCTGAAAGTCTCACATATGAAAGCGATGATGAGATTTGGAAAGAAAGGGAATATCAGTCCTAGATATGTAGGCCCTTACAAGATATTAAAAAGGTTCGGCAATGTGGCATATGAGTTAGACTTGCCAGCAGAATTAGCAGCAGTGCATCCGGTCTTCCAAGTCTCACTCTAGAAGAAATGTGTAGGTTATCTAGCCTCTATAGTGTCATTAGAGAGTATGGCAGTGAAAGATAATCTTCCTTATGAGTATGTACCAATTGAGATTATTGACCATCAGGTTAGAAGGTTGAAAAACAAAGAAGTCACTTCAGTCAAGGTTTTGTGGAGGTGTCAGTCCATAGAGGGAGATACTTGGGAAGTAGAAGCAGCCACGAAAGCCAAGTATCCTCACCTCTTTCCTTCGGATTCCACTCCTGCTTAAGGTAACAGTTCCTCTTAAGTTTTGTAGTCATTCATGCGTGAATTAAGTCTTAGGATCATGTTCCCTCAGTTTGTACTTGCATTTTCAGTGTATTTGCATGTTCTCAAAACTAAATTCAGTCAGAAACTCTATTCTCATTGTTTAGTAGTAGGTTTTGCTGATGTCTCCCTCTACTCAAGCTAGTTTGTAACACCCCGTATCCAAAACAGACAAACAAAAAGCTTTTCACACAAATCTGCACGTGCAACCAATGGAGCCAGCGACAGACTATCGAATGACCCACGGTCCGTACTGCACAACCATCAACAGGTTCAGAAACCCCCAAAATCTCCGCCTAGGAAAATTTGCTTAAGTAATGATCGATGGAAGTACCTACAGTCCGTAGTCCGTGACCGTCAATTGACACAACATTCATCCACTCTCTGACAAGAGATACGGATGACCAGCACAGTCCGTAGGTCTGACCGATATTGGGAACTAGCAAACAGCTAAGGTGGAAATGTAGTTTGGTCAAATTAAAATAATCATAAATCTTAGCAAAAAATAAATTAGGTGTCTCATGACATACCCACAGATACATAATTGAATTAGTTTTCTATAGCCACCGACCAATGTAAAATCAAACCTCCGAGTAAATGGTTATGCCTGTTTTAGTAAAGGCCTATTTAACAGGCCCAACCTATGGATCCAACAATGGACTGTCGATGAAACGACGGACTGTCTGTCTAGGCCGTCGTTTGGTCCGACAGAAGTGAACTCAGAGGTCTTTTGGTCTTTTCCCATTTCGTTTAAACCCTAAGATACATTGTTTTAACCCTAAACATCATGTTTTGGTCACTTTAAGCCTAGAATCATAACAAGAACTTACCTAAGTCAAAATCATAAATAAAAATTTAGAAAATTAGAACCAGAAAGGACAAAAATCTCAATAACCCTATGTAACGACCTGTTTAGTCGTTTTGAGCGGCAGATTTTATTTCTGGAAAAACTGTCTGAGTCGACGGAACCCACGACGGACCGTCATGGGCACGACGGACCGTCGAGGGGGTCTCGTTCCAAAACACTTAGAATTATGAAATTTGGGTAGTGAAATCAACTCTCTGAACTTCGTGACGGAATGGCAGGACGGACCGTCGTGGGCACGACGGAACGTCACAAATCTTCCACAGAAATTAAGTCTCTGAACTTTGTGACGGACCTGCAGGACGGACCGTCACAGCCATGACGGACCGTCACAGGTTGCGTAACCCAGACTGGGTCGGCTTTCTGTTAAAGTTTTTAAAGGGGCGTTTTGGACTATTCATGCTTATATATATAAAGTTAGTGGATTAATATTAATAATTCATTTTCTTGGGGGTTAAAGGAGATAACCTTGGAATAATTAGTGGGTTATTTTTATCATCTTTTATACTTAATTATATGACAATTAGGGTAAAGGAAAAAGGGTTTGAATAAGAAAAATAGAAAGAACAAGAGAGGGAGAAATGAACGAGAGAGAGAAGAAGAACCCATCTTTGGGAAGATAGCTTGTTGATCACAATTCTTCGGTGGACGTAGGTTATGGTTTATGCTATTCGTAGTAAACTCTTAATAGTGAATGATATGTGTTGGGTAGTAATTATAAAGTCTTCTATATGCTTAATTGTGTGCTTGCATGATGTGATTATATAATTGTGATGAATTAGCATGAAGAGTCTATTGAATCTTAATCCCAAATTTACTTTGTTAATGATGATGCCTTGGTATAAAAGAAGTCTTGATGAACTAAAGAATGAGAATGATGATGCCTTGGTATAAAAGAAGGCTTGATGAATTTAAATAATGAGATTAGAGGATGGGGTGTCACGTTCCGACACTAGGATAGTGATGGAGGATCGGGTGCCACGTTCCGGTACCAGGATAGTATATGGATCGGAGTGTCACGTTCCGACACCAGGATAGTATATGGATCGGGTGCCACGTTCCTGTACCAGGATAGTATATGGATCGGAGTGTCACGTTCCGACACCAGGATAGCATATGGATCGGGTGCCACGTTCCGGTACCAGGATAGTATATGGATCGGGTGTCACATTTCGGCACCAGGATAGTATATGGATCGGAGTGTCACGTTCCGACACCAGGATAGTAGTAGTGGAGCGGAGTGTCACGTACCGACACAATAGGAATAAAGATAATGAATCTTGAATTATGATAATATACTAAAATGTAAAGAAATAATTCCCAAATGAGTATGATGGGGAGGCGTGAGTCCTCATTGATGTGCTTGGTGTTGTGACCAAGGGTTATGGTAAATTGTAAATGTCGCATGTTAAGATATTTTAGTTGATTTTATATTATTATCTGATATATACTGTTTTCTATTTTGAGTTGGCCGATGATACCTACTCAGTACTTGTGCCTTGTACTGACCCATACTTGTATTTGCTTTTCTTTGTTAATTGTGGAGTGCAGCAAACGTACCGTCGTCTTCAACTCAACCGCAACTCTTTCCAGTCTTCATTGCACCAGATTTCAGGGTGAGCTATTGCTTCTAGCTTGGACTGGATCTTCCTCTTCAAGTCTTGATGCCTTGAACTTCCGGCATGGACTAGCTTTTTATTTATTTTAGCTTCTTAGATACTCTTCGATTAGTAATTTGAGGATAGATGTTCTTGTGATGATGAGTTCCATATTTTGGGGATAATGATTGATAAATTTTAGAAGTTATTTAATTGATTTCGTTAATGAGTTTTAAGTCTTCCGCAGTGTATTTTGTTAATAATGGTTCAATATGTTGGAGTTTAGATTGGTTGGTTCGCTCACATAGTAGGATAAGTGTGGGTACCACTCGCGGCTCATTTGGGTCGTGACAAACTTGGTATCAAAGCATTATGTTAGTTGGTCTCATCAAACAAGAACGAGTCTAGTAGAGTCTTAAGGAACGGTAGGGGGACGCCTTTACTTTTTTTTTAGAGGCTATAAGACTTTAGGAAATTTTCATTCTTTCTTTCTTTCTTTCGTGCTATTACTTTGATCCAATTGGTATCTAGGTGATACAAATTGGTATCTGACTATCTTCACTCTATTTCGCAGATGGTTAGAACTAGAGCACGACTGCGCGAACACCAACACCGGCAAGACAGGATGCGTCTGATCCAGCCACTGGGGCTGTAGCTCGAAGAGGAGCAGTGGCAAGAGGCCGTGGTAGAGGTCGCGGGAGTACGTCCTCTAGAGGAAGAGGACAAGCACCTAGCCCAACTATTACTAGGGCGGTGACTCCTCCACCGACTGAGGAAGTTATAGGAGAGGGTGAGGAAGGGGAGAATGAACAAGTGCAGAATGACGAATTACCACCCCAACCTACCTCAGAGATGATTAATCAGGTTCTTGCCTATCTTAGCAGGTTATCTGATCAAGGCCAGACACCTCCGTTGTTTTCTGCACCAGCACCTCAGGTTCCGCAAGTACGACAGGCCGTTGCTGAGGCTCCCCGCATGGATGCCTCATCGGAAATAGGCACGTTTCCTCGTTTGACTACAGGGCCTATAATGACAAGTGATCAGCATGAACTTTTCAGTAAGTTCTTCAAATTGAAACCTCCAGTCTTCAAGGGTGCTGAATCTGAGGATGCCTACGATTTTCTGGTTGATTGTCATGAGTTACTACATAAAATGGGCATAGTGGAGCGGTTTGGCGTTGAGTTTGTAACCTATCAGTTTCAGGGAAATGCCAAAATATGGTGGCGGTCACATGTTGAGTGTCAACCCGCACAGGCGCCACCTATGACTTGGGCGTCATTCTCTAGCTCGTGTATGGAGAAGCATATCCCCCGAACCTTGAGGTATAGGAGGAGAGATGAGTTCTTGATCCTCGAAAAAGGTAGGATGTCGGTTACCGCGTATGAGGCTAAGTTTCGTGCATTATCCAGCTATGCCACCCAGCTTTGTTTCAGTCCACAAGAACAGATTCGCCGTTTTGTGAAGGGGTTGAGGTCAGATTTGTGGATTTCAGCCTTACAGGTAGCGGCTAAAGCAAAATCCTTTCAGGAAGTGGTAGACTTCGTTATAGAGGTAGAGGGAGTGAAGCCAGATGACTTCACCATGGCATCGACATCTAAAAGATTTTGTAAGGGAGGTGAGTTTAATGGTTCTTACTCAAGAGGGCAAGGTTCAGGAGGTTATTCAGCCCGACCCATTCAATCTTCACTACAGACTGTAGTTGGGGGTCCACCACAGACCGGTCAACACTTCTCTGAGTTTGGAGGTTATCCCCAGACTTCGTCATCCTCACAGAGACCTATGCTTGAATCCAGAGAGTGCTATGGATGTGGGGAGACTGGACACATTAAGAGGTATTGTCCAAAACAGGGTTACAGACCTCAAATAGTCAGAGGTAGAGGTGGTCATGGAAGAGGCCGTCATTCTGGAGGATGTGGTGGCCGAGGTAATGGTGGTCACCAAAACGGTCGGGGTGACGGGCAAACTGGAGCCACTACAGCACAATATGGTAGGGGCAACGGGCAGACAGGTGATAGGGCCCATTATTATGCTTTCCCCGGGTGGTCTGAAGCAGAGACATCTGATGTTGTTATCACAGGTAATCTTTTGGTTTCTGATTGCATGGCTTCTGTATTATTTGATCGTGGCTCCACATTTTCATATGTATCTTCCTCATTTGCTACTGGTCTTAATTAACATTGTGAATTGCTTGACATGCCTATTCGTGTTTCTACTCCGGTGGGTGAGTCTGTGATAGTTGAAAAAGTATATAGGTCTTGTTTGGTGACTTTTGTGGGGAGCAATACTCATGTAGACTTGGTTATCTAAGAAATGGTTGATTTTGATGTAATTCTGGATATGACTTGGCTTTCTCCGAATTTTGCAATCTTAGATTGTAATGCTAAAATTGTAACGTTAGCCAAGCCTGGGACAGATCCGTTAGTGTGGGAGGGTGACTACACTTCCACTCCAGTTCGTATCATCTCCTTTCTTCGTGCTAAGAAAATGGTTAGTAAAGGGTGTTTAGCGTTCTTGGCACACCTCAGGGACGATACTACCCAAGTACCTTCAATTGAGTCGGTTTTGGTAGTCCGTGAGTTTCTTGATGTGTTCCCTGCAGACCTTCCTGGTATGCCACCGGATAGGGATATCGACTTTTGCATTTATCTGGAGCCGGATACTAGCCCCATTTCCGTACCCCCTTATAGGATGGCCCCAGCGGAGTTAATGGAATTAAAGGCCCAACTTCAAGAGTTGATAAGTAAAGGCTTCATTAGACCAAGTGCATCCCCTTGGGGTGCTCCGGTGTTATTTGTGAAGAAGAAGGATGGGAGTTTTCGGATGTGCATAGACTACCGGCAGTTGAACAAGGTAACTATTGAGAACAAGTATCCCATTCCTCGCATTAATGACTTGTTCGATCAGTTACAAGGTTCTTGTGTCTTCTCTAAGTTTGACTTGAGATCCGGTTATCATTAATTGAAAATACGGGCAACGGATGTGCCAAAGATTGATTTTCGAACCAGGTATGGGCATTACGAATTTGTAGTGATGTCTTTTGGTCTTACGAATGCCCCTGCTACTTTCATGAGCTTGATGAACGGTATTTTTAAGCCATATCTGGATCTCTTTGTGATCGTATTTATCGATGATATACTGATATACTCCAAGATGAAGAAGGAACATGAGGAACATTTGAGAATTGTGTTGGAAGTATTAAGGTTGAAAAAGCTTTATGCCAAATTCTCCAAGTGTGAGTTTTGGCTAGATTCAGTGTCCTTCATGGGGCACGTGGTTCCTAAGGATGGAGTGATGGTGGATCTTTCTAAGATTGAGATAGTGAAGAATTGGGTAAGACCGACTAATGTGTCAGAAATAAGGAGCTTTGTTGGTTTAGCTAGCTATTACCGTCGATTTGTCAAGGGATTCTCTTCTATTGCTTCCCAATTGACGAACTTGACTAAGCAGAATGTTCCATTTTTATGGTCGGATGAATGTGAGGAAAGCTTTCAGAAACTCAAGACCTTGCTGACTACTGCACCTATCCTTACCTTGCCGGTAGAAGGCACGAATTTCATTGTTTATTGTGATTCATCCTATTCTGGTTTGGGTGCAGTGCTAATGCAAGAGAAGAATGTAATTGCTTATTCTTCGAGGCAATTAAAGGTGCATGAACGTAACTATCTGACCCATGATTTGGAGTTGGTTGCGGTTGCATTAAAGCAATGGAGACACTATCTATATGGAGTTAAGTGTGAAATCTATACGGATCATCGTAGCCTACAGTATATCTTTACTCAGAGGGATTTGAATTTGAGACAGAGGAGGTGGATGGAACTACTGAAGGACTATGATGTTACCATCTTGTATCACCCTGGAAAGGCTAATGTTGTGGCAGACGCCTTAAGTAGAAAAGCAGGGAGCATGGGTAGTTTAGCTCACTTGCAAGTTTCTAGACGCCCGTTGTCTAGAGAAATCCAAAACTTGCCTAATGAATTTATGAGGCTAGAAGTAAATGAGAAGGGAGGATTTTTGGCTTGTGTAGAGGCAAGATCTTCTTTTCTTGACAAGATCAAGGGAAAACAGTTTGATGATGAGAAACTAAGCCGAATTCGGGATATCGTGTTGCGAGGAGAGGCTAAAGAGGTAATAATTGATGAGGAAGCTGTTTTGAGGATTAAGGGAAGGGTATGTGTGCCCCGTGTTGATGATTTGATCCACAGTATTCTTACAGAGGCTCATAGTTCCGGATATTCTATACATCCTCGTGCAACCAAGATGTACCGTTACCTGAAGCAACACTTTTGCTTGAGTAGAATGAAGCGCGACATTGTTGATTTTGTTGCCAAGTGTCCAAATTGTCAACAAGTAAAGTATGAACACTAGAGGCCCGGAGGAACACTTCAGAGAATGCCCATTCCTGAATGAAAGTGGGAGAGAATTGCCATGGACTTCGTGGTTGGTCTTCCAAAGACATTGGGTAAGTTTGATTCTATTTGGGTAATTGTGGACAGATTAACTAAGTCTGCTCACTTCATTCCGGTAAAGGTGACTTACAATGCAGAGAAGTTAGCCAAAATCTATATCTCAGAAATTGTTTGATTGCATGGAGTTCCACTCTCCATCATATCAGATAGAGGTACGCAGTTTACTTCTAAGTTTTGGAGAACATTGCATGCAGAATTAGGTACTAGGTTGGACCTTAGTAGTGCATTTCACCCACAGACCGATGGTCAGTCTGAGCGAATTATTCAGGTATTGGAGGATATGATTCGTGCATGCGTGATAGAATTTGGTGGTCATTGGGATAACTTCTTACCCTTAGCAGAGTTCTCCTACAACAATAGCTATCACTCAAGTATTTATATGGCTCCATTTGAAGCATTGTATGGGAGGAGATATAGGTCTCCCATTGGTTGGTTTGATGCATTTGAGGTTAGACCTTGGAGTACTGATCTTTTGAGGGACTCATTAGAGAAGGTGAAATCTATTCAAGAAAAGCTTTTAGCGGCTCAAAGTAGGCAAAAGGAATATGCAGATCGAAATGTTAGAGACTTGGAGTTCATGGAGGGTGAACAAGTCTTGCTGAAGGTTTCGCCCATGAAAGGGGTGATGCGGTTTGGTAAAAGGGGTAAGCTAAGCCCAAGGTATATTTGACCATTTGAAGTACTTAAGCGAGTAGGGGAGGTGGCTTATGAATTAGCCTTGCCTCCAGGATTGTCAGGAGTACATCTGGTATTTCATGTGTCTATGTTGGAAAGATACAATGGGGATGGAAACTACATCATTCGTTGGAATTCAGTTCTGCTTGATGAGAATTTGACTTATGAGGAGGAGCCTGTTGCCACTCTAGATAGTGAAATCCGCAAGTTGAGATCAAGGGAGATGCATCCATCAAAGTTCAATGGAAGAATCAACCAGTTGAAGAGGCCACTTGGGAGAAGGAGGCTGATTTGCAAGAAAGATACCCACACCTGTTTACAGATTCAGGTACTCCTTTTCGCCCTTGTTTTTCTTCTTGTGATCGTTCGAGGACGAACGATGGGTAAATTGGTATCTATTGTAACGACCTGTTTAGTCGTTTTGAGCAGCAGATTTTATTTCTGGAAAAACTGTCTGAGTCGACGGAACCCACAACGGACCGTCATGGGCACGACGGACCGTCGAGGGGGTCTCGTTCCAAAACACTTAGAATTCTGAAATTTGGGTACTGAAATCAACTCTCTGAACTTCGTGACGGAATGGCAGGACGGACCGTCGTGGGCACGACGGACCGTCACACATCTTCCACAGAAATTAAGTCTCTGAACTTTGTGACGGACCTGCAGGACGGACCGTCACATCCATGACGGACCGTCACAGGTTGCGCAACCCATACTGGGTCGGATTTCTGTTAAAGTTTTTAAAGGGGCGTTTTGGACTATTCATGCTTATAATTATAAAGTTAGTGGATTAATATTAATAATTCAATTTCTTGGGGGTTAAAGGAGATAACCTTGGAATAATTAGTGGGTTATTTTTATCATCTTTTATACTTAATTATATGAAAATTAGGGTAAAGGAAAAAGGGTTTGAATAAGAAAAATAGAAAGAACAAGAGAGGGAGAAACGAACGAGAGAGAGAAGAAGAACGCAGCTTTGGGAAGATAGCTTGTTGATCACAATTCTTCGGTGGAGGTAGGTTATGGTTTATGCTATTCGTAGTAAACTCTTAATAGTGAATGATATGTGTTGGGTAGTAATTATAAAGTCTTCTATATGCCTAATTGTGTGCTTGCATGATGTGATAAAATAATTGTGATGAATTAGCATGATGAGGCTATTGAATCTTAATCCCAAATTTACTTTGTTAATGATGATGCCTTGGTATAAAAGAAGGCTTGATGAACTAAAGAATGAGAATGATGATGCTTTGGTATAAAAGAAGGCTTGATGAATTTAAATAATGAGATTAGAGGATCGGGTGTCACGTTCCGACACCAGGATAGTAATAGAGGATCAGGTGCCACGTTCCGGTACCAGGATAGTATATGGATCGGAATGTCACGTTCCGACACCAGGATAGTATATGGATCGGGTGCCACGTTCCGGTACCAGGATAGTATATGGATCGGAGTGTCACGTTCCGACACCAGGATAGTATATGGATCGGGTGCCACGTTCCGGTACCAGGATAGTATATGGATCGGGTGTCACGTTCCGGCACCAGGATAGTATATGGATCGGAGTGTCACGTTCCGACACCAGGATAGTAGTAGTGGAGCAGAGTGTCACGTACCGACACAAGAGGAATAAAGATAATGAATCTTGAATTATGATAATATACTAAAATGTAAAGAACTAATTCCGAAATGAGTATGATGGGGAGGCTTGAGTCCTCATTGATGTGCTTGGTGTTGTGACCAAGGGTTATGGTAAATTGTAAATGTCGCATGTTAAGAAATTTTAGTTGATTTTATGTTATTATCTGATATATACTGTTTTCTATTTTGAGTTGGCCGATGATACCTACTCAGTACTTGTGCCTTGTACTGACCCCTACTTGTATTTGCTTTTCTTTGTTAATTGTGGAGTGCAGCAAACATACCGTCGTTTTCAACTCAACCGCAACTCTAGCAAGTCTTCATTGCACCAGATTTCAGGGTGAGCTATTGCTTCTAGCTTGGACTGGATCTTCCTCATCAAGTCTTGATGCCTTGAACTTCCGGCATGGACTAGCTTTTTATGTATTTTAGCTTCTTAGATACTCTTAGATTAGTAATTTGAGGATAGATGTTCTTGTGATGATGACTTCCAGATTTTGGGGATAATGATTGATAAATTTTAGAAGTTATTTAATTGATTTCGTTAATGAGTTTTAAGTCTTCCGCATTGTATTTTGTTAATTATGGTTCAATATGTTGGGGTTTAGATTGGTTGGTTCGCTCACATAGTAGGATAAGTGTGGGTGCCACTCGCGGCTCGTTTGGGTCGTGACACCCTAGTTCAAGAATGAACCAAGTTTCCAACAGCTTCATCCCTGAAATCTAAGTGTTTCTCCCTTAATTTCATCACCAGGTATGTGGGATTTTACTAGTGGGTTCCTTTCACCCATTGGGTCCCTAAGTTTCATCCAGTTCTTAATTCTCTTATCATGATTAATGCTAGGGTACATAGAATTACAGCAGAACTTCATGATTTGGTAAACTATATGTTCCAGATCAGGTTATCATATTATTACTCAGATTATCGCATGAATTTCTGAGCCCTAGCTTTTTATTTCTTTAGTTCTTGAGTTACATATGCTAGGTCAGATATTTTAGCTATTTAGTTATACATGCCTCAGTTATTAATGCATCATTATCAGATTAAATGTTGCATTCTCAGTTTGCATGTTAGATTTGAGCTATCCAGTATTTACAGAAAATTCACACATAATCAGTTAACTACACAAATCTATGCGAGTAGCATAATATTGAGTTGGACTAGGGTTCAACATACCCAATAGTCCCAGAACTACTTGGGCATCAGTTTTGTGATCACGCCAGCAAGTCTTTATACCTCTGGCAGGGTATATTGGGTGCTCTCGATGGAGAGTATAAATTGGACTCCATATTTAGCTCATGTGGTTTTATTATTGGCTATTAGTAGCTCCCACAATTCAGTTAGACTCTCTTGCATTGACTATTTATCAGTATACTCAGTATTCAGTTTCAGCATGTTATGAATAGGTTATTGCATTTAGTTAGCTTTGGAATTTAGGATATCATGTTCAAATTATTATAATTGCTTTTGTGTTGGTTTAATTATGTTTTATTTGAGCTTTACTATATCCTACACGCTCAATACCTTCAAGTACTGACACATACGTGCGCTACATCATCTCGTGATATAAGTTCAGGGTCTCACCATCTAGATCATGCATATATCGATTTTCCAATCTCTAGTTCAGCATATTCAGAGGTGAGTCCTTATTCTCCGAGGACAATAGTCATGAGTATAATTTAATTCTTTTAGTCATTTAGTTTCAGCTTTTGGTAGATTTAGCTGGAGCTTATCCAAGTATTACTAGTCCAGTTTAGATGCCTATTTCAGACATAGTTACATTAAACTTAGTATTGAGTTAATATTTACTTTGTATTAAACACATTGTTTTCAAATATCTCAATTATAGAATATGGTTATTCCCTATCTTTTAAGTTTAAATTATGATTTAGCTTCTACATTCTGTTTATTATATTTAGTATGTTCATGATCATTTCAGCAGGGTTAGCTTAGGATCACTTGTGCTCCTAAGTTCGTTGTCCGCGTCTAGGGGGTAGCTCGGGGCGTGACACCAACTTAATGTCGTCGGAAGATATATTAATTCAAATATTAAATTACTTAAGTACTACGGCTACTGTAGTCTGGATTTTTTTATTTAATAAACTATAATTTAATATTTTTGTGACTGTTGTAGTCGGTCATTATTATAGTTTAATGGTCAGGACAAGTTTTATATTTTTCGACTACCGCAATCGGCAAAGTCTTAATACTGTAGTTGGTAAATATTTTATGACGTTCAATATGCTGACTTCCAAAAAATAGTCAGGAAGTCATAGAAAAACACCATTTTCTACTAAATTTTAACTATTTTGCGGTTGGAAAATGATTAATTTTTAGTAGTTCGATAAAGGATAAAATTGCTCAAACATAATAGGTCTCTTGAGACATTACTAATATCTTGTCTGTCCTCAGTGTCATAAAAATTTTCAGTGACACCTTTTTCACTACATGGAGAATTATTTTGACTAGTCGGGGAAAGACTTCGGCTATTAGTTGAATTTTTATATGCACCCAGCGTCCAATTTTTAGTTATATTCTTGGTTTAAATTTGCAAAACATGCTGCCCAAAATTTTCAGCATCTTCAACCTCAGATGTCTCCATTAGTTTGTGTCCTGACTTCAATAGTTTGTGTCCTGACTTCAATAGTTTGTGGCCGGCACATCAACCCCAACTCTTGATGTTTTCCCTCTATATTCATTAGTTGTTTCGACACAAAAATTACTCGTAACAAGATCTATTGAGTGTTATGACTTTGTTCAGAACTGGCAACAACCAATTGTTGATCAACCTTTTTTTAATTTTTTGAAATGTTTCTCTCGCATCACTTTGATACTTTTCACTATTGGTAGTACCTTTTGAAGAACCATCAATTGTATCATCAATTTGTGTGTTATTTTAATTTCTTTTCCAAAGATAGATTATCATATACAATCTTCTGAATGACCTCATTCAACTTACCAGATTTTCCATCCTCAAAATGCAAGATTATATGATTTGGAAGCTTTTCCATTAGATCAAGTATAACCTTGACCCTAGTTATGCAGGGTCTATTCTTGATTTGAGTATCTTTATCTATAGCTATTGGCTTTCCATCTGCAGATTCTATAGACAACAAAGACTTCTTTACAAAAAAATCTGGAGAGGTAAGTTCGATAAAAAGAATAAAAATCCACAACTAACGTCGTTTTCTCCTTAGGATTATATCCAATGGACATGGAAAACCCTACATTTGTTCTCCTGTCCATGGAAAAACTCTCTACAATGGACATCTTTGAGTTTTTAGTATTCACCATCAACCTCTCTCGATACATATAACACAAATCGAAACATATCGACTCTTTTTCTCAAATCTAGCCTACGATATTATATTAGATATGCTATTATTATTGGATTAACTTTGCATACAAATTTTAGAAATCAAAGGAAAGGTATGGCGATTTAAACCAGTCATTATTTTATATTATTATAATCTTTGTGTTATTCTTCAAATGTGATGATATATTAGTAGTTTATATAGTTGATTCACAAATAACACGAGTCATAAATAGATATGGCACAAGTAATACTATTATATAATTATCTATTAAATGTTGATAAAGAAGAAGAGTGATTCTATAATTTAAGGGTGTAATCTAATAATCAATCAAATGAATTCAATCATAACAGTTTAATAAAATAATATAAAAATATACTCCACCACAATTAACTCTCAGCTAGTAACATATTTCTATTTTATTTTTATATTTTTCTTATTTTGTTTTAAATATGTAAATATATTATTTGAATTTTTCCTACTTAGGTATAGATCATATAAAAGAAAAAAAAAATTTATTTCAAAGTTTTGTTGCAAGTAATAATAACTTTTGTAGGAACGCACAACATGTGTACACTATTTATTGTTTTTTCGCAAATAATCCATCCTCGACTAAATCACCTGTCATTGACTAGTTTTTTTGTTCTACTCTCTTCTAGGTCTTTCATATAAACTATTTCTTGTTTTAAAGAATCACATGTCCTCAACTTAATCATCTGTCATTGACTACTTTTTTTTCTTTCTAGTCTCTTCTAGGTCGTTCCATTTTTCCATTCTCATTCTTCCATGTCCCACTAATCTTCTCTTTGTTGGAATTCTGACCCTCAAATTTGCCTAAACAATATGTATATTCTATATGTTCCTTTGCATATTAGAGCAATTACGTTTTGTAAAGCAAAAAAAATAATGACAGAATATACTATCGCGAAAACCCCCAACTCACACAAGGGTAAAAACTACGACCTACACCTTTGTAGGATTTAACTCCACTTCATAAACTCCAAGCCTCAACAAAAGATTACAAACCTATGTAACCTAATGAATTATAAACTCTAATCCTTAGCTAAGAAATTATATATTGTAATCCCAAAGAAAAAAACCCCAGGTTTAAGTCTTCTAACATACATAAAGTTTATCAAAATGGTTAGACGAAACCTACACACACACTTGGTTGTAATAAAAACTCTTAATTACAATCTCACAACTTTTTCCTCACAATCTAGCAACACTCCCCTATAAATCTCAAAACTCTCTCAAACTCTTGATCGTGTTTTGATCTTCGCTCTATGTAAGTTCACAAATATATTCAATGAACTATTTAGCTATTTATAATCTTTGAAACTCTCCTAAGTCTTGTTCAACAATACTTAGTCTTCGCCACATTAAAGAAACTTCTTTAAACCGAACTCGACTCGAACTCCTTCTTATGTTAGGACTCCTCATTGCATCAATCTTTGAAAAGAAATTCTTACACGCAGTTTAGCTTAACTGAATAAGAAACTTTATTAATCCCTAACTCCTTCTTCTTCTTGGTTTCAACTTTCTCTTCTACTTCAAATTTGGAAGTTCACGTGGAAAGTTTCTACTTTTCTACTTCTTTTAGGCATTTGTCTTCGTCTTTACTTTTGCTTCCTAGTTTTTCTAGTTTCCCTATTTGATTTAGAAAACTATTTTGTTTGCGTACTCCTTTATAAATAGAAACTATATGTAATAGTTGCTTGTCAAAGAAGCAATACTTCCATAGATTTATAACTATTAATTTGCGTGGTTGACGTTTCCCCTAATCACAGTCAGATTCGGTCTAAAAATCACATGTTTTCGCAACCGGTTCATTTCATCTATTCCTCTATTTTTCAATTATCAAAATCGTTCTCGTTCAAACACACTCAAAATAAGAGGGAATGAGGAACTATTCGGAAAGGACCAATTTTTTAGATGTGGTGTGTTACTTTAATTATGACTCTATCTTTCGAAGCTTTTTCTCCAATTGTTGCTGCATTTTTTGGGCATATATATGTTGGTTAATTGCTTTGATTTGCATTAAATTTTTTCTTTTACCCTTTTCGGTATATAAAACTTTTTATTAAAATTTATATATGGAGATGTTGATGATTTTCAAAGTTTTGATTTTTGATTGGGTTTGTTAATTGCAGTGATAAAAGGGGGAAAAGAAGATAGTTGACTTTTTTTAATACTTTTTTTTTGTGAAACTCATTCTCGATTTCTGATGTTGAAGTGGATAGATTATAACGACCATGTTCGGTCGTTTTGAGCACTAGAACTTTTTATGTCAGAAAATACTTTCCGATAGATTTAAATATGTATTTTGTACTATTCATAAGTATAATTATGAAGTTAGTGGGGTAATTTTAATATTTTATTTAGGTTGTGGTTAAAGAGGTTAATAGTTAAATAAATAGTGGGTCACTTTACCACTCTTTTAATAAGTCATAAAATAATCAGGAGGAAATATTCTGTAAAGGATAAATAAGGGTTTAGCGATGAAACGTTGCCTGCAGTAGTCAAGAAGCAATTATCTTATCAAGAAATAAAAATTTTACTTGGATATTGGTTATATGTGCATGATAATATTATAGTTATATATTTTATTATAAAGTTGAATTGGAATATAGTGATATGCAATAAATGCTAAGAAAATTGGCCGTACTGGATTGTATAACTATTTTCAGTGAGTATTATTATTATGGTTATTTTAACTTAAATTATACATTGGAAAGAACAAGTATGTGGTGGTACTAGTTTTAGGATTAATTGTGGTTATTAACAGAAGAAGTATTGGTTATACTAAAGGTTGGATAGGAAATATTAGACCATAAGAACAATTTGTGATTTTTAAAACTATGGAACGCATTTTGTTGGAACAAAAAGAAATTGATAACATTAGTAAAAACAAAATTTATGAAATCATTAATTATTAGTCCATGTGGTTTATGAAAGTAATTCTTTTATGACTAATTTTAGTGTAATGGAGCAGTTGTTAAGGTTTAAGACTATTTAGGTGTTAATTTATAAAAGTATATGGATATAAGTTGCAAGTATGAACAAAAAGAATTATGAAACATTAGTTGATAATTTGGACTAATGATTGGAGAATTTCGTTGGGAATATATGATTATGGGGTGATAGAATTAATTAAATGAATAAATATTAATCATATCATATTAATACTTTATTGTTGAAATTCAGAAAGCAATTATGTTAATGCACTACTGTAACTTTAGGATCACTTAGTGTTGGTGTCATGAGTATATCACCACTAGCTTCGTAACCACTAGCTTCAGTTTTAAAGATCTATTATTATAATTTCTTTGTTATCACACAATGAATTATGTGTTTATATATTGAGATAGGTAAATAAATATTAGGTGTATTGAATTATTTAAATTTCATTAAATTTATGTTAATTAGAGAAATTAAGACCTACACTTAGTTTTGAACTTTAGGAAATTGATTATATAGATAGGTGAGTTTTTGGGTCTAGACTAAATATAAAATAATTTGAGTGTTGATGGGATTATCAACTGACACCTTATGAATATTCATATACTACATTAATTGGAAAGGTTCGGGAGGCATCGAGGAAATAAAAAGTATTGGAGCTTGCTTGACTTCGGTTCTTCGGTGGAGATAGGTTATGGTTTTATTTTTATTTGACACATAAAATCTAAATAGCGATTGATATGTATTGAGTGATATTGTAAAGTCTCCTATGTGCTTGATTGTGTGGTTGTAGGTTTTTATTATGTGGTTTGTGGTTGGTCTAAAATTATGAGGCTGTTGAATTTCTAATCTTGAACCCTCTCTATTAAAATGACGCCTTGAATAAAAAAGGTTTGATGAAATAAAATAATGAGATAATTGGATCGGAGTGTCACGTTCCGCACGGTATTATTGGATCGGAGTGTCACGTTCCGACACGATATTATGGTATCGGAGTGTCACGTTCTGACACAATAATATTAAAGGCAAGGAATCTTGAAGTAACTTAATATACATAATCTCAATGAACCTATTTTCCAAATAAGTATTGTGTGGAGGCATGAGTTCTCATAGGGGTGCTTAATGTTGTGATTGATGGTGTACCTATTATGTTGTTGTTGTTGTCAATGGTTCATGTGTTTGTTGCTTGCCACCTGTTAAGTATTGTAGTTTATTTTATATTATTATTCAATATATATTGATTTCTATTTTGAGTTGACCGATGATACCTACTCAGTTGTGTTCCTTGTACTGACCCCTACTTGTATTTTCTTCTTTTTCTTTTGTGGAGTGCAGCTAGTGTACTATCGACTTCGACTCCCCCTCAACTCTAGCAAGTCTCCAACATATCAGAGTTTAGGGTGAACTATTAATTCTAGCTCGTTTTGGATTCTCTCATTCACATCTTGATGTCTTTGAATTTCGGAGATGGGCCATCTTTTTGCTTATTTTGGTTTCTTAAACACTTTTAGACTTGGTAATTTGGAAATAGATGTGTTGATGTGATGACTATCCCATTTTTGGATAATAAGTATTAAACTTTAGAAACTTATTTAAATTGGTTACTTAATAACTTTTGGAGCTTCCACATTATTTTTGCTATTTATAGTTGAATAATTGTTATATGTCGGGGTTCAGACTTATTGGTTCGCCCACCTAGGGGGGTAAGTGTGGGTGTCACTCACGATTCATTTTGGGTCGTGACAATCTTTGTATAAGAGCGTTAGGTTTGTTGGTCTCATCACACAAGGACAAGTCTAGTAGAGTCTTGAGGAACAATATGGGTACGCCTTTACATTTCTTCGAGAGGCTATAGGACATCAGGAAACGTTCTTTTTTTCTTTCTTTCATGATATTCCTTGGATCCAATTGGTATCTGGGTGATACAAATTGGTATATGACCTTCTCACTCTATTTCGCGTTAGAATTAGAGCAACAACTGTACCAACATAAACATTGGCAAGACAGGGTGCGTCTAAGCCAATCATTGGGGCTGTAACTCGAGGATGAGCACTGATGAGGTAGTGGTAGGGGTCGCAGGTGGACACCCACTAGAGGCAGACGACAAACACCTGCTCCAGCTAGGAATAAAGCAGTGACTCCTCTACCGACTGATGAGGTAGTGAGAGAGGGTGAAGAAGGGGAAAATGAGCAGGTTCAGGATAAGGAAGTACTATCCCAGCCTACTCCAGAGATGATTAATCAGGTTCTTACTTATCTTAGCGGGTTATCTGATCAGGGCCAGACACATCCAGTGTTTTCTGCACCAGCACCTCATGTTAAGTGCGTACAACATGTAGCTGTTGTGGCTCCCCGCATGGATGCATCATTGGAAGTAGGCACGTTTCCTCGATTGACTACAGGGTTTATAATGACAGGTTATCAGCATGAACTTTTAATTAAGTTCTTAAAGTTGAAACCTCCAGTCTTCAAGCGTGCTGAATTTAAATATGCCTATGATTTTGTTGTTGATTGTCATGAGCTGCTACATAGGATTGACATAGTAGAACGATTTGTTGCTGAGTTTGTGACCTACCAGTTTCAGGGGGATGCCAAAATGTGGTGGTGGTCGTATGTTGAGTGTCAACCAGCAAGGGCATCACCAATGACTTGGGCATCATTTTCTAGCTTATTTATGGAGAAGTATATACTCCGGATGTTGACGGATAGGAGGAGAGATGAGTTCCTGAGACTAGAGCAAGGAAGGATGTTTGTTGCTGCTTATGAGGCTAAATTCCGTGCACTATATAGGTATGCCATTTAGCTTTGTTTCAGTCCACAAGAGCGGATTCGCCGCTTTGTGAAAGGATTGAGGTCAAAGTTTGCAGATTTCAGCCTTAGAGGTAGCTGCTGCAGCAAAATCCTTTAAGGAAGTGGTTGATTTTGTGATAGCGGTAGAGGGGGTGAAGCCAGATGACTTCACCACAACATCGACATTTAAGAAGTTTCGTAAGGGAGGTGAGTTTAGTGGTTCTTACTCCAGAGGGCAGAGTTCATGAGGTTATCCAGCCTTTGATGGCTCACAGACCCGTGTTGGAGGTTAGACTCTAGATCTGATAGTTGCTCTAGATTTCCAGACTCCCATGACTCATCCAGCTGTTGTTGTAGCTCCTCGTTTGGATAGTATGGAGTTTCCAGATATTGCATCACATTTGGAAAACAGGTCTTCTATGACAATTGATGAGCAAAAGATGTTTGGGAGGTTCAGACTATTGAATCCTCCAACTTATTACTGGTGACTTAACTGAGGATGCATATGAATTTATAGTTAGTTGTCATGAGAGGTTGAATAATCTTGGATTAGTGGAGTCTCATGGAGTTTACTACAATTGTTTTATTATGTTTTCGAAAAATATTATATTGTATAGAGTTTTTGACTTTTTGAGTCAAGAAAAAGATGTTCTTCCATTTAATCAAAAAACAGAAAAATCAAATGAAATATTTTTAGTGAGTTTGGTGATTCTTAATAACGTCTTAGGAAGGTTTTAAAAGCATCTAAGACGTCTGCTTACTTGCGGTTATCCAAACAACTAATCTATTTGGATAAAATTAATCTAACTTGTAAAAATTACTTAGAGTTTGTTTGAAAGAAGAGGTATTTATTACTTGAGTGACATTTTTTATTTGTAAAGTTGTTCATATATTAGAATTCATTTGGAATTAATTTTTAACTCTATAAAATACTTACGGGATTTTCGGGGATTTGAATTCTTTAACTTTATAACTAATGAAAAGTAAAGCGGATAAACAAATAATAAGAGAGAGAGAGAGAGGGAGAGGGAGAGAGAGTTGGGTCCAAATTTGGGTTTATAGTCCGCCTGGACCAGTATTTGGACCCTTTGTTTGTGGGCCTTAGGCCCACTTGACTTGTTCCTATCCTTAACTAATCAGATAATAGTACAAAGCGATGAGGGCTTATACCCATTACATAATAAAAAATACAAAATATGAAAATAAAGGGGTCTTCTTGTCCAACTTCTTTGACCTTTCTTCAATTCCTTAAACTTCGGGACCTGTCCGTCGATTTGCTTGACTCGATGGAAAAGTTAAGCCTTTATGGCACTCTCTCAAAAATGGAAAAGAGGATGAGAGTTCTTCATGAACTCAAACAGATTTTACATTTAAGAGAAAGGGAAATGAGTTAATAGGCAGTCTAACCAACACAAACACTGGGAAAGTATCCTAGCTTACTGGAATACGTATTTAAACCCGGAAATTTGCATATTGACAAGCAATATCATGAAAGGGAATCAAAGAGGCACATGAATAGCAACCAATTTTATAAAACAAAAAGGGAGGAGGGAATAAATTACACCTTAGAATATAACTAGTAAACCGAATAAAACTTTCCTATCGACCAACAAAAGCTGTGACCTACAATATTTACTTAATAATGCTATGCTATTTTAAATAACCCTTTGCCAGAATGACGAAACTGATGTCAAATGTACAAACTATTTGTAACAGTGGACAGAAAACATAAAACAGAGCAAAGAATAAAGATGAAAATCATAAACACTACGCTTTCCACCGAATGCCGAGCAATATGAAGGCTAAACTTGATCTGAGCATGTCGTGTGAGGAAACAAAGTAATAAATACGTTCAAGGCGTAGGCAAACATCGAACTACATGAACAAACATGCGACATATGCTAACCAAATTAACGGCTTGAGGATTTACATACATAAACAACAAGATTTGAGCACACAAAAAAAACCCTGCTAAATACAATACCCAGCCACTTGAAATATAGTATAAGTGAAATGGTACGGATCCTCGGGACATAAAGCAGTATTATATAGAAAGAGGAGATGAATAAAACTCGCAAGCAGACAAGAGACATTAACATCAGATGCATGCCTATAGATTCGACTCAATCAAATAATAGAAACCTAAAAGAGCAAATATTAAGAGTTAAAAAACATGAACAAAACAACTCAATCAATAATCATCAAACAAGCCTACAACACAACTTTCTCCAACATTGGATCTACTATTTCATTGAGCATAGAAGAAAAGCTGAGAGAAAATGTCGAGGAAGGAGACAAAAGCAGTAAGATGACAAAGAGAATCGATAAGGAAACAGAAGAAACTAAATGATTAGGCAGAGCATACAACTGCATCACACATACTTAGACATTTTTGTTGATTGAAGGATTCAGGCCTACAAGAGTACTAAAACTCGAACTCCATGAAATAAACTTAATTTGAAAATATTCACGCAACATTTCAAGAGATGAGAATTTCAAAGCGGATTTAGAC
Organism: Solanum chilense; assembly: GCA_032847665.1. Classification (NCBI taxonomy): domain Eukaryota; kingdom Viridiplantae; phylum Streptophyta; class Magnoliopsida; order Solanales; family Solanaceae; genus Solanum; species Solanum chilense. The sequence goes on along the minus strand of CM064971.1, from coordinate 60,708,134 downwards.
AAAAGAAAGAGGTTTGGAACACGAAGAAAGACATTTGTCTGTCCTTAAAAATGATGTTACGGCTACCTCTGAGTAGAAAGACAAAGAAAACCATATATTTCGTAATCTAATCTTACAAGAATCCAACAACCATCAAAAAATTAAACACCTCATCATCAGAATGTTATTCTAAAGCAAGCGAAAAGCAGAGAGGACACGGTGAAAGGGGGAGAGAACATAGCGAAAGAATATTACCTTTCGAGGTGCAGCGAACTGGACAGAATGCGTATAGGAGAAGCAATTCCACTTTCAAATATGACTCCTACGATTGGAACAGATCAATCGGAAATGGGAGCCAAAGACTGAACCAGATTCTCTCAAGAATCTTGTTTTTAATGTATTCCTTCCTGTTTTCTTTCAAATTTTCCTCACAACAAAACTTCTTCTTCCAGATTTCCCTTTCACTAAAATCTCTCTTTAAGTGTTTTAAATTCCAAAAAAAAAAAATTCTCCCCTTCGGATTAAAAGAAAAGGATTATATATACCCAGAGATTAAGGTTAGAAACTGGGGGAACCGACCAAATTTTTGATAAAGGCCCATTACGAATTTAAATTTAGAAACCCTTTTACACTTTTTTAAATGAAAACCCTTTCTCTGAAGCTTTGAACTTATTCCAAAATGGGAAGGGGAAAGGGACGATTGGGATGAGTCTTCACGTCCTTGAAGCCCGACATGGTATCATCTCACCATATCAATGAAGAATATGCGTGCTTCATCCACTGTTCGATTCATACGACTTGATGGAGATGCAGGAGGAAGAACACAAGCAAGGACACAGACTACTGCTGCATCTCGTGGAAGGCGTGAAGTTGCCATTAAGTGTGAAGAAGGTTGTGCCTATTCCTTCACACGTCGATTTTGAGTTTTCTGGGTTTGCATTTTAGGAGGAAGAGAACGAGCGTACTGCTACGCGTTCTCTATATCAACTCGCGTAAAAAAAAAACCAAAAAAAGAAAAAGACCGAAATAGGTCGGGTGAGGCTAATGGGAAGAGGTTGGACTGGATCAAGAATTTAGAGTGGGCTGAGATCTGGAAAAGACCTTGGTCAATAGAATAGGCTAAACATTGATCCCTTTTAAATGGATTCAAAAAGGGATGTATTTAATTGAGGGGGTGGGCAGGACATTATAATCAGATAGGGAAAGATGTGACGAGTTGGTGAAATGGGTTAAAGAAACCCAACATGGTCACATTGAAACGGTGTAAACAAGAAAGAAGGAGATGTCAAAATGTAACCCAAATATTAAGACCAATTAGAATTGGGTTTTAAACTGTATTTGAGCTTAAATGACGACTTGGTTAATATTTCTACATAAGGCGAATTTAATATTTAATTAATCTACGAGCTTCTTAATTTTAACGAGATAAAATAGCTAGCTCAATTATAAACTAAGACTCGAAATATGAGGTACTAATTTTGACGAAAAATAATTTAATAAAGCGTTAAGTAAAATAAAAATCTTTTGAGACGATTTTGAGTATTTTACAAAGTGAACTAACTATAGAAAATCTCTCTCTCTCTCTCTCTCACACACACACACGCACGCACACACACACACACACACAAACACACACACACACACACATATATATATATATATATATAAGACTAACAAATTGAGTTATATTACAAAGAAAAACACTATAAATCAACTAACGCTATTTCAAAATGATTTGGAAAACATTTTTGAATTTTATAAAGTAAACTATTTTAGCTCGTTAGGAAATTAAGAAACTCAAAAATGAATTATTTTTGGGGTGGGTCAAAATTTGGGTGTCAACAATTGTCCCTCATTTTACTTAGTTTGATGCAAAAAATCAAGGAAAATGAAATTGACCAAATCGATTTTGACCGACTGCATATTCATCTTGTTGGGCAAGGAGTTTGGTTAAGGACTTTAGGAGATATGGACGAACCCCGGAAGTGGGTTTCCTTTATACCTCAGTCTATATGAGAATTCATGCCACTTATAGTTCGATACGCTTGATTTAACGCACGATTTCGAAAGAAATTAAAAATCATCTTAATACCGAATTATGGTTGTACCGGAGTGTTCGTGAAAAGAATATAAGAGTGAATGTTGAAATACATCCGAGTTTTCAACATGGAGCTCGCCTACATATCCTTAAACTTAGGAATCAGGTTGCTCGTAGATTGACTCGATCGGTCAAAAATAAAATCTATTATGCTAGATAACCTTTGGTTCTGGTCAAGTGACAAATTAAGTTGAGTGTGAAAAGGAGGCTTCCAAAATCTTAGCCTGGAAGGTGGATCTCTTCACATCCATAGTTAAGAAATTACATGAACATAATTTCCAAAATGCTTGGCGCATTGTCGCTCTGATAGGAAACTTGTCTCCGGTAGACTTAAATTACGCATGCAAAACAAAAATTGACAAAAACCAAAGAAAAACCCGCATGCCTTATGATAGGGGTGTGGTTTGATTTTGGTGGAAGTCGCTCCTCTGCTCGCATCCTAAGAGTTCGACAATCCTCTTAGGGCTATGTCCCTGCTCGCTGCTAAGAATAGTTCCATGTTGTGCTGCATCTCTTTTTATGTCGCCCGCACATGTGGGTTTTTTTGGAGAATTCATCCTTTCGGATGTTCTCGACAAAGACTGTAATAAAACTCGTCAGCACAAAAATGCAATTCAAATAGGAGATAGTGTCTCTTACAGCTGAAACACTTAGTTTCTCTCCTTCAGTATTTGTCATCAACTCAATCGGTTCGACGTATAGCAAATAAAGGTTATGTGTAATGTTTTCGATATAATATTCGATGTAACCTTCACTTGATTTTAAAATAAGTAAAATTTGATGCATTGTTGATATTTTCTTGATGTCGTCTTTAACGATTCTTTCGGCGTCTAATCTTGGCAAATAAAAGATGTCGTTTATGATGATGGGTAAATATTTCTCTTGAAATGCACAATTTCCTTGATGCATGAATATTAACTCGTGATGCATGATCTTCCTTGATGCATGATTTTCTGCGGGGCATGAATATCTTTCCACGATGCGTGATTTCCTCGATGCATGAATATTGACTCGAGATGCATGATTTCACCGATGCAGGAATATTAACTCGCGATGCGTGAATATTGACAAGTGATGCATGATTTTCTCGATGCATGAATACTAACTCGCGATGCATGACTTTCTGCGGGGTATGAATATCTTCCCACAATGCATGAATATTAACACGCGATGCATGATCTTTCGCGATGCATGAATATTAAATCGCAATGCATGATCTTCCCCGATGCATGAAAATTAACTCACGATGCATGACTTTCAGCAATGCATGATTTTCTGCGGGGCATAAATATCTTCCCGTGATGAGTGGTTTCTTGTGGGGTATGAACATCTTTCCGTGATGAGTGAATATTGACTCGTGATGCATGATCTTCCGCGATGCATAAATATCGACTCACTATGCATGATCTTCCGCGTTGCATGAATATTGACTCGTGATGCATGACTTTCCGCAATACATGATTTTCTGCAGGGCATAAATATCTTCCGCTGTTGCCTGATTGTCTGAGGGGCATGAATATCTTCCCACGATGCTTGATTTCTTGCGGGGCATGAATATCTTCCCGTGATGCGTGAATATTTTTCACTTGAGGTCATCCTTGGTACCAAATGAAGATAGAGCTCAATCGAGCAACACTTTTATCTTCTGGGTGCCTTTCAGATAGTCATATTGTCTAAATTGACAATAAACTAAAATGACCCCTCTGGTTGTATATCTTCTCAATCAACAATGGGAATAAAATGACCCTCCAAGTAGTGTATGGTCTCAAACGACAATACCAATAAAATGATTCTGTTGATAGCGACACTATCGTGTCTTAGAAAGAGATGCAAATGACGCCCTTTATGAAAAATTTTAATCTGTCTTTCCCTAGATTTTCACTTGATTCATCCTTGAATCTAGCAGGACGTTCCTTATAGACCTCATGTTATTAGAAATCAGATGAATTAAACCATTCATATTCCCATGTCTCTTATATAAGCAATATAAAATAATTCCTGCATCGACAAGAAAACTGTTAATTGTGGGAGAACTTTCTCCTCCTTTGACTTTTCATATTTATCGATCGGAGAAATTTGTTGATTTCAAAGCAAAACTATAAATCTGCGCCTACAGAAAAAATAGTTAGTTTAAAAATAAACTGACCTATGTAAATTTCTTCATTTGTCTGCTCCTTGTCTACTATCTCCGATTGATTTTCTGAACTCCCGACCCTTGATAGATAACACAAAATATTTCATGCAAAACAAATGAATCATAAGGGAAGACTTTTAGGAAAAATAAATTTTCGAGAAGTAGTATTTTGAAAAGGGTCATTGACAAGTGTTATGTCATGTTAGACTAAGAAAACTTCTTTGAGTCTGATGCTTGGACGTATATCTGGTTATTCGATGGGGAGTATTCAAAGTCACTCTAGACTATCGATAAATCCATGTTGAAATTTTGAGGTCATCCTCAAAATTTCTGTCCAGTTACATTTCTCTGCTAATCTTCAACTGTCCCTGAGTGAGTCACGGAATTTTTGAGATCCTCTCAAAAATTCTGTCCCAGTTGCACATCTTAAAGTATCTTCAGTCTTTATTTGCAGAGGAAAACTCTTCTTAGGAGAACTTTTGAGTCCCTCTCAAAAATTCTATCCTAGTTTTTATTTATAGAGGAATAGAAAACTTACGGGAGATATCACTGAACCCTTGTGGTGCCTACGTATCCTGCTGAGGCGGGAATCAGGTCAACCGTAGTCCCCCCCCCCTCAAAGGCTAAAAACGATGAGGAACTTTCAATGAAAACCGACCAAGGCTGACATAGGCTGCCTATGTATCTCATTCTTGAGAATTCAAGTCAGACGTAGTTCATTTACAAAAGGGATAAAATATTAAACAAAGCAATTACATGCAAATAGGATGATTACAAGGAAATAACAGAAAAACAAACTGAAGCTTCACACGTAGTATCTCTTGACAACAACTGAGTTGATAGGTTTTTGCCATGCGATGCCATCCATCTAGGACATGACAAAAGCACCTCCAGATATTACCTTGCAAACAATGCAGGGTCCTTGACAATTTGGTGCAAATTTTCCTTTGTACTCGTCTTCATGAGGAAAAATGCGCTTAAGGACCAACTAACCGATTTTAAAAATTCTGGCTCTTACTCCCTTGTGGAAAGCACGAATATTTTCCGTCGATAGACTTGACCATGAGAAATGGCAACCATTCTCTTCTCATAAACTAAGGTCAACTGATCAATCCGCTTGCAGAGCTACTCAGCATTACTAACTTCTTGTATGATTCTCAAAGACGGTATCTCAACTTCAACAGGTATGACTGCTTCGTTTCCATATACTAGCAAGTATCGAGTAGCTCCGATCGATGTTCTAACGGTCGTTCAATAACCCAACAAAGCATACGACAATATCTCATGCCAACCTCATTGATTTTCAATCATTTTCCTCAAGATCTTCTTGATATTCTCATTGGCGGCTTCTACAACTCCATTCCTTTGAGGAAGCTAAGCGATTGAGTTTCGATGAGTAATCTAAAATTGCTCACGTATATCCCTCATCAAGTGACTGTTTAGATGTGCACCATTATCAGTAATGATTGATTTTGGTACTCCAAACCTGCATATCATATTGTTGCAAACAAAATCAGCTACAACATTATTGGTCACCGACTTCTATGAAGCTGCTTCAACCCATATGGTTAAGTAGTCGATGGCAACCAAAATAAATCTATGTCCATTAGAGGCGGATGATTCTACGTGGACCAATTACATCCATGCCCCAAGTAACAAACTTCCAAGGTGAATTCATAGCATTATGTTCGTGAGGCGGCTCTCATATCGAATCCCCATACACTTGACACTTATGACATTTCTGCATAAATTTGCAAAAATCATGCTCCATAGTCATCCAGAAATAACCAATTCAAAGGATCTTTCTTGCCAAAGTGAGTCCATTCATTTGCGTGCCGCAAACACCAGCATGTATCTGTTCGATAAGCTTCGCAGCTTCGATAACATCGACACATCTGAGAAGACCTAAATTTGGAGTCCTCCTATAAAGGACTTCTCCACTCAGATAGAAGTTGAGGGCCATACAGCGTATCGACTTTCTCTGGTTGGATGTCGCATCTTCTAGATAATTCCCTGACTCCAAATACTTCTTTATATCAAAATACCATGGCAAACTGTCTGGTTCTGCTGCAACATGTTAACAGTGGATTGGATTTTTTTCTGCTCTATATCCAGAGGACCAATATACTCAGTATCTGGATGCTTGATCATTAAGGCAATGGTGGCGACGACATCAGCCAACTCATTCTGTGTTCTGGGAGTAAGTCTGAACTCAATCTTATGGAATCTTCTGCATAGTTTCTGTATATCCTGCACGTATGGCTAAACCTTCAGGTTCTTCACAGCCCATTCTTCTTGAAACTGATGAATCAGCAAATTTGAATCTCCAATAACCATGAGCTTGTGAAAATTCATGTCGGTAGCCATTTTCAAATCGAGGACACAAGCTTCATATTTGGCCATGTTGTTCGTGCAATTAAATTGGATTTTAGCTGCCATGGGATAGTGTTTACCAGATCTTACACTAAAGGTAATTTGCCGCTCCATCAAAGAATAATCTCCTTCCTGGATATATTTCAGAGATATCTTCACCCACAAATGATGTTTCTTCATCGTGAAAATAAGTCTTAAATGGTTCATACTTATCATCAATGGGATTTTCTACGAGATGATCAGCGAGGGCCTGCTCTTTTATCATCTTCTGAGTCACATACACAATATCAAATTCACTCAAAAGCATATGCCATTTAGCCAACTTTCCAGTCGGCATCGCTTTCTGGAAAATGTACTTCAATGGGTCCATCCTTGAAATAAGGTATGTTGTATAAGAAGACAAATAATGTCTCAAGCGCTAAGAGATCCATGTCAAAGCAAAATACATTCTCTTCACAAGAGTATACTCATACGGCGTGAACTTCTTGATTTTATAGTAAATGGATCGCTCCTTCTTCCCTATTTTGTCATGATGCCCAAGCATGCATCAAAATACGTTATTTGAGACGGACAAATACAGAAACAATGGACTCCCTTCTCGCGGAGGAACCAATACCGGTGGATTGGACAAATATTTCATGATAAAATCAAATATAGTCTGACACTCTTCAATCTACTTTGTCAAAGCGTCTTTATTCAACATCTTGAAGATAGGCTCACACACCACAGTTGATTGAGATATGAATCGACTAATGTAGTTCAATCTTCCTAAGAAACTCATCACCTACTTCTCTTTTTCGGGGGAGGTAACTCTTGAATTTCCTTAATCTTGGAAGGGTCGAGCTCAATATCCCTTCTGCTGACTATAAATCCCAACAACTTGCAGGCTGGAACTCCAAAAGCGCATTTGGAGGGATTTAACTTTAAGTTGTAACGACGGAAACGATCAAAGAACTTCTTTAAATGTGTCAATTGGTCCAAACTCTCGCGGGACATGATTATGATGTCATCAACGTATACCTCGATCTCTTCATGAATCATATCATGAAATATGGTTGTCATAGCCCTCATATAGGTAGCACCGATATTTTTGAGGCCAAATGGCATCACCCTATAATGATATACACCCCAAGGTGTAATAAAAGTTGTCTTTTCTGCATCTTCTTCGTCCATAAAGATTTGATGATAACCTGCATAACAATCTATAAATGACTACATTTCATGTTTAGTAAAGTTATTGATAAGAATGTGAATTTTCGGCAACGGAAAATTATCCTTATAGGGCTAGATTTGTTGAGATCCCTATAGTCGACACAAATTCTGATCTTCCCATCTTTTTTGACGACCGGAAAAACATTGGCCAACCAAGTCGGGCGTTGAGTAACATTCACCAGTCGAGACTTGATTTGCTTGGTAATCTCTTATTTGATCTTTAAACTTAATTCAGGCTTTAACTGTTGAGCCTTTTGCTTCACCGGACTGAACCTTGGATTAATCGAAAATTCGTGAGACACAACAATAGTACTCAGCCCTAGCATGTCATTGACTTCCCAAATGAACACATCACTTTATTCAGTGAGTAAATGTATTAGATCCTTTCTCTGAGATTCATTCAAATGAACACTGATTTTGATCTCTTGGGCACACTCTTGATCTCCTAGATTCACAACTTCAGTTTCTTTTAAATTTGGCTTATGCTGATTTTAAAACTGCAGAAACTCCTCAGCAACATATTTTCTGCCTCATTTTCCTCTTCGTGTCCTTCACCCTCGTCATCATTTTCCTCATTTTGTTCGCTCATCTTGTGACATGACATGACATTGGCAGGTTTAAAATAATGCTACTGAAACCATAAATAGACAAACTTAGAAAAATAAATATAGAAAATAAGTAAATAACAAATTTTCGATAAAAGATGCTTTCATTAAAATTGGAAAACATTGAAATCTTTGGCCATGGCAAAGGACCATGTTGCCTTTTTAAACATCAAGGGAAATTTAAAAATTCAAGCGATTAAGAAAAATGCATGATGGTAGGTCTCAGGCCTCTTCCTGACGGCCACCAATTTTCAAATATGAATAAACAATGTCGTCCTACCAATATGATCAGGGAATCAAGATTGGCGTGAAAATCCAATTCCGCAGTTGTTCTCCAGGCTCAACATCACGGATACCAGGTAGCTCGACTTCTTTTTCTATGATAGCATCATTTTCTTTAAAAAGGTCACAAATTCCTTCCTCGAGGCCATCTAGATCGGCGTAATCCCGGACTGGAAATGATTGATACAGATGTGGGATCTGCTTAACTAATGCTTGATCACTGCTTTTCTTCATCTTCATCTAATCATTTGTGGGGATGTACCCCAAACCATATCTCGCTCTTTTAACGGGGACAGGGATAGGCTAGATAATCTGTTGGGAATTCCTTCCCATTTCGAAACTTGGTTAAAACCCATTCTGCAGCATCACAGTGGCGGTATCTTGTACACGACAGGCATAGGAGGTTGTGGGGCAAAATCCACATCGGTTGCATTTACCAGCTCCACCGTGTAGAAATCAGTTCTTCGTGAAACTTCATCGATAATGAGCGTATGCCTGCCAGAGTGAATCCCTTCACCGTGAATAACTAGTTCTTGGTTCTTTCAAACGAGTTTTATCATCTGGTGAAGATTAGAAGACACAACTCCAGCCTTCTCGATGAAAGGCCTTCCTAGAAGAAGGTTATAACTGGTGTCGATGTCCAAGACTTGAAACCATGTGCTGAACTCAGCCGGACCCATTTGGATGAACATATTCACTACTCCCAACGTATTTCTCTATACTCCATCAAATGCTCTTACATTGACTTGGTTTTGTTCCAGCTTCCCCAAGTAAAACCTTTAATGCCTTAGAGTCGACAGTGGGCAAATGTTAAGACCGGACCCATCATCCACCAGGACACAATTTATGACTCTTTCACGGCATATGACAGTGACATGCAACATCTTGTTGTGTGACCTCCCTTTAAAGGGCAATTCTTCATCACAGAAGCTTATACGATGCCCTCGGATAACTTGGTTGATCATAGCCGCCACATTATCGCTACTTGTTCCCATGCGCACATATATATAATCAAGATCCTTAATCAAGGACTATATATGCAGTTAGGATCTCATTACAAGGGCCTACCAAAAAATCTGGGCTAGAATTTTCTCCAAATGCTTAACGATCGAATAGTCTTTTGTATGCATCTTTCTCCATAATTCTTCTGTCTCGCTTTCATTTATCTTCCTTTTACCCTAATCCTTATTTTTTCCTCCAAAAGCCAACTCTTCAGGAGTATAACACCTTCCAGATCGGGTTATAACCTGAGCGACATTAGTTTCAATCACAAATTTTTTACTGAAAAGAGTTTTATGATGGAACCAAGGCAATAGCCTTTGCGGGTGTCAGAAACACAAAATCTTACGCTCACTGAGGCCACATCACTTTCTAACTTGTCATGAATAATATGAGTTATCACCTTAGTCATGGACCTATCATCATTCGTCTATATCATGTTGATATTGATGCCTCCATGATTTGGTAAAGGTTTTGTGTTGATATTAGGCGCGGCAGATTGATGAGAAACCACCTCTTGGTCGATCAGATTTTGAATCTTGTGCTTGAGGTTGATGAAGTCCTCGGTATCATGTCCAACGTTGTTGGAGTTATAAGCACACTTTTGATCGGGTCTGTAGAATTTAAAACTAGTATCCACCAGCTTAGGCCTTACCAGGTGGATCATAACTGCCTTGTTGGGGAGAAGTCACCTGTTGATAACATATAGCATTTTGACGGAGAGGTTGGATTCTCAAATAAGGATATGTTTGGTTTATAGTGATGAAGTTTGGTAGTTCGTGGGGGTATTTTTGTATACTAGAGCTTGGAATTGATTTAATGGTGGGGGTTCTCTGTAGCTCGACTACACATTGGCACTGTTAGGAGCATCATTTTGGTAAATATGGGATGAATTTGTTAAGGCGGAGGAGGATTTTGGTAAATAGGAGATGGATTTTCATAATTTGGAGGTGGGGAATTTAGGTACGCAGATGTAGGATTTGGATAACTAGTTTGCGTATAACCTGCTTGATGGGAGTTCTGTGAAGGTCGAGGGCAACCTTTGTAGAATTACAGTCTTTTATGGGTCTTCCTCCCCTAAGAAAATATCGTTGAAACGTCTTCTCTCTTCTTCTTAAACAAGCCCGATTATCCGGGCGATGCGGCAATGTGGGTTATTTTCCCTGCTTTCAAACCATCTTCAATAGTCTCACCAATCTTGACTATCTTAGCAAATTTTGATCCAACGAGCAACATGATTCTATCATAATATTCGGGCTCTTGCACCCGTAAGCCTTAACCTACCTGCTTCCCGTCTCCACCTGTAAGCGAACTCTCTATATCTTTCAGTAGAGTTTTGCTTGCGCATTGACCTTTCTAATTTTGGAAAATGGATTTAGACTTCATCGACTTATTTCATATCATGGTTCAAGGCTTAATAATCAGATATCGATTGGGAACTATTTCCAAGTTGTAAGAAAATTGATCGACAAAATCCTTGGCTAGGGCATTCCAACAGGGCCACTGTCTGGTTTAAAGGAAGGTGAACCATTCTAGAGCCTCCCCACATAGACTTCGGCTAAAGAGCTACATCAGCAAGGCTTCATCCCTACTAACTCCAAAAAACTGGTCGTAGTAGGCACTCAAATGGGCCATAAGATTCCCTACTCCTCCAAAAGTATCAAATTTTGGAATCTTGAACCTTTCTTGGAGGTCCAGATTTGTATGGATGCATAAATCTTCATAGTTTAGATCAGCGACGTCATGGGTGCTTTGGAACTATTTCATTGCTTTCCTAATTTCTTATTTTATATCAACTTTTGTTTGTGCTTTTGCCCTCCATTTTCTTTCCTGTTCCTCATAATGGTCCAGCTCAGAACCGTGCACATCATGCTTAATCGGTACGGGAATCTGCAGAGTTGTTCATTTTGGTAGGGATGGAGCTACAGAAGGACTTTGGGAATTCTGGGTGGTTTGGTAGTTTTATGGATAGGTGTAACGATTGGTATTTTGGTTTTAAGTGGTGGAATTGTTTGATGTTTGGTATTTTAAGAATGGGGTAGCATTTGGGAGTGGTTGTTTTGAGGAGGAGGTGTTTGGTAAGAAGCCGAAGCATATTGGGGGTTCTGAGCGGTCAGGTCTATGACGGAAGGATTCTAAGCAGGTGTTGATGGCAGATTCTGAGTTGGATCCATGTTAGAAGCAGGTAAGTGGAGAGGAGGTCTCCTATGAGCAGCGTTAGCAACAAAAACTGGTGGAGTCAGATCCTGTCTCCTTTGCATCTCCACCCTCATTTTTGCAATCTGTTGCATTATTTTGGATAATCAATTTCTTCTGGTCTGCTATGGTTTATTCAGCCACCGCATCGTCAGTGACATTGACTTCTTCTTTATTGTCTCCCATAACTGCTTTTCCTTTGTCGGAATCTTGTCTGGGAAAGGAATCTGAAGGATCTTTGGATCTTGTAAAATAGGGAAGATTTGGCAGTTTAATCGACATAGACTAGTTTCAAAGTACCTGAGGACGAAAACAACTTAAAGGAAGATTTATCAGTTTAGATTCAGAATATAAAATACATAATATCACACAAATAGCGGATAATCACACAAGTTGCTTTGTTTGAGGATATCTTCAATCCACGAGTAAGGACGAAAACAGAATTTTTAACTAGCAGGAGTTTTCTTGCTTTTTAGTTCGACACCATCTTAGAAAGGCTAAATCATGTTGACCAAAAGTCTTCTTGCGGCGTCTCTTTGACGTCCGTTGATCTAGTCTTTTGATCTTCTTGTAATATGAAGGGGCAGAATGAAAATTTTATAAGATAGGGGTCGGGCCCAACGTAATTCGAGTAGAAAATAAAAATTGATTTTCATTCATTCATTATAGATGGTTACATGGAAATTTAAAGATAAAAACAAAGTTTTAAAGACAAATAATAATTACATCTTAGTTATTTGTCTTCTGATAGTCTTCTCAGCCACGGGGAACAAATTTGACTCGAATTTTTCCCATGTTGATGAGGGCTTTGAAGTCGTAGAAAAAATTTAGGCACCTTGAGAGACTATTAGTTGTAGCATTGTGTTAAGCACAAGGTTTCCAGATCTCTTTCAGAATGGTATCGAGACCTCTGTCATCATCGTGGATAGAGGCTAAATCCCCATTCTGAACAAAGTCATTGTAAGTTCCAGCACACAGACACACACACCTCCGAAGATTTTTTCATGCCTAAAGACTGAAGCCACTCCCTCATTAGGTTTACACCCAAGATGTTCATACAAAAAACCTCAAGACATAACTTTCGCTCCTACACGATGTGTCATTTTGTAGGCAGGAAGAGTGATGCACTTGTCTCTTCCTCTCATACGGCCTAGAAATGGAGGCTTTTCGACGATTTCCTCGTCAATGTCTTCCTTATTTGCTCCAGGGTGAATGTCATCTGGTCCACCACTAGCCTCTTGCTCGCGGATAGAGTATTTCCCGCGCATTTTCTGAAGTTTGGCGATCATGTTATGGTGGAACGCCTTTTTCTTCTTCCTTAATACAGACATTCTTTCATTCATAGTGATGAATTCCGCAATCTCCGCCGTCAATTCTTCATCAAGTGATGCGTTTATGGCTAACAGACTTGTGATTTCTGAATCTACCTATGCTTCTCTTGCTTCCCTTTCTTGAATCCTCAGCGGAAGTATATCAAAATTATTGCCCAAATCCTCTCTCTACATCTCAATGTATTTCTTCTTCTTCATTTTTGACACCAAATCTTCATCCAGCACCACAGTCACGGCTTTGTAGATGATGTTGCAACTTCGACCTTGAGTCCTTCTTCCCTGACCTGTTGAATTTCCCGCGTGATTTGTTCTATATTTATATGTAACTCCTCTCCTGTAAGTTCCACCGGGATACTCTTACCCTTTCCCATAGTTGTGATTCTATCTTTCTTTAGACAATAGAGTAGTGTTTTAGGCTTTGGGCTATGAGATATGTCTTTTGAGTGAGAAACTTAAGACTCAAAAAATTTTGGTCGGACATTTTTTAATATTGACTTGTGTGTATATTTTCTTGAAATTTGTAGGAAGGAGTGGTTAATGATACTCTCATTCAAAGCAACATATCACATAAACAGTTAAAACAAATATATCGCGTCCTAATCATGCATGTGACCCTTTTGTCACAAGGGTAGGACTAGCGATCCGAAGGATGTATTGCATCGTTTAAAAAAGATTGTTGCATCCCCCAAAATAACCTTCACAAATAATCATAGCATTCGTTACATAGTCTAAATCGAAACGGGGGTACATTTTCAGGGAAGAAGGATAAATTGCAAATACAAATACAAAATAATCCACGCATTGAAATTAGAAGGTTGACGGTCCAGCTCCGCCTCTGGATTTTTCTATATCTTCGCGGATGATGCACTTGCTTCTTACCACATATGGATCAGCGAAAACATCTTTGGAATATGGCGGCACGAACCGTAGTATATTAATCTGCTCATCTAGGGTTGCATCTAGACGCATCAAACATGACCTTGCATCAGTTAGCTCTTGTGACATCACAGCTAAAGGCCTCTAACATTCTAACTCTCTAGACTAGTACTATTGCTCCCTTCGTTGAAATTCCTGGTCCATTTGATACCATTCTTGCTTAAAATGATATGTGTGGATCGGGAGCCTTATCTGTTCATCTTTAATTTCTCGACCCACGCGTGGTGTTGGGTTCAATACACCACAGAATTCATTCTGCAACCACGTCTAGTATTCATTGACATACCCAACTTCATATCTATTTTTAGTCATATCACATTTCATGTTGACGCGTCCAGTCCATTCTTGGACGATGATATTTGCGAAAGGTATTTTAATGCACCCATTGTGATCGACAAAGAAGGAGATAGTATCCCCTTGGATGAGTGTGGTTTGTGTTCTACCGAATTGCAACATCACCCTAGCAGGGTTGTAGGGTTGCAACCCTCTAATGCCGGGAAGGACCAAAAGGGAAGTTTGTTGCTATATTCTCTGACATAAAGTTCGGCAAAATCCATTGTATGTATCCTTTTCGTAGATCATAAAATACCTTTGCCCACACATCCTTGGTGGTATGAATTGAGAATCTACGAATGCTTAGATAGAATTTATAATTATCAAGGGGACTCGTCTGGCTCGTCTTAGCAAATTCTTCTTGCTGGGTGCCATTTCTTTTGCACTTGCAACCTTGGAAAAATGGGAACTCGTTCTTACACAAGCTTAGAAATTGATAGATGCCGAGATTGATAGATGTCAGCCAAAATGACTAGGGCTAAACTGCAGTGTTTCTTTTCTTCTTGTTTCTTACCAACTCCTCTAAAGATGGCGTCTACTACCATCACAACCCGGGTGTCGATCTCCTTTCCTTTATCCTGAGTGAACACTATCGTTTCTTAAAGGAATGTGGAGAATGCAATTGCCTGGGTTTTTCTACAAGTACTATGATCATTTGATTCGTTTGACAAAAGTTTAAAATAGCTGTCGCGTCCTCATCTTTCAAAAAATATCATTAGTGGTATATTTTGGGCAATCAACTAATTTTCATTCACTACCAATTACATGTCTGTCAATTCTTTACTAGTCGGCCTATCCGGTAGAAGGATGTGATGATCGGGATATTTTTTCCTCTGTCCATATGTTACAATAGAGTTCAGACAGTCCTTTATTTGTTCTAGGATGGGTGTTATCTCGACGTCTCCAAATCAAAAGATCATCATTTTGTCGTCCCAAAACCGCATTATTACCTCGATAAACGGGGGCTAAACCTTGACGTCCATTATCAAAGGTATGTGGCACAAGTGAATCAAGATTTCTCTCTTTTGACAACCTTTGAGATTGTCCCACCATACGCGGAGAATGTCTGGTGTCTTGGTGACCATATTGAAACTAAGAAACTGAATCGATATCAAAAAAAATGTACAACTAGTTAGTTTCCACCCTCAAGGACACAACAAACCGTCAAACACGTAAACATCCTTCATATCAATATATAAATATGATCGTCCTATCGATTCGTGGGCTCTTTGGACTCAAAGCGGTCTTTTTAATAGGCCCAATGCTCATTGGGTATTGGGTCATCTTAGGCCAATGCGCTACTTTTCGGGATTTGGTTTCGCTCTATCTTAGTTTGACTAGGAGTGAGTTGTATTTATAGTGTAAAGGGTTACCCAAGCGGACTACTTAGGGTGGGACAGTTAACGGCCGTTGACTATCAAATAACCAACTACATTCGTCAGAGGACCCCGAAAAAGATTTGGTTAACGAAGGTCTGCGTACCCGCATAATCGTCCTTCAAGTGGTAAACAAAAATAATCGTTGTATGACGGAGTTATGATATGCCATGAATGCAACAGTTGAATAAGGCAAAAAATAAGCAGATAAATAGTTAACTTCACATAGCCAAAACACGCTAGTTTTAAGATTAGAATTCTCAAATCTCCCAAGAAGAGTCTTCATTTCTATTTTATTATATTTTTTCAAAACATTATATTTATAGAATTTTGACTTTTTGAGTCCCCACTTAATTTTGAGAAAATTAAGAAAAAAATTGATCTTTCATTTAATCAAAAACAGAAAATTAAATGAAAGATTTTAGGGGGGTTCGACGATTCTTATTAACGTCTTAGGAAGGTTTTGAAAGAATATAGACGTACGTTTACTTGCAATTATCCAAAAAAATAATCTATTTGGCTAAAAATAATCTGACTTTAAAAAATTACTTAACATTCTTTTGAAAGAAGAGGTATTAATTACTTGAGTGAGATTTACTACTTGCAAAGTTATTCATCTTTTAGAATTCATTTAGAATTAATTTTTAAGTCGATAAAACATTTACGCCGTTTGCGGTGATTTGGATTCTGTAACTTTAAAAGTAATGACATATAATGCGGATAAACAAAAAATAAGAGTGTGTGTGTGTGTGAGCGAGCAAGAGAGAGAGAAAAAGGGAGAGAGAGAGGGAGAGAGAGTGTGGTCCAAATTCGAGTTTTTTGTCCGCCTGTATCAGTATTTGGACCCTTTGTTTATGGGTCTTAGGCCAACTCGACTTGTACGAGTCCTAAACTATTTAGATAATAGTACAAAGCGATAAGGGCTTAGGCCTATTACATAATAAAAGTACAACATATGAAAATTAAGGTGTGTTCTAATCCAACTTCTTCGACTTTCTTAAATTCCTTAAACTTCAGGAATGGTCCGTCGATTTTCTTGACTCGATGGATAAGGTAAGCCTTTATAGCTCTTTCTCGATACGCAAAAGAGGATGAGAGTTCATAACGAACTCAAACAGATTTTACAGTCAAGAGAAAGGGAAATGAGTTAATAAGTAGTCTAACAAACACAAACACTGGGAATGTATCCTAGCTTACTGGAATATGCATTTAAACCCGGAAATTTGCAAATTGACAAGCAATATCATTAAAGGGAATCAAAGAGGCACATGAATAGCTACCAATTTTATAAAAGAAAATAGAGGAGGGCATAAATGACACCTTAGAACATAACAAGTAAACCAAATAAAACTTTCCCATCGACCAATAGAAGTGGTGACCTACAGTAATTTACTTAATAATGTTGTGCTATTTTAAATCACCCTTTTCCAGAATGACGAAACTGATGTGAAATGAACAAACTAAGTGAAACAGTGGACAAAAAACATAAAACAGAGCGAATAATAAAGATGAAAATAATAAACACTAAAAGAAACAACTCAAGCTAAAACGAAACACTTTCCGCCAAATGTCGAGTAATAGGAAGGCAAAACTTGATTTTAGAATGTCGTGTGAGGAAACAATATAATAAACACGTTCAAGGCATAGGCAAAAATCAAACTACACGAACGAACATGCGACATATGCTGACCAAATTAACAGCTTGCGGATTTACTTACATAAATAACAAGATTTGAGCACACAAACAAAACAAACCATGCAAAATACAGTATCCAACACTTGAAATATCCTGTAAGTGGGATGGTACAGTTCCTCGGGACATAAAGCAATATTAGATAGAAAGAGAAGAAATAAAACTCGCAAGCAAATTGGAGACATTAACATTAGATGCATGCCTATAGATTCGACTCAATCAAATAATAGAAACCTAAAAGAGGAAATTTTAATAGTTAAAAAATATGATCAAACAACGCAATAAGTAATCGTCGAACAAGCCTACAACACAACTTTCTCCAACATTGAACCTACGATTTCATTGAGCATAGAAGAAGAAGGCGAGAGAAAATATCAAGAAAGAGAACAAACGCAGTAAGGTGACCAAGAGAATCAAGAAGTAAACAAAAGAAACTAAATGATTAGGGAGAGCATACAACTGCATCGCACATACTTAAACATTTTATTTGATTGAAGGATTTAGTCCTACAAGAGTATGAAAACGCGAACTCAATGAAATAAACTTGATTTGAAAATATTCACGCATGATTTCAAGAGATAAGAAATTCGAAGTGGCTTTAGACAAAAGAAAGAGGATGGGCACATGAGGTAAGACATTCGCCAGTCCTTAAAAATGATGTTACGGCTATATCTGAGCAGCAAGCCAAAGAAAACCATATAATTTATACTCTATTCTTACAAGAAGCCAACAACCATAAAAACAATTGAACACCTACCATCATCAGAATGTTATTCTAAAGCAAGCAAAAAGCAAAGAGGACACGCTGAAAAGCGGAGAGAACATAATAAAAGAATATAACCTTTCGATGTGTAGCGAACTGGACAGAATGAGCAGAGGAGCAGAAATTTCACTTCCAAATATGACTCCTAGGATTTGAACAGATCAATCGGAATCGGGATCCAAAGACTGAACCAGATTCTCTCAAGAATCTTGTTTTTAATGTTTTCCTTCCATGTTTTCTTTCAATCTTTCGTCACAAAAAAATTTCTTCTTCAATATTTCCCATTAACAAAATCTCTCTTTGAGTGCTTTCAAATTCCAAAAAAATTAAAATAAATTCTCCCCTTTGGATAAAAAAAAATGGAAAGGGAAAGGGACGATCGGGATGAGTCTCTCGTCCTTGAATACCGATGTGGCATCATGTTGCCATATCAAGGACGAATCCACGTGCTTCATCCACTGCCGGATTTGTACGACTTGATGGAGATGCAGGAGGAAGAAGAGAACCAAGGCCACAGACTACTGTTGCATCTCATACAAGGCGTGAAGACGCCATTAGGGTTGAACACGCCATCAGGCGTGAAGAATGTTGTGCCCGTTCCTTCACGCGTCTGTGTCTAGTTTTCAGGGTTTGCGTTTTAGGGGGAAGAGAACGAGCGTATTTTTACATGTTTTGTCGATCAACTTGCGTAAAAAAACGCAAAAAAAAAGAAGAAAAAGACCGAGATGGGTTGGGTCAGGCGAATGGGAAAGAGGTTGGACTGGATCATGAAGTTAGAGTGGGGTGAGATTTGGAGAAGGTCTGGGTCAATAGAAATAGGCCAAACTTTGATCCCTTTTAAATGGATTAAAAAAGGGCTAGATTTAATAGAGGGGGTGGGCATGACATTTTTAGCTGATTGGGAAATTGGTGACGAGTTGTTGAAATGGGTTAAAGAAACCCACCATGGTCACGTTGAAATGGTGTAATCAAGAAAGAAGGAGATGTCAAAATGTAACAAAAATATTAAGGCCAATTAGAGTTGGGGTTTAAACCGTATTTGAGCTTAAATGACGACTTGGTTCAAATTTCTACATACGATGAATTTAATATTTAATTAATCAACGAGCTTCTTAATTTTAACGAGATAAAATACCTAGCTCAATTATAAACTAAGACTCGAAATATGAGATACTAATTTTGAAAAAAATTAATTCAATGAAGCGTTAAGTAAAACTAAAATTTTTTGGGACGATTTTCGAGTATTTTACAAAATGAACTAACTATATAAAATAACACACAGACACACACACACACACACACACCCCCCCCCCCACACACACACACATATATATATAAGACTGACAAATAAATTTATATTACTAAGAAAAAGACTATAGAAATCGACTAACGCTTTTTCTAAATGATTTGAAAAGCATTTTTGAATTTTACAAATTAAACTATTTAAAATCGTTAGGAAATTAAGAAGCATAAAAATTTATTATTGTTGGGAAGGGTCAAAATTAGGATGTCAACATACACAGCGTTTCAGATGACTGTTGTGCCAAGCAGTGGTGGAGGGATTATATTAGTAGTAGGACAGTTGCATCCCCTCCACTATCCTTGACTTTACTCAAGTTTTTCTAGCCAAATTTGTTCCACGTAGTTACAGGAATCACAAGAGGGACGAGTTTGAGGGTTTGCAGCAAGGTGGTATGTCAGTCGCGGAGTTTGAGGGTAAATTTCATGCCTTAGCTAGGCATGCTTCGATGATACTTCCTATAGAGGCTGAGAGTGTGAGAAGGTTTGTTAAGGGGCTGATTATTTTGATTCGTTTAGGAGTTTCTTAGGTTTTTGCTTCTTGTTTTCCGTCCCAGAAAGTGGTAGATGCTTCTATGGAGTTGGAGATTATTGAAGTGAGGGATTTGAGCAGTGTAAGGGCAAGAAGACCCGTTATTCAGGTGATTTTGGTGGTACTCCACCTACGAGTCGAGGTTACGTAGGGAGAGGTTATCACTCTTAGTCCAGAAGACCCATTCATGCTGCTATACGTGCGTCTGAGGCTGGTTACGATGGGAATACTTCTTCGAGCTTAGTGCATACTTCAAAGGGTTAATCTTTTAGACCTATAGTTCGTGGAGGGAATTCTGGTCATTCACGTTCCTCTCATCATCCTTCATCTCGTAGGGTCTGTTTTGAGTGTGGTTATATGGGATACTTTGTGAGTGACTGCCCTAGGACCAGACGTGGTAGCTCACTTCAGGGTTCTCAGGCTTCAACTTGCAAGGCAACAAAACCTCCAGCTAGGGGTGGTGCACAGTGTGTTAAAGGTTGTTCTTTTTTCAGGTAGTGGTGGTTCTCCTTCTAGTCAAGGTGGTGGTCGTGGAGGTTAACAATCTGATGGAGGTGGTTTTCATTGTTATGCTTTTTTAGGTAGAATAGAGGCTGAGGCTTCAGATGTTATTATCACAGATATTATTTTGATTTGTCATCGACCAGCTATGGTATTATTTTATCTATGCTCTACTTATTCTTATGTGTCCACATATTTTTCTTTGAGTCAGGATATATTATGTGAGTCTCATTATTTGCAATACATGTTTCTACTCATGTCGGGGATTCTATAGTTCTAGATGGGTGTATCGACTATGTATTGTTACCTTGATGGGGTATGACACTCCCGTAAATACAAAAGTCTTAGATATGATAGATTTTAAAGTGATTTGTTATTTTCTTACCACAATTTTGAATTGTCATGCCAAGGCAATTACATTAATTACGCCTGGAATTCCAATCGTAGAATGGATAGTAAATATTAGTCACCCTCCTAAGGGTGTGATATCATTTCTTTAAGGCCGCCAGTTGGTAGAGAGAGAATGTATGGCTTACATGGCACACATTGGAGATACTAGTGTTGAGACTCATATGCTTGAGTCTATTCTAGTGGTGAGTGAATTTTCAGAGGTGTTTCTGATGGATTTGTCAGATCTTCCACCATATAGTTATATTGATTTTTGTATTGATGTGGATCCTCGCACTCAACCTATTTTTGTTCCTCCTTATCGTATAACACCGACTGAATTGAAAGAGTTGAAGGACCAGTTGAAGGATTTGTTAAACAAGGGATTTATTAGGCCGAGTGTATCTCCTTGGGGTGCTCCAGTGTTGTTTGTAAAGAGGAAGGATGGATACATGCATATGTGTATTGACTATCGGCAGCTGAACCAGGTAACCATTAGAAATAAGTACCTGATACCTCGAATTGATGGTTTATTTGATTAGTTGCAGGGTGCTTCAGTTTTCTCCAAGATTGACTTGAGATCTGGCTATCATCAGCTCAAGCCTAGGGCGGAGGATATCTCTAAGACGGCTTTTCGAACACGTTATGGCCATTACGTGTTTCTGGGTATGTCTTTTGAATTGACTAACGCCGATGCAACTTTTATGGAGTTGATGAATTGAGTGTTCAGACCATATTTGGATTCCTTTGTTATTGTATTCATTGATGATATATTGATATACTCACGCAGTAAGGAGGAACAGGAGCATCATTTGAGGATCGTCTTGGGATTCTAATGGAGAAAAAGCTTTAAGCAATGTTTTCAAAGTGTGAGATTTGGCTTAGTGTCCAAGGAAGATATCATGGTGGATCTGAAAAAGATTGAGACAGTTAAAGATTGGGTCAGACCTGCTTCAGTTACTGTGATTTGAAGTTTCTTAGGCCTTGTAGGTTATTATGAAAGATCTGTAGAGGATTTCGCATCCATTGCATCTATGTTAACTAGATTGACACAGAAGGAGGTGACTTTCCAATGATCTGCTGAGTGTGAGGTTAGTTTTCAAAAGCTCAAGACTTAATTGACTACTGCTAGAATTTTGACCCTACCCGTGGAGGTAAAATGTTTTGTTGTATATTGATGCTTCTCAGATTGGTCTTGGTTGTGTATTGATGCAGAAGGGAAAGGTTATAGCTTATGCTTCGAGATAATTGAAGGTTCATGAGAAGAACTATCTTATTCATGAATTAGAGCTGGCAGCTGTTGTGTTGGCATAAAAGATTTGGAGGAATTATCTTTATGGTGTGCGTCTAGCCATGTTACAGGTTAGCGAGCGTCCTTTAGCTAAGGATGTCCATTCATTGTCCAATAACTTTGTGAGACTTGATATTTCAGAATCTGGTAAGGTGTTGGCTCATATGGAGGCTAGGTCATCCTTGTTGGAGCATATTTGGGCTCAACAGTTTGATGATGGTGATTTATGTAAGATTAGAGACAAGGTGTTAAAAGGAGAAGCCAAGGCTTCAATTCTTGATAGTGAGGTTTTGAGGATTAAGGGTCATATATGTGTTCCTCGGACAGGTGATTTGACTAGATTAAACATGGAGGAGGTCCATAGTTTGAGTTACTCTATTCATCCAACGACTACTAAAGATTTATCTTGACTTGAAGAAGCATTATTGGTGGTGCAGTATAAAAAGGACATAGTAGATTTTGTATCGCGGTGTTTGAATTGTCAGCAAGTGAAGTATGAACACCATAAGTCAGGAGGTGTGACTCAGAGGATACCATACCTGAGTGGAACTGGGAGTGCATTGTTTTGGACTTTGTGGTAGAGTTGCCACGTACCTTGGGTATGTTTGACGCTATATGGGTCAGCGTGAATCGATTGACTAAGTATTCACACTGCGTTCCCGTTCAGACTACCTATAATTAAGAGAAGTTAGCCTTGATTTATATTCAAGAGATAGTTCGTTCGCTTGGGGTTTCTATTTCTATTATTTCAGATCTTGGCACCCAATTTACGTCTCATTTTTTGCGGTCTATGCATAAGGAGTTCGGCACTCGGGTGGATCTTAGTACAACCTTTGACCCTCAAACTGACAGTCAGTCTGAACGGACTATTCAAGTTCTTGAGGACATGTTATTAGCGTGTTTGATAGACTTTGGTATTCATTGGGATAAGTTCTTGCCACTTGTGGATTTTGCTTACAATAATAGTTACCATTCGAGTATTGAAATGGCACCATTTGAGGCTTCGTATGGTAGAGGAGGCTAAATGGGGGACCGAGTCGCACATGAGGAGTAAATATCCATAGCTTTTTGAGCGTTTAGGTTAGCTCTTATTTCTTTTTCCGTTCGAGGACGAACGTTTGTTTAAGTGGTAAGTGATGTAACGATCCGCTAGGTCGTTTTGAGAACTATGACTATTTTGACTCTCTCCAGAAAATTTTGAAGGGTATATTTAACTATTCGGTAACTACGAGTATCTAGTTGATGAAATTTATATAATAATTAGTATAGTTAATTGTTAGTTGGCCAAGTCCATAATTCATGCAATACCCATTTATATTTGTCACATGAAATTAGGTTAAGTAAAGAGGAGTTAATAATTGGGATAATTGTATATAATAGCAAACTAATAACCTAATATAAATGACGTAGCTACGGTTTGATTTAATGGTGCTCCATAGAAAACGTAAGCCAATGTTTTCCAGTCGCCTCTCTCCCAAAAATCTCGCTCGCCACTCTCCCATTCTCGCTTGCTACTCTCCCTCTGCTCGCCTCTCTCGCTTTATACACAGAAGTGTATAAATTATGTTTCTGTTTTGTATAAAGCGAGAGAAGATTGTATATATACATGCAAAAACATATATCATCGTGTTATACACTTAATTATACAATTTACAAACATTTTACTTCAATTCAATTGTAGACATATGCAACTTTTGTACAAATATTGCAGCTAAAAAGGCCAACGAATTATACAATTGCGAATTATACAATTGTAGTGAAATAAAATTTTCTCTCGCTTTATACAACAGAAGTATATATATTGTGTTTCTGTTTTTGTATAAAGCGAGAGAAAAACATATATCTTCTTGCTATACACTTTTAATTATGCAATATACATACATTTTGATTCGATTCAATTATATGCAAAGAAAATTTTATAAAAATAATGCAGCGAAATTGGCAGCGAATTATACAATTGTGGATTATACAATTGCAGTGAAATAGGATAGTGAATTATACAATTGCAGCGAAATATGCCAGCGAATTAAACAATTATATATGTATAGCCAATTATATAGTTTTATATGTGCTATGGAGCGCAATTATTCAAACTTTGCTATACCATACAAATATGAATTTTTTATTTTTTATATGTGAAAGTTTCCCTTAACAAATTATTCATAACTCAAGATTTTAAGAATAGCGGTTGGCTACACGGTTTCGTCGGTTATCCTTGTAAGTACTTCAAATTCCATCAATTTGTATATGTAAATTATGCAATGCAGATGTAGTAGTATAATAGTATTTATTTTTAGTATGTGAATAAATTTCTTTTCGATAGTGCTAGTGGGAAGGCTGGTAAGAATTGATGGATAATAAAATGGTTGGATCGAATAATGACCTGATATGAGTGATTAAACTTTTTTTAGGATTTATTAAATTATGGTGGTGAATTTCCGATGGTGTGGGTTGATTTGTCTGAATTGCAAGAAAGGGAAGTGGAAAGTGAAATACCATGTGGCAATGTTTTCTAAACTAGGTTACGGAAAATGTTATTTTATTAAGTTAAATCATTAGACAATGATTAGGTTATCATTGGAAATTGATAGTCAGTGCCAACAATTATATTCTGCCTGAATGTAATATGTAGTTCCAATTGTTATTAATTAGATTCATTTTTTGAAAGTTAAAGGCATTTTTGGTACAAAATGGATTTAAAAAATGGGTAACGTTGTCGATTTTATGTGCTTTGTCTGGTGCTGTTAGTTGGTGGAATTGATCCTTATTATATTTATTTTATCAAATTAAGATAATAGTTATGATATATTGAGATAGATAATTAATTATAAGGTGCATATTATATGATTTAATATCAAATTTTAGGATATTTGGAGATATTAAAGTTCAATTTTCGACTTGAAATTTAGCATATATGATAATTTGGACATATAAATTATGTCAAGATTTGAAGCTTGGTTAGAGATATGAGTGAGTTTTAGGGTCTATGATAGACATATTATAATTTGAATGTCTACAAAGCCACTTTACATATGAATATCGCATAATTGATAGATTGGGAACGTTTCAAAACTTTGCCAATAGTAAAGAGAAAATCTTGAAGATTCGTGGCACGAGGTTCGGTATTTAAGGTATGCTAAGACCTTTTAGACTTGTTAAATGATGTTTTCCTAATTAAAGATTAAAAATGAAATAGACAAAGGGTAAGGACAAACGATGGGGATCTCGTATCAGTGGTGTGACGGACATTAGTACGAGTACCATTATTATAAAAGGGAAAGTTACTAGTATAGAATGTGGATTGTAATTTGAGAATGCCAAACCATAAGGGCATTAGCTGATATATTATTGACTTGAAATCCTTATGTGGTATTGTTTTCGTTATTACATCCTTATAATTGTGATAATTGAGTTGGTTATGTATTATGTTGATATTTGACTGATTGAGGTGCATCATCATCCCCTTTATTGAAATAATATTGTGTACATGCATTGACATGAGATTGAGTATAAGTTGGGCTTGTGGAGATCGTCCGTGCTGGGGATCGTGAAATGTAAAGATTTTACTTTGGGCACATGGAGATCGTCCATGGAAAATTGTTGGATTTATGATAGTGCGTTGAGATTGTTCGCAAAGACACGTGAAGATCGTTCGTGTCTATATATGGACCTCACAAGTTCCAGATGGGTCATGAACTCTCGATGTATTTATGAGAAGTATCATGTATATATGGTTGAGAGAGGGCTGATATTTCTGAGACATATCATTTCATGGCATTATATTGCATTGCATTTCATCACATCATTCATATTTTCTTATTATGTGTTTTATTTGGTGGTTGGAAAGTACTTGATATTTGATTACCTCTATTTGATGAAACATAACTAGCAAGTGTAATATAAACTTGTACAATTAAAGAATTGTTTTTTCTTATAAAAACTCCCGTCACAATTCTTCATTGTAGATCAATGAGATATACTGAGTACATGTGGTTTCGTACTCATACTACACTTGTTGCACTCTTTGTTGTGAAAATTCGATTATGAGTACGAGCAAATATCTTGGAACAAATTGAGTCCAAGCTTAGAGTGTCTTGGAGTTGTGGTGAGCTTCTTGGTTGTTCCGTGGCCCACACCTCCCTCTATCTTTTACTTATTCTGTTTTTTTTTTTTTAAATTCAAAAAGGATATCCCTTATGTTAGATGTGTAAATTTTTTTTTCAGACTTTGCATCGTATTTTAGAAGCTCTTGTACTTATGACACCAATTCTTGGGATGGTATTTTTAGCTTTCCGCAATTCGGACTTATAAAGAGCTTTATGTTGGAGATTTTCACTTAGTTTTTATTTTTTCTCACTATTTAGTTAAAGTTGGTAAAATATGTTGGGTTGGCTTACCTATTGGTTGGGGACATAGATAACATCACGACTTGTGAATTTGGGCCGTGACATTTCTAAATTATGGTTAGATAATATCTTGGTAACTGCCATAAAAAGAACACGTATTTTGTTTTCTCATACCAAAATTAAATAAGAAAATAATAAATAAATAAATAAAATTTAAATTTAAATTAATTCAAATTTGTTATAAGACCTAATTAAGTTGTTATATTAATAATTTCATATTAGTATATTTGTATGATGTAATATAGAATCTTAAATATATACCTTGGATGATTTTTCCAAATAATCTTGATAGGGTTATTAAACATTAGTAAAACTCAAAAATATGAAGAAAAAAATTATCCGCACCAGGTGTATACATCAAACTAATACAATTTTCATTATAATGTGATTGAATGAAGTAAAACACATGTTATATGCTGATACATTAGTTATTTTTTAATTAACTTATTAATGAAAAGTGTGCCACAAAAATTTGTAATAGAGAACAAGTACAAGTAATAATTATGATGATAAATAAAGAATACTCCATTTATTTCATATTAACTTAATTTGTGAATCCATGCAAACTGAAAAAGGGTCGATATATTATTTTTTTTACCTAACACCATTTCCATGCAGTCTACAACTCTTGCAAACTTCAGCCTTACACTCACACAAATTTGACTAAGTATAGAAAGACTTATTTTAGTTTTCTTAGGCAACAATCAAGGTAACAACATATTCAATATACCGGAACTCGTCCCAACCTTTTACTAATAACAAATCAACAAAGGATAAGGCTTCACAAATTAATCTAAGGCCAGAATCATTCTCCTTTGCCTTAAACGAATTTCCACCCTCTATAAAAGTTTTGCACACGGCAGTTAGAAAAGTTACATAGGCTGTTACATCTGACAAGTGTCTAAAACTTGTCCTCACAGTATTCAAACTAAGTTCCAGCACTAAATATTCTAACATATAGAATATTTTCAAATTCAAAATACATTCTAAAGCATAACCGAAATTAACCATTCTAAAACTTAGAATATTTCAGTCTGTTCCAACATTAGGCATATTTCAGCTTATTCCAACACTTAGAATTTATTCAGCCTGCTTCAAACACATAGAATATTTCAGCATGTTTCCAACACAATGTTGATTGAGAGGAGAAGTACATTTACTTGTTTAACTTTTGAAGTAGAAAAGTTATCTAAGGAGGTTGATCAACAGATTGAAAAGGTTAGCATCATATATATTTAAATTTAAAAATATGTATAATAGATATCCTATATATACACGATAAACACATTTTGTTATGTTTGTTTGTTTTGCAGAATGAAGAGTTGCTCAATGCTATTGAATATACAAAATAATGATTGAAGAAAAACAAAGTTATTGTAGATGCTTTTAATGAAATTGCAATGTAAGTATGTCACCATCTTAGTGTTAAATTTAAAAAAAAACAGTTATAGCCTTTTAGAACTCTCTTTTGGAGGAGCATCTTTACTTATGAATTGCCTGAAATTATTTGATATGCTACTGGTAATTCAACTCTTATTTCAAAATTTAATTGTTATCATGTTTATCCTATTTTTATTTTTTTGGTTGAATCTACTATAGTATTTCATGAGAAATTAAATAAACCAACATAAGGTAAAAAATATTCTAACTAATTTTACCGCTATACCAAATGGATTTTGAGTTAAAAATTTATCATCAATTTTCACATTTAATGGTATAATTTTTTTCAGTCTTACACACCTTGCAATACTGAGTAAAATACAAGTGTGTGTGCAATAGCACCAAACTTTATATCTTTTATTTAGAGTATAAATTCTTATGTAAGATTCAAAATTTCAAATTATCATGTAAAAAGTAGTACTGCTGAATTGATAGATCAGACATTATTTATTGATAGAAAGCTATCTTTAAAAAATAAAATTTATAAGATAATATTTTCATAATTGCGCGTGCAAATTAATTACTTTCGCTTAATTTATAAGATGTATTTTGCACGAGATTTATAAAATATGAAAAGATTTTTTTATGTTACAAAATTACCCTTACAAAAAATATGTTTTTAAATAGAATAGTACACATTTATGGAAGATTTGCCAAATAATATTGATAGGGTTAATAAACATTTGTCAAATATGAAAAATATGTTATTCCTTTTTGATCTAACTAATGAAAAGTGTGTCACATAAATTGAAATAGAGAATGTAGTACAAGTAATAATAACAATGACAAATAAACGATACTCCCTCTATTCCATATTAACTAAATTTGTGAGTCAATTAATGCATACCTATTAAAAAAATCATTCAAGGACATACTTTATATCACAACTAGGTAAATTACCCGTGCTTCTCATGAGATTGAACTATATGTTATAAAGCTCATATTGATCACATAGTAATATTCAGATTTTCGATATATACACTATATTGTTAAAAACATTATATCTTAAGCAATGCAAAATCGTAAAAGTGTTATATTTTGTTTTTTGATTTTTTTATACAAAAATTATGAGTCATAGAGATATTTTAAGTATTTGAAAGAAGTCTAAGAAATCTCCATGGAAATAGTTGGTCAGAAGTAATGAAATTTTCTAAATTCCAAGAACTTATAAAGAACAACATCAAACATTAAAGAAGAGACCGAAAATCCTCGGACAACAACACTCCAAGTAATGTTGAACATGACATTTATACAAGAATATTAATAACTAATTCAAATGGAGGACCTTCGGCCCCTTTCTTATGACCCTAAAATAGTTATTAGTATCATAAATATTTCTCCTCATCAACTATGAATAGTCAATAATATTCCTTAGGTATCATATCACCAGCCCAACTTATTTGGAATTGAACCATAATTGTTGTTATGGTTATATTATGAAGTGACAAAGAATTAATGTCATTATCAACCAAGCAGTATGCCACATCATTCATCACTGGATATTTTAAATAAAAAATTTTACACATAACATATTAAAATCTCAAAGCATACTCTTTTGAGTGCTTGTACGCACAAATCTCCACAAATAATAATAAACACAACCTTTCTTTCTTACCAATCAAGAACAAATTATGCATGTTGCTTAACATACTGTTCAAAAAGATAGTTTGTTGGTACGTATCAATATCAACGTTAAATCAAATGACAATGAATTAGTGCACGTAAAGTCCCTAGAACTCTTCGTTACTGTTCATATTCATTGCCGATAAAAATATTTTTATTTTAGTATATTTTGGACATTTGTTAGTTTCAAGAAAACTTGATTTATTATTATGCCTTAAATGAAGAGACGAAGAAATTTGACTAATTAGTTAAGTTGCGATAAAAGAGGTGAACTGATTGTCTGTATACAAATATTCTAAGAAGGGTGCAATGGAATATAAAATGTTTGTATCTAAGAATGAGCAATAAAAATAATATACTAACTATGGCAAAGAGGGGAGCAATCATTGCGATTCTTTTAACAAACTTCAGTTATGTATTCGTTATCACATATTTATTGATTTGTGCTATCAAATATAGCACAACCCACAAGAAATTTTCTCAAAAAGTATACGAATAAAAGTATAGAAAGAGACAAAATAGAAGATAAATTTTCAATCATCCTCATTGAAATTTTTAACAAAGTTTTAGAAAAAAGACATCAAAATAGAAAAAAGGAATTTGAATAGATACATGAATTACTATGACTTACAATAAAAGATTAAGCTTCATTAGATAGGAGGAAGAAAACTTTAGAGAATGAATACTCTTCATAAAAAACTTAATTAATGTATTTAAATTCAACTCCCCTATAGAGAAAATACCTACAAATAACAGTGGCAGAAATAAATGTTTTGATATTCAAGAACCAAATATTATGAATTGAACAATTTAGTTTTATGAGGTATGGATTAAGAGTTGCAAGAGTAGTAATGTCACATTGCGATTAAAACCATATTTTTTTCTTTGTTTATATGAAGAAATATGTAGGAATGGAAGAAAGAGATGATCGATTTTCAATCATCCTTGCTGAAATTATTAACAGAATTTAAGAAAGGTTACAAAAACTGTAAAAACAAATGGTAATAGTTACATGAATAACTATGAGTTATAGTAAAGATTAATCTCTTTGAATTAGGAGGAAGAAAGTTTTATGGAATGAAACAATTTTCATAAGAAGCATAATTAATTTATTTGAATTCGACTATCATATAGTGAAAAAAACCCTACAAATAATAGTGGCAGTGTAACGGCCTGTTTAGTTGTTCTGAGCAGCATATTTTATTTCTGGAAAAACTGTCTGAGACGACGGAACCCACGACGGACCGTCATGGGCACGACGGACCGTCGAGGGTGTCTCGTTCCAGAACACTTAGAATTCTGAAATTTGAGTACTGAAATCGACTCTCTGAACTCTGTGATGGACCTGCACGACGGACCGTCACAGACACGACGGACCATTGTGAGGTTCCGTTCCAAAACACTTCAACTCTTGAGAGTTTGGTACTGGGAACAATTCTCTGAACGTCGTGACGGAAGTGCAGGACGGACAGTCACAGGCGTGACGGACCGTCACAGACTCTTTAGTGAAAATTGAGTCTCTGAACTTTGCGACGACCTGTAGGACGGACCGTCGCAGGCACGACGGGCCGTCACAGGTTGTGTAATCCCAGTCTGGGTCGGATTTCGGGTTAAGTTTTAAAGGGGCGTTTTGGACTATTCCTGCTTTAATTATAAATTTCGTGGGTTAACATTAATAACTCAGTTTCTTGGGTGATAAAAGAGGTAACTTTGAGTTAATTAGTGGGTTACTATTGTCATCTTTTATACTTAATTATAT